>CM031238.1:539473050-540673050 GCA_018340775.1 Taxus wallichiana var. yunnanensis
ACTTAAACATTTTTTTGTAAATAGAAGCATGCCAAAAGCACATATAATGTTTATACTATGCTAACGTGTACGTGTTTTGATTATTATGCCCCCAAACTAATAATTTGTAGGCTTGAAATTACCATGGTTTCCCAAACCCGTGCCTTCGACTGCAACAACACATCACTGCGTGTTTTTGAAAAAATATGCAAAAACTCACCTTCCACCATGCTAAATCCTACAAAAATGTTCATTATATTTCTTAAAAATTTGCCTACAACGTCAAGAAAACTATCCTCTTTCTAAATATGTAATTTTATATTTTTCTGACAATTCTCGGGTTTCCATTTATATTTATTTCAAACTATGTCTTTTATACCGCTATTTTTAGTGATCAGTAAACACTCATCTTTCATCGTGTATCTTTTTCTTGACTCATCGAAATTGAATAAAAGTTTTCTAGGCATAAACTAGGACTAATTCTATACATATTAAAAAAACTAATTTTTGATATTTTTGAGGTAGTTTAGGGGGCACGGTCGAGCTCCATTATTTTTCAAAATTTAAATTTTTTTACTAGAAAAATCATAAAAACAAATACTCGCTAAAAAAATATAAAAATTCTAGCACAAACTAGATGCTCCTAGTTATCTTTCTACCAAAGGGTTTTCAAAAATACTAAATGGTGCTAAAAATGGTGGGGGGCATGAAAGTCACTCTATTATGTTTTTAACAAAAACAGAGCACTGTTGTATTTTAGTTATTTGACCCACTTAAACTTATCCGTTTTTGATAAAATTTAGTAGCTTATAAATTAAACTAAAAATTCTACGATTCATTATTTATACAACATCTTCCAATTTTGAGTGTAACTATTTCAAAAATTCGTACAAGTTGAAGCTTTTTATTTTTTCAAAAAAAAAAAAAGTCCACTTAATACCCCATTTTGCCCCCTAGATTGGTACACTTACCTTGTGTTCCTAGGGAACGTGTTCCACCCGCACCCCAAAGTCCACAAGACACCAAAAACACAAAATACTCATTTTCTTTAAAAATTTCTAAGGACAAGAATTTTTCTTTCTCCATACAATCATCAGTGAACTCTTAAACAATATGAAAATGAATTTTGGGCCCAGTAAATAATCTGAGAAATGTGTACGACCTTTTCGGTTTCTCTAGAGGAATCCAAACTCACCATTTAGGTTCATAGTGGCCATGAACCATTCTCAAACATCCCGAAACACCCCGAATGCAAAATAAACAAGCTAGAGACCATTTCTCATACTTGAAAACTCTTGTTGCCCATATATTTGATCCTAATGTATCTAGAACCATCCTAAAAATCTAACACCCCCGAACACCACTAAAAATCTTCATGATCTCACCATACACATGGAAAACATATCAAAGACTTATTACCACATGATTATCTTTGTTTGACCTCTCGACCACTTGTCTTGTTTTTCATGACTCTAATACTCCATGGAATCACCTAGAACTTTTCTCGTGAGATGACCTTGAATTATTCACAAGTCACTCTTCACTTCTCACCCTATTTTCCATCAATACCACTTGACATCAATGAAGACATCCATGACAATTACCGAGTCCAACATACACTAAATCAAATAGTTTGGGTATCTATCTAGTCCTAATCACATAATACTATTCATATGATTCCTATGTAAGAAAAATACTAATTAACCCATGTATTTGGCCATCTTTTCTTGCTCTTTTTTTTTTCGTTGATATTACACTCCTTTTAGCCAAATATGTCTTTTCACACTTCGACATTTCTCACTCTGACACCAGCGCCCAACCAAGACACTCGCGTAAGACCCATGTCCCCTCTGGGAACCACTCCCTCTCTTTATACTTAGTTCACATCTTTAGGGTCCTTTCTATCCTTTTGATTATATTATATTTTTGGTAGTCGACCTTTTCAAGGTTAATTACAAAATTCAAGCAAGGGAATCATATAAATATAAAGTTATGTGACCATAATAAAGGACCAAAAACTAAGCATTAACTATCACCACCTAAGGTTACATTCAAAGGTATTATCAAGAGTATTCAAACATCCATCTAGCATCCACACAAGGGAAAGGTACTGCATTATTTTGCATACACTTCATAGGAGGGGAAGTTCATTCTTTCATGAACACATATATTTACATCTTTTACATCTAGCTACTTGCTCTATCAAGTGCGACACACACAAGAGCCACCTAGGAACAATATCTTCACACACACATATAACTACATAGTGTCTAAAATGTAGTGTAAAAATAAATTGTAAGATCAATCGTTTGACAGGTTGTGGAAAGTCTAAATCTCATTTGCATTATTTTTTATTTTTGGGATTTGATGCACTTTTGAGGGTTTTCCAGTCACTTCTTAATTGTAGGTTATCAACAACATCAATGAATCATTGTGTGACATACTAAAGAACAGGTGGTGAAGGACGAAAAACATCTTGCTAACCTATGAAGTTAGTTTTCGACGCTCTATGTAGTCATTGGCGCGAGAGAAGGTCTCAGAGTGCCCACAGCACACCCGACCACCCTAGACACCCTACCAAGGTATATCTTTTGGTCACACAATTTTTTTGGTTTTGGAGTGAAAATTTTCCCTCTCTGCTCATCATTTCTTCACTTCGACACAATCTAGATTTATTTGCGAAGTAAATAAGTTATTTTATCTCCTCATTTGCACTTAGGGTTTTAAATCTTAATTTATTATTTATTTGGGTCATTTATGTACTTATTTTTTTATTCATTTATCGCTACATTACAATCAAATTTAAGCATATATAATATATATATTTTTAATCATCCCAAAAAGAAAATAATGCAAATGAGGGGTCGAGTATCCTCGCTTGTTAAACAAGTGATCTTACAACTAAGCGCTGCACTATGTTTTAGACCCAATGTAGTTCTCTCTGTGTGTGTGAAGATATTGTGCATAGGTGTCTCTTGTGCGTGTTGCACTTGATTGGGAGCAAGTAGCTAGATGTAAATATATGTGTGCATGAAAGAATGAACTTCCCTTCCTATGAAGTGTATGCAAAATAATGTAGTCCCTTACCCTTGTGTGGATGCTAGATGTATGCTTGAATGCTCTTGTAGATTCCTTTAGAAGGAACCTCGGGTGGTGATAGATAATGCATAGTTCTTGGTCTTTTATTATGGTCACATAAATTTATATTTTTTGATTCCATTGCTTGATTTTCGTAATTAACCCCAAAAATCCCGACAATAAAAAAAGATAAGATTCCCAAACGGCTAGAAAGGAAACAAAAGATGTTAACTAAGTATAAAGAGTTCATGGTCACCTAGAGGGGACAAGGGCACCCGACATTAGCGTCTTGGTTGGGTGCTAGTGTCTAGGATAAGAAATTTTGAAGTAAAAAAGGTAGATTGGGCTAAGCAAGAGTGTAACATCAAAAGTAGCAATAGAAAGAAAACAAATATGGCCAAAGACATGGGTTAATTAGTACTTTTATTACTTAGGAATCATATAAATAGTAGTATGTGATCAGGACTAGATAGATACCCAAAGTGCATGATTTAGTGTTTACATTTTCCCCCACTTTATGTTGTTGAGCGAATGCTCAATAACATAAAGTAGATAAGAGATGCGTACTTGATAACCATGTAGATTGATGGAAAAATTGTGTCGAGAGACAAGGAAAAGCATGGAGTGATAAAAATGTGAAGCATGGAAACTAGAGAAGAGGAAGTGAAAAATAAGTGATAATGATGACCCTAGGGCAAGAGTGTATGTGTAGATGTCGTGATTATACCTATAGTTGATGTTTTGATGATGTGTGATGATGTGAATCGCTTCTCGTAAGGATGGACTTGGAAAACAAAAGAATGGAAAAGTAGTCAAATATGGGTATATACGATAAAAACATGTAAAAAGTGTGTAAAGAAATACGTGAAAATGTAAAAAGAACATGTGCACCCAATCCCTTATGAGTGAATCAGATAAAAATGATCTTGTAGATGTTGTAAAATAACGAGATTTTGGGCGATCTCATTCCAAGAACAGTAGTGTAGGGAGAAAAGTATGATGTCATCCTCTAACCTTTAACTCGCTTCCCAGTAATGTAGAACACCATTTTAGATGGTGTGTAAAAATACGATCCGTTTCAAATAATTACCGATCCAACACGAAAGTAGAAAATGTTGTGTAGTGTATGGATGCTTTGAGTGTCAAGGACTATTCTCCGTAAAATTTGCTATGTGAAGTGATATAGACTGTGTTGAACTAAAAATGTTGTGTAACTACCCCCTGGTCACAAGTGTACATGAAGTGTTAGGGGCACCCGAGTGCTATTGTCCTCGTTTCTAGGCACTAGTGTCTCGTCTATGCTAAGGACCCAAGTCAGGATCTGGGCCATTGCTATGACTGATGATTGTGCTTTGTACTAGTTTTGAACTATGTTGAAATGTGACTGTAAGATGCAGTATAGGGTGATTGATTCACCCGATAGATTCCATTGTGCTTGCAACATCATCACCGAGGAGTATACGGCCTAAAGGACGACCGACCATTGTGTCTTTAAAACCGTGCTCCCAGCGGGGAGGGAGTGTGCTTGGTAGAAACCAATACACACACAAACAAAGTGGCTAGGAGAAAAGTATTAGTGCAAAAAGAAAAAGAGACATGTAAAATATAAGATGTAAGCTAGCAAACAACAAGACAATTTATAAGCAAACACTCAAGAATACCATATGCAAGAGGAAATGTAGACCATGAAAATAGTGTTGTGAACATGGACATCTCTCATGATGTCACAAGACAATAAAGGCCACAATTGCCACAAGCATACAAATAATCGTAAACAAGTGAGACATAGGGAAAATCCCACAAACAATGCAAAAATATCAAGTAAAGAAACAAACAACCATGACAAAGAAATAGAATCAGTAAGAAAAATGTTGCACATGAAGTACCTGTTAGCATGTTAGAAAGATAAAAAGTATGTCAAACCGTGTATAATCCAATAAAGTAATGTGCTATGAAAAATAAAACAATAACACCTGTAGTGTGTATGAAAGTGGATGCCCCCATGAGCCAGCAAAAGAGAAGAATGAAAAGTAGTCAAATACACATATATATGTTCAAAACGTGTAAAATGTATGTAAGTAAATATGTGAAAATGAAAAAGGAACATGTGCACCCAATCCCCGATGAGTGAATGAGAAAGAAATGATGTTGTAGATGTTATAGAATAATGAGATTTTGAGTGATCTAATGCCAAGAACAAAAGTCGTGTAGGGAGAAAATTATGATTTCATCCTCTAACAATTAAATACTTCCTACAATGTAGAACACCACCGTAGATGGTGTGTAAAAATACGATCGCTTCAAACAATTCCGATCCAATGCGAAAGAAGAAAATTTTGTGTAGTGTATGCATGTCGAGTGTTGAATGACCGTTGTCTTGTAAAATATGCTATGTGAAGTGATGTGGAATATGCTAAATTGAAAAATGATGTGTAACTAACCCCGGTCACAAAGCGTCTAGAAAGGTCAGGCACCCGAGCGCTCACTCTCCCGGTCAGGTGCTTGTGTCTATGCCGTGCTAAGGATCCAAGTCGATTTGGGCCGTTGATGTGATCGATGACTCGTATCTTATACTAGATTTGAACTATGTTGAATTGTGATCAGTAAGACACTATATATGGTGATTGATTCACATGATAGATTCCCTCATGCATGCGACGTCGATGAGGAGTATACACACCCAAAGGAGGACCGATCATTGTGTTGGCAAACCGTGCTCTCGTAGGGGGATGACGTGTGATTGGTAGAAACTAAGGCACACACAAACAAAGTGGTTAGGAGACAAGTGTTAGTGAAAACAAGATAAAGACGCATGTATAAGACAAGATGTAAGCTAAAAACAACAAGACAATGTGTAAGAAAACACTCAAGAAGACCATATATAAGAAAACAATGTAGACCGCAAAAATTTGTGTTGTGAACACGGACATCTCTCATGATGTCGCAAGAAAATAAAGGCCGCAGTGGCCACAAGCATACACATAATAAGAGAACAAGTGAGACATAGGAAAATCCCGTAAACAATGCAACAATAACAAGAAAAGAAACAAACAACCATGGTAGAAAATATACCTACAAGATAAATGCTGGACATGAAGCACCCATTAACATGTTAGAAAGATAAAAAATTATGTCAAAGTGTGTGTAATCCGATAAAGTAATGTGCTATGAAAAATAAAACAATAACACTTGTAGTGTGTATGAAAGTGGATGCCCCTATGAGCCACTGTGGGACTGGTATGAGGTATTGCGCCAAACATCCATGTTGTGTGTAAAGATCTATGTAAAGCTTGCGATCAAAACTAGAAGGAAAGTGAACTCACATGTGTGTATGATAAAAGATAATGAAATACAAAGTATATGTCTAGCACGTGTAAAACGTGTACATGTAAGCATAAGAAAGCAAGAGTAAATGCGACCAAGATACATGATATGTTGTGAGTGTAGATGGAATAAAATGTAGTGTGAATGATAGGAGCATCATGCCCCTGGGAATGTAGATGAGTATGTGTATGATGAGTTTCATTTATAAATTCCCCCTCAAAATTCAAGAATGAACCATAGAACAAGAATTCCTCATCGGAAATTGTTCAAATATGTGCTAAAAAGATGTGATCAATAAAGTGTAGAGTGTGGAGAAAGTGCATGAGTGAGTGAGTGAATAAACACGTGAGTGTGGTGAGGTACATTTTAGATGTAGAACCTTAATATGTGAGTATGGACCTTGGACCTAGAGTGCGTCATAGGGTAATATACACAACATGTAGAAGTATATGCAAGAAAGATGTATCATGAATGTTTGGAGTGAATAATGTGCATAATATATGATAGATGTTGCAAAGAAATAAGTGTAAATAATTCATGATGTGTGAAGAGTGTAATGTGTAGTGTAGTGTGTGTGTGGGTTTATGTGTATAGTATGACCTCAACAAAGTGTGAACCAAATCATGAGAGTGCATCATTGGGTAATGACAATACTAAGAGTGTATCAAGGTGTGTATGATGCAAGTGAGAGACAAGATGCAAAGTGTGAGAAAATTATGAATTTTAGGAGGAGGGGGAGAAAAAGTATGATGCCCCCTAAATGTGCAAAGTGATGAATATATTATCGATGAAAGTGAAAGATGAGGGTCCTTGCCAAGATGTTTTCAAAGATGAAGGCATGTGACCATGTTATAAGATCGACGATGTATGAGATAGAAACTGTGTAGGTAAATGAAGCCTATGTGCATGTAACTAATGAGGATAATGTGGTGGAGATGAACACCTCATGTGAAATTGAATGATAAAGGTGATGGAAACTTATGTTAAGAAACATGCGAAGGTGATAAAACTTATTTAAATCAAAATGAGGAGGTGATGTAGACCGATGTGAAGGAGTTGTCTACGTGGTAGACCTAAACTGATGTGATGGACTTGCACCAATGAGACCATATAGGACATGTGTGAACATGTGAACTAGGAGAAAATTGTGCTTTAGATTTCAGAGGTTGATGGGACCTATATGCTCTAACAAGTGCAATGACAACCTCAAGAGGAGGCTTCCGCCATGGTGCGGATGGAGGAACACCATTAATAGTGATAAATTGCTTATTGTAAATGTACTTGAGATGCAAATGATTCATTGAGATGATAGTATGAGTTATGTGGAGAAAGGGGAGACCTAAGAGCATGTCACACCCTTCGATTAATGGTGCCACAAGAAAAGACACAAACATAGTAAGAGGACCGATAATGATTAAAAGCTTAAAAAAGCCATATGATTTAGGTATCGGATATGAGATTTGTGAGAGTGGAAAGATGATAATGACAAGAAGTGTAATAGAACATGCGATGACGCAAAATGACATATCAACTATAGTGTTATTAATAGGATCGGATCCAATAGAATCAATAATGTGTAAGTGATCAGAAGAGAATGTATCACGATAGTCATGGTCAAAGAAAGTAATGATCATTAGAGCTGGCTTATCATGAGAAACTAGAAATTCAAGAGCCCTCGATCTAGGAGGAGGAACTACATGATATGTATGATTGGTTAAAAAGTCAACCACTTGTTCAAGTCATGTTTCAGAAGAGGATTGTTGAATATTTTTATCTTTTGATTTTCATCGACTAGCGCAGTGTCGAGATTCCGGAAGGTCAATTGCATTGTTATTGATAAGATCTTGAATAATATTGTGGAATTTAAAGCATCCATCTATAGAATTTCTAGCACATTGGTGATATTCACATATGAAATTTTCATTATAATTATGACCTTTTGGATGAAATGGGTCTAAATTGAGTGGAGGAGGAAATGTAATGAGATTGCTCTCGATAAGTTGTGATGAAAGGATATATGGAGCGATATTCAATTTTGTATATGTATGTTTAGGTAGTTTCCATTGGAGCTCCTTAGTGTTAGAGACATATTTGACAATTGCTTTAGCTTCAATAGGTTTCATGACTAGCTTAAAAGTTGATTTACTTTGAAAGTGCGTAGAAGATGAAGCATGTTCCTGATACTTAATCTTGCCTATAGATAAGAGTTTTGTTTCACGTAGCTTAAGAGTGTGACACAAATGATTGAATGATGGAGAGGTATCAAATATAACACTCTCCTTATTAAGAAAATATAGAATTTATAGATGCCTAAATCTAATTGCAATGTAGCAATGAATGAATAAACAACAAAGTATAGAATTGACTCAAGTAAGATAAGCTAGAAATTATGAAACCCTACTTGTAAAGAGAAGATAAGATAACTTAGTTGATTCACAAATAATCCTAGACTGTTTTGAAGTGACGAAATGATGAACAAAGAAGGAGAAGTTTCACACAAAATCTTAGTAAATTGTGTAATTACAAGATCTCGCTTGGATTGGGGTGCCTAGAATGGGTCAGGGGCATGTGTGAGTGCTAAAACCTGCTTTGATTTCTTGTGAATGCCCAAAACCTCAAAAACCAACTTTGAAGGGTTGTGAGGTATTCAATGTCCTTCACTACATGTCACTAGTATGTTGCATCATGTTCGCCGATGTTTCCTGTAACTCCGTAATGAAGAATTGACTTGCAAAACCCTCAAAAGTGCATCAAATACCAAAAGAAAATAATGCAAATGAGGGGTTAGACTGTCCTCATGTGTCAAATGAGTGATCTTACAACTAAGTACTACACTATATTTTAGATCCAATGTAGTTCTATGTGTGTGAATATATTGTACCCTAGGTGGCTCTTGTGCATGTTACACTTGATAGCGAGCAAGTAAGTAGATGTAAAATATGTATATAAATGTATGCATGAAAGAATGACTTCCCCTCCGATGAAGTGTATGCGAGAATAATGCAGTCCCTTTCCCTGTGTGGATGTTATATGGATGCTCCAATGCTCTTGTAGATGCCTTTAGATGCAACCTTAGGTGGTGATAGCTAATGCTTAGTGTTTGGTCATTTATTATGGTCACATAACTTTATATTTATATGATTCCTTGTTTAAATTTCGTAATTTACCCCAAAAATACCGAATACCAAAAGATAAGATGCCCAAATGGATAGAAAGGACCCAAAATATGTGAAATAAGTATAAAAAGGTTAGGGGCATCTGACGTTGGCATCATGTCTCGAGCGCCGGTGTCCATAATAATAAATGTCGAAGTATAAAAAGGAAGATTGGGATAATAAGAGTGTAAGATCAAAAGTAACAACAAAAAACAAGTAAAGATGGCCGAAGACATAGGTTGATTAGTACTTTTCTTACTTAGGAATCATATGAACAAAAGAGTATGTGATCAAGATTACATATATACCCAAAGTGCTTGATTTAGTGTCTACATTACCTAACATTTTTGTGATCTATATAGATGAACTTTTAAAGACAATTTGGCAAATCACCAAATGATTATGTATTATCTAGTAATATTCTAAATGAAAAACATGAGAATTCAATAAATTTATAGAACCATAAAAATATATCTAATTTTGATATTGGTGGAATTTGATACCTATTGTTGAGTATGACCATGTGTAAAACATAGTTTATAGATTTTGTGTGGAAAAATTCTAATTATCATAGTATATGAAGGAGATTGATATTCCAGTCGATTTAATATTATGAATATGAGAAGCATTTTGGATACAAAAACAAAGATCTTAGTAGCTTGGAGATGAATTTGGAAAACCGAGTTTAGAATTCTTGTAATTGTAATGATCATAATTGTAATGCAAAGTTACAAGAGTTATTATCGCTTGAACTCTAATCCTATTTTGGGATGTCATAAATGTGAGAAAAACTAGTTTAGTATCCTTATACTCATGAAACTTGTAATTGATATCACTAATACAAGGGGGATTATTTTGAGATAATATTAGAGACGATACTTAACCAAATTGTCTCAAATTGAGACAATAAAAAAATTGTATACCGCTTTAAAGTGGGTGTCTCTAATTATTGTCTCTTTAGAGACAATATAGATTAATAAATAATTTGTCTCTTGAGAGACAATACCTTTTTTGTCTCTCTAGAGATGATATCATTTTTTTCTCCATAGAGACAATACATTACACTAATGTTTGGTCTCTATAGAGATGATACAAATTTTATTTTAGTTTGTCTCTAGAGACAATGCAAATTTAAAGAATTAAAAACTGAATTAAAAATAACTAAATTTATGAATACATAACGTCAATATTACCAAAGAGAGCCGGTGATCAATATTATAAAGTAAAACTAATTTTGCTTGAATTTTGTGCCCAAAAATGGGTCCACAAACATTTTATAAAAGAGAAAATACAAAAGGGTGCCTAATTGCCATTAACCCTTGACATTGAATGGTACACCTAAATTTATTGAGTTATAATTACACTGTGGCACCTCCTCCAAACATGTTTTAATAGTTTCTTTAGCTAATTCTTTCTAGCTTATTTTACAAGAAAATGTTGAACCTCATCCAAACATGGTGACATAGATTCTTTAACTAATTCTTTTTAATCGGTTTTATAAGATAGTATACAACTCCCTTTTAGACTAATTTTAAAACAATATCCATAGAATCATGTGATGACATCACTTTAGAAAAGTACAATCACCATCATCAAAATTGTAAATAAACCAACATGAAATTTTACTAAATTTTAGTTAACATTGCACAAATAATTGCAATCATACCTTGCTGCATGAAACTTTAAAGGAAGGAGAAATATGAAACTAGACACCTAAAATTCCTTTAAATTTTAGTACAAAATCTATTTGGAATATGATTATTGTAGTTGTATAGTGTAACACCCATGTTATGATTAGCCAAATTAAGGAGAATTTATTTAAATCTTACCCTTAATATACAATTAATTATACCAATGGTTAACATTATTATTCAACTTATAATTTAAATATTCATAATCCATCTGAAAACATATAATAACCACATGTACAACTATAAGGTTATATTCATATTTTCATGATATCCCTTAAGTCACTCTAACTGAGTGTGTATACTTTTATATACTTGGTTAAACCTTTTACATGTTATGAGAACTATGTGCATCTCCTAAGTGCCTACCTAGAAGACATTCATGCAACTTCCATCCGGTATCCGACACTGTTAATTTAGGGGATTGATAATCAAAAAATGTATTCAACTAATACATTACTTTGGCCAAATTTTCAAGCATTACTTTACAAGCTTAGTTCCGAGACCGCACACTAGCCTCGCAAAACTCGTCTTTCATCACCACACAACCATCTCAATACAATTATCTGGATTTCTTGTTTAAAAGGGTGAACTAGCTAAGAAGAGGGAGAGTCCATTACTTGGATCATTTCCCTAAATGTAAAGAATCTCATTTGTACCATCTTAGGATTAATAGGAAAACATAGTGACCATGTAATGATTACCCATCATTACGTCCTCACTACCTTTCCCACAACCATCCTAAGTTAGCACAAATATAAGCTTATAGTGATATGACGTAGGAACATTACACCCATGTTCCTTATATTTAGGTTACCTTAGTTGAGTAATGTAACTAAGTCATCCTTAACAAGTTGTTTTAAAGTATTATTTCACAATACTTAATAGGTTTCCATAAGAGGGTCTTAATAACTCAATGAGTTACTAACTAATATTAGTTCATCTTGCTGTGTACTTTTAATTAGATTAGTAATTGTCATTAGGTGTAGGTTAATTATTCATTTTTATACCAAGTCATTTAAGTTCATTTACTCGTCATGATTAATCCATTATTACTATAAAGTACTTTAAACATATTTATTTCGTTTCCATTGTTACCCTTTTGGTTTATTTGTTGATATTCATTAAAATTTTATTATTCAATCAGAGTTAATGAAATAAAAATAATTACATAACTTAAGATATTATCAACTTAATTAAGCAATCAACTTTATAAGTAAAATATCCACATTTTTCAGTTCATAAGAAAATCCTTAAGACCAGATTTCAAATAAGGGAAAAATATCCCAATCTTCATTAATAATGAACTACAATAGTCAATCAAGAATAATACATTGGGCCATAATTCCCTTTTTAATATGTGATGATATTTCAATCACATAATCAAATTGATTACAAATAATCCTTTTGGATTTATTTCAGAATACTCAAGATGTAAAAAAATCACAAATTCAAATCTAAACAATTACTTCAAGTATTTCGCCTTTCTCGCAAACTAGTAGAGAGAGAGAGTCCACATACTCTTATTCTATGTTCTAATTATAATGAAATAAAAATAAAAGATTGGCTAAGGACTATTATTAAACAATGAGTTTATAATCATAAAGTCCATAGTTTATATTATGAAATATACCTTATAAACATATCTTAATGAAACTTCTTAATTATATAGAAACAATAGGTCCACTATTACTATATACAACTAGCCTAATATGACTTAGACATTTAGAAAATAATGGGTCATTTACTACATCACAAAACATCAATTAAAAATGTAATAACTCACAATACTATCAAACTTTCTTGCTATTAGTAACAATTAGAAAGTTCATAATGTAGGTGGTAAATAACAACCACGATATATCTAACAACTCATATTTCAATAGAGTTAAACTTCATAGGATCGCAACAAATAATCATAGCCCAAATAGAACCTCAATTAACTAGAAACTAATGAAGTAATTATGTTTTAGAGACCCTTTTGAGTTGATTATGTATATAATTTTTATTTACTAGAACATCAAAAATTCCATATAAGGACTCATTTAATCATAACCAAAGTTAACCAAACTGATTATTACCAATAAGGGAGAGAGAATTCATCAATAATAAATAAATAATCATTAACTGAATTACACATATCATAAATAAATAATAGGAGGAGACATAAACCTTTATTCCCTTATTAATAGTTTCCCAACTAGCTCAAAAATAGTTGTGTTTAGAGTCGAGCCATTATACATATATATCAACAACAATAACCCAAAAATTGTCCCAAATTGAAATCATATGCATACAAGAATGAAAGGATTGTTTCCTTCACTTTTGTAAACAATCAATGGAGTTAAATGTTGTTCCTATATTACCATAATAAAAAATTTGAAGCAAAAACAACTAAAACGTAAGTCCAATTTACGTTTTCCATAACCTTCCTCTTTTCAAGTTTTCAATCACCCAACAAAAACAAAGTAAAATAAACTCCAATACGTCCATAAGGGAGATGATACCATGAAATAACCAAAAATCCACATTTTTATAAAACCTAACAAAAAAAATGATAACAATAATGCTCTAAAAAGAGCTATAACAACTTATTATTTCATTTTCTAGATCTCACATGATAACCAAAACCAAAAATGCAATACGAATGAAAACAACAATGCTCTAGAAAGAGTTGTAACAAACCAAATTGTTTTTATTTCAAACTAAATTTTTATTCCATTTTCTAGATTTCAAAAAATAATCTAAAACTTAAAACATATTCAAAATGATAACAATTCTCTAAGAAGGAGTTGTAATTAGATCTCCTTCATTTTTAGATTTCACTAAATAGTCCGAAACCCAAAACGTATTCAAATTGATAACATAAAAGATCATAAAAGATCTAAGAAAGAGTTGAAAAATTAACTTATTCATTTTCCAAACCATAATAACCCAAATCTAAAAACATATTAATTTAAGGATATGATATTATAAATGTGGGCAATGATCCAATGAATTTAAAACATTTCCCCTTGTGTATTAGTTGTTCCTTCCACTTTGTACATATGCATTTGTAATATATAAATAAGCTAGAATTTTAAGTGCCACAAATAGGATAGATTAAGCATGCTTCCCTAGTATTTTATACTATTCAATCATACAATTAAAAGGAAAATACATCTAACTCAAAGTGTATGACTCGAGGTCCATTTTATTTTTTCAAAGGCATTAACTAGTATGTGGATAAATTTCTACACATGCTAATGATTTTGTGGAAATGGTATTTTATATAAACCACTTTTTTTGGATTATAGGTAAAGGAGGGTTAAGGGGACCTTACCCCGTATAAAGGTGGAGAAAATGATATGAAATTTCAAAGAACAAATGAGGCTACCTCTTCTAGTGGCACAAAGAAACAAAACAAAGAAGAACATCCAACTAACAAAAAATAAAAAACCAACAACTATATCATCTTTGTGACCCCTTCCCATTGGATATTAAGTGCATCTTAAGGGGAGAGATAGTCCGTTATTTTTCCTTCTCACAACTGTCTAATCCTTTTCCATATTTGGATTTTCATTTTCATTATTATGGATTGGAATCATAACTTCAATCTACTCCTTGATATTTTGGGACCTTGATAAAACAAAAGGAAGGGAACATGTTCCCTTTTCCAACACCGTCAAATCCACATCATTATTTCTATCTTGTTGTAAAGGAACCATCTGTGGAGGAGGAAGCACTTCCTCCTTTTCAACATCAAGATATTCCTACTCGCTTAGAATCTAAATCGAATCACCTTCCGATAGTTCATTCACAACTAGTTGTCTAGGGTTAGAATTATTCCACCAAGAGCTTCTGCCTTTAACATGTTTTCTTTCCAAATGACACTCTGAAGCTAAATGACCAAGAGAAAAACATGTTCTACACCTAAAGGGAAACCCTTCATAATCCAGATTTTGTGTCCAAGTTCTATCCTCAACTTTGAGTTCAATAATGGCTGGAAAATCAGCAGAAGTATCCATATCAACCAAGATTCTAGCATACATTGTGTGCTCAAAATATTTAGTTTTTGGATCAATAGCCAAACATTTCCCTAAAGTGTTACCTATAGAGGTTAAGCATCGTACATCAAAATTGGAGGGCAAATAAGGTAGATGGATCCGCACTGACTTAATCAGTAAGATGAAGAACATGGATGGAAGCCTGGTAGATTTTATTAATAATGAATCCAATCAAACTTACAATGAAGTGTTGTAATTCTTATAGGAATTGTACAAATTAATACAAACATAGAAATATGTTGCATACAAAACAATAAACTTATTTACATAAGCTTCCAAAAGTATATCTGGGAAACAAGTATAAGAAACATGCGATTGCAGGAATAATGCAACAAATAAACAATATAAGAATAATGTTGTTATTAAAACATAACCATATAACAAATAATTTAATGTACCTAATTAATAATGCAAAATTATTATTTATCCTAACATTCCCCCTTTAATTTTGCATTACCTCAAGGGATGGAGAGATGAACTCTCTGAACAACTCGAACTTGTCATGTGAAAGTGACTTGGTGAAGATATCTGCTCGTTGTTCATATGTTGGAAAAAAATGAAGTTGTATATGTTATACACCTAAAGGGAAACCATTTATGATCCAAATTTTGTGCATAAGTTCTATCATTAACTTTGAGTTCAATCGTGGCGGGAAATCCGCAGAAGTATCCATATCAACCAAGATTCTAGCATACTTTGTGTTCTCAAAATATTCAGTTTTTGGATTATAGTCAAACATTTTCCTAAAGTGTTACCTACAGATGTTAAGCAACTCTCCATCCAAAATTGGAGGGGAAAATAAGGTAGACGGATCCAGATCGACTTAACGTAAAGATGAAGAATATGGACGAAATCCTGAAATTTTATTAATAATGAATCCAATCAAACTTATAATGAAGTGCTGTAATTCTTATAGGAATTGTACAAATTAATACAAACACAAAAATATGTTGCACAAGTGCAACAATAAACTTATTTACATAAACTTCCAAAATTATATTTGGGAAACAAGTATAACAAACATGCAGTTGCAAGAATAATGCAACAAATTAAACAATACGAGAATAATATTGTTATTAAAACATAACCATATAAAAAATAATGTCATGTACCTAATTAATAATACAAAATTATTATTTATCCTAACATTCCACCCTTAATTTTGCATTGCCTCAAGGGATGGAGAGAAGAATTCTCTTGAACAACTCGAACTTGTCACGTGCAAGTGACTTGGTGAAGATATCTGCTCATTGTTCATCATTGGAAAAAATTGAAGTTGTATATTGTGTTTCAAGACATGCTCGCGTATGAAATGTACATGTACCTCAATGTGCTTTGTTATTTCATGAAAAATTGGATTGTGAACAAGTTTGAGAACACCTTCATTGTCTACATACAAGGTGGTTGGTTTGTCTTATGGTATTCCAAGTCCTTCAAGTATGTGACATAGCCATATCGCTTCGTAGACAACTTCACCTGCAGAATGATACTTGGCTTTTGTGGAAGAGAGAGAAACAAAGTGTTGTTTCTTGCTTCCCCATGATATTGGTCCAGATCCCATAAAGAACACAAACCCTAAAGTGGATTTTATGTCATCAATGTTTCCTACATGATTTGAATTTGAATATCCAGACAAGAAGAAATTATCATTCTTCTTATTTTCTAGAACAAGATCCACTGTTCCCTTGAGATAGCTCAAGATCCGCCTTGCTGCCTTCCAATGAAAAAATTTAGGCTCCTGCATGAACTTGACCTGCAAAGTTGATATTTGGTCTAGTGTAGGTAAGGTAAATGATACTCCTAATCAACTATCCATAGAGAGTGGCATTTACTGGAGGAGATGGATCTGAATGAGATAACTGTAGTCTCATCTCCATAGGTGTAGCAATAGGTATACAATCCATCATTCTCAATTTCTCGAGCGTTTTCTTGGTATAATTCAACCGAGAAACAAATATGTGATTATCTTTCTGCCATACTTCTAATCTAAGACAATAGTGTATTACCCGAGATCTATCATGTCAAACACCGGTTAAGATCTTTCTTCATTGCATCGATCATCCTCATTGAACTCTAGTGATGATTAGATCATTGACATAAACAACCACAATCACAATCTCCCCCTTACTTTTTGAGGTATATATTGGGATCGTATGGATTTATAACAAATCCATGTTGTACGAGATGCTCATCAATTTTGATGTACCAAGCCCAAGGTTCCTGTTTAAGGCCATACAAATATTTCCTAAGTTTGCATACCTTTACTTCTTGACCAGGTACAACATATCCTTAGGTTGAGTCATATAGACTTCTTCTTGTAAATCTCCATTAAGAAAGGCACTTTTTATGTCCATTTGATGGACTTTCCAACCAAACTGTGTAGCTAGAGAAAAGATCATCCTTGATCATTTTGATCTTAGTTGTGGGAGAAAATGTCTCCTCGTAGTCAATGCCTTCTTTTTGTGCATACCCCTTTGCTACTAGTCTTGCTTTATACTTTTCTATGGTCCCATCTACTTTATACTTTGTTTTGAATATCCATTTACATCCAATGGGTTTCTTCCCTGGTGGAAGATCGACAAGATGCCAAGTGTTTTTTTCATCACTGAGTTATACTCAACATCCATGGCATTTTTCCAAGATTTTGACTATAGGGCTTCCTGAACTATAGAGGGCTCATCAGATTCAATAAATCTACTCATCAAAGCAAAGTTTACTTCTTCTCTTGCTTTACTGTACGAGTCTATGGTCCAGTGGTGGATGTATCTAGTGGAGCATCCATTCTTGCATCTCGTAGCATGCTAGTATACCACTTGGGCATACATTGAACTTACTCTCATGGGTTGTGGTCTTATCTAATCATCACCATCATCCCCATTATCACTTTCATTTAAAAAACTCAACATCTCTTTCTTCTTCTCAAAAACTCAACATCTGTATACTTTCCTGGTCTTTGGATCCATCAATATGTACCCAAGAGTTTCTTCATTGTACCCAATGAGGATTAGTTTTTGTGATTTTATATCTAATTTCTTTCTGTTCTGCTAGGTATATGCATACTTGCTTTGCACCTAAATACTATGAGGTATGCAACAAATGGATTTCTCTTTGACCATGCTTCATGTGGTGTTACTCCGTCAAGAGCAATTGTGGGCACTCTATTCAACAAATACATTGTTGTCTTTGCTTTCTACCTAGAATGTCTTTGCTAGTCTAGAATCATCGATCATACATCGCACCATTTCCATGATAGTACAATTTCTTCTCTCAACAACACCATTCTATTGTGGTGTGTGTGGAGGAGACATTTGTCAACGAATCCCATGAGATTATAGGTAGTATTTGAACTCATCACTGGTGAATTCCCCCTCGATATGAGTGAGAGTTCTGATGTGATGACCAGTTTCATTCTCAACAACCACTTTGAACTTCTTGAAGTTTTCAAAAGCTTCACTTTTCTTGCGAAGAGAAAAAATCCACATTTTTCTCAAATAATCATCAACACAAAGCATAAAGTACTGAAATCCAAAATGAATCACAGCATCAGGACCAGTAAAGATCGATATGAACCGATCGATCTTACCATGAGCTCAAAAGTACTCTTCCGAAATGAAGCTCTATGTTGTTTTCTGCTTTGGCGTGAGGACACTTGTCTATATCCTTCTAGAGAGATGGTAATCATTTTACCATATTGTGTTGGCGAAGTGTCTTAAGATACTTGAAACTGATATGACCAAGTTTCTGATGCCACAACTATATAGAGGCAGAGTTATTAGCCTTAAGTTCTTGATCATTTCCATGGACAAAATCAAGCTAGAACATGCGTCCCACATTGGAGGCTTTTGCAACTATTTTCAAGCCTCGTGATTTGTCTCAAATTAAACACATTTTCTTGCCGAAATGACTATCAAATTCAATTTTTAAGTTGTGATCTAGGAGTTGACTGACTGACAATAGATTTTTTGTCAACCCAGGGACATATAGTACATTTGACAATCTACAGTTGCATTAACCAAGGGGTAGAGAAATGTTCCCAATCTTGTGTACTATGTACGAATAACCATCACCCAACAAAACATAGTTTTTTGAAGGCATGTCCCTCATTGAAGTAAACCAATCTCTGTGGTTAGTCATGTGTCGAGTGGCTCTTGAATCAACATACCAGACATCACTAGATGACATGGAGGGTTCACTTGATTGAGTAGTGTACAAGTAGTCTTCAGTATCTAAATGTTCTTCTTTCTCAACAATATTTCCTTGTTGATGGGGTTTTCTTTTCTAGTTCCCCTTTTTCTATGCCATTGATTGTAGTTATAATGTCCCTTGTGAGATTTCTGATTTTGATGTCCATAATTACTTGATGAACCTTTCTTGTATATATTATACCAACAATATTTTAATTCATGCCCTCTTTTGCAGATTGGACATTTCTTCTTTTGTTTTTTGTCCCCTTGATATTGATTTTGGGAATTTTGATAGGAATTAGGTTTTCCTTTTCCTTTTCCTTTCCATTTTTGATGAGAAGAAAGTGCTTTCTCCTCTTCATCATCTTTATTGTACATAGATTCTTTCCTCTTGTTGTAGTAGGTTCACTAACTTGTCAAAACTAATTGTCGTATCTGAAAAGTTTAGTGTTGTCACAAAAATGTGGTATGAAGGAGGGAGGGCTCTTAGAATAATGGGAATGAGAGATTCATCAATGATCACTTCTCCCAGGGCTAGAAGTGAAGCCCTCAACTTTGTAACTCTTCTCAAGAAAGCTTCTATTTTTTCATTGTGTTTAAATTTCAATGTCTCAGAATCGACTCTCGCATATTTAGTATGACATTCTTGTTTTTGGCCTCAGTACACTATGCTCAACTTATCCCATGCTTCTTTGGCTATTTTGGCATCTCAAATGTGGGGTTGCACATCATCGAAAAATCCAAACAAGATGATTAGCTTGGCCTTTGATTGGATCTATCAAACTGTTTCTGTTGTGTTGTATCAATTGTTGATCTGGTTACAGTACCATTCAAAACAATCCAGATCTCTTCAAACTCAAGCTATGTCTTGATTTTTGTCTTCCATGCTGCATAGTTATTTCCTTTGAGTAGTTTTGAATTTGGAAGAAATAACTTGGGGGCGTTGGTGCCCATTTTTAGAATCAACTGACAAAGGGTAAGGCTCTTATCACTCTAGGTATATGGTCTCCCAATCTATATACTTTATCAGTCTGATATACCGAACCTTTCTATATACATGCCCTTCTAATATACCCATCGGTATGTGGAAGAATATCACCCTTTCTATATAACCAAAAGTACGTGAAAGAGGCACTAACGTACGTAAAAGAATTCGATACGTGGTACCAAGACAATACTGAAAGGGGTCTGTATGATTATTGACACTGGATCAAACAAATATCCTCATCTGCACGCATAACTTTGTGATAAACTTGGATGATTTCTTAGTCCTGATTTAAGTTGAGTAATTATTCATGAAAGATGGGAGGGCTCAAAGTGTGTGCACTGTGTCCTTATTACTCCATATCGATTTAAAGGGTTGATGCCTGAGACGACATTGTTGCGCTATATTAGGTGTTAAGTGTAATAGTAGTCACGATGGATTTTCCCATAAGTGCTTCCCATAGGCACTTGTTTATATAGAACACCTGCGAATGAGATTGAATATCTCGTGAGTGATACAAAACTAAATTTTAATATTTTTTAGTAAAATCTCTACCAGTTTTACAACGATTACAATGGTTTGTGGTTGAATATGACAACCTGTAAATTAGTACAATACATTGAAATAAGCAATTACATCCAAAATTCTAAAAAATTGAATGACAAGCAATTTTTTTGTTTTTCGGGGCCTTGTGGCCTTCGAGCTCAATGCGGATTATTTGTGTGAAAAAATACTAAAAATGGCTAAAAATCAATTTTCAAATGTCTCACCTCTGGAAGAAGTTGTCCGAATAAAAATAGGTTATGTGGGAGAAAACAAATTTTGCCCCAAAACTAGGGTTTTCTCCTCTAAAAATAGCCTAGGGTTTAGTTGTGGTTAAGGGGTTTAGATAGCTTCTAACTGTGGATGTCTTGCTATTTTCACCACCAAATCTCAATATGTTTTAAATCAAAATATTTTAGGGGGGATCAAACCATAGACCTCCTATCCCTAAAGCTATCCACTTAACCAACATACCAACCAATATGCTTATGCTAGAAATGAAGCATATTTTATTTAAATTAGGTAAACCCTGAGTGACCTTTCCAAAATGGTGACATGTTCTTTTTTGATAGAAGTCCACGTGGCAATGCCGGTGATTGAGGAAGTTTAGGTTATTTTTCCATAAAATAAGGATCTGAATTCCTTTATCTCCCCCAGTTATATTTTGCATGACCGCTTATAGATTTGTGTGGTTTATTCGTTGAGATTGGATTTGCTAACAACGTGTCTTGTTTTTGTGTAGGATTATTTTTCTTTATGGCCGCCACTTTAGAGTGTTGCTTGTTATTTTGATCTTTTGACTACTACCAATTCGTATATTGTTAATAACCTCTCTTGATTTTGTAAATGCTTAGGGAATGTGTTTGGGGATGGCTCGACCATGTTTTCAGAGAGTTAATTGGATGTAAAATGATTGAACTCCAATGCAAAAACAATGTAAAATGGTTAGTTCACCCATTCAATGTCAGCAAGATGACCTCGCCTAGGCTTGGTAGAGTGCCGGGTTAGATCAAAGATGCAACTCAATTTTCCAATAAAGATGCATGGATCTAGATGGCTCGATGTGTAACCCGAGTCCAATGTATCAACTCATCTCGGTCAAGCAAACATTGGCTCTAACACGGACCGGTCAACAATGCAAAGAGGTAGCTCAAATCTTGTACAAAACAACTTGCCAAGATAAAGTGTAACCAACTCTTTGGAGAGCTTAATCCCATAAAATGTAGAAGACCTCTAAAAAATTGGTAATACAAATAATATTATATGTAACTAAGAAATTTAGAGACAAAACCCTTGATGGGGATTTTTTTTAATTAATGAGTTTGATTAATTATCAAGAAGTTGCAAATTTTCTGGTGCAGGGGCACCAAGGCAAAAAAATATTTCTTTTTGTTTACCTGGAGAATGGCAGGAGGTTGTGGGACTGCAGGGAGTTTTGGAAAGATACTTGGAGGCAACATTGGATCTCTTGTGATGCGATTTATTCTCCAAGATTTTTATTCCTCTCTCTGACCTCTCTCCAACCTCGGCTAGGAGCTTCAACTCCGCTCTGGTACCAAATGTAAAATGAATAACAGGACGGAATCCTGGTAATTTTATTAATAATGAATCCAATAAAACTTACAATGAAGCGCTACGCAATTCTTATAGGAATTTTACAATTGAATACAAGCACAAAAATATGTTGCACAAGTGCAATAATAAACTTATTTATACAAGCTTCCAAAAGTATATCCATGAAGCAAGTATAACAAACATGTAGTTGCAAATAATAATACAACAAATAAAAAATATGATAATAATATGATTATTGAAACATAACCATATAACAAATAATGTCATGTACGTAATTAATAATGCAAAATTATTATTTATCCTAACATTAACTTGGAAAGTATTAAATACTAGGTTAAAAATAGAACCATAGTTTCATCAATAAAAATGGGATTCAAAATCCCAAACTTTCCCAAAAATAAAATCCCTGTCCGAAGTTTCAGCAAATGCAACTATGAAAAAACCACGAGCACTAGGATAAATATCCAACCTACCTTCCATGATGGGACCCTAGTGACTGGACATCCGGACATGAATCATGGGTAGGCCTAGACAAAAGTTGTTGAATCTACAAATCAAACCATTCTTCCAGAAGAAATCTTCATATTGCACCACCTCTTCACCAAAACAAACTGATGGGGTATATTTTTAATAAGACATAGACTTAGAATGCTTGGAATCCACCAAAACCTTGTTCCTATTACCTTTCCCTGTAGAGCATCCTCGAAAGACTAATGCTAACATATGAAATTTTAAAATGAATAAATTCCATTTATTGACTTAAGAAACATGTGAACCATTATCTTGAATTAATTTCATTCATTGAGCTAAGAAATCTCATCATAACATAAAACTTCTAGGAAGTTATCGAATTATCAGAATCTGAAAGAACATGTAATGGTTTCATGTTCAGGATCATCAAAGTTTAAATTTGTATTTATGAAGTATTGCAATGCCTGATTCACTTGTTCTTATAAAAACATGTGTTATCATATTACAAGTGGGCTAACTCTTCTTGTGCATCTACGCATGCTTAATTCAAGATATCTACTTATGTTGCACTACTACTTGCAGTTTCCAGTTCAATGATTAGTATGCATTTGATCCATATTTACTTTTCTTGACAATTAGATTTAAATAAATTCCTTACACAATGTACTAAACTGTTGACATCATTAGTTTTGTAGAAAATGTATATCATCAAGATTTGAAACTGAAGAATATTTTGGCTAATGCTGATTGCAAGCTAAAAATATGTGACTTTGGGTTAGCAAGAGTTTCCTTTAATGACATGCCTACAACAATCTTCTAGATGGTAAAGTATTTGAAAAATTGTATTCTAGACTTCACTGTATTCAATATCGAGTTCTTATTCTTTTGTAAACTTTGTTTGGATTTATTTCTCATTGGTTTTGGTTGTTTTGTTTTATTAAATCTAGTAGTATGATTATGATTTTCTTTTTGTCCTTTCTTTAACAAGGCATATTTTTTTGTAGGACTATGTTGCCACACGATGGTATAGGGATCCAAAGATATGTGGATCCTTTTTCTCCAAGGTATGGGCTACTCTACATGCACATCATAAGCTGTTAGAAAATATTTATCCCAAGCAAATGTGTGTTAGGTTTCCAATTCATTTTAGATGTAATATTTTTACATTCACTTGATACTACATTTTTCTTCACTAAATTTCACTCAACCACCATGTCTGGTAATTGTCATTGATAATTGGCATTACCTGGTACTATGTTGAAGTATGGTTAGGCATATTGATTTGACACAATC
Organism: Taxus wallichiana var. yunnanensis; assembly: GCA_018340775.1. NCBI lineage: Eukaryota > Viridiplantae > Streptophyta > Pinopsida > Cupressales > Taxaceae > Taxus > Taxus wallichiana. The sequence goes on from CM031238.1 coordinate 539,497,372, forward strand.
TTCATGCATGTAGTTTGTTTGTTTTGATGAAAAACTTGTGTATTTTTTCCATAAAGAATACATGATGTCATTTGTTTAAAAATTTACTTTTCACATGAAAGGCTATATAATTCTATGGTGGAGTAATCCTGGTATGAAAAATTAAATGAAGTAACCTAGGTGCATATTTTTAGTTTCCACATGTGATATCAGATAATGGGTTTTGATGGAAATTTCATTATTATTTGGTTTGAAATTGAGTGACAATACATGATTCAAAGTTTTCTTGGAAATTTTAGTGTGCCATTAAAGCAAGTATTGGAAGGCTTTAAAATATGAGTCGTGGATGCACAATCCTAGAAAACATATTGATATTAGATGAAATGAATCATAAATGTATAGATTCTCTAGTTAGTATCTAATTAGTTTACTAATTACTTAACCTTTCTATGTATGGAATTCTTTACAATATGTTTCTTATATATGTTTTGATTATCAAATTTTACCTCATTTATTTCTTCCCATTTTTATGCTTTCCATCAACTATGTATTTTCCCATCTTTCCTATTATCCAAGTATTGGGTCTTGCATTCTCCACCGTTACAACAATATAATTTCTCCTTTCCTTTCCTCATCCCATATATTTCTCTTATACCATCCTTTTCATAAATCTCTGTTACATTTAATTTCAATTATGCCCAATCATACACAAAATTTATTTAATTTCATTGCGCCAATTATGCACAAAATTTATTTAATTTCATGTTTCCCTTTTGCCATCACATATCCTTCATTTCAATATCCTTCCATTTCTCATCTCCTTCTCCTCATTTCCTTTCTACACCCACTTTCTACTCGCCAATTGATACATATGGCTGTTCACATCAGCACAACTCATGTGCAATTTCTAGTGATATCTAATAGAGAATATATGAAGATGGAAAAAATATCCATATTTTTCGTAATGATTTATTATAGTTGACATTACTTCTTGCACTCAGCTCTTTGTAGCATGTTTTATATCTTGGTTATTAGCAAAGCATGTCTTATTCTATCTTCTAACAACATGTTCTTCTTAACGTAGCTTATGTTTTGATTTTTTTATCTCATAGTTCATAATATTAGCTGCATTATGCTTCAATTCATTACCGTATGAGCAATTTTTACTATAATTTTCATATTAACTCAAGGGTTTCATTTTTTTAGTTCTTGATGTTACAAAAAGGCCAACCAACATGAAAAATGCTAGAAGATCCACACGACCATTTTGATTTTTTTTTTTTAATAGAGGGGTAGTCATACCTTTCCTTCAAGGGAATGGACTACTATGCAAGATCACGAGTCAATGGATCCAAAAATTATTCCTCGTGTAAGTAAGTTTTATAGCTAAAATTTCCTCCAATTTTATTAGAGTTCAATATGATGATGCATTATTATAGTACTTAATAATGTATGAAAATGGTGGTGATTATTCTTGTTTCCAATGATGTCCGTAAGCTATGAAAAACTATAGTAATGAAAGACAAACAACCCACCTTTCTAGGATTCTAGAAGTGCGTTAACTAGGATGATGATGTGTGGAGTCCAAGTGGAGTCTAAGTGGATGTTGAATGAGTGGCAGTTGACTAGGATGTGCACACACTAATTAATTAATTAATCATTTAATTAATAAATGATAATTAACTTAGCTAAAGGGGTACTAAGGGTACATGGGATTAATTTAATTAATCCAAAGGGTGTAATGTGTATGATTAATCAATTTAATCAATTAATCACAAATGGGTGAATAACAGGATGTATTAGGATAATACATGGGAACATGTGAGTGATTTTGGGTGTCTACATTTTCCCCTCTTTAAAGTGTTATTGCAAAGTAATAGTTCTTTAAAGATAGTAGACACATGCAGATCAATGAGTGAAAATTTTGAAGCATTTGGATGCCCTAAAAAAAATGAAGCATTAGGATGCCCCAACAAGTAGGATAATAGTAGAGGAATGCCCCTCAAGTGGGTGGATGATGCAGCAAAGGCGGTGGACAACCACTTGATAGGAAGAAAACAAGGGATTGGAAAAAGGATGGGAAAGGACTGTGCTCATAGCATGAGCTTCATTTGGAGAATAATTTTAGAGAAACCTTATTTTTTTGTTGCACAATAGAGTTATCACCATGATTATGAAAGAATCAAGATGGTTAACCCAGATGCGCGTAAACAAACACACACAAAAAAAAAAATAAAAAGGAAAACAAACCCAATATAGAGTAGGTGCAGCATCATCAAGGTTATAAAGGAACCAAGATGTAATCACACTACTTGCAAGTGGTCCAAAAAAGTAAACATCAACAATGCAACACAAATTCAAAAAAGAAGACAATCAACTATGCCCCTAATGCATGCCACAATGATGATTAAGTAGATGCAAATGCTCCCAAGTGGGAATAGGATCAGACTAGAAGAAGAGAGAGTTAAAGTGAATCCTTATGACACTCTTTTTGGATCCATTGTGCAAATGATCAAAAAGAAATTTCCCCAGAGAAGTTATATCGCGAAAGGAAAAATAATTTTGTGACTTGCCCCAAGCAGAGTTAGCATATCATGCAAAGGGAAGAAAGTGATAGTTGTAAGATTGGAATGATCACTAGGGTAATAGATAAAGGTATGAAATTTATCAAGATTGTATTGAGATGTTGAAAGATTCACTTCAAGGGTTTTCCAATTGTAGGATTTCTATGATAAGTGAATGTTTGTTCAAAATTTTGTAATTTTTTTAATTTTTTTTTTTTTTTTTTTGGATTTTTGAAATATTTGATTTTTTTTGAATTTTTTAAAAGTTTTGAAAAAATTTGAAATAAAATGCAAAGAAATGCAAAAAAACATGAATACACAAAAAGGAAAACATTCCATGGCTTAAATAAACTAGGAGGAAAACACAACACATGCAAGTGACAAAAAACACAAAAAACATTGCAAAAAAAAACCCAATATGAACAGGAAGAAACCACACCAAAGTTATATGTGAACTAAGATGCGAATAAATTTCTTTAATTGGTCTACAATAAAGGTAAACAAAATAACAAAAAAATAACAAACTAAAAGAAGAAAAATCATCATCACAATGTTGAAAAACTGCAACAATACAACACAACATGTGCAAAAATGACATCTAATGACACTTTGAATGTGTTCCACATTGAAGAACTAGACATATTTGAATGCCCCCAGTGATAGCTTAGAATGCAAGAGGATTGGATCGAGACAAAGAGTGGAGTGATACTTAGATACTCCAAAAGATACTCTTGTCGGATCCCATTGAAGTTTGATCTATAATTGGATTAAAATGTAAAATCCAAGTGTGCCCCAAAAAAAGTTATATTGTGAAAGGGTAAATGATTTCCTCGAGCATAGATATACACCACGGAAAAAATAAATATGATTATCAAAAGATGATCTGGAATGATCATGAGGAGCATCATCAAATGGTGAAATTGTTGAACTATGTTATCTAGTTGTTGAAAGTTGGTCAAACATTATTTGAATGTTTTGATTGTGATAGTTTTAAACTATTTTTTTGGATTTTTGGAACAATTTTATATTGTTTTTTTTATTTTTTTGAACAATTTTATATTGTTTTTGAAGATTTTGTGAGACATTTTTTTTTTTTTGTATTTTACAACTTGGTAAAAAGGGTGCACTACTTGAAAGTAGGTGCAAATAATTAGAAGCATTCCATTCCATTGGTAGAAATGTAGATGATAAAATGATAGGGTGTTTCACTCCACTCATGGCTCCACACAACTAGGAAGATGTGAGGGCTCATCACCGAGAGCCAAGAAGGACATGAAAATGAGGTGAATAGTGATATGAAAGTGAAGATAATGGATGCGACGACACAAGGTGTAACAATGATCCATATGAGAAAAATGTAACTCATCTCTAGTCAAGATTATCTTGACCATTCCAAGATGATTCCACTTTATAGGTTTTGACTCAGACTTAGATCCATAGATGGCCTATTGATTGGAAAAATCTAGTTGAAGGAATTGTTGTCTCTCTTTAACATGAGAAAATAAATTACTTCTTGGGATTTTTTTTGATTAAGCACTTTGATTAAGATTTCATAAAGGCTTTATTGGTTAATTATTTTTTTTTTTTTTTGTGGACCCCTACATGTTTCCCCATGCCATCAGTAAAAGAAAGGGCTCAACACCAAAGAAAAATGTAGGTGAGTAAGGATTTCTCCATTCCCAGTCTCATACTACTAGTAAGAAGTATGGGCTTATCACCAAGACTGTGAAGGATGAAAGGTGTAATGATTTTATAATTTTTTTGTATTTTTAGATTGATTTAATTTTCCTTGTATGTTGATAGTGTGCTTTGTTGGGAAGGAACATTCTACCCCCAAGTCTCAGCCTCATGCGACTAGTAGGATGCAAGGGTTCAACACCATAGATTGAGATGGGTGGTCAAAAGGACCAAGTAAAGAAGTTTAGTGCTTTTTGTTAAAGAGAGAGCTTATTTGAAAGGAGGAGTTTCCATCAGTAAGCTTCAGACAAAACCATAGGTAAAAAGATCTGAAATGGTAGAAACCATAACAAAGATGAGACACACAATGCCCAATAGGAACAAGGTTAACTTGTGTCATAATAGGTGAAGAAGGTGAATATATGATAATGGTATGATTAAGATATCTACCAATAGATGGAATGCTTAACATTATTTGTACACACTTTTCATTTCTGATTGGCAAACAATGCTTTAATATAGAGTTTTATTTTTTTTATGATTTTTAAGTTTTTAAATTTTGAGGATGAGGATTTGAAATGGACTCATCAAGAAAAGAGGTCCATGTTTATTGAAAGTTGAATGGTCTTGAAATACAAGACTTGTGTGGATGAAATCCAAGTCAAGAGAGGGAATCAAAAGATTTGATAAGTCTGAAAATACACTTGGGGGAAAAGTCCAAGTCAAAGGAGGAAATCCAAAGATTTGATAAGTCTTGCAATACAAGACTTGGGAAAGATGGATCCAAGTCAAAGGAGTGAATCAAATGATTTGATGGGTCTGAAGTACTAGACTTGGGAAGATAGATTCCAAGTCAAAGGATGTGTGATTAGATAAGTCTTTGATGAGATCAAAAGACATATGTGATGTTAGAAGAAGATTTGTCATGTGGGAATATGTTGAGATTCATATTCACCTTATGAGTGAAAGAGTGTGAAAAAGAAAGGATGGATCTCTAGATGTATACCCAGGTTCCTTATAGGTCATAGAGAGGAGATATTCAATGTTTCTCCTTCTAGGTTGTGAATTAGTTGATTTGACAAAAAGATTTGCAATTAAAGCTTGAAAAGGTTGTATAAGGATATTCTTGGGTATACATACCTCAAATAGTGTACTCATGTATATGTCTTGATAGTAGGAATCATCATTGATGAGATGCTTGCAAGATTGATCATTTGAGGTGTAATGGACATAGAAGGTTGCATTGTTGCAAGTGTCCAAGCTTGTTGTGGTTGTATTTTGACAACAAGACTAGAGATGTTAGGCGTAGGAGATCGGAATGGAAAGAATGGAATCAAGCTCAATTGTGCTTGATGATGGACCCTCTTTTATTATGTCAAGGGTTGAAAGAGAGTCTTGGAGAAAAATTCAAGCTCTCTCGTTAGGTGTTAGAAGATTGTTGTCAAACAGGTTCAATGTCTGTTTGGACTAAAGGAAGAAAAATATGAGAAGAAATAGATTGGTTTGAAGGGGGAGATACTTGACCTTCATTGTCATGATCTCATTGAATGTTAGTATGTATAAAAGTGGGAATAACAATCAAATCTTCATTTGAAGTTGTGGAAATTGACATGTCATCGATGTTACGAGAGCTTCATCATCAAGCTCTATGGAGATGGTTCCATCATCAATTAAGTCTTGGACATAATGATGAAGAGGTGTACAATTATCAATAGAATGGCCATGCATGTGATGGTATTCACAATATTTATGATGCATTATGACATGTAGATTGGGTTCCCCATTAGAAAAGGGTCTTGTAGGTGGATATTCAATCATGTTAGCCTTTACTAATTGTTGAAAGGCACTAGATAGACTCTCTTCGAGAGGTGTAAATTGACGTTCAATGGTGCATGCAGTAGTAGTGTCATCAATACAAGATATGATGGATTTATAATCAACATTGTTTGAGATTCACCATGTTCATGAGATTTTCCCTTTGTATCATGGTTAGGTGGTAGGTCTCATAGACTATATGTCTCCATTGTCAATAAGGTCTTGGATGTAATTGTGAAGTTGTTTGCATTTTTCATTTGATGACCATCTATGTGATGAAAATCACAATATGTGTTAGGTCTATACCAACTGGCTTAGGTTCACCTTCAGGAAGGGTTGTGTGATAGGATAAGTGACCATATTGGCACTTGCCAATTGTTTTAAGATGCTTGAAAGAGATTCCCCCAAATGTATATTGTCTTCTTGATTGTAATCACGAGGAGGAAAAAGTTTCTCTTTTTGGAATGGTGATAGATGGTTTAGACTTAATCTATTTTAATTGGTTGTTTATAAGTTTTGCACATTGTGATTATCCATGACACCATCATTGAAAATATTATGGTTGTGGTTGATGTACCTAGGTTTATCATGAGAAGTGTTAGGGTTTTGTTATTGTGATGATTATGATTGTGCCCATTGTCTTTATAATGAGGCTTGATCAAGCCTTTAGAAATGAGGGATTTTTTTATTTGAGTTCCCTTTTCGATAACTTCCTCAAAATATTGAGGCAATGCATCTGCATGTGAAAGGAAAACTCATCATTAAGGTTAGGGATGAAGATGCTAACCATTTATTTTCTCAGGGATTGAACATGGGAATCAACTTGTGATTCCTCACCATCGTTGTAAGAACTATGCAAAAGCTCTCATTTTTTCATTTGTTTGGCATTGCACAAATCCATCATGGTTATTTCAGAATCAAGGTTGAAAGAGAAGTGTTTGACAAACTTCTCTGAAAGGTCTATGAAGGTAGAGATAGATCCCTTTGGAAGGTGTAAGAACCAGTCCAAAGCTTTTCCACCTAGACTCTTAGGAAAGAGGCGTAAGAGAAAGATGTCATTATAAGCCACCTCTTGGCATGCCATGAAAAATTCCTTGACATGCTCTCTAGGATCAATTTTTCCCTTGTATTTTTCAAATTTGGGTCTCGAAAGAGCGTGGGAAGGGTATGCAAGATGTCCATGTCGAAAGGGTATGGACACAATTCATCAAAATTGAATTGTTTACATTGTTTTTTTGCATGCCCAAAATGGTGTCCTTCATCATTTTCCACTCTTGAGAAAATGGTGAATTAGTTTGTGGGATGAATGGTGATTTATCATTCGTATGTTTTTGTTCTCATTATTGGTCTCAAAATGATTTTTGAATGTGTCATCACTTTTCTTCATGTGTTTGATACCTTTGGTATCATTTTTAGTGACTTGTAGAGGATAGGTGAGCCAATTGTTTCACCATTGCATTGATTTGATCAAGCAAGGCTTGGTTGGGATTAGAGGATGAAGCATTAGATTTTCCTTTATCATTGGCATTTGTTTTACTTGGTCCTTCATCATCATGTTTGTTTGACTCAAGTGGTGGACCCTTAGGGGATTTAGGTTGTCCCTTTTAAGGCTTTCAATTCATCCTCATCAAAGTTCGAGGGAAATATTGCTCCCATTGCAGGAGACGAAGAAGGAATTGGTCTTTTTTTTGTCATAAAGTGGCGTCTATAAAAGATTTTTAAGTTGGTCTTCATCCTCTTCATCTGAGCTGATATGGAAAGGATTTATTTCCTCCCATCAAAAGGACTATAATCATGATGTCATGTTCCCACCATTGTTGAAAGAGGGGAGGAACAAGAAGAGTGTGATAGAAAAATCAACCCTTAGCAAAGTGAATGCTAAGATGGAAGAGGGAAGAAGATGAAAAATCTCAACCCTTAGAAAAATGAGTGCTAAGAGGGAAGAAGTGAAAAAAGGTTAGTTGATTTCTGATCTCTTAATCAAAATGAGAGTTAAGAGAAAGGGACTAAATGAGGTTAGATGTGCTCTCTACTCAAAAAAAATGAATGTTAAGGGAGAAGAGAGACTTGATGAGGTGAATGCGTCAACTCTTAATCAAAATGAGTGATAAGAGTGATGAAAAAAGAAATGTGAAAAGGTTAACTCCTAACAAGATGAGTGTTAAGAAAATGAAGAAGAGGTAAAAAAGTTAAAAAGTGTGACTTGACACTTAACAAAATGAATGTTAAGGAGAGAAAGAATAAAAAGTGAAAATCAAATCACTCTTAATCAAAATGAGTGATAAGAGTGACAAAAAAGGGACTTCACAACACTTAAAAAATGAATGATGTTAAGGTGGAAGATGGATTGAAATGTTAGTTTAGATGATTCTTAAAAAAATGAGTGTTAAGAAAGATGAAGGAGTTTGAAAGATTTCATGACCCTTTACAAAAGTGAATGTAAAGAGGGAAGAGAAAAGAAATGAGTGTGCTCAACTTGCGACAAAGTGAGTGTGACAAGAGGAGACTTAAAACATGATGAAAGATGCTCAACTCTTAACAAAAATGTGTTAAGGGAAGAGACTTAGGAAAAATGATGATTTTCTCAACTTTTAACAAGATGGATGTTAAAAGGGGAGACTTAAGAAGATGATGAAAATGATGTCAACTTTAACAAAAAAGTGTGTTAAAAAAGAAACACAAAAAAAAAAGGGGACTAAATGAAAAAAATGTAAATGTCATCACAAGAAGTGAAGAAATGAAGATGAAAAGGTCAAATCTCACAAAAGTGGAGATAAGAGACAAAGAGAAGTGATTGATTAACTTATCTCAAACCAAAGAAAAGTGGATGAAATGTAAAAGAGAGAAGTGAAGAAATGATTAGAGAAGTGATGATGAATGAATGAGAAATAATTGAAAATGAAAACAAAGAAATAAGAGAAGAATGAAATGATGAATGTCAAAATGTCAAAAAGTGAATGTGAAATGTGATGATGTAAATGATGGGAGAAAAGATGAAAAAATGTCACAATTCAACAAAGTGTGATATGTGAAATGTGTAAGAGTGAAGAGAAGAAGATAGAAGAATGTCGTCAATTCAACAAAGTGAATGTGCAATGCGAAAAGATGATGAGAGAAAGATAGTGAAAATGTCAACAAGTCCATAAGTCCACAAAGTGAATGTGAAATGATGACATGTAAGAGTGAAATGCTTAGAGTTTAAACAAGATAATGTTAAACTTAAGACTTATGATAATGAAAAAGATCAAGGTGATCAAGAGGTGTGTGACCATGATAAAGTGAGTATCATGATGTCAAGACTTAGTGAAGAAAATGAAAGTGCTCAAGTGTGGATATGGATGTCCATAACCCAAGACTTAGACACGTTTACAAAGTGACAAGATGGATGAGAGAGAAAATGTGAATGAAAAAAGTGAAACACAAGTGTGTAACACACGAGAAAAATGAAAAATGATGTAGTGAAAGTTTTTGGCCTCTACCTTAGATTGGCTTGGACAAGGCATGGCTTCCTAGGTGGTTCTCTCAACTAGGTGTCAGCAGTATACCCAAGCGAGCACGATGCTATTGCTAGCTGACATGGCTTTACTTTACCCCCTTTGAAACCCTAAGAAAAATATCTTTCTCAAATGAATCACACTAGGGTCACTACTACTGGATATCTGTGACTCTAACTCACAAGGCTTTACTAGTCAGTTAGGATAAAAGGTTCCCATTTCATCCACAAGGTTCCCTCTTGTGTGGACTACTTTGGGGTTCTAGTGGCATCCCTCTTGATTTTTATGGCTTATGCCAAAAGGGAGTTCTCCTAGTTATGTGCAAATGGGTTTTACCCTTATCCAAACCTACAAATATAATGTAGTTTAATTTTTTTTTATTTATCTTTGAACTTAATGTGGTAGTTGGTTGTACACACATTTGAAAAACCTATAGTTAGTAGTTTTAATGTTTTATCAACCTTCATGAGAGTGGGTCCTATAAGAAAGGATTAGAAATTTTCTCAGGTAGGTAGAGAGCCAAAGAAAAAAGCAAGTTCACATTTCTGATTTCCCAGATCGCTTAGAAAGTGCAAGGAAAGAGCATACATGCGAACAAGCTTTGATTAAGTGAAAATATTAATTCCCCCAAAAAAAAAAAAAATAAATGACCACGTTTATGATTCCCAAGATCACTTAGAAAGTGCGAGGGAAGAGCATACATGTGATCGTGTCATGATTTAGTCTCACAAAAAAAAAAAAAATGACAAAGGAAAATCATACAAAACACGTTAGAAAGTGTTAGTTCTATTTGCAAAATGATTAAATGTGTACAAAAATGGCTAAAAAGTGAGAAAAAAATTGGACCGAAACGTCCAATAACCCTATTTTACAACTTTCAGAGTCGAAATGGTAGAATGATGGAAAAAAATTATGAGTGAAAATGGTTGGAAAGGAGTTAGGTTGAAAAATGCAATGAAAAGTAAAAAAACTTCCAATGAAAAAAGGGATTAAAAAAGTCATCTAAGCACCTTGTAAAAAAAGTTTACAATTAGTCCAATTTAGTTAAAAAAGTGAGAAAAATAGAAAAAAAAATTAAAAAAAATTTAAATAATATGTGTAATTAAAATGAAGGCCTAATGAAAATAAATGAACTAAGTAAAAAACTAATAAATTAAAATACCTAAAATATAATTAAGTCCTAATTAATTAATGAAATAAAAATAAAAAAAGCTAAAATAAATATTAAAAGTTAGAAGAATTAATTAAAAAAAAAATAAAAAAATGAAAAAAAATAAATTAAAACTAAAAAAAAAAAAAAAAAATAAAAAAAAAATTAAAAACAAATAAGTAAAACTAAAATTAAAAAAAAAAATTAAAAAACTTAAACTAACAAAAAAAAAAAAACCTAATAAATAAAAAATAAAACCTAAACTTATACGTGAAAGTTAAACCTAAACCTAAAAGTTAAACCGGGGTTAGAGCTGAGTCAAGTGAGGAGTTTGATGTGTGTGACGGTAGGTTGTACCAAGGGCATTTTGGTGTGTGGTGGGTTTCGTGCGAGTCGGAGATGGGGCTCAGGCTGGTTAGGGCTCGAAAGGGGGAGCTGGAGTCGGGTGAGGTTGTAGTTGAGATCACAAGGAATGGGAACTCAATGGATGGGAGGTGACAAGGGAAGTCGGGGTGGGAATGCTGCAAGTGGATGGCTCGGGGAGTGTATTCACCATGGGGGGGAGGTCAGGTTGGCGGGAGTTAATGGGTGGGGCTCGGGGGAATGGGGGTGAGTGAGGTGAGGATTTGGGGGTGTAGCGAGTGAGGAGGGTCGGGGGAGGGGAGGGTGGGAGTCGGGTAGTAGGGTGAGTGTTGGAGGACTCGGGTTGGAGGGGGTTGGGTAGTCCGGGGGTGGGGGAGGGGGGTGGGTGGGAGGGTAGTTAGGAGGGAGAGGGATGGGAGAATGGGGGGTAGCTTTAGGGGTCTTTCTAAGGAGCTAGAGGGTAGGGGGGGGGAGTTAAGGGATGGGGTATTTTTTTAAAATTTATTTTAGTTTTTTTTAACTTTTTTTATTTTTTTTATTTTAAAATTAATTTTTTTATATATATATTTTATTTATATATATTTTTTTTATTATTTATTTAAAAATATATTTTTTTTAAAAAATCTAATTGTTTCTTGTTTTTGTGTTTGGGAGGGAAAAAATTTTTAGCTATGATGTATAAAAATAAAATAAAGTTCTAAATTTGGAGGAAAAACACCTAATATAAACTTTCAAAACTGATTTTTTACATTTTGTTTTTTAAACAAAAATTTGCAAGCAAATGCAAAAAAACTTAGTATAAAATTGTAAAAAATAAAAACAAAAATGTTATATATTTTTTTTTGATCTTGAAATCTACTACTGCTTCCAAATGCTCCCAAGAAACCTACAAACAACACAACAAAACACACACAATACAAAAAAACAAAAAAAACACCAAAAAAAATCAAATAAAAATTAAAAACTAAAAAAAAACAAAAAAATGAAAGAAGAGGGGTGAGTCCCACTTAGGCATGCCAAAATGTAAATATGAAAAATACAAAAATGAAAGACAAACAAAAAAACATGCAAACCTTCAAGTAACCTTCTCAATGCAAACCTCAGTAGTAGTAGAGATTTTTGAAGTTGTAAACTTGTGTAACCTTGTATAAATTGTGGGTGCTCTTGAATGACCTCCAAATGGGATGCAATTTTACGAACACAATATTTTGAGGATTATTTGGAAATATTAAAATTTAAATTTATTGATAAGTGTGTTAAATCCAAGAGGATTTGATAGAGAGTAAGCCTGCATTTTATAGAGGCAAAAAAGTTGGTTGAAATGGGTTGAATGCACATGCTAAAAATAACATTGGAGGAGGTTGCATGAGTTTGAAATAACATTTAGGGGTAAATGTAAAGTTATTAATCATAAAAGTTACATCCCGAAAGGTGGTTGTACGTGTAATTCAATTGCAATTCAATTGCCCCACCTTCTAGGATTCTAGAAGTGCGTGTTGACTAGGATAAGGATGTGGAGTCAAGTGGAGTCTAAGTGGATGTTGTTGACTAGTGATGAATTGAGTAGGATGTGTACACACTTAACTAATTAATTAATCATTTATTAATTTAATAATTTAATTAATAAATGATAATTAATTTAGCTAAATGGGTACTAAGGGTACTTGATATTAATTTAATTAATCTAAAGGGTGTAATGTGTATGAATTAATCAATTTAGTCAATTAATCACAAATGGGTGAAAATATGTCAAAGATTCTATGACAACATGTTTGGAGGAGGTTCCACATTTTTTGTAGAAGATAAAAATCTATGGCATCATGTTTCAAGAGATGTCAAAGTGTAATTTTAACTCAATAAATAGGTGTACCATTATATGTCAAGGGTTAACGACATTTATGCATCCTTTTGTATTTTCTCTTTTTGATATTAATAAAATGTTTGTGGACCCATTTATGGGCACAAGATTAAACCAAAATTGTTTTTCATTTATAATATCTATCACGAGCTTGCTTTAGTTCCATCAATGATATGTATCCATTGATTGCACTAAAAGAAATTTAGTTATTTATTATTCTTGAAATTAAAGTTTTTATTCATTAAATTTTTATTATCTCTAGAGAGACAAAATCGTAATGTCTCTAGAGAGACAAAAGTGATATTATCTCTCGAGAGACAACGGTGATATTATCTCTAGAGAGACAAAAATGATATTGTCTCTCAAGAGAAAAGATATGTATTAATCTATATTGTCTCTAGAGAGACAATAATTAGAGATAAAAATTAGAGACACCCGCTTTGAGACAATAGTTGAGACAATATACAACTTTTTTATCGTTTGATTTGAGACAATATTATCGTCTCTAATATTGTCTCAAATCACCCCCTTGTAGTAGTGGTGGAGAGTACCACCTACATCCCCAATGAAATAGAAGGCATGTTGAAAATGACGCTCGATAGATTGGAGAATCCATTTGAGAAGATTCTAAAATTTTTATCACCAAATTATGTGATCCATGAATTTACAGAGTACTAGGCTGCAATAGTTGCATCTACATGTGGTATTCCAACCATCATGTTCCTCACTTTCAACGCATATGGTTGTGCTTACACATTCAGCCTTGTAGAGTGAAGGAAGAAGACATCGAGGCCGAGGAATTGTGCGTGGCACTACCGCATTTCCCATCTTCCGAAATCTTTTTGTTGCCCTTCAAAGCACACCATGTTCTAGGTTCCTTTAACCACTTCAAGGATAAGTCTCATCTACCGACATCTTCTTTAAGTCGATCCAAGAATTCTCCTTTATCGCCATCAAATCCTGATTTAAAATGGAAGGAAAATTTATATGATATCCGTAGAGAGCCAACAAGAAGGTGGTAGTCCCGTGAGGTCTTCTCACACCAGATCTCTATGCTAAGAATCCTTCAAAATAGTATTTGTCCCGACTAAGATGCCTGGATAAGAGGGTGGATTTGTATGTTGTGTACGTATCATTTGAAAGTGATGTTTTTTTCGAGAGATAAGATCCATTTCTATGGGTGTTTGTGATTTCCTATGTTTTCAAATGACATGGTGAGTGCATCTGCGTGTTAACACCATATGGCTTCGAGTCTAGAATGCGGTACAGGGCTGATGTATACTAGTAGGGATTATATTTAGAGTCTAGAAAGCAATTGTTAGAGTGTTCCCTCATATTACAACCACCCCTACTATTGGATCAACATCACACAAGTTTTTGTTTCATAGAGCTCTTACTATTCATTCCATTCAATGATATTCTAGTTGACATAGGCATATGTAAAGAAACATTAAGCCATAAATTTGTTATATTCCTACCAACATATCAAACTTGGAAAATAATAAATGTAGCTATTGATAATACATATAGTTCTAATATAGCTAGCTCAAGGAGACGTGCACGAATAAGATTACTAAAAATGTATTAATGGGAACTTTTTTCTCGGTTACGTCCAATAGGGACCCTCAACATTAGTGATCTATAAATTCTTGGTAATTTTTTTTTGATCTTAGCCACATCCTGGCACAAACTACAACTAGAAACCACTTATAAGATCAACACCAAATTTCATAAACTGCCCATATCACCAATAAAATTGCTTCCACCATGAATCCATCTATTAAAGATGCATACAACTTATCTCAGTAGAGAAAATTAGAGAACTTTGAATAATCAAAACACATGCATCTGCAAGCCCAATATTAACGCCCCTCTATATGATAATCCAAGGCACATCTCGTACGTAAAAAATAATACTTAATATGCAAGATTACATATGAACTCTATATATTGCCAAATTCACAGGAAAGTAGATTAATTCTTTTAGCTTCCATGGGTTTAACAACATTCAACATTAGTGCCACCACTATATATTCCACTCTTCACATCCCCATACCAGAAGTTACATCACTTCAAGGGCAAATTTTTAATTTCCAGAAGAAATGTGAAATGTGGTATACATTATAATTAATGAGATGAACTTTATTAGGCCAAAGTTTCCAAGCCATATAAATAATTTCCTCTACAAGAGGAATTTCCCAATTGTAAATTCAAGTTTTTGGGGGACCGCTCAATCATAGTTATTGGTGAACGAGCACAACTACCCCCAATTAAAGATACTCCTTTTAATATTAGTGGAACTTATGGACACATGCTATGGTTACAATTCACAACAATAGTAACTTTAACCACTAACTTTTGACAAGGCATTAATACCACTCAACTCATTTTCATAAACCTACTATTCAATATTAGAAATACAATTGCCACAAAAGAAGACTAGAAACTTTTGATGTCTAGACCTCCTACATGCATCTCCACCATAGAAAAAGATACTTTTAAAGATGCAACACATATGTACGCTATTAATGTGTTGGCCACTTTACATAACAAGAAAAAATTGTGGGCCCTTAACATGCTAATTGCACTGACCGAGCAAAGCCGAGAAAAATTGACGAGAAAAAAGTAGATAGAACAACCAATATGCATCTCAAAAGTACACTCATCATTTATGAAGGTGAAGAATCCATGATTACTACAGATTTATGAGTGCAAGCCATCTTGGTCAATGGTTCTCGAGGCCAAGTCATAACTATAATGTATGCCCTTGCTTCACACCCCCAATCTTGCCATTGTATGTAGTTGATTAACAAAAATAAAGATTTAGTTTACCTAGATGGCCTAAGGGCATATCTAGGGTATTAATGTTAATCTAGTTAGAAGGACTAAAATGCTGTAAATGAACTCAAGTAGTATGTAATAAATGTAAATAAACTATTCCAGATGAAATGAAACCCTAATGTATAAGCGAAGAGTAAGGAAAAGACTCAATTGATAACATGAGACTATCACACAATGTTGCAAATCTGGAAATAGAATCTAGAAGTGTAGATGAACCCTCAAGGACCCTACGAAGGTAAGATCTAGATTATGCGAGATGACACAGTGCACGAGAGTGTACTCGGGTGCCCTTGTTTGTAATCTGGATGCTCGAAATAATATAAATGCTTAGAACCTCAATATGGTATGATTGAAAAATTTCATAGAGTACTTCCCGTCTATCATGCTAGATTCGTTGGGTGAACTAGAGAATGACCCGTAATTCAAGGAGAAGTATTAAACCCTAGAAAAATGAAAGATGCATATGAATGGGTTAGACTGACCTCATCCACTAAGGTAGTGGAATCATCACTCGAGCACCGTATTACATTATGGACCACCATGTAGTTATGGTGTGTGTACATGTCGTGCCCTAGGTGCTCTCATGTCAGTCACACTTTATGAAGTAGTGAGCAATAGTAGCTATATAAATGTAAGTAGCATGTGTGCATGGAATAAAATGGAATCCATCCCCCTATGAAGTGTGTGTGATGCAGATATCCTAGCTTGAATGCATGGCACTATGTGGATGCAAGTGATGCAATGGATGAAACTCTAAATGGAGTGATAATAGTGATAAGATGTAATGACCTAGGACCCTTATTATGGTCTTATAAATTTATATTTATTGGGATCTCAAGATTAATTTTGTAATTAATCATGACAAGGCCAACTAAGAAGAAGATAAGGATGACTAACAGCTAGAAGTGACCCAAAAAGAAATGAAAGAGGTTGTGCATAGACCGGGGCACCTAGAATGGAACCAAGGCAACTCGGGGTGCCCTAGTACAAGTTGGGGCACCCTGATTTCAGGCTAGAATGTCAGAATGGTCATGAAATGGGCTGATAGGTATCGGGAAATATGTGGGAAAGATGAAATAAAAGATAAGAAAAAGGTGGCCAAAAGGTGGGATTAATTAGTACTTTGTACACTTGAGAACCTTCTAAATAGTAGTATAAGACCGGGCTAAATATTGTCTAATGTGCAATATTTGTGTTTACATTTTCCCCACTTTATGTTGGTGAGCGGAAAGCTTAGTAAAATAAAGTAGATAGAGATGTGTACCTGATAACCATGTAGAGTGTAGAAGAAGACATGTCGATGGAATAGACTCAAGCGTGGAATGAAAAAAGAAAAATGTGGAGGAGCATGGATTCTAAAGATGAAAATTGTGTATAAAAAGTGATGAGAGTGAACCTAGGGCGGAACGCATGTGTAGTTGCTACTATGTGTGTAGTGTACTTGCATGGTTAGTATGGTAAGTACCACCACAAAGTGTGTTGTTGTTTGTCATTGTCACTTTGTTGTTGTTTCCCCCAATTTGAAAACTTGTTTCTCATACGATAGACCTACAAGGAGAAAATGATCAAGTAGTCAAATATGTATGTGTGAAAAAATGTTGTGTAAAAATATGTAGATGTAAAATACACTAGAATAGAAAGTGTAAATGGAAAAATGGAACATGTGCACTTGATCCATGTCGAGAAAAAGGGTGTAGAAGGATATCATGTAGTTGTTATCCCAAATTTTCCTCCCTCGGAAAATTTGATCAAGACAACTCCTGCACATAAGGAAATTATGAAGGAAACGGCTCAGACCTACGAGCTCACATTCCAAGATGACAAACAAGGTTACAGGGAGACTCTACAATGGAATGGTGGGCATGTGAAAGTTTAAACGACCCTGTGTGAGAAAAAAGAGAAGCTCAAACAAGCACCACATCTCCACGTGTCTCAGGACGAAATGGAGGTAGGGGAAATGGTCAAGCAGAGTCAAAAGGTGGAGCTTTGGGGCCGTGGGGGTTTTCTGAGTTTTGTGTTTTGTGAAAAGGGGAAAAGATAAATTACGGACCCACGTGAGCTTGATTTTTTCTCTAATCTGACTACCACATGTCCCATATCAAAGGGGACCCATTTTTCAAGCTGTTTTCCCACCCTCTTGTACGGACCCAATACAAACTTCGAAGGGGCATATATTTTAACTCAAGGCTCGAAATATTGTGAATTTGACACCGTTGGAAGTGTCTCGATGTCCTCTATGCCATGAAAGGATTAAAAATCATTTTTCAAGCCTTGGTAGGTAAAAATGAAGAAGAGTCTTCTAGGCCATTAACACAGAATCCAATCTCTTCAACTACTAGATCTGATTCGATTCAATCTGCTGGGAAACCAGAAGTGACATATTGTGGGTGAATTTGTAGAAGGCATTGATATTCAGTGGTTGAGATTTCAAAGTGGGATTCGATGCATATCTCGGGTGGTTGAAGCAAGATTCAATTTTTTTCCCTCTTCTCTCTCTCTTATTCTTTCTATATATTGTAACACTTCTCATTTTGAAAAGGAGAGACATTCTGGCATAAAAAACTCACAAATTTGTTTCTCGACGCCATTTCTTAGCAACAAACCTTCTCCCACGCTTGGAAAATGTATTTGTGCCTCTATTCCGTAAAACGTAATGGTCTCAGACACCTTCTAGAGCAATACAAACATGTTTTTGTGGTGTTCTTCAACCCTTTGCCTTGTTTTATTGTTTCTCCGTGCCTCTCCCTTCCAGATTTTTTTTATGCATGTATTTCACATTTGTAGGTGCAAGATATTGTGTTTCATGGAGTTTAATGGCAAATTTGAAGATCTGGGCCATGTCACTTCTGTCTGACCTCCCTCATCTCCATTTTATCTATTTCTTTCTCCCTCAACAGAATATCTCGTTCCCTTTTCTCGGTGCTTTATCACCTCTGTAGTGTAGGATTTCTTTATTTTCATGCTTTCTCTCTCCTTGGTCCTTGGAATTGTTAGATTAGAGTAGATAGTAACATTTCCTTCCTTAGAAGTAGTTTAGTGCTAGGATTAGGAAGAGGAACCAAACTTCTGGGAGGATCATTCCCATTCGCAAGTCCCACAAATTGGGAATGATCCAATGTTATACAAATCACACCAAATGACCTTGCCTTAGAAAAGCAGACCTTATAACTCATTTGGGGGTGCTTTGTGATTTCACACTAACATAGTGTCGTGAGTTTTTTCGAGCGATCTCATGCCACCCTGGCTAAAGAAGTATAGGGAGGAACCATGCTAGATTAGGAGTAGATAGTCACATTTCCTTCCTAAGAAGTAGTTTAGTGCTAGGATTAGGAAGAGGAACCAACCTTCTTTGGAGGATCATTCCCATTTGCAAGTCCCATGCTTGGGAATGATCCAATGTTATACAAATCACACCAAATGACCCCGCCTTAGAAAAGCGACCTTATAACTCATTTGGGGGTGCTGTGTGATTTCACACTAACTGAGTGAGTGTCGCGAGTTTTTTCGAGCAATCTCATGCCACCCTGGCTAAAGAAGTATAGGGAGGAACCATGCTAGATCCTCCAACCTTTAACCGCTTTTGTTGAAATGTTGGAAGATATATCTGTATCGTCCTAGTTTTTTGGGTGATCCAACACCACTGGCCGAAGAAGTGTAGAGAGGCATACCCACTGTAACCCCTGAGCTTGTAACCACTCTGCAGAATTACCGAAGGACACCGTGTCTTGTTAAGACCGTTGTGTATGGAATTCATAGATTGGTCTAAACTCACTCGCTGTGTGTGAACCAGTGTAGATACGTTGTGTTAGTAGAAAACCCTCAATGATGCCCCCTCTTTAGGGGTGCATGAGGTGACCCTGGAAGGAGAATGCGGCCCCAAAAGAGGACCACCGCACTTTGACCTATAAAATCTTCCTACAGGGGGAAAGAAATGATTAATAGATACCAAGGTGTGCACAAAAGGGGATGGCTAGCCAATACAAGTTTTAGTCTGAACACATGCATGCAAAATAAGACAAGTGTAAAATACATAGACAATGTAAAAACTACCAAAAAAAGTAGTGTAAACACACAAGAAAACAAAAAATCACACAAAGTGGGTTTCAAACATGGGATATCACTCACGATGTCACAAGACACACAAGGCCATCATGGACACAAACAACATACAAGTGTGTAAACAATAAAAGGAAAATCCCACAAACAATGGAAAAAACGCAGTAAGTAAAAATAGACATGTAGTCAATGTAGTCTTGCAAAACAAGTGCTACACATGGAACACCCGTTAGCATGTCGAATGTGACATGGTGAGAATATGTGCATGAACCCTATAGCGAAGTGTATATCATGATTTTGTTGATCAGAGGAGTGATAATTTATCCCTAAGTGTATATCACTATAGAAGGAGTGTATGTGAATGACATATATAGAAAGATGCGTGTGGAAGCTATAGCCTAAGCGTATACCACGATTTTTTGAATGTGTGAGTGATGATTTAGCCCTAAGCGTATATCACTACATGATGGAAGAAGAAGGTGACGATTTAGCCTATAACGTATGTCACTACGAGATGGGTGATGAGGGTGTATGAAGCATATATGAGTAGGCGGTGGATAATGGAAGGTGGTGATTTTAACACTAAGCGTAGACCACTACATGATAAGGTGAGGGTGGTGATTTATCCTAAAGCGTATACCACTAAGTGATGAGTAGGATAAAGGATGATGTAATAGAAGGATAATAGAATAGGTGATGATCGGATGTAAGAGGATAATGTAGAATGGATGATGGGAGTGGTGATTTAACCTAAGGTGTATACCACTACAGGATGATGGAAGGTGTGATAATGTAATGGAATAATTTAGAATTGAGAAAATGTAAGAGGAGAAGAGAATAACAGATGATAAGATGTAATAGGATGATGTAGAAGTGATGAAAAGAGTGGTGATTTAACCTAAGGTGTATACCACTATGGTATGTGATGATGTGTGTGGGTGACGATATAGCCTAGAGCATTGGTCACTAGTCCGAGGAATGTGGTATGATGATATGTCGCATGTAGGTAAGGTCCATTTGATTGGTAAACCCTCGGCAGTCGAGTATGGACTAAGGAACTAAAGTGCGTCATAGGGTGGTGAGTTTAGTGCGTAGAAAACAACGTAGTATATGTGACCAAATTATGAATAGGTTGTATAAATGCGCGGTAAAATGTGATTATAGGTGTAGATGGAAATAGGATATGTAGTAATGAAATGTAGAGCTAGGCCCATATATAAAGGCAACCTAACGTAATATGTTGAATGTATGATGTATATAGGATATGCAATGATAAAACTAGACCCGAATGCAATGGAATCTAGTGTAGCATGTAGAATGTAGATAATGGATAGATGCAGAATGCGAACAAGACCATGTAATGTAAGATACAGATAGAGGTGTAGATAGAATATGTAGTGGTGATAAGTAAAGCTAGACCC
Source organism: Taxus wallichiana var. yunnanensis (assembly GCA_018340775.1). Classification (NCBI taxonomy): domain Eukaryota; kingdom Viridiplantae; phylum Streptophyta; class Pinopsida; order Cupressales; family Taxaceae; genus Taxus; species Taxus wallichiana. Next base: position 539,518,590 of record CM031238.1, read on the forward strand.
ATGGATAATGTGACCTAGCATAAATATGGAATATATGGATGAAATATAAAACTAGACTCATATATAATGATGATAATGTAGCATCTATGAGATCTAGAGATGACCGATAGATGGTGTATGTATAGGATAATGTAGGATGAGATAATGTAAATGTATAGGTAATATAGTGCAATGTGTGGGGTTTAGTGCAATGGTAATCCTCAACATACCTAGTGGGAACCGAAGCACTAGGGTGCATCATCGAGTAGCGAGGGTGTGATAATATATGATGAAAATGTCGATATGTGAAGAAAAAATGTATGGATGCGAGAGGTAGTGATGCGAGAGTGCGGGAGGGGGGGTTTCAGTGTCTAATGGCTAGGCCCCCTCAACTGGTTAGGAAAGAGGAATCATCTAATAAGGTCGAGGGATGAATGTCCATCGACCCGCACATGAGAGGAGGAAGGTGTAGAAGGATGCTCTAATAATGGCGGTATAGGAGATAAGTACTATGGGGGAATGAAGCTGATAGGCATGTGATGGGTGTACGTAAGACCAATATCGAGGTGTAGTAAAGTGTGTGGGTGATGGAAAACGAGGCGGATCGTACATTTGGAAGTAAATGACTCATGTGAAATGAAGCGAGGCGACGAATGTTGGCGGGAGGTAGTAGTAGTCCTAGGAATAGGCCTATGGTGGTGTGTAGGACTAATAGAATGGAGTGGGTACATAGGGGCTGGTTGAGATGGTGGGGTAGGAAGAGGATGCAATGTTGGTGATGTCAGAGGAGTTGTGTGAGGGAGAGGAGGAGGTACAGGAGAAGTGGAACTAGAATGCGAGGATGCTTTGGAGGTGAATGAGGGATGCCATCAATGGAGAAAACTTAGTTTTCATAGATGAAATTAAGGTGTAAGTGGTTGATGAAGACAATAGCTTGGGATTTATAGATCCAATTTAAGCTGAGAAGAAGGTCATAATGGTTGACTAATTGATTAATGAAACAAGGGAGGAGAAGAGTGAGAGAACCAACTGTGATAGATAACTTAACGACACCATAACACCGCTTGAATAAAAATTCAATTTGCAATGGAGGGTAACCAATAGATCGTAAAAGAGATAAGGAACATGTACTAATAGGAGAAGATGGATCAACCTTAGTGTTGTTGATAGGGGTTGAGGTGATAAGGGACCGTATGTATAAATGGTTGGATGCGAATGTAGTATGATAGTTAGCATGAGAGAAAGAAATAATAGGTGGGGTCGTATCAACGCTGACAACTAAGAAGTCAAGTGCTCCTACATCGGGAGGTGGTGTGGCATGGTATGCATGATTAGCGGAAGAGTCCGTAGCCTTTTTGTCGCGTTGGTTGGATTCTTTGTTAAAAAGTTTGACTTTTCAATTAGATCTTGGATAATTGCCCGAAGTTTCATACAACGGTTAGTAGAGTGGCCTACACAATGATGGTAATCACAATGGAATTTTTCATTGTAATTTCATCCTTTGGGTCATGATGTGTCTAACTCAAGTGGTGGTGGGAGGGTGATGAGGTTACTATCGAGGAGTTGTTGCAAGATGAGGTGTGGTGCCATAGGGAGGTTAGTAAATGTATGCCGAGGTGGTTGGGACAGTGCCTCCTTAGAAGGTGTAACAATGTTGATAGTGAGTTTAGTGTTGATAGGCTTAGACGTAGAGGGTTTAAATGGTGTCTTGTTTGGAAAACGAGAGGAGGATGAAGGTTGTTCTTGATACTTTAGTTTTCCAATAGAGAGAAGCTTAGATTCACGAAGCTTAAGAGTATGACACATTGGTCAAAAGAAGAAAATGTTTCAAAGAGAACACTTTCGTAGAGAGGTGGTAAAAGGATTTGTATAAATAAATCTTACAACTCAGAATCGGCAAGGATGTTAGTAATTTTGGCAAGATTATTTTTGTAGTGCAAAACATAAGTAGCAAAGTGCTCATTGAGTCCCTATTTAAGTTACACTAATTGGGCGTAGGTCATCTTATAACTGATATTGATGGAGAATTGTGTGAGAAAAACATCGGAGATAGGTAAAGGAGGTGATGGAATGAATAGGTAAATTATAGAACCAACACATGGCATAGTATCTAGAGATTGTGAAGAAAAATTTTGGCTAAAAGGAGTTGATCGTCAGTAAAATCGAGACAAGCAACATGAAATGCACGAAGATTCTCATGTGGGTCACCATGTCCATTAAAAATGGGAAATTTAGGGGTGAGAAAATTAGGAGGAAGAGGGTGAGTAGAAAAAGAGGTGAAAATGGGGTATGCAACAACAAGGTGGAATCTAAAGAGGGAGATGTGGTGGCTTTTTCAGCTTGCGAATTTGAGCTTGAGATCGTGATATAAGGAGGTTAAATCCTAATTGCCAACAGAGGATGTTTGTCGCTGATGTGAGACCAAAGGAGGGGTGAAGTGATTAGTTGGAGTGGGAACCGAAATCAGAACAATAGAAATGGGTGGAAGCATAGAGGCTAGAGGTTGAGTGGGCAAAGCTATAGAAGGGTTGAGCTCAGCCAAGTTAGTGGCCTCTTCACAAGCCACATGCAGAAGTAAATCTAAATCTTATGGGCATTCAACAAGGTGATCGTTGATGGATTTAAGGTGAGCTTCAATAAAGTCCTCATGAGTTTGAGCCAAGGAAAAGGGGAAACTACACCTCAAGAAGGTGCGATAAAGAAATGATGGGTTCACCAAAATGATTAACAAAAATAAAGAGTTAGTTTACTTAGATGGCCTAAGGGGATATCTAGGGTATTAATGTTAATCTAGTTAGGAGGACTAAAACACTATAAATGAACTAAAACAATATGAAATAAATGTAAATAAACTATTCTAGATGAAATGAAACCCTAATGTGTAAGAGAAGAGTAAGGAAAAGACTCAACTGATAACAGGAGATGTCACACAGTGTCACGGATTTGGAAATAGAATCTAGAAGTGCAGATGAACCCTCAGGGACCTTGTGAAGGGAAGATCTGGATTGTCTGAGATGACACATGCATTTGGGAGTGTATTGGGGTACACCCTGTTAATAGTATAAATGATCGTAACCTCAATCTAGTATGGTTGCTAAATGTATCTCGAGAACATCCCATCTCATCATGCTGGATTCATCGGATGAACTGGAGAATGACCCATAATGCAAGGAGAAGTATCAAACCCTATAAAAATGAAAGATGCATATGAATGGGTCGGATTGACCTCAACCACCAAGCTAGTGGACTTATCACTGAGCGCTGCACTACATTACGGACCACGATGTGATGTGGTGTATGTGTGTGTGTGTGTGTGTGTGTGTGTGCGCTTGATGCGCGTGCGTGTATGTATGTCATGCCCTAGGTGCTCTCATGCCAGTCACACTTTGTGAAGTAGCGAGCAATAGTAGCTATAGAAATGTAAGTAGCATGTGTGCATGGAATAGAATGGAATCCCTCCCCTATGAAGTGTGTGTGATGCAGATCTCCTAGCTTGAATGCATGGCACTATGTGGATGCAAGTGATGCAGCCCTAGATGGAGTGATAGTAGTGATAAGATGTAATGACCTAGGACCCTTATTATGGTCTTATAACTTTATATTTATAGGGCTCTCAAGCTTAATTTCATAATTAATCCTGACAAGGCCGACTGAGAAGAAGATAAGGATGACTAACAACTAGAAGTGACCCAAAAAGAAATGGAAGAGGTTGTGCATAGACCGAGGTGCCTAGAATGGGACCAAGGCACCTCGGGGTGCCCCAAAGATAAGTTTGGGTGCCTTGATTTTAGGCTAGAATGTCAGAATGGTCATGAAATGGGTTGATAGGTATTGGGAAACTTGTGGGAAAGACAAAATAAAAGATAAGAAAAAGGTGACCAAAAGGTGGGATTAATTAGTACTTCATACGCTTGAGAACCTTTTGAATAGTAGTATAAGACCGGGCTAGATATTGTTTAATGTGCAATATTTTTGTCTATAGTAGTTGTCAATTTCAAGAGCTACACATGACCACCATGGGACACCACACACCCAACACATATGTTAGTTCCACCAATAACAAGAGGCACATGTCGTTAGGTGCCTCTAAAAATGACATGGGCACTAATAATTCATTAGTCATATGGGCTCACCATTTACAATGCAACTATTGATATATGGCACATGGAATGGAAAGGTCTAAATTTTACAATGCTATCTTGTGTATGTGATTTTGAAGACCTACAAATTTTACAAGCATTCTCCTTCAACCGGTATAAATGCCTACAAGAAGATGCACATTCCCAAGCTCGGATACAAGTGAGGCACTCCTCTAACAACATATCTCCTCCTAAACACCTCATGTAAGAAAATCCATTATATCTTACACTATTATGCATACCTTCCATGAACGTTATATGAATCTAAGAGTGGAGGAAAAATCACTTTACAATGAAAAGTAATGAAATACTTGAACATCCTAGATAAACCAACACCTTTATCTAACATAAAAACTTTACTCACTTAATATATCAATACACTAGAAATGGAAGACAACTTCTACAACATAGCTACTCATATTGAAAATGACACTAGTTATTTCAACCAACCGATATCCGAATGTGTGGAAGACCACCGCCAAACCGAAACAATTGTGGCCGGAGATGGAATTTTCACAATGTTGCTAACTCAAAAAAGGATAGAGCAAGCACACCAAATGATGCAATGGACAGTAATTACAAAGGATGACACCTAAAAATCCTTAGAGAGAAATTCTACGCTCATTTCTATAAAAAAATACATAAATTCCCACCTATATAGAATGTACATATATGCAAACCTTGTACTATATATATTACAAATTTTGTAATATGTAAATATAAATTACCTTGTTTTAAGAAATCTTAAATTTCTCATTACATAATACATATTTGCAAATAGTTGGAAAAGTCTATAACAATAAATGTTACCTCTCTGTACAGTTTCCAATTTATATACATGTTCATATCTTAAATTGGCATTTGTTGGCAACACACTGCGATCTACATATGTGTAATATACATGCTATCTCCTAGACGAGAAAGTCTACGCTAAGAGGTGAGCAATATGTATTCCCCTTGGATTTTTAAATTGCTAAATGTTTTTCACTTTATATGGACCTTCATTACATGCTTTCTTATTTTGTGCAACAAGAGCAATGGGTGTTTTAAAGTATAGGCGTGAATATTTCAGGGCATAAATATAGATTTTGGTCAATGATAATCAAGCGTATTTCTATATTTTCCTCGTCCAACTGGGGAAAGGATACATTAATAGTGCTGCATGGAATATTTATTTCTATTAATCTAGTATCAAGGATTTTTGAGAACACTGACAATAATTTATCTGTATCGCACAGTAATAACTAAAGCATCTGAATAAATTCATAGTCAAGTCTTGTTCAAATATGAGTATATACATGTAGGTCACCTGCATATTGGGTGGATTTAAATGATGTGATATCCGAAGGTTTCTTTTTCCTCTCATTTAGGTACGCAATAGGTTCAAAAATAGAACAGGCAGTTCACACCAACCTGCTCTTGATAACAACATACACCTTTATTAGCTCCAGCCGTTGGCATCTGCTGCTTGTTTTCTTTGCCATCTTCCACCGCTGGGTTTGCATGGTCTGCATGCTTCTATTTGTTTCCTGTTTATTTTTGACATTACATTCTTTCCCCGTCTGGATCACTCCCTAGCAAGACTGACACCATTGCAATAGAAGTTGGTTCTTTCTTTTCATAAGAATTGCATGTTGCATGAAAATTATACCATGCTTACTAAATGCCTTTGTGATAAAATTTCCCAATTGTTGGCCATTCACACGTTTTCTAGGCTTACACTTTATAAAAGCCTCTTATTTTCAATCAAATGTAGCCACTAAAATGTTCAATCAAAGGAATTTTTCTAGCTGTCAGGGTAGTTGTATGTTTATTATCTTTCGACACCCTACGACTATTTTTGACAACGAAATCTTGAGCTTCTGGTTTCAGTTGTTTGATTCATCTTACAATTTTCCCATTAATTTTCTTCAGGTATATGGCCAACATGATTCCTTGGAGATGATGGATTGAGTCTTTTACTTGAGAAAATCTTGTAATTTGGAATACTGTTATTGAGTTTTTACATTTACTATTCACATGAGCCATTTAGATTGTTATCTTGGTTTTTCTTACTAATACGCCCTTCACAATCCAATTGGGCACAAACAACTCTATATGATTGTTCTATTGCTACACACGCTTGCCACATCCTTAGGTTTATCGATATGCCTAGTTTTGGGTGTCTTATACATTGTCTTGCTTTATGTATTTAGTTATTTTTCTCACATACTTAATTCCATATGGACCAATGCGAGATAATGGTGTATTTAGAGACATGAAGGGTTATAGCCTAGATATTATTTTTTACTGAAAAATTGCCTCCTTGAGCATAACATCCAAATTTGACAACACAATCACCCATCTTCATTTTGTTTTGTGCCCAATGTGGGCCTATACTCCATAAAATATCAATGGAGTTAAACCCTTAAGATCCATCATCCTCTCAATAAGACATGGAGCACTGAAGAAGAAGGAAAACATTGGCTAAAACAGGGGGGATTCTTGCCATTTTAACTAAAATTTCAACACTTAAATACAATTGGGATATTCTACTCTCTTGTATTAGTTTTTAATTTGAGTTCATTATTTATATGCATTAACGATTCCCACTTAGTGCATAACGAATGATGAGATTATATCGAACTCCTTTATTTAACTTTTGTATTTGGTTTTATTTTATTCAAATCTACTCCATATGAAATAGTAGAGAATATTTCCTATCCTTACTTGCCTAAAAATTATTTTCCCTCAATATGTAAAACCCAACTTTATCTTTATGTTCTCGCATTTTTTTTGAATTGGGTGAATCACCTAAAAGGGCTTCTCATATATCTAGATGTATGATAATGTCTTTCCCCTTCACATGCATTGTCATCGCTTATTTTAAAAAACTTCCACAACCTTTTCTTACTATTATGACATTTGGAGTACACTTACCGCATCTACTCAATCTCTTATCTACCACTAATTACTCTCTCGACTAGAAATAAAGTCCAACATAGTTCTAACATGCGCTTTATCAACACCACCAAAACCTCTCTCCTCCCTTGACCCTAAGGGCATAGACTCGTGCCTTAGTTCTTGTCGTGGAAAGATACTATTGTTTTCGCCTCACACTATTATTTTGCATGGGACTCGTATGCGAAATACACCAAAGCTAATGTTTGTGTTAATATTTTTCAATTATTAGTACTCCAAACATAAATACTTTATTTCATCGAGGATGATTGGTGGAATGTTATTTCCTCATTGCCCAAACTTGTTCATTCTTACGACACAAATATGACCAAATGCAAGGTACCGAGACGGGGATTTTTGCATGGAGCTCATGTTATTGGGGCTTTCACCGCATTGATCCAAACGCCCTCGCGATTCTTCTTTGTGACCAAGCTCCACCCCGCAAATTCATAGAAAACGATGCTTTTGGTTTCTAGGTGGATGTTTGGGGTTAGCATTGTTGTATTAATGTATCTCGATACAGAAATTATACTCATGACTTATAAGGTGGATGGAAACTTCGTTGCACGCTATATGTAATGGACTCTACTATACTTGTTCGAGACATAAGAAAATTATGTCGATTCGATTATGTTATAGAGCTATGAAATTTTTCTCTATCTCTCTCTACGAAACCCATAACACACACATGAAGCTAATTCATCAAAAGATGATGAATAATTTAGTCATGAGTAATACAATTTCTGCACTAAATATCATATGGAAGCATATTAATATTGGGAAGTTTTCTAATTTTTTTCCAATATTTGTCAGTATCCGATTCACATAGCTACTTTCTCATTTGTGTTCTAAGATTAGTGAAAGCACTATTGTTCTTCCATCCCCTTTTTATCTCCTAGTGATAGGGATCTTCGTACATTGACACAGGTTTAGAGATGCAACTGTCATGTTTTCGGGATGCTGGTCCAACCGTCCAAGTTAGTCATATATTTAAATGGTATTACATTGGCATCTGTAGACAATAGAGATGTGACACCACTTACAAATTGGTGGGGGCCTATTTTCTTCCCCATTCTCAAAAAGATTGAACTTTCGCTTATTTATAAATAAATCTTACGCTAGTCACAGGTTTCATTTCTACCAGTCTACGACCTAGTCGTCGCCCACAGATATAATATAAATAACTGGAGTGGTGAATGCCTGGCATAAACGAAGGAAAGAGAAAAGAATAAAATGCATTTGCTGGTGTTTCCCTGGCTCGCCCACGGCCATATCTCGCCATTTTTGGAGCTCTCCAAAAGGCTCGCTAACCGTGGTGTCAAAGTGTCCTTCCTCTCCACTCCGCGTAATATTTCTAAAATCAGGTTAATTTTGTTAGCTCAGGAGAAGAGTACAGCACAGATCGATCTTGTGGAGGTAGCGTTGCCGCGCGTGGAAGGCTTGCCAGAAGGCGCGGAGAGCACCGCCGATGTCCCCAGCGAAATGGATGGCGTGTTGAAGATGGCGTTCGACGGATTGGAGAAGCCGTTTGAGCAGATCCTGAAAAGGCTGTCACCGGATTACGTGATCCACGACTTTGCGCAGTACTGGGCTGCAACAGTTGCAGCCAAATGCGGTATTCCGGCCATCCTGTTCCTCACTTTCAACGCGTCTGTCTGTGCCTACGCGTTGAACCCTTGCAGAATGAAGGAAGTCGACACCGAGGCGGAGGAATTAAGCGTTGCGCCGCCGGATTTCCCATCTTCCGAAATCGTTGTGCTGCCCTTCGAAGCACGCCATATTGTAGGTGCGTTTAACCGCAGCAACGGACAGATCTCGGTCGTCGACCGCTTCTTTAAATCGATCAAAAATTGCTCGTTTATCGCCATCAGATCCTGCTTTGAAATGGAAGACAAGTTTATACGATATCTGGAGAGAGCCAACGGGAAGGCGGTAGTTCCCGTAGGTCTTCTCGCACCAGATCTAGTCCATGCTAAGAAGCTTTCGGAAGAGGAGTCGTCGTGTCTGAGATGGCTGGATAAGCAGGCGGCTACGTCTGTTGTGTACGTATCGTTCGGGAGCGAATGTTTTCTGTCGAGAGATCAGATCCATGCGTTGGCGCTCGGGCTCGAGGCGACCGGGCTGCCGTTTCTGTGGGTGTTACGCTCTCCCAGCCTATCGAACGAGACAGCGAGCGCAACGGCGTTATTACCAGAGGGCTTCGAGTCTCGAACTGGGGAGAGGGGGGTGGTGTATACAGAGTGGGCGCCGCAGCTGCAGATCCTTTCGCATACATCAGTGGGGGTGTTCGTGAGCCACGGCGGGTGGAGTTCTTTGGTTGAGGCGGTGAAATTTGGTGTAAAGCTGGTTCTTTTGCCGATGAATTTGGATCAGGGTCTGAACGCGCGCCTCGTTGTAAACGAACTCAAGGCCGGCGTGGAAGTGGAAAGGGAAGACGACGGAAGCTTCACGGATCATCACATTCGGAGGGCTGTGGTCGACGCCATCAACGAGGAGGGAAAAAATGTGAAATCATCAATCAATCAACTGAGAAGAAGTATATTCGGCGACGTACGACGCGAGGAAAAATATATTGAGGAGTTCATCAATCGCCTGGAAAAGCTTCATACGCCCCCAATCATTCCATTTTATGACTTCTGTTTTAACTATATCATTAGCGTGTGAAAACAACATTTTCTACTGTGATTGTTTGTCTTTTTTTGTTCGTATCGAATGCAAGTGACACAAATGGAAAATCATGATTGGGACGTCTCAATCATTCATTTTATGCATCTATCTATTATTGTTGTACGGTGATAACTTAAAAGTAGTTAGGCAGCGGTTCCATGTTGGGGCAACCGAATGCAAACTATGGCGGTAAGTGGTCCCATAGACCAAAAAATTCTCCAAAAAAACTGAGCAGCGGTTGCATAGGAAGCCCTATTTCCAGCAGACTCATGTCCTGCGCACATGCTTGCCAAAGCGCGCTAAAGCGGGCAACAAAGTCGTCTACAGTAAATTCGTACCGACTGGGACTCTGCCTCGAGCCCTGCTGCAGCCGAGGCCTTCCCAAAGGCGAGCACTGTTGTTAACTTTTTACACACTCTTCAATGTAATAAATTGGACGGATTGAACCATTTTTCAATAAAATGTTGACAAGTATATTCAATAAAATATTAAACAGCCACCTACACACATTTATTGGCGGATGCAAACAAATTTTTAAGTGAAATCTGTTTCTTTTCATATACACTGCTGTAGAAATATTGCCCTCTCTAAGAACTGAAACTGCCTGGAGAAAAGGATTCACAGGTATGTAAAATGTTGCAAATTTTATAAAAAAATTCATCACATTTATGCTGCTGTAAATAAGCTTTGCTATTGTAATTATATATTATAGAATTATTTTTATGTAGTATAAAAGAACAATTTTACAATTAATACATTTAAAATCTATTCATGATTTTTACAAATTTTGCATACCTATAAACTGTTGCAGAGTATTAATATTGAAGTTGAGCATGGATAGAGGACCACATTTACCTATAGATTTAAATAATGCAATTGATGTTGAAGAACTTTATAATACTCCAGAATTTGGTCTTCATGTTAATCATGGAGTTGATAGCTTTCCAAAACAAGACTCAGAAATTGAGGAAATCACATCTTTAAGTCGTACATTTGAGAATGACACTACTAATGATGAGATAAAAAAGAATTCAAAGAGGAGCTTTGGCCAAAACAGGCTGTGAAAGAATTGATTTTAAATTTTGAAGAGGTGTATGAAAATGTAAATCATGGAAACCTTACAAAACGACATTGGGAAAAAGTGGCAAATGTTGTAAATGTCAGGTGTGGAACATCATTAACAGGGATTCAATGCAAATATAAGTGGAACCGGTTGAGGAAGACCTTCAAAAAGAGAAACAATGGAAAACACCACAGGGGCACCACCTTCCACATGGATGTTTTATGAAGACATGAACCGTATCATAGGAAAAACACCGAAGGTGATTGGTCTTCCGAATGGATACAATGGAAAAGAATGGGTTAATGTAAGCGCAACTTCATCAGATAAAGATATGAAAGGAAAATTAGATGAAGGGAGCTCATTCATTAATATTGAAGAAGAGGGTGCAAATCAAGAAACTTCATTGAACAAATTGGGGGTGGAGGGAAAACGTATAAAAAGAAAAAGGACATCCTTTGAAGATTTGGGGAAAGAATGGAGAAAGGATTGCATCATTTCACTCAAACAATGAAAGAAATCGAAGAAGGAAGAATGCAACTCGAGCGGAAAAAACGGAAAAGATATTGGACGTACAACTTCAAATAGCAAAGCTTTTTGCACAGGTAAACACTTTAACTTATTCATACACAACATTGGTCCACAACTTCAATAGATATTATATATTATTTTACAAATAGTACATCATTGCTCCAAACTAATATGATATTGTCTTTGCCATTCCCCAAATATAATGTCTCTTTGTGCCTTTCCTTGTTCTCTTTCCATTGATTGACTCCAATTGAGTTACAGAATTGGGATATGAATTTACTTGGATTTCTGGTTCATCTGCATTGTTCATTTGTAAAAAATTATGTAGAACACAACATGCCACTATGATTTGGGGAGCCTTATCCATCTCTACACCTACATCTTGAAGAAACCTCCATCTCCCTTTTAGAATACTAAATGCATTCTCAATCTTCACGCGCCCTCTAGATAAATATTTATCAAAAAGAGTATGCATTGGAGATAGATTGTTTTTATATGGCTTCAATAAGTAGGGAGAAATAGGATAAGCAGAATCTCCAATTATTTGGGGAAAGATTATGCTTTCTCCAATTTGAAATGTAGGGGATGCCAATACTTCTCTAACTTGTAATCTTCTTTTTATTGCAGAGCAATTCCAATGTTCAGCATCATGAGCGCCACCAGGAGCATTAACACATACATCCCAAAATACTTTTTGAGCATCACATATTCCTTGCAACAAAACACTATGGAAATGATGTCGGTTTACGTAGTTCATAGGAGTATAATGTTGTTCAGGTCTATATGATAACTTAATATGTGTGCCATCTATTGCACCACATATCATCGGAAGTAGAGTTAAAGTGTGAAACTCACTCAATATTTTTTGTAACCTAGTGCTGGATGGAATGCTTATATACTCATTTTGCAGATATCGAAGGATAATATTTACAATTACCATGGTGTATTTTCTCACTGTAGATTCTCCTATGCAATACAATTCAGCTATTATATGTGTAGGAGTTCCTTGGGCAAGGCGATGCAAAACTACACAAAGAGCTTTTTTAGGATCTATTGGTTCTCTAACAAAATGAGTTGTGTTTGCACTTGGCATATGTGGTTCTATCTTTGACAAAAGGATTTGAAAAAGTGGAAAAGACATTCTATAGTGGCGATGATATAAAATGTCTCGATAATTTGGTTGTTCTTCCCATGCTTGTTGTTGTATTAAGTTCCAAAATGTGCATTGTCTTGGAAACATCCACCACTCTCTATCTCTTTTGCAGGATAATGATTCAGAATTTCTGAGTACAAATACCATTTGCATGAAGTAGTTGAGAAACATGCTCTGTATGTTTGATGAATCTGAAGAAAATGAAGAGCCGGTAATTTCTCTTAACAAATCCATCCAAAATAAAATAAATTTTGGGTCCATTGCATTTGAAGAATGATATTTCCTACACACGAAAATTAAATTAATGTTAGAGATTTACATTTAAAAATAGTTTTACTGACAGAGCTATTTTGTAAACAATGTAACATATTTTCATCAATATATTTGTACAGAATCTGTATAATGAAATCAAAAGACTGAAAGAAGAAAATGAGAAGCGTAAGAGCAACTTGAAGTAATACAGAGTTAAAAAAATTGGTGTAAGGATTCCATGTAATTCTTCAGCTCTAAAAATTCACCCAGATCATAAACCAATACCTGTAACTTATGGCTGTGCATATGATTTTTGTACATCTTCATAACTCTCAGGGTTAAATAAGCTTGTTTATATAGTTTTTCTGTTTAATGCATTGTTATTTTGCCGGCAAATATTCAAAAGGATACAGTGATTTTTAACCCGCAAATATTCAAAAGAAAACAGAGAAAACAGTGGATTTTTATTAAATTTTTGTTGAGGTGATGTGAACAGGGACAGGCTGGGCTTGGCGCCTTTGCCAGCATGTGCGTGAACTGGGGGTCAGGGCCGCCTGACATCAGCAAATCAGCCCCGCCTTTGGGCTTCGCTTTGACAGCATGTGCGCAGGACTTCAAATGGGTGGGGGCTGAAAATAATTGTTCCCGCAACCCATATTTTCAGTCCACCCGTTCACATAGTAATGGGAGATGTTTTTCCCTCCAAATGTATTTCCTTCCACAATTGTTTTTCAAAGAAATCATGGGTTTACTCTAAATAAATTTGTAAATTTTTTTAGAAAACATGAGATCACATGGCGCTAATTTTTCTTATAAATGCTTTGCAACACCAGCTAAAAAATTCTACTTTGCCCCCTGCATGGGACCACTGCCTTACTATTGCACGCTTGATAACAAAATTCTAGATTTCTTTCCCAAAATAAATCAATTTAATTTTTCTTATCCTAAACTTTGGGATATTTTAAATAATTTACAGTTTGGAATATTTGAAATACAATGAAGACATTTACATTTTCAAGTATCAATCTAAGTAATAAGATTGAATATCTTGTGGGCTTTCTTTTTCAAGATGCTTATATACAAATATTGAAACGATACAATAACACTTTTAGAAACTACATATCATTTACGAGACATATTTATTTGCCATTTTTAATCCACTTAAATGGAATACTTTGTACAAGACAAACAACACATTATTCATTCATATGCATCTTTGAATGTTTCTATCATTCACATACTTTTTGTATTGAAAATAATTATTATGTATAATTTTAAAAAAGATGAAATTGCATAACATAAATTATATTTAATACAAATTAATATATAATATTGTTATTAACTCATATGTAATATTTAAACATTGTCAACTTATATCATGACTAAATTTATATAAAATAAAACATTTTTTTAGATAAAATACAACATTCAAATAATTAAAGATATATATAATTGCAAATTTAATATTTCTACCACTTGAATTAACAATAGTCAAAGCAACACAAACAAAATGAACATGTCAATAATATTAAGTTCACTCTTTAAATAAGATTTAAAAATTTGTATCATCATACTTTTATGATTTATTCAATTAAATTTAAAATCCATGATATTCACTTTTCAAAGTAAAAAAATCTCCTAAATTGCTTAACAATTCAATTTTATTTAATAATTTATATACTCGAATTTGAGTTAAAGATATTAAAGTTTACATATTATTGCTCAATCACAATAGAAAAGAAAGCTACACCGAAACTAAAGAGAGCTACAGACTAGAAACTATAGACTAGCTAGAGAGATCATGGGCGACGAGACTGTTTGGTGGAGACTACACTGAAAATGCAAAGTTGGTACCGACCTGGAAAGAGGATTCTCCACAGTTCGAGATTCTGGAAAGTGTAATTGACAAAGTAAAGGACAGACTAAAATTTTCGTTCTTGGGCAGATTTGTAGGAATCAGACCCAATATTGATTTTGTCAGGGACTGGTGTAGACGTAAATGGGGATGTAAAGTTGAGGTCAAAGCTTTAACTGGAGATGGATTCTTATTCATTTTTCCAAATGGGCAGGACATGCATAATGTTCTTCTTGGCGCTCCTTGGTTCTATTGCAATGCTTCCCTTAACTTTTGAAGATGGGAACCTGTTGTTCCTCTCAATCTAGCTTTTAAAGCCCTCCAGATCTAGATTCGGCTCCCTACTCTTCTGTTGGAGTTTTGGGAGTCTGATATTTTTTTGGGGGTGGCCAGAGCTATGGGGGTTCTGATTACTATGGATCTAGCTACTAAGGCTAGATCACGACTTGTGTTTGCCAGGCTGTGCGTTTCTGTCCTGGAGGGAACTAGAATACCCAAGAAAATTATTCTGAAATCTCCTCATGGAGATTGGGAGCAAAGAATTGATGTGGAAAGCTCAAAGCTTTTTTGTTCTAAGTGTTGCAGGGTGAATAACATCACGTCTTCATGTTGCTCGATTGATGATCCTGGTCAGCATTGTGCCACGAATAGGGAGCCGGAGATGGATGAAATAGATGTTCTTGTGGAGTCTGTTACAGGGCACAAAATCCCCCTGGTTGGGACCAAAACCAATGTTCCTGAGTGTAATTTGTTATTGACCGATCCTGCCAGGTGGCAGGGGTGGCAGGAAAATCAATTCAAATTCTAGCATGGTGGGTGGTTCAGGTGGAGGTTTAAATGAGTGTTCATGGTTCGTGCTCCAGACAGGGATCCCTCTACTATCTCCCCGTCTAATCTGGATGATTCGCTGCCTCGTGACGTGACTTTGGTGGTTGACCTCGGTAGAGGTAATTTTCTCGATGAAAAATCCCCTTTGGAGGTTTGTGGTTTTAAGGATGGGTGGTCATATGTGTCTAAAAAGAAAAAAATAGATTTGGTCACCCGCCCTCTGTCTTAACCCGTCTTTCTCATCAGGGGGAGCTCTAGGATGTTTTTGCTCTTTGGTCAAGCGCCTTTGATCACTGTAGCCTTGTATCCTCTTGTGCTTCCTTCCCTTTGGTGCCTCGACGGTCTGCCTCTTCGCGATCCCTTGGATCTATTTCTATGTTTTGCTTCTCCTTTGCGCCTCATCGTTTTATCTTGAGCTTGTTCAGGGTTTATAGAGTTCCCTTCAAAATCTATTTTTTAACCTAATCTAATAAAAAAGAAAAGAACGAAAGTTTACATCTTATTATTATTCTTATTATAATCTTCACTTTTTTGTCATCATAAAGTTAGAACACAAGGAAGGCCCTATAAATATATAATCCAACCGTGATACAAGGGAAGAGAAATCTACAAACATATAGAAACCATTGAACTAAAGGAAAATGGAAAAGACACAAAATAAAGAAGGATTAATGAAAAGTCACATAGTAAAGAAGAAGAGAAAATTTTGGAACAAAGGAAGGAAAGGAAAAAAAGAACATAATAAAGTAGAGAAATGGAAAACCGTGGAATGAAGATATGAAAAATAAAAACTCGGAATAATGAAGAAAAAAAAACCGCCTAATGAAGGAAAAAAAAAGAAAATTGTGAGATGAAGGAAAGATGAACAAAATCCAAAAAATAAGAAAAAATGTCGTGGCACATTGGGAAATTGTTAAAGGGAGGAAAATACCATGGTACATTAAGAAATCTTTGAACATACCCACACGGAAAATAAAATTCATGCAAGGGAAGGATGAAGATAATCTATAAAAGGGAAAAATACAAAAAGTAATAAGGCATACCTACGGGAAAAAGAGTAGGTGACCATGTCATCATGAAAATACGTATATAATATAAGGTAGGAATATTTAAACATATCTTAGCCATTTTCATGAGTCGAGGAGAAAATATGAAGATAGAAGAAGAAAACAATCGCATAAGAAGGAAACTAGGCTTGTAGAAAGAAAAAAATGGCCACTCCCATAGTCGCTCCCCAAGCTAACCTTCCCCAATCCAAATTTAAGAAGAGAATTCTCAAATCAATGCTACCAGATCTAACAGGGGTATTTTCTCACATTCTATTCAAGGTAGCATATGTTTGGGGCACAAAAATGCATTCACTCAATTTTGGTAGAATAAGATCATACACAAGTAGAGGTGGAATGAGAAAAATTAATTCACATCAAGGAAGCTAAGAGGAAAGAGGTACATAAGGATAATAATAAGGTGATTCCCAACATGAAGTTGAATAAATGGATTAAAATCCCGTATTTTTTCTTGTAGATATTTCCATTAGGGTTAGGCTTTGAGTCATTTACATAATGATGTTATATTTCAACCAAATCTACACAATAAATATTGAAGTGATGGAGAGGGTTATAAGGTCATTGGAAAGAGGGTATTCCACACTAAAATTAGAAAAATAAGACTTTAGCAAAACAAACAGATCAAATAATGGAAATGACCAACAATAAAAGAGGGGTTCATATCATAGATATTAAAAACAATGTGCTAAGATATGCGGAAAAGGTAATATGTCTCCAAATTTTCCATTTAAATAGAGAGGATGACGCACATGTACAAAGAACCACAATTTCCTAGAAATGATAATGAATCAATATGATTATAATTCATGTGAGTTATTATATTTTTGATTACATGAAAGTACAAGGAAAATCAAAGAAGGTAAGTACATGTTTTACTATCGATCCTTATTACTATTCTTACCCATGTATTTCACACACACACTCCTAGGAAAGTTGAAGAAAGTTACATGGGACAAAATGCACCTATAGAAACCCAAATGTTCACACATATGAATACCATAGTAGTAGTTGAGAAAATAAGATTTCTTATAGGGTGGAGAGAGACTATAAGAAAATTAGTAACATCTAATTCAAGGATTTCTAATAAATAGTGGATATATATTATAAGGAAGTTGTATTCATCGTGGATATTGATTACATATTATTTTTTCTATTCATTCTATAGATCACCCAATCTACCTGGTACCATATGAAGCCCCAAATTATTTGGTTGAAATTTTTGTAAGCTCTCCGTGCAATATACTTATTGATCCATGAAATATTTTTCCACAAATCATAGATGACATAATAGAAGAATCCTAAAATATTTTATAGTAAAATGTCATGAAGATTTCATATAATACCCAACACAAGTGGAAGGATCATCAAAACCACTAAAAACAAAATCCCAAGTTAAATGTAAGAATTCAATAGAGGAGAAGATGAAGAATTAATCGATGATATATACGTGGAAAATTGTGGCCATAATGAGGTGGTAAAAAAATGGCACAAAGGCCCAAGAAACTTAGGGTGGAAAATTCCACACTAAATTCTATTTAGGAAGAAGCATATGATGAATAAAAAGGGGTCAAACATGGGTAACATGGAGAGGACCCCATGCAAATAACAAATTCACAAGACCAATAATCCACATCCAAGGAAGAGA
This sequence comes from Taxus wallichiana var. yunnanensis, assembly GCA_018340775.1. NCBI lineage: Eukaryota > Viridiplantae > Streptophyta > Pinopsida > Cupressales > Taxaceae > Taxus > Taxus wallichiana. Next base: position 539,536,706 of record CM031238.1, read on the forward strand.
AGTAGACACTACAGGGTCACACAAAGGTGGATTTGTAGCGAATAATATCCATATGAAGGTGGCGGTGATAGATAGAGTATAACGGTGTGTTTGAATCCATTGAGTGATCTAAACTAACTATGTCCACCTAGAAATTTTACAAGGTATGTCTAGGCCAAGGTGGTGTTAAGTAAGTCACAAATTATTATGAGAAAGCTAGTGAAACAAATTGAATATGTAACGCCCGCTAAAACGACCACTCGAGACCCAAGAAAAACCTAGGTTTAGATAGAAAAATTATGGAATAATTTTTTTCTTTGAAAAGCATGACCACTACTAGGCTTCAAGCAACAATTGTCACAACAAAGATTCAAAGTCAATTATAATTTAATAAATGAAAATTTTCGTTGTAAATAACCATTAGATCCACATTACAAAATTAATGAGTATAATTAATCCAAATATAATTAAATTTATCTTAGGTGTTAATTTAATAAATAATTAAATTAACACTATAGTTAAATATTCCTTAATTAATTTTAGAGGGTCAAAGGGGCCAAAGCAATTAAATGCCCAAGGTTTTTAATTTCACTAGGTCTAAACAATAACCAAGGTTCTTATTTACATGGGATAGAAAAACATTCTCTTATCCCCTAACGTGACCCCTTAAAAGGTCAACCCATGCTTTAGAGTTACACATTTAAGTTAAAAAGGGTAATTTCCCACTTACCCACTCTCAGACTCATCCTTGCACTTCAACCTGATTTTTCACATATTTAACGCACTTAAGGTTTCTTGAAAACATTTCCATTAGATAGGAAATTTCTTCCCCTTTCCAATGATATAAAGAAGTCCTCCTAACTCCTCATATTTCTTAAGTTACAGTTAAGCGGGCACAGGAGAAATTTTTCCCAAAGGCGGGCCTACGGGAAGAAATTTTTCCCAAAGGTGGGCTTAGAGGGAAGAAATTTTTCCCAAAGGTGGGCCTGCGGGCCCAGGGAAGAATTTTCACTCGGGGAAGGTTTCGGGCCAGCGGAGTAGGGGAGGTAATTTGGTGCTTTGCACTTTTGGCAAAAGCACAAGTTACACCCGCCTGCCGTGAGCCCGTGGCGGGCTTCGCGCCAAAAGAATAAAATTTTCCCCAAGCCGCAAGGGACACGTGGCACGTTTTTAAGCCAATGCGGGAAGGTGGGTCACCGAGAGGCACTTAGGATTTTTAGCTTTTTTGTTGAAAGGGAAAAAAGTTTTAAAATGAGCCGTGCCTCCGCCAACGCCTAGAGGATGCCACATGTCATGCCTAAAATTTCAAGCGGGAAGCGGACTATCGGAGAAAACTTAGAAATGTTGGATTTTGTGTTAAAAAGCGTGAAGGTTAAAAATAACCCGTGCCTCCGCCGACGCCTAGTGAAGCCACGTGTCATAGTCCAATAGTGACCTGCGGGAAGGCGGGCCAGTTTGGGGAAACTTAGGAATTTTTGCCAATCTTTTCCAAAAGTGATAAGGTCTAAAACCATCCGTGCCTCCATCGACGCCTAAAGAAGCCATGTGGCATAACCTCATTAGGCTATGGGGGCGGGCCTTCGGGAGACTTATAAAATTTTTCCTTCTTCTTTTCAAAAGGTAAATTTTGAAGGTGCGGGTCCGCGAACCCGCATAAGTGTTTTCTATTTATTAATTTTTTCAAAAGCAAAGGATACGGGGCTGGGGGCCACGGAGGAACTTATGACTTTTTGCATTTTTGTAAAAAGTGCCTAAGTAATTTTCGGGCCCACGGATCCGATTTACAAAATTTTCCTTTTTGACAGTTAGTTTTTTTAAACCAACCAAAGTAAAAACTTCAGAAGGCCATAAATTTTAAATGGAAGCTTGGATTTGAGAAATAATTTTTTTTTGGAAAGGGCTCAAACTCCTCTTTGCATAGGAACCACAAAATCGTATTTTCAACAAACTTAGATGGGTGAAATTTAAGAAAACGTCTTTCTTGCCATAAAAAGGTGAACTGAACTTTTCAGCTGCCAGATTTAATTTGGTCCGCTATTCTTCCCTCTCCAACATGCCCAAATCAACATGGAGAATCGCACTTGATAGAAATTGGATGGATTTGCAAGGATTAATTGATTATGGTGGGATTTCAATTCAAATTTAATTCTCCTTTTTCTTGCAAGGCATTTTTTTGCCTCTTACCCGATTAATGAAGTTCTAAGTAAATTTCTTTGAGCAATACAAACTATTTTGGGATGCATTTTGATCATCCTTAGTTCATTTTAAGGTTTCATTTTGTCTTTCATTGTTGTAGGTTGTTACTAACATTTTTCGATGTTTATTGCGGTATCAATGATCTAAAAGAAATCTACGTATTTTAAACTGGAAATTAATCTATTTCATGTACTAAGTAGAGGGTGATTTAAATTGTTAAGTTTATTCCATTCCAACTTCAATGTATTCGTCTTTCCTTCAATCAAAGCATGCAAAACTAGAATGTAGTTCTATTTCTTTTCATAAACGTGACTTTCAGAAACACAGAGAATGTAATATTTCTAACACAACCATTTCCAGCCTTCAACAACGAATTTACAATATATTTCCAACAAATTTTTTTAAACAAGAGTAACACCATTTGTAGAAAATAAAAAAACTTCTATTAAACTAAAATAATTCCTTTTTACAACTTCTTTTCTGTTCACAAATAAAATACAACTCACAGAATAGATCTTTCTCTTTTCTTTCATTCAAATACCACTTTCATATCCAAAAATAGAGCAACTTTTCACTACAAATATTATTACAATGTCATCCACTTAAAGTGGGAAAATTTTACAATAAGGAACCCCAAGAGGACTGCAAAATTTGTCTTCACACATAACTCCTAGAACAACAACAAGAGAGATCCGCCATGTTTCAATTTGGTCACAACAAAAAAGGGGGAGAGGCAACGCTCTCCACCCAACCAAGAATTCCAATGGAGAGGAGAAGCCATCATCCTCATTGGCCCCGAGCCCCAACCACATTAAAATAGGAAATGTATTCAACTCATGGTAACAAGATAAGATTCCACAACAAAAATAGATTTCACAATCATATCACGGTCTAAAATAAAAAAATATTCTGATCCACAAGAGTACAATAACAAAATATACAAGGCCTCATCACACAAAGGCCAAAATAACAAAATCTATGGGGAAGATGCTTATACCTCCCAATGAGGAATGGGTGACCACCTTAAAAACCCGCCAAAATATTCATCTAAAACCCCTACATACTCTTATGCCTCCCCCAAAAGTAAGAAATGTTATGGTCTCCCCAAATCTTTGGGTAGATCTATGTATGAAGCACCAGCTATTTCTTTTCGAAGGCATAGCCCAAACTCTTTGAGATAACAAAGTGAACTCTTTATGCTATTCTACCACAAATCTTATTTCTTACCACAAAATATCCCTTGGGGGGTCTTCTCCTACACCACACCTTGGATCTCATCCCAACCAGAGTTAGTTCCGACCAAAAAAAAAAATTCAAAAAGGAAGGAAAGGAAGGAAGATGGATTTACAAGGAGAAAAAATGAATTCCTCTCTATGTAGAAAGGTCGAGGGTTTATGTTTTGGGCTTCTTCAAATCCAAACAGCCAAACCTACTCACATAAACAAACAAAGAAATACCATAAACAAATGACAAAAGCATAGGTGAATCTCTCCAATTGAATGAGCATGCAGATCTAACTTAAGAAAGATCTAACACATAACACCCAATAATTCATCACAAAGTCTCAATTTTGTATTAATATTTTCTCACATACAAGAAGATGAGGTGGCTCCAAAGTCTTTCTCTCCTCTTCAACTTCATTTTTCATACAAATTTGCTCACACAATACAACAAGCATTACTGGGTATTTATAATGAGGAGACTTAGAAAAACCAAGTCAAAAAGAAGGACAAAAACTATTTACAAAATATATACAAAATATTTAAAAGTCAAAAGTTGACTTTCCTAATTTGTGGATACATAATAAGGCTCTATTTTGCTACCATGGATGATGTCATCATTTGGTAGGGTCAACATTCTTTTAAATATTTTACAAAAATGGGATAAATCCCAGAGGAAGGAGACTATTCCCCTAAGGACATCATCCCTTGGTTTGAAAGGAGGTCCTACTTTTCACACTCAGAGGAAATGTGAAATTAGCTCGATACTCCATGAACTTCTAGGACCATCGCTTGAAGTTTATCTTTTGACCCTTATTAATGTGTTCTCAACATGATTACTCACAAGTCTCCCATTCATAAAATAAGTCTTTAAGTTTGGAAAATTCATTACCTACCTACATACTAAATTTAATCAAAGTTGTAAACTAAATTGTTGATAGATTACACATAAAAAGTGGCTTAAGCTAAACCTAAAGGTGATCCCCTCTCCTTAAAGAGTTGAGTAGTATCATATGTCTTCCTTAAGGTGTATGATGGAGTGAGAAAACCTAGAGACATCCTTAAGATGATCTCCTCCATCCCCGATGTTTTACATCATATTCCTCCTTGATTTTGTCTATTTTCTCTAAAAGACAAACTCCATTTGTCAACTCCGATAGTCATCAGAAATGAATATAGGACTTAATTCCAAAATGCTCTCGGGTGATATGAAGACGCCGACATCATTAAGTCATGGACTAGGAAGTCAAGCATCTTTTGAATGTCTCATATTAGTTCAATTTTCATGGTCCACTCTTTGGAGATTACAGTATCACTATTGCTTGGAGTCCACACACAACCATTGATCTATATTTCATACATCTCTATGAACTTTATAATCACTTCATCATATCTTTGAGGATCTTCTCCCTCTAGTGGACATCTAACATCTACACCTTGCTCACCAATCTTACATACTCATTTATCTTCTCATAATCAGCCAAAGGGCTTCGAAGGAGTTTCGTGGGCACTATAGGAGGTGCATTGCCCATCTTTTAGGGTTGCTTCATAGAAGATGCTTGTTTTGTTCTTTAGAATATCCTCTTCTCTTCCTTTTCTTCTTAAGCTTTTTACAAGGGCATCCACCCATGCGGATAAGGTCTCTCTCTTGTAGGCTTTCTCGAGGATGTTCCCATAACTGTGTCACTCATGAGTCACTATAAAATAAATGATGGAGACAAATCCTTTTAGTTGAGTTAGGGATCTTATTGGGATGCGATCTCCATAACTCTTCACCAAGTGCTTTGAGAAAAGGAAGTTATAGCCTTAAATCCCCTTTAGTTGGAATAAAAAAAAATAGTGCAATAGAGACTTTCCCCTTAAGAGCGAGGAGGTTTGATATCCATTATGGACTTAGGGGAGTGGGACTAGAGAGAAGAAGAGAGGAAACAAGGGTGGAAGAAGGAGTAATAAAGTGGACACGAGGAAATGTGTTATGCCCTTATTCGAGACACTATGTAGGCGTCATTGAGAATAAGCCTCCCTTTCTTGTCATATTTCATTTAGGAGTCATATATTTAGTAGGTTGGCCTTGGTGTGGAAGGGATCTTTAGATGATGTTAGAAATGCGTGGGACAAATCCATTAATCAGGAAGATAAGATGGAGGAAGAGGAAGGGGGGTTGCCCTGGAAGATGGGGATAAGACATTATACTTAAGGAGTGGTTGGTTGAGCATTTACATAAGGAGGGGAAGGAGGAGTAGGAGGGTTCTATTGGGAACCTTCAAATTATATAGTGGCAAATATCCCTTAGTGGATGTGCTCGTTGAGCAAAACCCTACCACTTCTTCTTCTTCGGGATAACTTACTACCTGTTCCTTGGCGAAAGGAAGGAGGGCTCTTTTTGGGCTTCCTCATTCAGTAGTCTTGTCTCTCCTCTTTATCTTTCCTTTTTTAGGTAAGTGCTTTGGCTTGGATGGAGATGCATTACCACAAGAATGAGAAGGCTAATTGGTGGTGGAGTTTACTCCAAGGTAGATGAGACTATTTTTCGCACCAGGAGGAAGGTTTGGTAGAATCTGTTTGTAGAGTTCCTTTGGCCCTTTCCTCAATAAGTATGAGGTGCCTTGTTTCTATCGATTTCATGCAAATGGCCAATGATCCTCCTCATTCTCCTTGTTCAAACAACAATTTTCAGTTGATTGCAGATTTTGAAGTTGTTATTCCTTTAGAAAATCTCAAGATGAGTGGATTATGGTTTGTAATAAGAAGAAACATATGCACACAAAATACAATCCCACCATGTAGAGTATGTGGTTCCTTTACTTGATGTCTGGTTGTTCCTCTCCTACAAATTTTATCACCATCATGTAGTTGTGTTGTTGATATTTTGTTGTCTTACTGGTTAATCAAGTTGTTCTTGTTGTTTTTTTGGTTTCTTCTTTGGCATATTTTCCTATATATTTGCGCTTCATTGTCTTTTTGGCTTCTAGGCCTTGTTTTTTGAGGGTGTGGTCCCAACCTATCAAAAACCACTCTTGTTGTATTGCTTTATCTATCTTTTGAGCCCTTCTTTGTTCTTTGGGATACGGTCCCCTTGAAAACCTTTTACCAATAAATTGAAAAAAATCAATCTTTTTTGACTTGTTTTGTAAAATTTATAGCATTTTATGATTTTTCATAAATTTTCTACCTAAGTTAATTTTTTTGGAAGTTTTCTATGTTTCTTACACTTTTGGAAAGTTACCAAGCATTAGCTAGGTTTTTTCTCTATGTTTCACTCTATTCACCAATAAATTTACAAAATCCCAAACCCAAAGTTTTTACCCTAATCCTTGTATACGAGAGACCCAAACTATAACACTTACTAAAAACAACCCACTTGAGACCCAAGAACAACCTAGGATTAGTTAGGAAAATTATGGAATATATATTTTTTTGTTTAAGAGTGTCTACCACCAGGTTACAAGACAACAATTGTCACTAACAGGTTCCAGAATAATTCTAATCCACTAGAATATAATTTTCTCTTATTAACAATTATTAGAGGTCACAAGGTCCAAATTTTAGGGTTAGAAGGTTCAATTAGGTTCAGAGGGTAATTCCTCACCATACCCACTCTCTAACAGCTTAAAGATTCAAATTGATTTTTCTCAAACTTAATGCATTCAAAATTTCCTAAATCATTCCCATTGGATAGGAATTTTCCTCACCTTTCCATTGATATAAATAAGTCCTCCTAACTCCTCATATTTCTCAAGTTATGGGCCGGCGGGCCTTGGGGTGAAAATTTTCCCCAAGAGTAGGCTTGCGGGCCCAGGGGTGAAAATTTGCCCCAGGTGGGTCTGCGGGCCACAGGGAGAAATATTTCCCGGAGGAGGAGTTGGGTCAGGGGCGGTGGGAGGTATTTTGGAAAATTTCCCACGTGGGATGAAAATCCAACTTTGTGCCCACGCTCCCGTGAGTCCGCAAGGGACATGTGGTGCCTCCTAAGCCAATGCGGGGAAAGCGGGTGGCGGGGGGATGAAAGAGTTTTAATGCCCCGAAGGCAAAAAAGGGTAAAATTTACCTGTGCCTCCAATGATGCCTCGTGAGGCCATGTGGTAGATCCTGATTGGTTACGGGTGGGGGGCGGGTAGAAAAAAGTTTTCCACAAAAATTTTCCCAAAATTTTTGGAAAACAACTCTCAGCCGTGCGGTGCCTCGCATGCCATGTGGCACTCCGACGCTGCTATTGCTGCGCGCGAGGCGGGGGCGGGGAAAATTAGAAAATTTTCCAAAATTTTTTTGAGCGCTAAGTTAAAAAAATATCCACCCCTCCGCCAATGCCTCATGGTGCCACATGGCAACCTTTGATTGATTGTGAGGGCGGGTGGGGGGAAAATTAGGAAAATTTTCCCAAAAATTTCTAAGCACTAAGCTTAAAAAGGGTCCGACCCCTCCATCAACACCTCATGGTGCCACATGGCAGCCTTTGATTGGTTGTGGGTGGTGTGGGGGAATTAGGAAAATTTTCCCAAAAATTTTCTCGAAGTGCTAAGGGAAAATTCGGGCCAGCAGGGTCCACCAAGAAATTTTCCCATAATTTTTTTTTGATGCCAAATGAAGAAAACTTTAGAAGGCCATAAATTTTGATAGAGAGCTCGGTTTTGGGAAAACAAGGACTTTTGGAAATATCTCTCAATGTCCTCTTTACTCAGGAACCATTAAATTTTGATTTTGATAAAGTTTAAGGAGTCAATTTCAAGAAAATGATCTGCAGGCTTTTTTACATGTGCAAAGGTAAAAATTAACTTATAAAATTTGTTCAATTTGATCTTCTTCCTCTCTCAACATGTCAAATAGGCATGGAGAATTGTTCTTAGGTGGTTTAGGATAATTTTGAGGTAGATTTATTTATTTAATTTTCCAATTTGAAATTTTACAACTTTGACAGCAAAACGACTGTGAAAGCTTTGAACTCGGTTTTGCCAGGTTTTGAAAGATTTCTTTTAAGTGTTTTTAGTTTGGTTTGGGATCCTTTTGGCCTCATTAAGTCAAACTGATTATTTCATTTTCCTCTTATCTATTTGCAGAGTTATTTGAACATTTGATAAAGGAATTTTACAAAGTATATAGTGAATTGAAAGAAGTATATACATATCCAAAACGAAGATTAGCTATCTCTTTTTCCATGAAATAAAGCATTGAATTCATTCCATGCTAGTCTTAAATAGTTTTCTTTCCTTCAATCATACATTTAAAAAAATAATGCGGTTTCTATTCTTTCCAAAATCATATATTTTAAACAAGGTAGAATAATACATTTTCTTCTCACGTGTTTCACTTTTCCACATTCCAAACAAGGATTTCATAGTGCACGTTAAACACAGATTTCCAATGGAAATAATATCATATGAACAAGACAAAACAACTTCCATTAATTCAAATGAAACTCTTACAACTTCCTTTCCATTTGATTTCAAAATACAACATACAAAATGTATCATTCTTTCACAATCTTTCCAAAAAAAGAAAACAAAGTATAACTCTTTTACATTTCAAATTTCAACTTTCATTGTCAATACAAAGTATCTTTCCATTACAATTAATATATAAATCATCCACTTCAAAGTGGGAAAGGGCTATAATAAGATTTCATTTCACAAGGGACTATCAAACTGTCTTTTTCCTTGCTCCAAAACAGCAACATGCATATTTCTCATTCTTCCAATTTGATCACAACAAGAGTAGGGGAAAGGCAATGCTCTCCACCCAACCAAGACATCCAATGAAGAGGAGAAGCCATCCTTCTTCATTGGCCCCCAGCCCCACCACATGATGATAATAAAAGATGTGATCCAACTCATGGCAACAACAAGCTTCCACAAACACACAAGCAACATTTTCACAAAAAACACAGTCCAAAATAGAATGTAGTTTACAAACTACATTAAAACATGACAAACATTACTGGAGGCTTCATCCAAAAGCCAAAGGAGAAAGAAACTATGGGGATGCTTTTATGCCTCCCAAAGGGAAATGGGTATCACCACCTAAACAAACCACCAAAATATATATATATATCAAAATCCCTGACATTCCTTATGCCTCCCCCAAGTACCCCTTATTCCTCACATTTCCTTATGCCTCCCCAACCTCTTATGGCACCCCATAACAAGTAAATAAATGCAAGCTATTTCTTTGTAAGGTGGAACCCAAATCCCAACTCCCTCCACCCTTATACCTCCCTAAAACACACTTGTGCCTCCCATAAAAATAACCCCATAGTCTTCTCCTACACCATTCCTAGGCCATCTACCCAACATCCCACAAACATGCCAAAACATTCACACATTAACATTTACATTTATAAAAGAAGAGCATTTCAAGAGCCAAGCTCTTACCTCTCCATGATGGAGTTGTTCCCAAGTTCCAAAACAACAAGCTTTATCCCAATGCAAGCAATCCAAATCAGCCAAGCACAAACATGCAACAATCTTCCAAAAACTTCTTCAAAACAAGAGCTCCCAAAACAAGGAATTCACCCAAGAATGAAGTCTCCAAAAATGAAGCAACCCAAAACAAGGCAAGGAATTCAAATTTAATAGAAGAGGAAGGGAAGAGGATGAGGTGGGTCCATGTAGGATGTCACATCACACATCCTCAACCCCAACCCCAAAGTCAACTTCATTCTCCAATGCATAATAAATAGGTGGGTGAATAATATGACAGTTTACTTACACACTCAAATCCAACCCACACCCCAAAGGACTGAAATTAAATCATGTAAGAAAAGTGCAATTAAAACCTACAATTTTCCTTCTCAAAAAGCATTATAAAAGTCTAATCTCAACTCTCCAACCATAGGTATGGTTGGTAATTAAATTTAAGAGGTATGGGACAAGTTTAACTTGTCCCACAAGCCTCCAAAATCAGCCTCCAAGGACAATTTCAATTTCCAAGAAGGTGGAGTGTTTCACACTCAAAAGTTAACTTACACATCACTTACACATCTCTTACAACACTTTAATTCAAGGCCAACAACTCTATTAATTACTTTCTTATGACATATTTTAATTAATTAACTTAACAACATGATTACTCATAATATTACACACCATTTAATAATAATGAAAGGGTAAAAGCACCACAAAATAAACACATGCAAACATAAACAAAGGGACCAAAATAAAAGAAATACATAAAACCCCTTGGTCACATTTAAAGGTGATCCCCCATGGGAATCCCTAACACACACAAAAACACACAAAACAAATACTAGTTGCCATGGTGACCTTGTTGAATTCATCTAGAATTCCAATGTGGTTGGTCTCCAATCCCCGATGTTTGTTGTGATATTTTAACTGAAAATACAAAATACCTCCTTCGGCCTCATGGCCATATCAAAACATCTAAAATAATATAAATATAATTCCCAAAATCATTTAGATATATGAATCACAACAACATCAAAGAAATCTAACAATATCATTTATAGTTTTATCAACAACTATATCATCATCCAATAATTTCCATTTCTAGGTCTACTCACAATATCCAAATATCACAAGTCTGAACAACATCCATAATATAACCATGTCAAATAGTATATCATCATCAACATATAAAATGTCTCTAATAATCATCATGCATCATAACTGAATCAAGTCAACAATAATCCATGATCTAACATCTAACATCATACTATAATAAGGTCCATAATCATGTCCATAATATAATCAATAGTATCATGATTAGTATCAAAAAGGTGTCAAAGGGAAGTGGGCACTACATCCCCTCCCCTTAGACTCAACTTCCTCCTAGAAGTCACTTGGAACAAATGTGGAAACTGAACTCGTAGAAAAGTAGCATCCTCCCATGTAGGCTGTCTCTCATCATATTTGTCCCACTATGCACCTGAGACACTGATCAACCTCTCTGCCTCGAAGGCCTAGGGTCCTGCAATCTAGGATGTGAATGGGCTCCACCATCACCTACCCCTAATCCTGCACTGCAATGATGTCTAATCTAACACATGAGAAGGATCTCTGAACATATCTCCTAAGAACTAAAAACATGAAACACATCATGTACGCGAGACAAGCTAGGTGGAAATGCTAGATGGTAGGCCAGGGGGCGATACGCTCCAAGATCTCAAAAGGACCCATGAATCTAGGAGCTAACTTAGAACCTTTTCCATAATGGATAGGGCTCTTATGTGGCCTGACACGAAGGAACACCTTCATGCCCACATCAAAACTACGGTCGGTCTATGCTTGATCTACATACTTCTTCTACTGTCTGTGCCTCCTGTGGTCTCTCTCATCAAAACCACTTGCTCCATGTCCTGCAAAAAAAGTTGGTCCAAGAGAAACCCTATCCTCTAGCCTATCCCAGTTAAGAGGTGTCCTGCACTCTCTACCATACAAATCTGAAAAGGAGCCATGCCTATAGAACTCTAAAAACTATTATTGTAGGAAAACTCCACCAAGTACAGGTACTCCTCCCATCTAGACTACTGATCCATCACATACATCCTGAGCATGTCCTCTAAAATCTGATTCACCCGCTCAGTCTTCCATCTTGTCTCGGGGTGATATGTTGTGCTGAAATTGATCTTCATCCCAAGGGCATGTTGCATGGTAGTCCAGAAATGGGAAGTATACAAAGGATCACGGTCACTAATAATCTTCCACAAATCCCATGTGTAACCTAAAAATCTCATCAAATATACCCGTGCCACTGCACTAGTTGTATAAGTGGTCTTCACCGGAGAAAAGTGAGCCACTTTTGTCAATTTATCAACCATGACCATGATGGCATCATGGTGATATCTCGACATCGGTAGCCCAACAATGAAGTCCATGGAAATGGTGTCCCATTTCCACTCCGGTATAGCATGAGGAAAGAGAAGGCCAGTTGGATGTTGATGCTCGGCCTTTACTTTCTAGCACTCTAAACATCGTGACATGAATTGGGCCACGTCTCTACGAAGTCCTCTCTAATGATACAACTGTCTCAAGGTGGCGTGCATCTTCTTCACCCCAAGATGGGCTGAATAGGGTGCACGATGTGCCTCTTGTCAAGATGTCTGCCTCAAGCCTCCATCTCTGGGAACATAAATCCAGCCTCTGTGCTGAGAAGACCATCTACCTCTAAGAGAAAAACCATCAAACTTCCCCTCGAGGGGTCTCTGAGACTCGATCTCTGCTTGAACTGCAATGTAGAAGTTGTCGAGAGAAGATGCTCTGTTGAAGAATCTGCTCCATGTAAATCTATGTGCTCACTAAGGTGGCCATAGCCACATGTCTCCATCTGCTGAGAGCATCCACCACATTCTCCTTCCTTTACATGCTCTATCTCCATATCATACTCACAAAGCAACTCCATCCAACGCCGCTGATGAGCGTTGAGATTGGGTGTGTGAAGAGGTGGCGAAGACTCAGGTGATCTATCTTGAGTGTGAATCTCTGACCAAGCAAGAAAGTGCCTCCATCGAAACCAAAGCATGCACAACTACCACAAGCTCAAGATCATGAGTTGGATAATTAAGCTCATAATCTTTGAGTTTGCGAGACTCAAAAGCCACTACTCTTCCCTCCTGCATCAACACACCTCCAAGCCCTACTAAAGAAGCATCCATGTGCAAATGAAAAACTCACCTTGTGGATCCGAAACTACAAGAATAGGTGTTGTAGTGAGACATTCCTTCAGTGTACTGAAGGCCTACTCACACCTATCCGACCAAAAAACTTCTTCCCTTTCCTCTAAAGGGAAGTGATGGGGTGTGTAATCCGAGAGAAGTCTGAACAAATCTCTGGTAGTAACCTACTAATCCCATGAAGCTGCACACCTCAGTCACAGTAGTGGGTGCTGGCCAATCCATAATAGCTCTAATCTTGGAAGGATCGATGGTGATACCTTCCCCAAAAATGATATGACCCAAATACTGCACCTCCATCTAAAAGAATGCACACTTCTCCAAGTTCCCATAAAGTTGCTACTCCAAAGACACTGAAGAACCTGGTGAAGGTGCCCCTCATGCTCCTCACGTGTACGTGAGTAAATCAAAATGTCATCAAGGAAGATGAGCATGAAGTGATCTAAGAAGGTCCTAAATACCCCATTCATCAAACTCATAAACACTGCGGGGCATTAGTCAAACCAAAAGGTACCCTTTGTGAACTCATAGTGGCCATATCTCATACGGAAGGTGGTCTTATGAATGTCACCTCAAAATCCTCAGCTGATGGTAACTTGACTTAAGGTCTATCTTAGAGAAATTTGTGGCTCCCTTCATCTGATCAAACAAATCATCAATGCATGTGGAAGGGGATAATGATTCTTGATCGTTACCTTATTCAGTGCGGTAATCAATACACAACCACAAGGATCCATCCTTCTTCTTTACAAAGATCACCGGTGCACCCCAAGGGGATACACTAGGATGGATAAGGCCTTTCTCCAAAAGGCCCTCAAGCTGTAACTTGAGCTCACAGAGCTCTGGGTGGTCATCCGATAAGGTGCTCGTGAGATAGGCTCTACTCCAGAACTAGATCTATATGAAAATCAATCTCACGTGGGGGTGGTAACCCCAGGTAGCTCCCCTGAAAGACATCTAAAACTCTCTCAAAATGGGGTGATCATCTAGCGATGGTCCACTAGACCCATCCTCGATCTGTCACTGATTGTAACAACATACATCTAACAACCCCATCACACACACTTGCTTAAGCTGCATAGCAGAGATGGTGCAAATAGAAATGGGTCTCTTGACCCTAAAATCACCAACTCAACTCCCAAATCATCTACACAAGATATAATCTTGTGGTAACAATCCATTCTAGCCCTATGTGCAGACAACCAATCCATACCCAAGATGACTCCATATGAGCCCAAAGGAAGGATACGAAGATCCGAGGTAGTGGTGAAAGGTCCCAAATCCACCACACACTCCTTAACTAAGGAGTCTATAGAGATCTTGGCTCCAAGCCATCTCAACATCCCAACTATGACCTGCCTAACTACCACCAGCTTGCATCACTCTACTAAAGATGGTGCAATAAAAGAATCAGAAGAACCAAAATCAAACAAAATGGAGGTAGGAATACCACCAATGTTACATGTAGTCTCAATAACTATACTCTGATGCTCTTCCTGTGGTTCTCAACCACTGCATACATCCTATGACTACACCCCATATCACCAATAGTAGGCTCTGAGATCTATGTCTTACCCTTGTTATTAGGGTTACTGTGGGTAGTCTCTCAAAAATGTCTAGTAACACCACAACCAAAACAACCGCTTGATCCTCTCCCTTGTGTAGCAGGTCCGGTCGGTACTTTGGAGGTCTGTGGTGTGGATCCTGATGATCTGGATGTGGTCTGCTGAGGTCTCTGCTGGCGAGCTCCTGCTTGAGTGAGCTCTCTAGGCACCCTATGTGTCTAATGGGACCCCTAGGAGGAGGCCCCATACTCTGACCTCTCTTGTGCATCAAATCTCTGTGGAGGTCTATAAGGTGGGTGGGACTGTTTTGTTGTTGTGTGGTCTAAAAGATGATTGTGTTGAACCCTATCCACCACAAGGAAGAGGTACTGACCCCCGATCTTGTTGTCCTGCATCTACTTGTATGCGGCTCCGGACTCGGTCTCTATCCTTTTGGGTCTTTCCCCGAGTCTCCTTTGCTATATAGGCCTTCTCGATGGCCTCAGCTAATGTCTGTGGACAATGGATCCATACCTTGCTCACCTCCAATGTCTAGATTCAGGCCCCAGATGAACTTGTGGATCCACACTGCTCATCCTGCATGTAATCAACATACTTTGGAGTAGATCCAAATCTACTCTTACTCGCCATTATAAGAGATGCTATCGAGGTCATGGAACTCATCTATCCGCTAGTTTATATGAACCTCCATGACAAATATCTACTCTAAATGCTCCTCAAAGAGCTCCCAGGTAACTGTCTCAGAATCAACATGGAGCTTCTGCTCCTCTGTCCTCCACTAGACACTAGCTCCATCCCTCAGTAGATGGATCACAACACGAGCTTTCATGTTGCTAGAACAAGGACAGAGCTTGAAGCATCCACTCAAGCTCACCAACCAGGCCTCTTCCTAAAATCCACCTATGTCACCAGAATAATGTGATGGCCAAAGCTTCAGGATCTCCCTGATGTGATCTCTGAGCTATGGTTGACGGCCTCTAGGCCTCTCTGTATGCTCATCCCTAAGCCTAGGGCTCCGAGACCTCTCTCTATGTCTTGAAACTCGGTCACCTTGTCCCCTCTGTGGTGACTCTGCTCTGGCTGACTCTGCATGGAAGTTCTCTCCTCCATGCTCCTCACTGGGTCGAGGAGATACATGACCCTCAATGGAAGTGACTCTATCATGTCTGGCTGCATGTCCTCCTACTGATCCTCTGCGCGTAGAGTGGCATTAACATCTTGAAGAGTCTACAAAATCTAGGGTAGGATGGCTGCTACAACATGATCTGGTGGTGGTAAGTCTAGGTCTATGTGAAAATACCCCTCATCCCATCTGTGCCTCTGCATAGACCAAGGCGAGAGTTAGTTCATCTTTCTAAGTTTTATTCAGTTTCCATGTTTACTAAAATATGTAATTTCTAAACTAAGTTGTTTTCTAGATTTAAAAGTGTGCTAGGTTTAAGGTTCATGTCTCAAGTTTTCTAGTGTGCCCAATGGCCCAAGATTTTGAACCACTTCTCTAATACCAAGTGTAATGCCCACTAAAAACAACCCACTTGAGACCCAAGAACAACCTAGGATTAGTTAGGAAAATTATGGAATAATTTTTTTTTTTAAAGAGTCTACAACTAGGTTACAAGACAACAATTGTCACTAACAAGTTCTAGAACAATTCTAATCCACTAGAATATACTTTTCTTTTATTAACAATTATTAGAGGTCATAAGGTCCAAAATTTAGGGTTAGAAGGTTCAATTAGGTTCAGAGGGTAATTCCTCACCATACCCACTCTCTAACAGGCTTAAAGATTCAACTTGATTTTTCTCAAAATTAACACATTCAAAATTTCCCTAAATCATTCCCATTGGATAGGAAATTTCCTCACCTTTCCATTGATATAAAGAAGTCCTCCTAACTCCTCATATTTCTCAAGTTATGGGCCGGCGGGCCTTGGGGTGAAAATTTTCCCCAAGAGCGGGCTTGCGGGCCCAGGGGAAAATTTTCCCCAAGGGTGGGTCTGCGGGCCGGGGAGAAATATTTCCTAGAGGAGGAGTCAGGTCGGCGGGGTGGGAGAATTTTTGGAAAATTTCCCATGCGGGGCAAAAAAACTCCAACTTTGCACCCATGCGACCGTGAGTCCACAAGGAACACGTGGCACCTCCTAAGCCAACGCGGGGAAAGCGGGGCGGCGGGGATAAAAAAGTTTTAAACCCCAAAGGAAAAAGGAGTAAATTTCACCCACTGCCTCCACCTCCACCGATGCCTGATGCCATGTGGTAGATCTTGATTGGCAATGGGGGAGGTGGGTGGAAAAAAAGTAGAAAATTTTCCCAAAATTTTTTGAAAAGAAAAAAAGGTAAAAAGGAACCCGCTCCTCCGCCGATGCCTCACGATGCCACGTGCGCTCTCTGATTAGCTGCGGGCCGGGTGGGAGGAAAAATTAGAAAATTTTCCCAAAAAAATTTTTTAGCACTAAGTTTAAAAAAATGATCCACCCCTCCTTGCCATGCCTCGTGGTGCCACGTGGCAAGCCTCTCGATTGGCTTGGGCGGGGGAAAAATTAGGAAAATTTTCCCAAAATTTTTTTTAAGCGCTAAGCTTAAAAGGGATCCCCCTTCCACTGAACACCTCGTGGTGCCACATGGTAGCCTCTTTTATTTTGGGCGAGGTGGGGTGGCGGGAAAATTAGGAAAATTTTCCCAAAAATTTTCCAAAGTGCTAAGGGAAAAATTCGGGCCATGGGGCCGCCAAGGAAATTTTTCCCATTTTTTTTTGATGCCAAGTGAAGAAAAAATTCAAGAAGGCCATAACTTTTGATAGAGAGCTCGTTTTGGGAAAACAAGGACTTTCTAGAAATCTCTCGATGTCCTCTTTACTCAAGAACATTAAATTTTGATTTTGATAAAGTTTAAGGAGTCAATTTCAAGAAAATGATCTGCAGGCTTTTACAGTGCAAACTGGTAAAAATTAACTTATAAAATTTGTTCAATTTGATCTTCTTCCTCTCTCAACATGTCAAATAGGCATGGAGAATTGTTCTTAGGTGGTTTTAGGATAAGTTTTTGAGGTATATCTATTTGATTGAGTTTCAATTTGAAATTTTACAACTTTGACAAAAAAACGGACATTGTGAAAGGCTTTGAACTCGGTTTTGCTAGGTTTTGAAAGATTTCTTTTAAGTGTTTTAGTTTGGTTTGGGATCCTTTTGGCCTCATTAAGTCCAACTGATTATTTCATTTTCCTCTTATCTATTTGTAGAGTTATTTGAACATTTGATAAAGGAATTTTACAAAGTATACAGTGAATTGAAAGAAGTATATACATATCCAGAACAGAGATTAACTATCTCTTTTTCCATGAAATAAAGCATTGAATTCATTCCATGCTTTGGTCTTAAATAGTTTTCTTTCCTTCAATCACACATTTAAAACAAGAATGCAATTTCTATTCTTTCCAAAATCATATATTTTAAACAGGGCAGAATAATACATTTTCTTCTCACGTGTTTCACTTTTCCACATTCCAAATAGGGATTTCATAGTGCATGTTAAACATATATTTCCAATGGAAATAATATCATATGAACAAGACAAAAAAATTTCCATTAATTCAAATGAAACTCTTACAACTTCCTTTCTATTTGATTTCAAAATACAACATACAAAATACGTATCATTCTTTCACAATCTTTCAAAAAAGAAAACAGAAGTATAACTCTTTTACATTTCAAATTTCAACTTTCATTGTCAATACAAAGTATCTTTCCATTACAATTAATATACAAGATCATCCACTTCAAAGTGGGAAAGGGCTACAATAAGATTTCATTTCACAAGGGACTATCAAACTATCTTTTTCCTTGCTCTAGAAAACAACATGCGTATTTCTCATTCTTCCAATTTGATCACAACAAGAGTAGGGGAAAGGCAACACTCTCCACCCAACCAAGACATCCAATGAAGAGGAGAAGCCATCCTTCTTCATTGGCCCCCGAGCCCCAACCACAATGCAATAAAAGATGTGATCCAACTCATGGCAACAACATGATTCCACAAACACACAAGCAACATTTTCACAAAAAACACAATCCAAAATAGAATGTAGTTTACAACTACATTAAAACATGACAAACATTACTAGGCTTCATCCAAAGCAAGCCAAAGGAGAAAGAAACTATGGGGATGCTTCTTATGCCTCCCAAAGGGGAAATGGGTATCACCACCTGATTTCAAACCACCAAAATATATATATATATATATATAAATATATATATCATTTTAA
Source organism: Taxus wallichiana var. yunnanensis (assembly GCA_018340775.1). Taxonomy (NCBI): domain Eukaryota; kingdom Viridiplantae; phylum Streptophyta; class Pinopsida; order Cupressales; family Taxaceae; genus Taxus; species Taxus wallichiana. Next base: position 539,555,548 of record CM031238.1, read on the forward strand.
ATCCTGACATTCCTTGCCTGCCTCCCAAGTACCCCTTATTCCTCACATTTCCTTATGCCTCCCCAACCTCTTATGGCACCCCATAACGAGTAAAGAAATGCAAGCTATTTCTTTGTAAGGTGGAACCCAAATCCCAACTCCCTCCACCCTTATACCTCCCTAAAACACACTTGTGCCTCCCACAAAATAAACCCCATAGTCTTCTCCTACACCATTCCTAGGCCATCTACCCAACAACCCACAAACATGCCAAAACATTCACACATTAACATTTACATTTATAAAAGAAGAGCATTTCAAGAGCCAAGCTCTTACCTCTCCATGATGGAGTTGTTCCAAGTTCCAAAACAATAAGCTTTATCCCAATGCAAAACAATCCAAAAATCAACCAAGCACAAGCATGCAATAATCTTCAAAAAAATCTTCAAAAAAGAGCTCCCAAAACAACAAGGAATTCACCCAAGAATGAAGTCTCCAAAATGAAGCAACCCCAAAACAAGGCAAGGAATTCAAATTTAATAGAAGAGGGAAGGGAAGAGGATGAGGTGGGTCCATGTAGGATGTCACATCACACATCCTCAACCCCAACCCAAAGTCAACTTCATTCTCCAATGCATAATAAATAGGTGGGTGAATAATATGACAATTTACTTACACACTCAAATCCAACCCACACCCCAAAGGACTGAAATTAAATCATGTAAGAAAAGTGCAATTAAAACCTACAATTTGCCTTCTCAAAAAGCATTATAAAAGTCTAATCTCAACTCTCCAACCATAGGTATGGTTGGTAATTAAATTTAAGAGGTATGGGACAAGTTTAACTTGTCCCACAAGCCTCCAAAATCAGCCTCCAAGGACAATTTCAATTTCCAAGAAGGTGGAGTGTTTCACACTCAAAAGTTAACTTACACATCACTTACACATCTCTTACAACACTTTAATTCAAGGCCAACAACTCTATTAATTACTTTCTTATGACATATTTTAATTAATTAACTTAACAACATGATTACTCACAATATTACACACCATTTAATGAATAATGAAAGGGGTAAAAGCACCACAAAATAAACACATGCAAACATAAACAAAGGGACCAAAATAAAAGAAATACATAAAACCCTTGGTCACAATTAAAGGTGATCCCCCATGGGAATCCCTAACACACAAAAACACACAAACAAATACTAGTTGCCATGGTGACCTTGTTGAATTCATCTAGAATTCCAATGTGGTTGGTCTCCAATCCCCGATGTTTGTTGTGATATTTTAACCTACAAAACACAAATACCTCCTTCGGCCTCATGGCCATATCAGAACATCCAAAATAATATAAATATAATTCCCAAAATCATTTAGATATATGAATCACAACAACATCAAAGCAATCTAACAATATCATTTATAGTTTTATCAACAACTATATCATCATCCAATAATTTCCATTTCTAGGTCTACTCACAATATCCAAATATCACAAGTCCACACAACATCCATAATATAACCATGTCAAACAATATATCATCATCAACATATAAAATGTCTCTAATAATCATCATGCATCATAACTGAATCAAGTCAACAATAATCCATGATCTAACATCTATCATCATACTATAATAAGGTCCATAATCATGTCCATAATATAATCATTATGGTTGAAATGAAGATGAAATTTGAATAAATGAGGAAAGAGATGATTCTCGCTCTTTCAAGAGTGAATACTATCATGGATTCACATTCCAAAGGTCACATGGGTTCCTCCAGCAATGTACACATAGTTCCAAATCACACCAACCAAGGAGGATCCTTAAAAAACTGGTGGGTCTTTTAACCATTGGCATGGCATTATTCCAAAAGTGGAAATGTGTAAGTTTGATGGAAAGGATCCACTCAATTAGATTAACCAAATGGAGAATTTCTTTGATCTACATCAGATCCCATCGGGATAGAAGGTGACCATGGGATACTTATACCTCAAACTTGACAAATGTATCTAGTATCATTGGCTATGTTCTCAAATGTATAAGAATGGTCTCATTATCACATGGATAATTTTCACTGAAGATTTGTAATTGCACTATAGTTCTCGTGTGTCAAATAATTACTTAAGCCAATTAGCTAAGTTGCGTAAAAAGGCCCGCTTAAGGATTATGTCTATAAATTCCAAAACCTATCCTTATATGTGGAGAATATTACATAATGGTATTTGAATGACCTATTTATTTGGGGATAAAGGACCAAATCGAGCATGAGGTTTCCATATTTAATCACTTAAGGTTTTTGATTCTATTATCATGGCACATAGGGTAGAGGAAAAAAATATTTCAAGTAGAAGGCATATTTTCACTAACATCGATACTATAGAAATTTGACATCATCATACCCTTGGAAAATTAGAATGAAACCTCAAAAATTGAGTAAAAGGGTTATGTTTTAACAATGACGATAAATATGGACTAGGTCACAAATTTTCCAAGAAGAAATTATTTTACTTTGAAGGGACCGGTGAGGAGGAAGAAGATGAGGAAACATTAACTAAGGAAGTAAAAACTAGAATAATACTCTAAAGATCCCAAGCCTAATATCTCATACCATGTTGTATTTGTATTAACACTCCACAAATCCTACAGGTGGCGGGGTTCCTTAAGAAGCAAAAGGTAAAGTTATTTATCAATTATAGGAGCACACATAATTTCATCAATAATAGGTGGAAATAAGGGTAAATTGTTTCATCTACCCAACACCTGAATTTCAAGTAATGATTGCAGATGGTGGTATAGTATGATGTATATGGAAATGACATAAAACTAGACTTATGATGGGTGAATAAAAATGGATTCTATTATGTTTGATATTCCCATGGTGGAGTTGATATTGTCTTAGGTGTTCAAAGGGCTAAAAACTCTGGGCACCAAAAAGCTCAATTTCTAGGAGTTTTTCATGTACTTTCATTCTAAAGGAAGAAAATTTGAACTTTAAGAAATACAAGTAAAAATCCTCGAGTGGTTAGCTCTCACCAAATGGAGAAGATTCTTAAAAAGGGGGTTGAAGGATTTGTAACATGCTTGTTCTCTATGGAAGTTAAACCACCAATTACTCAGTAGCACATCATGATCTTGAAAGTTCATTGATAAACATACATTTTTCTTCGAGGATTCTAGAGGATTGCCTTGAAAGATATCATGACCATGCCATTTAGCTAATTCTAGGAAGCCAACCACTTAACATCAGGCCATATAGATACCCATACATGAAAAAAGTGAAATTGAGAAGATGTTTGAGGAAATTTTAGGAATGGGTATCACCAAATTAGAGTAAAAGAAGAGGATATTCATAAGACCATCCATGTTGGAATCTCAATCATTTGGTTACGACATATAGCTAGGCTCATGGGGTTCCTAAACATCGAATGAAGCAGAGCTCAAATGTATGGGAATGAGGGTGAATACCAAGCATAATTTTGGGATCTATAGAAGAGTGGTGGAATGATATGGTCCTCATGTGTGGATTTCACTAAATCCTCGAGGTTTTGGTATAATGGTTTGTTAAAAAGAGAAGAAGATTGAAGAGGAGGAGGATAAAAATAGGAGGAAGAGAAGAAGAAATAATGTGAAGTGAAAGAAAGAATAAGGGGAGAATAATATTAAGATGAGAATGAATAAAAGGATAAGGAGGAGAAAATGAAGGAATCTAAGAAGGGTAGAAAAGAGGAAGAACATAAAAAATAGAGAAGATATAAGCTACCAAAGGAACTCCACCGACCGCAATAGGAAAATTTCGGTAGAAGCCTTAGGTGTCATTCCTCAAATTATTTAACTACCAACCCTTCCCTCTTCTCTAAAAATTTCAGCCACCAAACACGCCATAATAAATCAAAATCTCGGTATACAATGGCCTAGTTCTTTCGAGGATTGCTGGGATTCCTTGAATTAATAAAGAATATTTTGGCATAATGGAAACAAGATCAAAGTTTCCAATTACACCATGGAGTGGTAGAAAAAGAAAGCGGGGATGTTTTTTTATTGATGGTAAAAGAGGGTTAAGGGAACCTTTCCCATTACAACATGTTTCAAAGGATACAATGATATATTGATAAGGAACAAATGGGGCCACCTATTTCGAGGAAGAAAAGAGAGACAAAAATCTGAACCAACGGTAAAACTAAATCAAAATTAAACAAGCCTCCATCTCATCTCTTGACTCCTTCTCATGGGATCTTAAATACATCTTAAGGGGATCATTAAATTTTTTATCTTTCTTCTTTCTTCCCACCGTAATCCATCCAAAGACAGAATTTAGATTTACATTTTCATAAGTGTGAATCGATATGATGATTTTAATATTCTCCTTGTCCACAATTTTCTCTGCTGATCCAGCAAACAAGATTCCTAATAGGAGTTTCTGAAATTCCTACAAATCGAAAGAATCAAGTACACTTTTTGGTTTTTCATTAGTCACACACGGGAGTGCATCTTTCCACCATGTGGATCTTACATGATTATGCCTCTCAAGACAAAAGTCTGCAACAATATGTCCCAAAGAAAAACACCTTCTACATTTGAAGGAAAACCTTCATAATCAAGGGGTTGATTCCAAGTTATATCTTGGACCTTAAGATCAATATTAGTAGGAAGTTCCTTTGAGGTATCTAATTTGACAAGGATCTAGGCATAGGTTGTGTGGATATAACAAGTGGTGTCAATGTCAATATTAATGATATTACCCAAAGCATTGCCTATGGAAACTAAACAATTTGGCTTCCAAAACTGGAGGGGAAAATGAGGCAATCTAATCCAAACTGGTTTGGTTGAGAAAGATTCAGTAAGAGGGTTGAAAGATGGAAACTGTTGGTGTAGGTGGTATATTTATTCACTTATTTAGTGTTATTTCACCTCACCAGGTGAGTCATCTCACTTAGGTGGACATGGATCTAGGTGTCATCTTAGTTATGATGGATCTCTTGCGTAATCTGGCCATATGTGTAAGTGTGTCATAGGAGTTACATTCCCATTTGGGAAAGTAACTCCTCTTCTCATTATGGAGGAATCTTCTCTTACATGGGAGTTACAAATTCACTCCCCTATATGTACACCATCTCTTTTGATCTATGTCAAGCCAATACAAGCTAAGCTAAGGCTTCCATTCCACTCCACTTTTCGAATCTTGAGCTCTCATATGCATGCACATTGTTTTACAAAGCTTGCTTGCTTTAATCTCGCAACTCCTACACTTTGGTGAAGTGTAACTATTCGATGCTCATGAATTCCTTCCAGGTCTTTGTCCTACACTCCTTCATGGTATCAGAGCGTGGGGACCGGAATCACGTTGCTCACCATCGTTGTTCCACCGTGTAGTTGCTTGTGCAAGCTCTCGCTTTTGCATGTGCTCTACTTGCATATTTTGAGATTCTTGTGGATGTTTTCAGGTTGGTTCGTGGTTCATTCTCGGGTGTTCTGCATTGCATGAGTGCCTTTCGGGGTATATTATAGTTTGAGGTTACCTTTTTTTAAGGTTGCAGACCCTGCGGACTGGATGCTCCTACATTCATTTTGGCATGTGACTCAAGCTCTACTGGTCTTCACCAACGTGGACGTGCTTTCCCTTCGGATTATGCTGGCTTGAAATGACCCTATACTCGGCGTTGGCTCTTCATCATTCTTGGCATGATCCTCTTCGTCTGACTTGTGTTTGGTGCGTGTGTTGGTTTGCTCGGGTTCTGTGCTCCCTAACTTGAACTACACATTCACATTGTTATTGCAGTTCTGCGCCACAAATCCATTACAAAACGTTGCTGCAGCTCTACCTACGCTGCCCTCCACACATTTCACGTGGATTTTCTCGAGGTTTTTTGCAAAACATGGAACCGATTCCTTGTCCCGACTCGGCTAGCATTCAACCTCCACCTGTGCATTATTGGAGCATTGCCTTTTTCCTTGCTGACCTCTGTTCGGCTTGGCTTCAACCGTGGTTTCCTCCATGCTGGCATTGTTTCCTGTGGTTTGGCTCGTGCTTCCTCTGCTCAATGCGTTTTGGAACAGCTGCTTTCATTCTCTGCAATGTTTTCCGTTCAACCATTTGGTCTCGTGTCTTTCTTGTGTTGGTGATAGCTCGCTGCATGTTCGACTCCGCACTCAGTGTTGCTGGCGTCGTTTACCACCATTCACGTTTTCCTCGCATTTTTTTTCCCACAGTGCACCATTTGACACGATCCACCGTCTCATTTGCTTCCACTCCATGTGGCTTCCTAACGGACCTACGCAACCTTCAAATCGGGCATGGTTTCTCAAGACCTCCGCACGTAGCAGGTTTTCCTTGCACAACCGACAATTAGACCCCCTATTTCTCTTCCAGGCTTTGGTCGACGTATGTGTTTAGCCATTATGTTTGAGCCGTTACACTTTTTCCAAGCACTGACTGTCCCACGTGGCAACTCTGCTTCAAGACCCACATGTTAACTCTGGTCTACACCACGATTCGTTGTAACTTCAACGCCTTTGTTGGTATATGCCACGTGGATTTGCATAACCATGGCTTGACACCTTCACATGGGCCCCACTCCTTTAGAACTTGTTTGGAGGTAAAACAATCCTTTTTTGATGTTTTAAGTTAAAAACATTCATTTCATATGGCATGTAATAAATTTTAGGCTTCATTTTTGCTTGTATTATGTCCTTCCTTCGAGTGACGAAGACGGAGGGCGAGGTCCTGTTGGCGGAGGCTAATCCCCCTCTCAAGAAAAACAAACCCTTGATAAAATTTGATTCCATTTCAACGAGTACCCACATGATACCCTTTGCACCCATCTCGTGCACTTTTTAATGTGTTTCATTCAAAGTGCATTTTTCCATTCGTTGCAAGGGAATCATTTTAATGCGATAACTTTTGACTCATTGCTCATTTTCGAGCGCTTCCTTGGTCAAAGTTGCATGATTTTTTGCACTCTACATGATGGGATTGCCAATTTTGTAAACGCACTACTTTTATAAAGTGTCGTTCAGGGGTTGCTTGTACTCTTGGGCCTACACACGCAGACGCATTATCGGCCGAGTCCGACGTCTTGCACCTTGCATCTTGCATTTTTTCATCATGGAGAGTGCTCTTTCCAGATGTGAGCATCGTAGGATCACCTTACAGCCTCCGCCACTTCTCACCGGAGAGAGACCTATTCATCTTAGCGTGCTTCCATGGAACGTTACTTCGCCCATGAGGGTCTTTTACCCTTCTTACTTGGGCCAGTTCCTGCACCCACTAATCATCGTCATCTAGAGGACTTCCTCGACACTTGTGACCATGTCTTTGGTCACATGATGATGCATGTCTCTCATTCTCTCTAGTTTCACGTGGCAGACTCAGATCCACCTCACCATGTCTGGAGCATTCTTCAGTCCTTGTATGGAGACCCTTCACATCCGCTAGCCGTTGTTTCTTGCTGATTTAGTTGTCTCCTCTTTCTTCGTGTGATGGCAGTTCCACTAACACAAGCTCGCTTGGTTCTACTTCTGATGACGAGGATTGTGCATCTAGTTCTGATGTCAAGAGTACTACAGAGGACTCTTCTCCTCTTTCTCTCACTATTCCAAAGAGTGTTGACACTTCCCACATCTCATCAGATATCAAGCAGTCTCATACTCAGTCTCACACCATCATTACACCCACCTCCTTTCCACTTCCAGTGTGTAAGGCCCATTTCACTCCTCTACCTTCATTGGATGACTCATACCTATCATACATCGCTCTTTTGTTTGTTGAGCCCCCTCATTGGGATGAGTATCTGCACGACCTTATTTTTTTTTCACAAAGTCTACTTGTGATGCTCTATAGGTCCCTCATCCATCTACATGTGTTTCAGAGGAGTTCATCATCTCCATTGTTGGGAGTGCCCCTTTTGGGAATCTTACCACTTCCACTTTTACGGAGACCTTCATTGATCCACCCTCAGTTATGGATCCATTTTTTATCGTGGAGGATGTTTTGTTCCCTTCACATCACTTGGACATCCTTTTGGTGGGTGTTCCTCTTCACTCTATAGTTATACACACACGTGGCATTACCTTGGTTCCTTGGCACTCACTTGCACTAGACCTATATCACACTTCCATGCACTGACTCGAGTTCTTCGTGTTCTTTGCCTTGATTTCCTTTGTGGAGTGGGTGGACTTCCGGCATGTCATTTTGTCCTTCCTAAGGGCAGGCACATAGTTCGTTGTGGTGGCTCTTCTTCGACCAGGGCGGAGGATCTCATCATCGACATTCTTAAGGGAGACTTTCTACAGTGCGAGTTTAGATCCATCCATGGCATCTTTGCATTCCTCTCGTCTCCCTCTTCTTCTCTCTTCTTCTTCTTTCTAAGAGATTGCCTCTTTGTACATGGGTACCTTTTCAGGCTCATCTTTGGCCGAGACCCATTTTTGGCATCTTTCTTAGATTAGAGAGTGTTTTGTTCTCTTTTGGTGGATGTTTTTCCCACTTTGGGTTTTCCTTCACTATTTATCTTCTTTCTTGTACATGGGTACCTCATCGGGCTTTGTGCGGGACCCATTTCTCATTTCGACTTGCGCCTCATCCTAAGTTACGATGAAGGGGGAGTATTGGTGTAGGTGGTATATTTATTCACTTATTTAGTGTTATTTCACCTCACCAGATGTAGTCATCTCACTTTAGGGGACATTATCTAGAGTTCCCTTACTTAGTTATGCATCAGATTCTCTTACAAAATAGTGTCGTATGTATACATCATGGGAGTTACATTCCCATTTGGCAAAGTAACTCCTCTTCTCTTATGGAGGAATCTTCTATACATGGGAGTTACACATTCACTCCCTATATGTACACCATGTCTTTTGATCTATGTCAGCCAATACAAGAGCTTTAAGGCTTCCATTCCACTCCACTGTTTCAATCTTGAGCTCACATTCATTGATGCACATTGTTTCTCGAGATCTCTTGATTTAATCTTGCAACTCCTACACTTTGTTGATGTGCACGTCATCCCTTGATCCTCGCGAATTCCTTCCGAGTCTTTGTCCTACACTCTCTTTTAATTATTACATTATTTATACATACCATAATTGTCCTTACTTCTTCTCTAAATCTCACACAAAAAGTGCAAGTTAATCATGAGCTTTAAAAAAGATCCTTTAATACAAAACTTAGAAATATTACTTACAAAGGAGGGATATGTCATGTATTGAATAAGCTCACTCAATTTTAGATTAAAGTCAATGTTTAGTACCATATTGAGGAAAGTTCAAAATTTGAATGGATGTAGATATGTGTGGAGTTAGAATACACTACATAAATTCAAAATGATAAATTCTATCCAACCATTCAACCCCGAATATGAGGAAAATATGTGATTTCCTCATGAAAAGAGGGTTAAAAATAATTTACAAAATTTTCTTTCACACTTTTTACAAGATGATGCATGTGATAAAAAATTCGTAAAAAGCCAAGGAAAATTTACAAATATGTAGAGGTTGGTAAGTACACTTCAGCTATGGTCACGGGATGGAGGATGACGATGGTGATGGAAATGAAAAGGAAGTGGCGAAAGGATATTTTCAAATCATGTTGAAAGGATGGATTATGTAGAATGTCTCCTTAGCTCGGACTTGACATAGGGGTGGTTCTTCGGCATGGAAATGAGGAAAACACTCCTGGGTTAATAGATTTATTTTCAAACATGAACCTAACATCCCTTACATTCTGATATATGCCCTATTTGGGAAAAAAATGGTCATTTTCTATATATCCCGGATGATGTGGTGAACAGGGAAAGAAATAGTTATGGTCTTTCCCTCATTGGGTGCTTTGAAAGCATGAGGAAAACATTCATTCTCTATAGAGCTTAAATTTGAAAGAAGAAAATGGGCACCACTTGGGGGTATTGAGGTGGTTTCCATCTCTAATAGATCATTCCTCTTACATTTTAGAGAAAATATGAATTCCATAGAGCCATTACTAGTGGTCCTTGATCTTTGGAAAAATAGTGTTACACCTATCTAGATGGAACCCATAGCTTGGACTTGCAAAAATTTGAACCTAGACCTACCCTATTTGGGTCAAACTACCTACTCTAGATTTGGAATTTTGGGGAAAATATGTGCTTGTGGGGATTATAAAGGAAATGGGAGATTTTTTATTCAATAGATCCACAAATCTTTCTTGGACTAGAATGGTAGCGGTTAGGTTATGTGTCAATGTCATCCCTGTAAGTCTCTTCCTCTACCATTTGTCTCATTTCATCTCAGGGAGTAATGGATCAATTTTTAGAAAACAAAAACTCCTAGTGTTCTATAGCAAGTGTAGGGAGTCATTTTTTCCAATGGGAAAACAATTATGGGGATCTTGGGCTTACTAGGCTCATATAGTTAGGTATGGTGTTTCTCTCATAGATATGGGTGAGTAAACCACAAGATGTTCAAGAGTGGCTCATGGTTGAAATGGCTTGTGAGAAATGGACGATGCATGGGGTTTTGAATCCTATTTCTATTACACGGGGTAGTCAAAATGATGATAAGATTATTATGCGGGGATTTTCACACATGGAGACCATCCTCGGTGGGCCCCTTTATCCTCTTATTTATTCACTTACTACATTGGGTGGAGACTAATGTTTCATGCCATGTTTTAGAACATAGTATATGCTCTCAAAAATGCATTTGCCCTAATTTTTTTGCCCCATCAAGTGGGATCTTGGCTACATTCCAAATGGTGTGGGTATTTTTACCACATGTCATGATTCCTATTCATCCTTGGCTCTCTGCATAAATAAGGAATGCCATATGGTGGAGGAGGATAAATTTTTTTGATCCGGCTTTGAAAAAAGGGAGTAACATTTTGGACAACTTGATTGTTGAGGAAGACGAGGATGGAGTAAGTTTGAATGCAAAAAGAATGATGATGGAGGCTCTATTGAAAGCCCTCTTACTTGGTAATATCAAAATTGTTCTAAATTTTGAAGAACCGGGTGTTAGGCATCAAATAATGGATTGAAGAATGCACTAATTTGTGGAGAAAGCTTTGTGTGACCCAAATAGACTCAAAGTACTCTATTTGAGGGAAGGTTTGCATTACCATGATTATATTTTTAAGACTTTGAGTTTAAGGAATCATAATGAACTTATCAAACATGAACTTGAGGAAGAGGGATGGCACAAAGTACTATCAAGGAAATCGCAAATATATTCTCTTTCTCGAGGCTGATTTCCCTCCTTTTGGACGTTGTCCAATTATTTTTTTGCTTTTCCACTACTTTTTGTAGTGTTATCTCTTTGTTTCTTTGGTTGCTAAGAAACAATGTTTCTTGTTTTTTTCCAACTTTCATCATTTTATCTAGGTGTTAACCTTGTTTATGTATCTTCTTGGTAGGGTCCCACACAAAAACATTTATCATTAGTAAAAAGTACACTTCGGTTTGTTGGGTTTCAGAATGGAACATGGGTTGAAACCACAAGTCAGGGGACAACAAGTCCCTCCTCTTTAATGGGAGAGGTTCCCTTATTGAAAATAAGAAAAAAATGTACAGATATACAACTCTCAATGTTTGGACCCTGATATCCTCAAACGTTTTCATACTTAAAATATTATCAATCAGAAGGAATGGAAGAATATAGAGATGGGAGAAGGAAGAAAACAACAATGCTTTTGGGAAATATAGATAGCAGAGTATCTCCCTACTCACATTGAACCAAGAAAATATAGAAAAGGATCAATTACTTCACCACCACCGATGCAAATCTGCAGACACAAAGTTCTAAAGATTCACATAGACTAGAACACAAAGTTTCTATTGAATGCAAAACAAATGATCCATTGAATCGAGCAAGGAGAGAGAAAGATATAACAAGGAAAATAAGAAAAGAAAGAACTTCTTGTATTGAATTACTTCAGAATTTACAACCTTCCCAGAAAACTAGAATCCCCTTTTCTCGTGGCCAAAGCCATATATTTATAACAATTTGTATACATCCATACTTTGTCCCCAAGAAAAGAATATCCGAAAGGGATAATGTTTGTTGAAGATCCGCTTTTGGAAAGTGACATGAAACAAACACATCATGAAAATAGGAGGTTCAAAAAGGTGAATATCTCGTCAGTTTGAGCATGATTATTTTAGCAGGGGACATCTCATGATTTTCTCCTTCATGTGGTCCTACCATTTCCACCTTTTAACCACTTTCATAGCACTCAAGTGCTTACTTGATAAGTTTTATCCCTTTTATCACGTATGCCCGATAAAATCCATTTTCTGATGATTAAACTTTACATCCCTTCAAACTTATCAATTTGGCTTCAAAACCAACCAGAAATGCATCTCATGGAGAAACGACAAGAAATATAGAGAAAAGAATGAAGAATGAGCCATTTTTGTGCTTTGTAGAGCTCTGGTTCATTAATGGCGATAAAAACTAGAAGAGGGCATTCGGCTATCCTTTCCCCTTTTACCTTCAAATTTGGACCCTACACGTGGCGAGATCCAAGCAAGGATGGCCCTGGGGAGAAATTTTGCATTTCCTAACATTTGGGAGAAAAAGTGCATTTTCTCGATTTTCTCCACGCCCCCACAACTCCGCCAAAGGCCGAACACGTGGCATCATCTGAGTGGCTGAGGAAATGTGGGTCAAATATGCCATTTGAACTCTTTTAACAAAAAGGCTCAAATTCTCAAAATCTCATCGGCCCGCTTTGACTTTTCAATGTGAACACGTGGCACCATGTGATTGGTTGCGGGGATGCACTTTTGCTTTAGACTTTATCTATTTTAAGAAAGGGGAAGAATTCCAACTTTTCCCCAAAATTCCATGTCCCTCCGCCATTGACTTTTCAACGTAGGCCACATGTCCCTCTCTTGATTGGTTGCGGGCCTCAACTTAGAAATTTTCCTTTCAAGGGGCGGGGCCATGGGCCATTTTAGAACTTTTCACCTTTGTGGAAACAAGGCTAAAATTCCCAAAGTCTCCCATTGGTCCACCAAAGCACCTATGAATCGAAAAACCATGTGTCCCAATTTCATTTTTCAACACGTGGAGCCACTACGATTAGTGGGGATGTGCCTCACTTTTTATCTGTTTTGGAAAAGGAAAAATTCCAACTTTCCCCCCGAAGTCCATGCCCCCGCCATTGACTTTTCAACATGAACACATGTCCTTCTTTGATTGGTTAGGGCCTCAGCTTGAAAATTTATCCTTTTTCCATAATGCCTTAGAAAATAAAATGGATCCACCGACCAACCTCTGCTAAAATTGCTCTTGCCAATCAGGGACGAGAGGATGCGGGGAAAATCTGGCATTTTCCCAAAATCACCAAAAGTAATAAGTTCACAAAGAAACCCACCCGACCACATCCAATGGGAAACAAACATAGCCTCACCTTCCGAGCAAGAATTTGACAGGGAAAAGAACGTAGAAAGTTGCAGGAAGTGGGAAACACCATTTTTGCTCCCGATGAAGGATTTCTTTCTCTACAAAAGGTTAGAAACAAAAGATGCAAGGTCCCATGCATTCCAACTCATAAAAGGAGAACCAAAATCATTTCCCATCTATTGAAAATAGGTAAATCATTTTAATGGTAGTAGACTGAGGAAAATGATTAAAAACGCCATGGGAAATGAGAACAAGCATCATGAGGAGTTTAAAACATGAATTTCTTCCATGGCAGGGCTCCAATTTTCATGAATTTAGATTTGAAAAGGTGGGGAAAATTGAGAGGACAACAACTGGCTCCTTCTGGGGATGATTTGGCAGAGGAAAGAGGAAAATCAAGAACCTTAGAGAATTCTAGGTAATCAAATTGGATCAGTGTCTTATCCATTGGGCAATAGAGTCAAAAAGAAGCAAAACCAACACAAAAGAGAACGCAGAAAGGAAACCAACCAAAACAAAACAAGGAAAGAAAACGCTATACAGAAATGTATAGAGGGACCGCCAAAACTCTAGGTTTTGAACAACTTCAAAAATTTCCCACTATAAGGAAGTGGGAGAGGAGAACCATCCATGTAATCCAGGTAAAAAGAATTCTCACCAGAAAAATGTCTGATTTTAAAAGGACCAAGCCAAAGGGAATCAAATTTACCATGGCTACCTCGAGGTTCATGCCTTTTGTCCCAAAGAAGAACACTTGTCTCCCACTTGAAAAGTTTTGGGTTTAGCCTTTTTGTCAAACAGAGCTTTTACCTTGAGTTGATGAGTTGATATTCTATCAACCACTTGCAATCTGTCTTCATTCAACTTCTAGAGGTACATAATTCTTTTGTCTAATGAATTGGTAAAGCTTGGCATCCTCAATGGCCTTCATCAAATGTAAGGTTGGTAGTTCCAATGTCACTGGCAGCTGAGCTTCAACTCCATATACCACTTGAAAAGGAGACATTCCAATGGCTCTCTTAGGTGTAATCCTATCTACCCATAAAGCATCATATAGTTTCTTATGCCAATTCCTCTGAGAGTCATTAACAAGCTTCCAAACAATGGTGACCAAGTTCTTGTTAGTTGATTATGCTTGCCCATTCCCTTGGGGATAGTAATCTGAAGAGTGGGCAAGGGAAATGCCATAGCCATAGCAGAAATCCATCATCTCAGCAGAAGAAAAATTGGAAGCATTGTCAGTGATGATCTTGTTTGGTATCCCAAACCTTATTAAGATGTGCTCCTTGATGAAGTTGCATACTACTTCAGAAGTAGTACTTTTAACTGGAATGGCTTCCACCCACTTGGTGAAATAATCAGTGGCAGTCAAAACATGAGTATGCCCTGCACTTGAAGGTGGATTGAGTGTCCCAATGAAGTCCAAACCCCATTGTTGAAAAGGTTCCTCAATCACTACTAGTTTGAGAGGTAAAGCAGCCAATTTGGGTCTTCCAACAAAGGTTTGACATGCTTCACACTTTCCTACCCACTTTGATGCATCTTTGAACAAGGTAGGCCAATAATATCTAACACGAGGATTTTGTGGGCTATGTGACAGCATAGAAGAGAAATGACCTCCACAGCCTAGTCATGAAAAGCTGAGAACAACTTCCTTTGCTTCTCTTTGTCAACACATTTCAAAAACCTTCCATCTATGCCTCGTTTGAACAATGCATTTTCCCACAACACATATTGGGTAGACCTTAATTTGATGGCTCTCTTCTCCTTGGCACTCAAATGGGATGGACATTCTCCATAAGTAAGAAAGTGTGCAATGCCGCATACCATTCATCATTGAGTTGAGAAAAAGAACAACAGGGGATATCAACTTCTTCCTTAGACAATTTGGCATCGATCCTTCAACAATGAGTTCACATAAGCCCTTTCCTCAACTAGCTTGGTGGGTTTGATGTCAAGATCATACTCCTAAAATTTGGCTACCCAATTGCCTCTCTTGGTTCCAAATTCTTGTTGTGTAAGAATGGATTTAATAGTTGTATCAGGCACAAGCACAATAGAATGAGAGTTGAGGATGTAAAAACGAAACTGTTTCACAGCTTTGACCATTGCAAAAGCATGTTTCTCCATCATGGTGTACTTCATCTCATGGGATTTCAAAATATAACTCATGAATGCTATGGGGAGTTCATGACTTTCAACATTCTCCTGGGTTAACACAATAGCTAGAGTACTTTCAGTGGCATAACAATAGATAATGAAGTCTTTGCTATAATCAGGGCATGCCAAGATTGGAGTCTTTGCTATAGCTCTCTTGATGTCTTCAAATGTAACCTTTCCTTCAGAGGACCAACCAAAAGTATACTTCCCTTTCATCATGTGGGCTATGTTCAAAGTAAGTTTAGAAAAATCAGGTATGAATCTTCTTAAGAAGTTGATCTTGCCAAAGAAAGAGTGCACACCCTTCTTGCTTGTGGGGAGAGGGATCTGCTGAATCATCTGGACTCTTTCTAGATCAATCTTGATTCCCTCCTTGGAGACAATGTGTCCCAATAATTTTCCCTCGGTGACACAAAAGACATATTTCTTGGGATTCAAGGAGATGCCATGCTCTCTACACTTTTGGAGGATAGTTTCAAGGTGTTGGAAATGATCAGCTCTAGTTTTTGAAAACACAGTTAGATCATCAAGGTATATACAACTATGCATTTTCCCTTGAGACTACCAAAGGCTAGGTCCATTTCCCTCTAAAAGGTGGCACCAACATTGATGAGGCCAAAAGGCATTCTCTTGTAAGAAAAGGTGCCCCAAGGAGTGGTAAAGGTAGTCTTATGCTGATCTGCAGCACTTACTTCTACTTGATTATATCCTGAGAATCCATCAAGCATGGACAACATTTCTGAACTTGTAATAACCTGCAACACTTGATCCATTACGGGAGAGGATAATTATCCTTCAAAGAGGCTTGATTCAAGTTCCTAAAATCAACACAAATCGGATCTCACCATTCTTCTTCCTAACAGCACAATATTAACAATCCACGTTGAATGGTGAATGGGGAAAATGATCTTAGCCTTCAATAACTTTTGGATCTCTTGAAAAATTGTATCAGCAATTTTAGGGTTATACTACCTCTCTTTTTTCGGAAAGGCTTGATCCCAGGCTTTAGAGGAATGAAATGTTGCATCTCTTTTGGTTGAAAAGCTTTGAGATCATCATAAGAATATGCAAGAACATCAACATACCTTTTCAATAGATTTTGCTTTCTTTCTCTCTCCTCTTGTGTGCAATATTTTCCAATGTTTACCAACATAGGTTCGTTAAGACTCCCAATATGTTTATCTTTTCATAGTCAGTAGACTGTTGAGCTCCTTTGGAAGATTTGGACTTGATGTACCCATCATGTTTATCAAATAACTCTTCCAAACTTACCAGTCCTTTAGGTATCTTATTACCTTTTAGTTTTATGCAGCCATCATGATCCATTTATTCTTTGCTTATCTTCTTCATTTGGGGGCACACACTCTCTAGGAGATTCCCACCTCCTTCAAAGTACATCTGGTCAAAATTATCTCTGAGTTCAAGGAAGGAAAGAAAGTGTTGATCATCATTAAAGACTTGTCAGTTGTTTGCATTATCAGGCACACTAGGCCTATGAATCATCTCAATGGTGAATTTATCTTGGGAGAAATCTGGATGAGGGATCAGTAGAGACCCCGAGACAGCCAAGGAATCAGCCCTGGTGTTCCTTTCCCTTGGCATGGCTTCAATTGAAAAGGCATCAAGGAACTCAATGGAATCCCAAACCAGGTTCTTGTAATGCTTCAACCTTCTATTCTTCACTTGATAGAGATCTCTGACCTATTTTACAATCAGCTCTGCATCTCCATGAGCAAGGAGATTCTTGATCCCCATCTCTTTTTCCATGCTTAAACCGAGGATGAGAGCCTCATACTCAGCTTTGTATTATTTGTGTTTTTAATTGGAGCTTGAAAGAGAAAGGGTGAATTTTCCCTTTAGGAGAAATAAGCACCACACCAGCTCCAGAACCAGCTGAGGAGTAGCTTCCATCAAATTCCAAAGTCCAAATGCCATTAGGATCAAGAAACACTTCCTTAGGATGGTTAGCCTCATCTTGTGACATGATCATGTAGTTACCATGACCAATGTCTGCATAAAGTATTTGTGCCTTTGGGTCATCTATTTTTGCACAATATATTCAGTTTGTTTCTCAGGCAGTAGCTTCTTCATTTTCCCATTCACTGGAATAAGAGCATGTGACCAATCCATCATGATTTCTCCTCCCACATTTTTGCAAAAATTCTACTCAACAACATGTCATAGGAAGGGGGAATATCAGCTACCAAGATGGTGGCTAAAACTCTCTTCTCTGGAAAAGCAAAAAAGGCTACTTGTGCATCCTTGATCCTCCCAACCAATGGTACTTCTCTACTTTCCATTGAGTAACATGAACCAAAAGCGCGGTTAGGGTTAATCCTAGGGCATGAGCTACCTTAGCAGCATCACATTATCTGAAAGCACCAAAATCAATAACACAATTGTTGAGTTTGTGGCTAGCTATGAGGAGGGTGACATAAAATGGTTCGATCTTCCCATCAGATGAAGTGACTACTGCCACAAGGCTTGGTTGAGATGAAGGAGATGGAGTGGGCAAGAGACCTTTGGAACTAGGGGATGAAGGCTTGGATTTGGAGTTTACAAAGTCTACCATCTTAGCAAAGGCCTTGGGATGGGTTTGGTAGAATTCACCTCTGAGATCTGGACCTTAGTTTTCTTGAGATGGTCAATAATGTCAAAAGAACCAGAGGTAGATGGAGCATCATTGATAGGAGTAGATGAAACTTTTGACTTATCAACTCTATCATTTGAAGGGCAAGAAGCTTTAGGAGCAGAAACAGAGGAGGAAGGGACAATAGAACTTACCTTGGATGTGGAAGAAGTTGGAATAGGAGCTCCTCTCTTGTAAAATCACTAGAATGACCATAGGAGGTTCCTTAGATCTTTTAGCGAGTGCACCACTTTCTCCTTCTTGTTGGCTTGCTCATGAGTCATGACAACATATGATTCATTGTTCATCTCTGTAACTCTTTCTTCATAATCATCCTCTTCATCTATACCTTCAGTGGTGAGAAAATGGACATGAGATCCATTCAACTCTTCTAATTCTTCATCAGCTTCCTCTTCATGTTCTTCACAGATTCCATCCTCTTCCTCATCATCAGGCTCCAACACTTCACATGTTGCATTGAATGGAACTTTAACAGTGGACCTTCAATTGCCAGTCTGGTCTGAGTAGAGGGGCAACCGATTTCTGGGTTGAAAATTCTTCCTAGGAACATCCTGATAAGGAGCATGTTGGGTGAACTGCTTCTTGAGGGAAATAAGATCATTAGCAAGTTTCTGTACCAACTGATCTGCACTAGCCCTAGGAGAAGATGTGGAAGAAGGGGATGCTTTGGATTTGGATGAATCTCTCCTTAGCTTTCCA
The DNA here is from genome assembly GCA_018340775.1 of Taxus wallichiana var. yunnanensis. Lineage (NCBI taxonomy): Eukaryota > Viridiplantae > Streptophyta > Pinopsida > Cupressales > Taxaceae > Taxus > Taxus wallichiana. Next base: position 539,574,427 of record CM031238.1, read on the forward strand.
GACATGATCAGATCATCTTCAACACTAACAACAAATCTCTGATCAACATCCAAGGTGGCAAGATTGGCTCTCCTAAGTGCATAGCTCACTTCAGGTAATTGGGCATTAAGGAAGAAACATCTCTGAATCTGATCCATAGGGCGTGTGTTTAGTGGGATCTTGTTAACTAGCCTGTTGAATTTGGCCACAAATTCCCTCATGGGATCATGTGACTCTTTCTTGATTTGAGAAATCTGGCCAAGAGGGCATGTACATCCTCAACATGTTTGAAACACTGCTCAAACTAGGTTGTCATGGTGTTCCAATCGGTGATGGATCCAATAGGAGATGATAAAACCAATCAACAACATTATCTTGTAATGTCTCCACAAAAATTCTAACAGAGATATCCTCATGTTCAACCCCGAGAACACCACAAGCAATAATGAAGGCTGCAATATGTTCATCTGGATGAACCTTCCCATCACCTCTAAATTTAGGGAAATTCTTTCTATTGCCTCTAGGAAATTCATGTAATGGTTGGGGAAGAGCAAGAGGCCCAACCCTTTGGCCCCAAGGCAGAGGAGCTTCCATCCTTGGAAAGATTTTTGGAGAGGAACTAAAACACCAACGAGAATCAAAGCATGCAAATTAGGACTGATTTGATCTTGAGGGATGTCACTCCTAGAAGTTCTGTCTCTAGTAGAGAGGAGTGCTTGCAGATCTTGTTCCTCTTCTTTTTCTTGATGAAGAAGGGAGAGAGAAACCTTGATGATCCAAAATTTGGAAATGAGGGTCTTCTTCCCCAAGGGTTCTTCTACCTCGAGTGTATCTTGGAGTCACCATATCAAAGATGATCAAGAAGTTATTATTCAAAAACTGGAATCCATTTGCAATGAATTCCCCAGTGAGTCACCAAAAACTGTTGGGTTTCAGAATGGAACATGGGTTGAAACCATAGTTAGGGGACAACAAGTCCCTCCTCTTTAATGGGAGAGGTTCCCTTATTGAAAGTAGGAAAAACAAATGTACATATATACAACTCTCAATGTTTGGACCTGATATCCTGGAACGTTTTCATACTTAAAAGATTATCAATCAAAAGGAATGGAAGAATATAGAGATGGGAGAAGGAAGAAAAAAACAATGCTTTTGGGAAATATAGATAGCAAGAGTATCTCCCTACTCACATTGAACCAAGAAAATATAGAAAAGGATCAATTACTTCACCACCGACGCAAATCTGCAGACACAAAGTTCTAAAGATTCACACAGACTAGAACACAAAGTTTCTATTGAATGCAAAACAAATGATCCATTGAATCGAGCAAGGAGAGAGAAAGATATAATAGAGGAAAATAAGAAAAGAAAGAACTTCTTTTGTATTGAATTACTTCAGAATTTACAACCTTCCTAGAAAACTAGAATCCCTTTTTCCCATGGCCAAAGCCATATATTTATAACAATTTGTATACATCCATACTTTGTCCCCAAGAAAAGAATATCCAAAAGGGATAATGTTTGTTGCAGATCCACTTTTGGAAAGTGACATGAAACAAACACACTCATGAAAACAGGAGGTTCAAAAAGGTGAATATCTCATCAGTTTGAGCATGATTATTTTAGCAGGGGACATCTCATGATTTTCTCCTTCACGTGGTCCTACCATTTTCACCTTTTAACCACTTTCATAGCACTCAGTGCTTATTGATAAGTTTTATCCCATTTTATCGCGTATGCCTGATAAAATCTATTTTCTGATGATTAAACTTTACATCCTTCAAACTTATCAATTCAGCTTCAAAACCAACTAGAAATGCATCTCATGGAGAAACGACAAGAAATACAAAGAAAAGAATGAAGAATGATCCATTTTTGTGCTTTGCAGAGCTTTGGTTCGTTAATGGCGATAAAAACCAGAAGAGGGAATTTGGCTATCCTTTCCCCCTTTTACCTTCAAATTTGGACCCTACATGTGGCGAGATCCAAGCAAGGATGGCCTTGGGGAAAATTTTACATTTCCTAACATTTGGGAGAAAAAGCACATTTTCTCATTTTCTCCGCCTTCCCCGCAGCTCTGCCAAAGGCCGGACACGTGGCATCATCTGAGTGGCTAAGGAAATGTAGGTCAAATCTACCATTTGAACTCTTTTTTAAAAAAGGCTCAAATTCTCAAAAATCTCCACCGGCCCACTTTGACTTTTCAACGTGAACACGTGGCACCATGTGATTGGTTGTGGGGATGCGCTTCTGCTTTAGACTTTATCTATTTTAAGAAAGGGGAAGAATTCCAACTTTTCCTGAAAGTCCATGCACCTCTGCCATTGACTTTTCAACGTAGGCCACGTGTCCCTCTCTGATTGGTTGTGGGCCTCAACTTAGAAATTTTCCTTTCACTCGGGTGGGCCATGGGCCATTTTAGAAATTTTCACCTTTGTGGAAACAAGGATAAAATTCCCAAAGTCTCCTTTAGTCCATGCCAAAGTGCCTATGAACTGAGAAACAACCACATGTCCCAATTTCATTTTTTAACACATGGAGCCACTTGATTGGTTGTGGGGATGTGCCTCGCTTTTTATCTATTTTGGAAAAGGGAAAAATTCCAACTTTCCCCAAAGTCCATGCCCCCACCATTGAATTTTCAACATGAACACATGTCCTTCTCTGATTGGTTGTGGGCCTCAGCTTGAAAATTTATCCTTTTCGCCATAATGCCTTAGAAAATAAAATGGATCCACCGACCCGAACCTCCACCGAAACTACTCCAGCCAATCAGGGACCGATGGGGATGCGGGGAAAAACTGGCATTTTTCCAAAATCACCAAAAGTAATAAGTTCACAAAGAAACCCACCCGACCACATCCAATGGGAAACAAACGCGTAGCCTTGCCTTCCCGAGCAATAATTTGACAGGGAAAATAACGTAGAAAGTTGCGGAAGTGGGAAAATGCATACGTCATTTTACTTCTATGAAGGATTTATTTCTCTACAAAATTTAGGAAACAAAAGATGCAAGGTCCCACGCATTCCAACTCATAAAGGAGAACCAAAATCATTTCCCATCTATTGAAAATAGGTAAATTGTTTTAATGGCAAAAAATTATAAGAGGAAAATGATTAAAAATGCTTGGGGAAATGAGAACAAGCGTCATGAGGAGTTTAAAACATGAATCTCTTCCATGGCAGGGCTCTAATTTTCATGAATTTTGATTTGAAAATGTGGGGAAAATTGAGAGGATAACACGGTTAAAAAACACAAAGTATAGATAAACTAGAAAATAATTATTACATCCTTGAAAACTATGATTACAAATTTCGCTAGATACTATGAATACAACATGGGAGCTAGGATTCATGCATCAAGAAAAAGTGGAATTGGATAAAATGGAGAATGAGCTCAATAAAGGATTGGTGGCGTATTTTAGTGTAGTCAAAAGATCTAAATGGCACAACTTAAAGGATGACAAAATTTGGTAGATTTGGAGGCTAAGTATTACACAAAGTAAATACATATAGTAGACAAAATAGATGATACAAAGAGAAGTACATCAACAAATAGGATAGAGCATTTACAAAATACTATAGGGATATTTTTATGGTTAAGTAAAAATATGTAGGTATCGAGGGTACTCAAATTTGGGTCGAGATCACATCACTTATCCTAGAGAATACAAAACTATTGTTGTGGACATGAATCCATACAAGAGCACCCATTTGTGATGAAAGATGTTTGAAGGAAAGATTAATGCAAATGATGAAAATTATTTCCCTAAATCCACACTATTAAAAAACAAAATTATTGTTGTGGCATGAATCCATACAAGAGCACCCATTTGTGATGAAGACATTTGAAGGAAAGATTAGCAAATGATGAAAAGTATTTCCCTAAATCCACACTATAAAAAAGACTTCAAGCCACATGTACCATACTCAAATTATTCTATAAAATCTTTTTTTAACACACTATGTCTCATAAATGTAGTCAATGAGTCGAGTGAAGGAAAATTTCCTTATGGTAGAAACCTATGTTCTCACAATTTGATTCCATATTGTTCTCATAATAAATGAAATGAAGCATTTTTATATTATGAAAAAAATGAGGAGTTTGATATTCATTATAGTATGTAATAGAAAATTATAAGAATTATATAGATAAAGAAAGTGTTGGTAAGGTTCTTCATTTGGGTTGTCTCGAGGATGAGACAATGTTTTGAAGTCTAAGGATGATGCTTAACATGTTTCTTCATCAATTTTTTATACTAAGGCAATGATAGAATAAAAGCCTTAGAGAACTATGCACCATAGAAAATTACAAAAGCCACACACAAATAATTTTTGTTGATCACTATGAGAAGCCGTAGTAAAATACAAAACCACTGGACACTAGAGAAAGTCACAAGATCATTGGGAATTTTTTAAAAAAATGTAAAAACATGCCAAAGACTAAGGAAATCCATGAAACAAACGAAAATTTGCACAATGAAGAAAATACTATAATCAAAGACGGGGAGTCACTATCAAAAGGGGTAACTATTGGGTATTTTATGGCTTATATACTTAGTGTAGTCATTGTAAAATATAACCATAAAGAGATACACAACTATAAAGAGATAAACAAATAGATATATAGACACATAGAAGAAGAGAGATATAACCAGATATAGATATAGAGAAATATATAATATTTGAAATAATAGAAAGGAAGTGTGTGAGAATGAGAGACAGAGGATACTCTATAGTATAATAACTTATAAAATATTAATATAAAGATCATGTTTTTCTCATTGTTCATGTTCTTATGATTATATGTTTGTATTTGATGTTATGATTTTTCGAATCCCTTCTCTCCATCATATATCTTACTAAAGAATGAACTACTTAACCCTCACAATTGTTTGAGACTTAAGGAAAATATGAATAATGAGATCTTTTATTCACACTAAACTTTAACCATGTAGCTCAAAAATAAGAGCTTGGAACAAATGTTATGATCAATTAACACTTTGTATGATATATTATCTTGTTTAAATGAAGGGCATTAAAAACATTAAACATGGAGTTAAAATGAATCGCATTTAAAGATTTAATAGTTGAATGGTGAGAAAATTGATCAAAATAGGAAGTTCAAATATTTTGCATATCAAGATTCATATGATGAAAGATAAATCTATAAATTTTGAAAACTAAGATTTCTAAAAACCTAAAAAATAATGAAGTAAAAATGGAGATGACATTGATAAATTAAGAGATGATAAATTAAAGCAAATGGGGAGTTGCTATTTTGGAAGAAGAACAATTTTTTTAAAACAAAACTATCATAGATAGAAATAGAGAAAGAAAGTCATTGAAGAAAGAGAGGAGTCATTATAATACACATGTTTATTCATATTGGGGCACACAATATTATTCATATTGAGCTCGAGAGGAGAATGCTTATTGTGCATACATAAATTGAAAATATGCATAGATTTTAAGAGGGTGCATATATAAAGATTTGAATAGATATAATGAGGTAGATGATCAAGTGCACATAATTTAAGAGGATGCATATATAAAGATTTGAAAAGATATAATGAGGTAGATGATCAAGTGTACAAATTTTAAGAGGGTGCATATATAAAGATTTGAGAAGATATAATGAAGTAGATGATCAAGTTATCATTATATCGAGGTGTTTTTTTACCTATTTTAAATAATATGTGGCTAAATATTTCACTTTTATAAAAACATAGTGTCAAGTTGTTTAAGTCACTTTTTTAGGGTCCAAGATCCTACCCCAGATGAACTAAGCCTTTTAAAAATTCTTAGAGTTTATATAATGAAAATGAGAATGCATAGCTAAACAATATCTCGACTAAATATCCACTCTATCTTTCTAAACTTTTACCAATATAATATCTTTCCAAAACCGATTTACAAAATGATTTTGTTTAATTATGAACTCTACCTTGTTGAAAACATAATATGGAGTCTCATCTGATTGGATTTGGGTGTGAGGGGTCATGGGTAGATACCTTCGCCCCATTTCTTTAATCAAATCCTTAAAACATATGAAACATGTTAGAAAATTTGCATACAAGGGATATAAGATTCACTTTACATGGGAAATAGGAACTTAAATATGTTAAAGTTCAATTTTTTAATGTGTTTGTATTTATTATGGGAGAAGCATGTTAGGAGAAACATAAGCACTTGTTTAATTTCACATTATTCTTGTTAATTTCCTTACAACATATAATGAGCACATGAAATCAACCTTTCAATAAGACTAAATTTTAGATAACAAGTGTAATCAGTTTGAAAATGATGATGTTTTGAGCTTTAAGAGGGAAAATCATATTTCATGAAGCACGAAGCTTAATACATCTAAAAATGATTTAAGTGTAAATTGGAGTTAATTAATTTTAATTAATTCAATTCCATATAACTAGGGTTATAAATAGGAGACACATTCAAATTAATTAATTAACATTAGTTCAAAATATACCTTTATAGTAATGTGCAAGATAGATCAATTGAAACAAGTGCTAAATAAAACAAGATATAAGAAGATAGATGCACTTAGCTATTTCAATGATATGGAAATTTGTGTGTTCACTACAAGAATTTATCCAATTAAGTACCAAACTACCATTTTTATCACCTTGAAATTAAACAACAATAAAAAAGCTAAACTCAATGGTATCCATATACCCACCCTAATATTAAACATTGAGTTAGATACCAAACAAAAAATTACTTTTTATCCATGTAGGTTACTTGTTATATAACATTGTCCTAAAATTAATTTTAATCAATGGTTAGGGGTACATAACTAAGTGTTATAAAATCTTTTTTCTCATTTTCCTCTACTCATTAGTTAGTGATGCGGGGAATCATTTCTTCCCTTTCTTAAAAGCTCCATTTGTTACCTCTAAGAGGTTGTATGTGTGTCTAGTTATTGTTGTTTTTAAAAGAAAAAAATCATTTTTTTAATCTCATATTTCATGCTTGAATGCTTGTCTTCACGAGAGGTTTGTTAGAGCATAAACATTTTTTTGAATGAACAAAGAAAAATGGGGTGCCACTTAAAAGGAGAGTTTTCAACCTAAGGAAACATTTGGAATTGTGGAGTTTAATTTAAGTAGTGGGTAGAAAATCCTTATTCTTTTGGTTTGTATTATTGTTAGAAGGGTGTCCCACTCAGAACTAAGTAAATTTATCCTTATTTTTCTCCTGTTTATTTTATTTCTTTCTTTACTGTGCCTTTTAGGGCGTGACAAAATGTTTCATTATTTTTGATTCAACATGTTTTTTAGATGTTCTAGTAATCAAAGGGCTACAAAGGATGTTATGTGTAACACCCACAATATCAAACACACAAGACAACATAGAAAAATACAAGATATTTTTTTTTGACTTGTTCGAAGTATAGAATGACATTATAGGTGGACAAAGGATACAAATAAATCTTCAAACATCCTAAACAATGATGACGACATAGGAAACTAGGAAACGTCCAACACCCATTAAATACATTTCATTTTCTCCTTGACAAGGCACCACAAAAAATTCCAACCACAATACACAGTCTCGATTAAGTGCACCCCCACGGTGTAAATTCCTTTAAGGTTATTTATTTTACTGATAAATGATCTTCAATCTTGACTTACGTTCTAGGATATTCAGGTTATGAACATGTATAATTATTTTGAAAAGGTTAGATTCCTTCCTTTTATTCGAGAGACATTAGGCTTGGATAAAAATTTCGAAAAATGATCATTCTTAATATGACAATTATTTGATTGATCAGTTATGAGATTAACGCTAAAAGGGGTAGGGTGAACCAATCCCCACAAGGTTATCTTAAACAACATGAGCTACAAAATCTTGTTCCAATCTCCATTGCACAAGGAGACGAGTGAAAGCTCCTATCGAGGGATGAACCATTTTAGGTTTGGATCAACAACCTCCTGGTGCAAGTATCAAAAATTAACTTATGCTTAAGAGAAGATTACAATGTGCTAGGGCAAGGTTAGAGTGAGAAGGTCAATTTATTTCATCATCATGATCTCTTTAGTTATTAACCGGTCTTTTAATGAGACTTAAGAGTTTAACTGGATTTGGGTAAAAGCTTCATTTAGCAACTCTTGATTAAGTTTGACAATGGATACACATGGGGTTCCCAAAATGGAAGCACAAGACTTAATGTTTCACAATAATGAGAATAAAGTTTAATCCTTAGTTTAAGGTTAACGAGGGTAAATTATTTTACACCGGTAGATAACTACTTTCTTTCCAATTAAAGACTCTTAATTTTATCAACCAAGTACAACTTCATCATTATCTTCTTTATTTATTCATCTATGTATTTGTCTTATTTTATTTTGATTATCTTTAGAAAAAGGATTTTCAACCCACTAAAAATATGCCTAGAATAACATTGATACCAATACCATGGAGGGTTATTAAACAAGAAATTTTTATGACCCGAAAGAAGAAATTACCATTATTTAACGAGAACACAAAACACGGTTATAACATTTCTATTCAACATGGCACATGAACCAAAGGAGTCAAGAGATTTGATTGCACTTTGGTTAAGAACAAGAAGGTAACAAAATAGGCCAAGCCATGCTACAACATTTTCATGACTGCAATAATAACATAAATAAAATACACATAACAAGGTGATGATCGAGTTTTAATCCTCACAAAGATAATTACAAGTTTTTACCAAAAAGGATAAGACAACTTCATTTCACAAATACCAAAAATCCAAGGCAAGAGGCCTTCCAAACTCCATTACAAGCACCATAGCATAATTTACAACACAATAGACATTCTTGCAAGGAACTTCATAAACAACCCGATGAAACCTTTATCAATATTTCCTTTTATCTACTCGCAAAATCCATCTTGCACAAGTATTATCTCGAGTCAGTTCGCAAGAACTGAGCATGTTAAGACTACACATTGCAACAGTAAGCTAGCATTTTACAATAACATGAAAGGAATGTTCTATTTCAAGAATGGTTCAAAGCACAAACCACAAATCACAAATTCTTCACACGAGATAAGAATTTTTTTTACCAACCAACAAGAAGGAAGTCAAGTATTCCAGTTAAGAACAAAGGTCAAGAGTATTGGGATTTCAATCATGTAATCCTATAGATTACGTGATTGAAATATAATACTCGGTCCATCCATCACTAAAATATTTGAGAAGCCCAAAACATAATAGATACAATCATAGATGCGAAATAGAAAGGTAAATCAGTCCTTCCAGGAGGAAAGTTTCATTGGCCTAAAAACTAGAGCAACCAAACGAGTGTAGAAGGGTGAATCATCACGTGATCAAAGGAGTTGAAAACTAAAGTTCAACCCCAAACTAATTTCTCTCATCGAAAAGAGACTCCACAAGGTAATGATAAGAGAAGAAGGATAGCTAAAAAACCCAAGATGGGTATTACTCGACAACCAAGTTACTTGAAAAACAAGTATGGGGGCAAAGTGAAAGGCCTCCTATTTTAAAGTCCATTTAAGACGAGGTTACCATCTAAACATCCTTCCGGGTTTCCTAGCATAATGGGATTCGTAACCCCAAAAGAAGCAATCCATAGAAAAAGTCTAAACAAGAAGCTTACCACCTCTTCCTTACAAGATCATTAAAATTACTACAAGATAACATAATCAATGCCACTCTTTGAATGCATTTAAAAGAGTCACAAACAGCCATTAATCTTAGCAACAAACCCCCTCATAATCGACAACTTATCTAAAATAATATAACGGAAAGTAACCCCCAAATGTCATTAATAATTTTTAACACTTTTCCGACATAGGCCAGCAATGTATTTATATAATAAATTCCATTTGTAATCCCCCAAAACTATCCTCATGACGTAACACCAAAAGTCATGAGTTAACAAGAGTCCTATTTCAAAAATGAAAAAATCATCCCACACACATTTTGAACTCCCAAAACCAACACATAGGTTTGGTCATAAACTTATGATCCTTAATAATACGTTCACTAACAGTCCACAAAAATAAACACAATTTCCATCATGAAAGAAAGATGACTACACTCATATGAATAATCCAATACTTATAAAATAATCTAGGTGCAATACCTGAATCTGAAAGATTCAGTAATCAACTTAATGTTTTCAACAAAGTATAAGGTAGAACATTACTTTCCAGCCCCTTTTGAGTTGTTTAAATACCAACCATGTTTGACGAGCTCATGGCTCCACATGAACACATCAAAGAAAGGACAATTGATCACACAACTAAACCTCTACATTCAGAACCATCCAACCAATTCTATTTTGTGAGAGAGCTTAGCAACAAAGTGTTATCACAATTCATTCTCTCCCACCTATGGGCATGGTACATTTAAGTATAAATAATACAACCACTCAACTGGTAAAACAAATTCTCATCCTTGGTAAAGTAGGGAAAAATTTCACAGATTGAGGAGATTTTCAAGATTACAAGGTTATCATTTTCTAGAAGTTCAGTAAAGAATAAGGTAATCATGCTTTCCTATAAACTTATTGACAAGGTAGTTACATCTATAAGTCCTTTACACTTCAACGGTCTTTAAGAGAAAATTACAATTCTTAATAGTCTTCAACTATGACATCCACCGCCGAAACAAAACATAACCAGTAATAAAAAATAGATTTATACTCAGAAGAAAACAAGTTCCAACACCCTATATCCCCAAGGCGTTATTATCTCTGAGTTGCAAACAACCATTTCCTTCTTTTAGATTTAGGATCTATTTTAGCAAAACAATGTATGCACAATCCTTTGAATGGATTCACCCATTGAACCCATTTATTTACATTATACGCCATCTACCTTAATAGTCATAAATCATTAAAAAGTCACGCAAGAACAAACCTTCCATAACTTCCTAGGAAAGTAATTCCAAAGTCTGGAGAATACCCATTTCTAGATGCCATCACAGGAAAAGAAACATTCATTTCATGTGATTATAAAAAAAATAGCAGAGCATTACAAGGGATAGACTTAACATGCCTGAATGGAGCTTCCGAAAATGCAGTGACATCCACTAGGCCCTTCTTTGCTGAAACATCTAACAATCTTCCTCCGAGTTGCTTCTGGGTGACCAAGTTCATGGCCACGTTTTGGCATAGGAAGGAGAAAGCGGCAAAAGGCTAAGAAAATAGTTGTGACAACATTTGTTTGGGAGTTTTTATGCTTTTCCCACAGAACCCAACTATCTCCCTTGTAAGTAGGCTCATCCCAACAAGGAAAACATCTCTGAGCATCTGCAAGGCTCAAACTGTGTAACTACCATGCTCCTTTTCTCTCCATTACTCACATATGTACTCCTATAAAAAAAAAAACATGTTCAAATTTGACCTTTATTGAAGTTGTCCCATGCAAAGAGACAGATTTATCCTTGATCACCAAATCAGTTGTTGGTGTGTGTATTTTCCACATCATCAGGTGAGTCATCTCACTTAGGTGAGATCGTAGGTCCATGTGTCATTTAGGGGTCATTATGAGATTCTCTTACGTCAGTGCATCAGTAGCGTCAAGCGCGTCAGTGCATCAGTGTGTCATATGCGTCATTGGGAGTTACACTTCTATTCTAGGAATGTAACTCCCCCTCTCTACTTGAGTTGTCATGATTGCAACATTGGGGGTTACTCAGCACCTCCTATATGTACACCCCATTTTGATCTATGAGATAGAGGAGAGTTTTATGGCTTAACCAGGTTCTGCCCATTTGTCGAATCTTTGCATGCACATTTGGTTGATGCTCGCTCCTCCCGAGATCTCTTCACGCTTGTCATTCGCACGTCCGTTGATGTGCATGTCGTCCCTCGTGATCCTCGCTTTGGGTTTTCAAACCCTCTTTCATGGTATCAGAGCGGATCTTGTGGATCCGTGCACTCATCGGCATTTATGTGCGTGTTTTCCGGCTTCGGTGTGATATTCAGATTTCGTTGCGTGTGTCGTAATGGATATTCCGTTCGTGTGTTCTTGCATTGATTTCGGGCTTCATACCTCGGTTTGGTTTTCGGGTTTCATGTTTTGGGTGTTTTTGGGTGTTCCGCCTTTGCATGAGTATTTTTTCAGGTCTATTACAGTTTGAGGCTACATTTCAGAGGCTGCAGATCCATTTTTTCTTGCATGTTCATGTTTGGATTCAACATTGGGCACTCCATTTGTGCCTTTGTCAGCGTTAACGTGCATTATTTCTCAAACGGAGCTTTGTGGTCATTGTTGTGGTTCATCATTATTTGTGCATCGTGTTGGTAGGGGATTATTTTTGGCCTTTGTGTCAAGCCTTGCATTGTGCTGCGTTGAGTGTTGGTTACCGTGAATGCTCTCACTGCATCTTACAGCAGCATCCCATTCTCGGCCTGGTTCGTGGCTCCTTTCCACGACTCATGTATTGGGCTGCACACTCCAACTCGTGCCTTGCATTCATCCTCTGCAACTAGCTCGCTGCCACCCTTGGAGCTCCACCCACCGCTGCTCGTTTTTGTTGTTTGCTCATGTGACTGCTCGTGTGACTGCCTTTTTTTCGTGTTCGCTATTTGCTCGTGTGACTGCTCACCGTTTTTACAACCTTGCTAGCATTGGAATCTTCCAACGTTTTCCTTCTTCTCGGGCAGTCTACCTCACACGGCACGTGGACCCAGCAAAATCACTCTGTCACACTTGAATCGGCTGCATCCAACCAGCTCGCATTCCATACAGCTTAGCGGCAGTTTTTTAACTGGGCTGAAAATATGCGGTTTTAGGTTGCTGCTCCACGTGCCTTCAACCTGTAACAGTCCTCTTTGCACTCAGCCTCCTTCAAAGGCTCCACGACCTGCAAAACTGCGTGGTTATTCATTGAAACCTGCGTTTGGAATCATCCACACGTGGAGGTTTGCAAAAAAGAAAACGTTTTTTGCTGCATACGTTGGAAAACGTTTTTGAATCCTAACATTTTTGAATTATCCAGCTGTGTTTTGCACCTCCAACGTGCTCCCATGCTCCAACAGCTCCCACCTGTGTTTTTTGCATTCAAAAACATTTTTCTTAACTGGCTGTTTCTTGTCGCTTCAACCTGCTGCCTCACGTGGCTTCTAGCTTGCTGCACACCAGCCTGGCGGTTTTCCTTGACACGTGGGTTCTTCTCTCCTTGGGCGTTTCTCCCAGCACAACTCGGTCAAACCGTTACATGCAGCACCTGACCAACATACACAACAGGTTCCAAATAGAGGTTCAACGCTTTTTTGCTGGCAAAATTGCTGCTCTCCACCTTGCACCTCAACGTGGGACCTATCCTCTACCTTTTAGTATTGTTTGGAGGTTAAAACAAACCGGTTTTTAATGTTTTAAGGATTAAAAAACATTTACATGGCATTGTATTAATTTTGGGCTTCTATTTTGGCTTGTATTATGTCCTTCATTCGCGTGTCGAAGACGGAGGGCGAGGTCCGGGGTTGGCAGGAGGCTAACCCCCCCTCGCAGTCAAAACAAACCCCTGCTGAAATTTGATGCCATTTCCAACGAGTACCCACACGATACCCTTTGCACCCATTTGTGCACTTTTTTAATGCGTTTGCAATGTCTAGTGTATTTTTCCATCAGTTGCGGGAATCATTTTAATGCTATAACTTTTGACTCGCTGCTCATTTTTGAGCGCTTCCTTAGTCAAAGTTGCATGATTTTTCACACACTTTACGTGATGGCATTGCCAATTTTGTAAACGCACTACTTTTATAAAGTGTTGCATTCTGGGGTTGATTGTACTCTTGGGCCTACACACGCAGACGCATTATCGGCCGAGTCCGACGTCTTGCTTTTGTGCATCTTATTTTTTCATCATGGAGAGTGCTCTTTCCAGACGTGAGCGTCGTAGGATCGCCTTACAGCCTCTGCCACTTCTCACCGGGAGAGAGACCTATTCAGCTTGGCGTGCTTCCATGGAACGTTACTTTGCCCATGAGGGTCTTTTACCCTTCTTGCTTGGGCCAGTTCCTGCACCCACTGATCATCGTCATCTAGAGGACTTCCTTGACACTTGTGACCATGTCTTTGGTCACATGATGATGCATGTCTCTCGTTCTCTCTGGTTTCACGTGGCAGACTCAGATCCACCTCACCGTGTCTGGAGCATTCTTCAGTCCTTGTATGGAGACCCTTCACATACTACCACCATTGTTGCTGCTGCTGATTCAGTTGTCTCCTCCATTTCTTCGTGTGATGATAGTTCCACTGACACAGGCTCGCTTGGTTCTACTTCTGATGACGAGGATTGTGCATCCAGTTCTGATGTCGAGAGTACTACAGAGGACTCTTCTCCTCTTTCTCTCACTATTCCAGAGTGTTGTCACCCCACATCTCATCGAGATATCGAGCAGTCTCTACTCGGTCTCATACATCATTACACTAGCCTCCTTTCCACTTCCAGGTGTGCGAGGCCCATTCACTCCTCTACCTTCATTGGATGACTCATACCTATCATACATCGCTCTTGTGTTTGTTGAGCCCCTCATTGGGACAGTATTTTCTTGACCTTAGTCATATTTTCGTAGAGTCTACTTGTGATGCTCTACAGGTCCCTCATCCATCTACAGGTGTTTTAGAGGAGTTCATCATCTCTGTTGTTGGGAGTGCCCCTTCCAGGAATCACGTCACTTCCACATTTCCGGAGACCTTCATTGATCCACCCTCATTGTGGATCCCTTTTCTGTTGTGGAGGATGTTTTGTTCCCTTCACATCACTTGGACATCCTTTCTACAGGGTGTTCCTCTTCACTCTGATAGTTCTACACACGTGGCATTACCTTCGGTTCCTTGGCACTCACTCGCTAGACCTATGTCACACTTCAGTGCACCAAACTCAGAGTTCTTCGTGTTGTTGCCTTCAGTTTCCTTTGTGGAGTGGGTGGACTTCCAGCACGTCATTTCTGTCCTTCCTAAGGGCAGGCACACAGTTCATTGTGGGTGGCTCTTCTTCAGTCCAGAGGCAGAGGATCTCGTCATCGACATTCTTCTGGGAGACTTCCTAGAGCTGCAGAGTTCAGATCCGTCCATGGCATCTTCTGCATTCCTCTCATCTCCCTCTTCTTCTCTCTTCTTCTTCTTTCTGAGAGATTGCCTCTTTGTACATGGGTACCCTTTCAGGCTCGTCTATGGCCGGACCCATATTTGGCATCTTTCTTAGATTAGAGAGTGTTTTGTTCTCTTGTGGTGGATGTTTTTCCCACTGGGTTTTCCTTCACTACTTGGGACTTCTTTCTTGTACATGGGTACCTCATCAAGCTTTGTGTTGGGACCCATTTCTCATTTCTGACTTTCCACCTCATCCTAAGTTACGATGAAGGGGGTGTTGGTGTGTGTATTTTCCACATCATTAGGTGAGTCATCTCACTTAGGTGAGATCGTAGGTCCATGTGTCATTTAGGGGTCATTATGAGATTCTCTTACGCGTCAGTGCATGCATCGGTCAGTCGTCAAAAAGGTCATATGCGTCATTGGGAGTTACACTTCTATTCTAGGAATGTAACTCCCCCTCTCTCGAGTTATCATGATTGCAGCACTTGGGGGTTACTCAACACCTCCTATATGTACACCCCATTTTGATCTATGAGATAGAGGAGAGTTTTATGGCTTAACCAGTTTTGCCCATTTGTCGAATCTTTGCATGCACATTCGAGTTGATGCTCGCTCCTCTCGAGATCTCTTCACGCGCTTGCCGTTCGCCGACGTCCATTGATGTGCATAGTTTTTTCGATAATCATCCAATGTAAGTTTTTGGTGATCCAATTTACCATTTACCATCAATTTACAGAGCCTCCAAGTCAGGTCACAATTCCAAGACCGTGCTTTGGAACCCCAAATTTGGTCAATCGCAAGCCTTTAAATGTTCCATATTGAATCCAAAGCTTCAACCTCGCAAGATATATAGCCCCAACGACCAAGGCGATGGCAGTCCTAGTGGCGATCATAGTCACACTGATGATGTTAGCTTCACAAGGATCACCACTATGTATCGAAACCGAAAAACAAAGCAACGAGATGAGGGTTCGACATCTTGGTTAGAGGCCTTGAAAGAATGACGAAGTAAAGAAATGGGTGAGCTTTATGGAGGCGCAGGAAAAGCGAAGAGGAACAACAGGGCGTCCAACATACATTTGCAATTTCAAAGACTTTTCAACAACTCCCAATGCAAATCCTTCACAAGAGAAGCTCACGCGGCGTAATGCAGTTGGTGAAAGAAGACAACAAAAGACATAAAATATTTGCAAATCAAAATTAATAAATGAAGGAAAGTGCGGCCACCCACAAGGAAGAGTCCAACACGTCTAGCATTAAGGAGGTTTAAAGGAATGGCAGGTGGCCATCAAATCCACCCACCTTCAGCCAAACAAGGAACCAAACAACAGTTAATATTCACATCCCCTCCACGCCAAGCAAGGTACAAAAAGATCAAAAGAGAGAGTCAAGGTTGGTGGGGGTGGGGGGGGGGTGGGCATTAAATCCACACTTGAAATTAGGAATTTAAAACAATCCCAAGCAAGAAGGATTGGTCGGCCAAGGTGGAAAATGGTGGTTGAAGTCTTAAATAAAATATTAAATGTGAACACCACTCCCAAACCATGGCGCCACCAACTAAACAAGCTCCTCCTCTTTTGCGCAAAACAAAAAACTCGGTCATCGGAAACTCACACAACGTTCGATCCCTAGAAACATTGTCACCGAAGCGAGGACTAAAGTAATCGTCGAATGAGGCTTACATTATGGTTTTGTTTATGTTACAAAATGAATCTCCTAACGAAATGACTTTGCTCAAATATGGGTTTGTTTTATGTTATTTACTTGATATCCATAAATTTGGGTATGTTCAACAATCATTTTTCTAGCAACAAATTCTTGTGCTCTACTAGGTTAAGGATTTCTTTTGTGGGAGCAACAATAGATCGATCTTTGATTATCCAAGGAAAAAAATTTAAAGCATCGTCATGTTACTTGTATCAAAATTTGCATTCAAGTTATACTACATTGAAATTTATTATTTCAATTTAAAACAATTACTTTGTACCTCTCCATAAATGTTCTTGTTCAAAGCTTTACTATGTAACATTAAACACCCTACATGATAGATTCTTAATCAAGAATAAACAATATTATAATTTTTTTAATATTACTATAATTCACTTCTTTTTCAATAAAGAAATATTGTTAAAATACATATATTAATTAATTATATTGTAACTTATCTCCATAATCAATAATATAAAAATAAAATAAAAACTAAAAAAATATATATTAGGACCACTTACCTACCCACACCCCTCTAACTCGAATTACCATTGAAATTTTTTACCTACATATAAATACGAATACAATAATGATTATATGAATAGAGACTAGCCGTTACTCAGCCGTTATTTTTATAGTAATTTCAGCGACTACTACTTTGTGAAATGGCACACACAAAAAAACAAAAACCAAAAAATGCCGATTCCTTGAAGAAATGCAGTCTCACTATTAAAACAAATAAAATCAGAGGCCTCCATTATTAGTGGGATACTTGACAACATCCATCGTCATGAAACTTCTCAAATCAATTGAAAATAGGTTTCTTGATTTTGATATCCACCCATGGTCAACCAGATTTAATATTCACCTTTGAATTCCTGCACAACTATAATATATAAATGCTTAAGCTTTCATTGCATCTGATCAGAAAGACCAGAAGAACAAAATGCATTTGGTGGTGTTCCCGTGGCTCGCACACACGGCCATATCTTGCCATATTTGGAGCTCTCGAAAAGGCTCGCCATACGTGGTGTCAATATATCTTTTGTTTCGACTCCGGGCAATATTTCTAGAATAAGGCCATTGTTGTCACAGGCGAGGATCGATCTGGTGGAGGTCGCTTTGCCGAGCGTGGAAGGTCTGCCACCAGGCGCGGAGATCACCGCCGACGTCCCCACCGAAATGGAAGGCGTATTGAAGACGGCGCTCGATGGAATGGAGAAGCCATTTGAGCAGATTCTGAAAAAACTGTCACCAGATTACGTGGTGTATGACTTTGCGCAGTACTGGGCTGGAACCGCTGCAGCCAGGTGCGGCATTCCAGCCATCCTCTTCTTTACTTTCAATGCGACTGCCTGTGCATACGCGTTCGACCCTTGCAGAATGAAAGAAGACGACACCGAGGCGGAGGAATTGAGCGTGGCGCCGCTGGATTTCCCATCTTCTGAAATCTTCTGGCTGCCCTTCGAAGCACGGTATATTGTGGGTGCCTTTAACCGCAGCAAAGGACAGGCCTCCGTCGTCGATCGCTTCTTTAAATCGATCGAAAATTGCTCATTTATGGCCATCAGATCCTGCTTTGAAATGGAAGGCAAGTTTATAAGACATGTGGAGAGAGCCAACGGGAAGGCGGTAGTTCCCGTAGGTCTTCTCGCACCAGATCTAGTCCATGGCAAGCAGCTTTCGGAAGAGGAGTCGTCATGTCTGAGATGGCTGGATAAGCAGGCGGCTTCGTCTGTTGTGTACGTATCGTTCGGGAGCGAATGTTTTCTGTCGAGAGATCAGATCCGTGCGTTGGCGCTCGGGCTCGAGGCGACCGGGCTACGATTTCTGTGGGTGCTGCGCTTTCCTAGGTTTTCAAACGAGACGGTGAGTGCATCTGCGTTATTACCAGAGGGCTTCGAGTCTCGAACTGGGGAAAGGGGGTGGTGTATACAGAGTGGGCGCCGCAGCTGCAGATCCTTTCGCATACATCAGTGGGGGTGTTCGTGAGCCACGGCGGGTGGAGTTCTTTGGTTGAGGCGGTGAAATTTGGAGTGAAGCTGGTGCTTTTGCCGATGAGTGTTGATCAGGGTCTCAACGCGCGCCTCCTGGTAAACGAACTCAATGCCGGATTGGAAGTGAAAGAGAAGAGGACGGAAGCTTCACGGAACACGAGATTCAGACGGCTGTGCTCAACGCCATGAATGAAGAGGGCGAGGGAAGGAATGTGAAATCAAGAATCGATCAACTGAGAAAAACATTTTCGGCGACGGCGGACCTGAGGATAAATATATGGACGAATTCATCAACCACCTCGAACGCCCCTAAACAATTCCATTTTATAATGAAACAATGCTTTTCTGATTTCATTGACCGAGTTGGGAATGGCGTCATTGGCGTGTGAAAAATACAATAATTCTATTGTGATTTGTTTGACCGAGTTGGGAATAGCATAAATGGAATATAATTGAAACGTCTCAATCTTTCATTTTAAATGTATATCTATTATCGATGTAGTTTTATGCTATATTTTCAATATGCTCCTCCAAATAATATTATTGGCGATGGCTATACTCTCTACAAAATGTATTTGACAACATGCATGACACATAAATACTATTATTTTTCTACTTTTCTTTTGAAGTTTTATTCGATGTCTTAGGTTTTTCTCCTATTTTGTTGAAAAGTGTATTGTGTTTTTGAACTAGCAATGCGCATACGAAAAGTGTGCGATGTTAACGCCGAAAGTGAAATATGGGCGAGACAAAATAAATTAAAACAGACAATAAAGCATAGTGCATCAACAAGAAGTAAAGATAAACAAGGGGGACGAAAGAAAAAAACTTGTAAACAATGTCGACGATAGAGCTAGCAGCACCATTTACAAGACATGTTTAAACCCACAAATTTGCACAAAGCATGATTATTTGGTTGACTTGGAGAAAAAAATATGAGGAAAAAGGGGCTTATTAGCTCTGGGTTTATCGTAATTTATATGACGTGAAAGTTATTGAGTACACAACATTTAATTTATCAGAAAATATGAAAACATGAATGGAAAGTTAGATAGAAGAAGGTTGAAATCAAATACTTACATGTCTGACATCTATGCCATGGCTCACATTGTTTATACCCAAATAATATTTGTTATTTGTATTCCATTTTATCATTTTGGTCTCACTTGCATTATTCACACAAGCGCAATTTACGGTTGAAGAGGTCAATTTGAAAAACAAGGAAAATCAAGCTTGAAACCCAACCACAAGCCTTGTTCATTAGTATTTTACAGCACCCTTATTCAATTTTAAGCTCGGGTAATTGATATGACGGAATAAGTATTGAGTAACATGAATCCACCTAATCAAAAACAGTATAGAGTTTAAGAATAATGTTCCTATATATATTGTCACCCATATAGAGGGATCACTCAATCGAAGGCATCACCTTGTCCATCAATTTGAAAAATGTCTCAAACCCTTACACCTATGAAAGAAATAGGAAATTTTGAAAAAATATGACCAATAAAGGGCTTAACTATATATATTTTAAAACTATTTGTTTGTTGTAGGCAATAAAATGTCACAACAAACAAAGATGGAGGTTGGGTTTTGAACTCGTTACCTAGACAAACATCAAAGTACAAACATGTCTAAAAGAGATAATAAGAGATTGTTCATTTTCAAATAATTAGAGATCGGACATCTTATCTAAAATAGTAAGCGTGATCTATACACATACCACTTGTTATCAGCAGAACCGTGGGTAAAATGGTTGTTGACACATGCGGTGAAGAGGGAAAGAACATGACAACAACAAATTTGTGTTAAGCTTCCACATAAACGTCTCGACATCACAGGATACAACATACTCAATTGACATGTATAATGTGATTTGGGAAGAGATGAAACCATGCAACAGACCGTGTGGAGTGGACTTCCGGTTTACAAGCGCCTTGCATTTGCTTAAAAGTTTCAAGAGTCTTTTCAACAAACCCATTTTTTCGCATCCCACAAGACATTTTTCCAAACTGGTAAATTCCTCTCACACCACCGATTCCACTCTGATTGCAATGGCAGGTACTCCAAACCACATGGTGGCTTCCATGGAGTTTAGCCAAAATAGGCCCAATTTCTTGACGAGAAAATGATCTGCATGTCATTAATTATTAAGCCAACGATCACATATTTAATTGAAAATTTTAGTCAATTCGATTATCAATTGAAAAATTTAAAACCACCCCCATACCATAAAGTGAAAATGAAAATGAAAACACTCCACAATCAAAGATTGTTTTGGAAAAGAAAATCCGATTCGGTGGTGGCACTTTTACATTCCCTCACATGCAGGGATTTCACGAACTGACCAGAAGTCAGTTACAAAAAAGTACAGAGAAAAGAGGACATCCTAGGCTTTTTGTCCAATAAATGAAAAAGGTTTCTATCAAATTTAAGAAAAATAATTCTGGAAATAGAACTTAGATTAATGTTGTATGGCAATGAATGTATTTTTGGTCTTCGATACTTCTAAAAACATGGAAATTGTACTTATAACAGTTTAAGGAACATGCTGCAGACATTTATCATGGCTGCATTAAAAGCAACTTCTCTTAACATTTGCATAGCCAAACCAGAAATGGTGGGAGAGAATATGTTTTTTAAAGATGAAAAACAAGGGGCAATTGAGATTAGAATGCACCCTAATAACCTTAATAGGAATGGAGTAAAGCTAACTGTTTGAATCTCATTATACTTCTATTTAAATTTAATGGCTAATGGGTTGTAGATAGATAATAATGTGCATTAATCGTGGTGAAGGAAGCCATCAACTAAACACAAAAATTGTAGTCAGTAATAAGTATATACAATATTTAATCTCGCCATCAACAATATAAGGAATCAATCTATTTTTGTGATTTGGATTAATTCAAATTAACTGAAATAAAAAATTGTATGGTCCATGTGATGTTGGCACATTAGCTTTACTTTTCATTTACTTCACCAACAAATGCATAATTTATTGTGTTTCCTCTGTGATATTTGCTCCTGTTAACCTGCAATTTAGATTTTCCCACACAACCATTAAAGAAATAGGTGCAATTGCTTATTAATAGCACTCAATATGAATGCTCAAACCAACACATATATTTGGTAGGAACATCATGAAGATATGCTAGATTAGCCTATTGAAACAATTATTAACACTGAAATAATAGTGACCTTATAAAAATATGGATGTATTGATTTTAGTAGATGCTCCAAATAACATCCGTACATTTTCTTACAGGTCATCCATATTCACAATGGAGTTTGTCTCCCAATATATTTGGGATATAGTTCCCCCATATGCTCGACCATCTCTATTCTATTATCAAGAAATAAACAATCTTGAAAACAAAATAAATTCAGACTGCTTAGATGAGGTCATTTGAGTACCAATCCCGAAAAACCTAAATTGTATGTGTAGCTACCCGAAGAATGATCTCATGGACAATAAACTATATGGGATTTCTCAATGTGCTCATCTATCATAATCTACTGAGAACGACATTCATCACTGCAAAATGCTCTGTCATCCCTATTACATGCATCAAAAATAGAAAATGGGTTTATTTAGTAGGTTTTACATATTGCAAGTAAAATTCCCAATGCATGAGCAACAAAAGGAATTCCATAAAGTTACAAGTAGTCCATAAGCAAAGATGAAAGGGAAATGACATCAAAAACCAGGAAATGATAGGTTCTATAAGAGAATTGCTACAGAGCGAGAAGAACAGAGGAGAAATCTCTCTAGCACGAAAAAAACATCAACAGGTGAATCACTTTGTGTTAGCAGATTGGAAAATAATTTTCAATATGGTTTAATGAAAAATGCATTTCTTGACCAGTTCACGTGTGATCATTCATATCAATGTTCCAAGTTATAATAACACTGATTAGTTGTTAGCAAAGAAGGAAAGAATTGTATAAAGCCAAACGTTTGAAGCATTCAAATAGCCATGTGAATTTAATCTTGAAAGATATCCAAATTCTACAAATCTTGCTTGAATGGTCTACACATTAAAATGTTCATATTCAAACAATATAAACAGAAAAGGCATCAACTCACGGAAATTACAATTGACCATAACCACCATGAGTTGCCATTCTAGAACACTATCAGCGTAACTATCAGCATAACAATGCAAATGGGGGAGTGCCAATTCCCGTAGATGCCATCCCCTCCTCGATCCATTGATCAAGACCACATTAAGATGAATATAGAGCTAGATATTTCTTGGCACTCCTAATGATAGCCTAGACGTGATTAGTTTTTTCTCTCTGTTTTCATGGAAAAAGATATAAGGGTTGATGTAAATTTGAACCGAATTTATTATATCTTTCACTAATGTATAAGTGGGATAGAAAAACCTACAAGGTAATTGAGAAAAACATGCAACCTTTGGAATCCAATCAGATGGACAGAGCGGGAAAGTATATCGAACATACCAAATGGTCCTGACAAGAGTATTTACATGAGAAATGCACACCAAATAATTGACAAGGACGTGAAGACCGCCAACTTACTTCTAGCTAATGATCAGGTTGGTAAATTGGGCATTTTTTGGGCCTTTTAGGAACAACAATGAATGGTAAAGCTTCTCATGCCATTACCAGGGTAAAAGGAACTACAAGATACTTGGATACCAGAGTATTTAATCACCACATGCTAGAAGATAAAATCATACTTAAACAGAACAACCACACAGAAAGTTCCCCAAACTACATACACATTGAATGTATTGATTTTCTGCATCATGAGCATTAAAAATAGAACAATGTGCCGATATCAGAAAGTTTTAGACATCCAAGAGTACACTGAAGGAGTTGAGATAACAAGTAAAGACCAGAAAATACGAATGTCAGAAAAGCATAAAAGAGCAGCCACTGAAGCACTAAAATGGATCAAAGGCGTTAACTATGGAGGTCACAATGAATATGAAACCCTTGTTTCGAGCCATTTTAAGCAACTCATAGTGCTATGTATCAAGATGAAAGCAGAGAAGGTCAAGTTACCTGGTTCAGGTAATAAACAACAAGTAAGGAGCTTTGGTTCAAGTCAAAAACAGAGCCCGGTCCAATGTTAAAAATACAAGCGGCTGAGTCAATAATCAAAGCAGCTCATGTTGCAGAGATGCCCAACTGCGCCAAGGCCTTCAACAGTGGCGACTGTGGCCAACACAGAAACCACCAATGAAAAAACCCCAAATCACTCGCTTGTTCATGGTGACGATGGAGGTGTGGCCACCCGCACAAAGGAAATGACGATGTTTGTCCCTGCTTTGCGTTACAATCCTTTTTTCTGGTCAATCCTTATCTTGGTCGCCACGTGTAGGGCACGTGCAAGCCATGCATCGTCCAACCAATGCATCTCGAACCGTTCTTTGTCTTTGTCCGCGTCGGACGGGAGGAGGCATTCTACCAGAGAACACGCCTTTCGGGCGTAATTATGTTGAGAAACATACTTAGTAGTTATGATTTGAACCAAGCATTGATTTATGCTCTTACATGCCCTCTCTTGACCAACTCAACTATCACTAAAAAGCACCGCAAATATTTCCAAAAATGTAAATATTAAAAAATAAAAAACATTTTTTTACGAGATCATGCGGTAACTTTGACATATTGTTAAGAGTCTCATACACGCACATTGTCTCTTATGGGTATCGCACAATTTATATAGAGTATAGCCTATGGTGTTTTGGGTTGTTTGTGTCCTCCATGCAGTGGCATTCTTTGGAAAATAATTGAAACCTCTCGAGTCTCAATCTATCAATTATCTTTCCTTTATTAACTTTTATGTATATTAATTATTATTTATTTAAATATATTATTGTTGTAGTATATCTACTACTACTATGGCTCCATCTTATTTAGGATAACTTACAATCGCAACAATTAACAAGGCAATGAATAATATATCCTATCAAGCGAGTGCTAAATTGGAGGAGGAAAGTCTTTGAATTTACAACAACAATAGCGTTAGATGTTTTTTTGTAGTATTTTTCACTAATCCTAGTTAAGTTGTTAAAGTTGGGAATTAGTTATGAGAAAGGTGAATTATATTGCAATGGTTTAGTGAACACAAGAGAAATCAATTACAACCAAAGTGAAGGAGGTTCCGAATATTCGAATCGGGACAAATAATCCCGGATTTCAAGCCGAGAAAATAAAACACGTGCATTATGATCAATAAAAAATTCAAGGAATTACAACTAATAATTTTATAATAATATTTCTATTACTAGATGACTAATGTATTTTTAATTGAAATTGAAATGTTGTAACTTCTAAACCGAGAATTAAATGTGAGTTTGACATATGCTAGGTAAAAGAAGCTACTATGATGGCTTGACGCTAAGCATAAAATGGAAAACATAGCTAATGCGATCAATTTCATTTAGACTAACACTATAAGGGACTTATAAATTTCTATCAAATATGACAAGAACATCATTGGTGGTCTAATCTCCGAGAAAGAGCCTAGCCAAAAACTCGTGGCTATGTATATTGTTGCACATAAGGTAAGTGTCACTTGAACAATCACTTATATATGTGAAGAAGTTTTCAGCACCCTATATATTGGATGAGCTACATAGGCCATAGAAACTAGTAGTCACTTCAAAAGTAAATGCTCACATTTAATGGTATTCAAATCGTATGACATGATGAATTATAATATTGCTTTAGTATATTATCTAGAGGCCACCAATAAAAGGTTAACAATAAAAATTTGGTACCATTATAGTAAGACAGAGTTAGTAGTGATCATCAATGCAACAATTCTAAAAATCTTTTATGACTAGATAATTTGAAAATAAGTACTAAAATAATGCTTGAGATCAATAAAATTAATCACAATTCTTGTTTCAACAATGCTTTAACAAATTGACCATTGCCCTTGAATATGAAGCATTTTTGCAATCAAAGTCTTGTATATCATTTGTTGCTCTTATCGAAGTTGCAAGAGTGTTTAAAGTTAGATAAAAACTATGTTTAGAAGGATCAAAGTCACATCAAAACTAATTGTACATGTTTAGATGAATCTGTGCATATCTTCTTGTACATAAATTTATCACTTGTTTTTGTAATATCATAAAGTTCATTGTGGAGTACATAAAGATGGGATGCACATGGTCAGTCTATTGTATCTCCTTCTAATTATAGGTATAGTGGTTTTTAATACTAAAAAAATTGTAAACATGTTTAGGGTCATTAGTGGTCAATCGGGGAAAACAAGGAGGTCAAAGCAATACATATTTGCACCTATAAATGTATATTATACTTATATTTAACTCCATGCATCTCATCTATACAAGTAACATGAAATTCAATTTTATAGAGATTTATAGTTGCATTTGCATTATTCGTTCTCAGCTTAAATATCTTTGTATGTTGTTTTGATTGTTTTTTCTCAAATCTTGTAAAACTAACCTTAGATGATAAAAGGTGCAAAATGTATCCTATATTTCCAACATTGTTTATATTCTTCCTAAAATTGAACTCTTTGGAAAATAGTAAAGGATAATCACTTAACAACATATGATAAGCTATGTTAATAATTACAAAATGTGCTCTACGTGAAATTATATGAAAACTTGATAATCTTTTGTTTATCACACAAATCAAGTGCTTGTTGTGTATCCAATGAAAACGATAACAAGGAAATAATGCAACGATATCAATATGAAACATTTTGTCGAAGTTTTAGAAAACTCATGTTGTTGCAACATATTTCAGAAAATAAAGTTCAACAAATAGTTGTTAATGTGCATGTTAATGTATCTATATAGACAAAAATAGAGATGTTAGTCGTAGGGTTTTGAGAAGCATATTTTTAAGATGAAAAAATGTTGATTGCATGTGTGTAGATTTTGTATATCTTATTGGTGGATGTTATTATTGGCATTGAGAATGGTGTTACTTTGATTGACAAGTAAAGGTTCTTTGGACTTGTAAAATATGAAGGAGATGCACATTGGAGATTTTTTTTTCATATATTGTCCTTGATTTTTATATGTGAGTGTAGGCAACAATATGGTCACCAAAGGACCGCAAAGAATGCATTTGACATTTGTGCTTTTTGTAGTCGTTATATTACATACCAATCAATGGGAATAATTAAATACAATCTCTTGGTTGTAATTTGCACATGATATTGTTGTTTGTTATGGTTAAAGAAGGTTGCCAACATTGAAGTTGCATATGCTACATACAATCTTAAGTGGACTAGAATAGACATTGAAATAGTTAATGTACCTTGTACATGAACAAAAATAACAAGAAATGTAAAGATAGAAATTAATTTTGTATATTAGACTTTGGTATATGTAATGTGAAGAGGTAGCTAAATATAGAGTGAAATAGTAAATGGTAAGAAATTAGCAAGGAAAGTATATTTAATTCAAGGAGATTTTATTGGAGTTTACACTTTTCTTGCCTTAATTGATCCATTCAACATTATTTGCATATCCTCAAGTGTTTGTTTTGTCTTCAATGGGGTGATAAATGTTGAGTGAAAGGTATTTAATCCCTTGTTGTGGCTATTTCACTTGACTATGTTTTTACCAAATAAATTAGAAATTCTTTTATTGAAATTGTTGCTCAATTCATTGAACAAGGGGTGTAAATGTCTCAAACAAGTAGAAAGGTGATCGAAAAATGATGAAGAGTATGTAAAGAAGTGAATATAAATATGATTTTTCATCTATGGAGTGATCATATTTAATTTCAAAGATAAATTGTGTTCTATATTTATTTACAAAATTTACAAAAACTAGACTTATTCTAATTGAGTAGTAATTTATATTGTTGAGGTTTGTTTTATTGAAGTATCCATTGTAAACTTGTGTACTCATTGCAAATTGAAAGTATGTTTTTTTATGGTGCCATTTTTATTCAATAGAAGGATGTATTCATAATCCTTGTGATTGTAATGGTCTTTAGTGCTATGTTGAACTATTTTATGCAAACTCCTCTTGATTGTAGATATTTTTCTTGAAATTATTTGATATGTGG
Organism: Taxus wallichiana var. yunnanensis; assembly: GCA_018340775.1. NCBI lineage: Eukaryota > Viridiplantae > Streptophyta > Pinopsida > Cupressales > Taxaceae > Taxus > Taxus wallichiana. Next base: position 539,602,230 of record CM031238.1, read on the forward strand.
TCCATTAATATTTAGTATAAAAATCAGTTAGTTATTGTTAAATGGTGGTAAAATATGAAGCTTTCTACCAAAAAAATGGATTGATCTGCAGATTCAATAATTTCGTCTTGGGCCTTCCCTCTCTTCATGCATAGATGACTAGTTAGTGGGGCCCCATCATGGAAGGTAGGCTAGATATTTATCCTAGTGCTCGTGGTTTTTTCATTGTAATATTTACTTAAATATCAGATAGAGATTTGGTTTTGGAAGAGTTTGGGATTTTGAATCCCAAGGTTATTTTGATGAAACCATGGTTCCCTCTATTTAATCTAGTGTCTGATACATTCCATGTTAACTTGGTTTGGATTCATCTTCCCTATTTGCCCCTCCAATTTTGGATGGAGAGTTGTTTTACTGCTATAGGAAATACTTTGGGGAAATGTTTGGCTATTGACCCAAAGACTGAGGATTATGAGCATACTACGTATGCCATAATTTTGGTTGACATGGATACTTCTGTAGATTTTCCAGCCACTATTGAACTCAAAGTTGAGGATAGAACATGGATACAAAATTTGGACTATGAAGGGTTTCCCTTTAGGTGTAGAAAATGATTTTCTTTAGGCCATTTAGCTTCAGATTGTCATATGGAGAGAAAACATGTTAAAAATAGAAGCTCATGGTGGAAGAATTCTAATCCCAGTCACCTGGTTGTAAAGGACCCGTTAGATTGTGATTTTGATGCTAAATCTAAGAAGTTGGTTGATCTAGATGCGGATAAGGAGGAAGTTCTTCTTCCCTCTCAGATGGAGCCCATACAACAGGTAAGTAAGAATGATGAGGATCCTTTAGTTTTGCATAAGGGTACATCAGTCTCATCAAGGATGCAAAGTTTTGAGGAGCATATTAAAGTGATGATTCCAATCCAGAATATTGAAAATGAAAATCCAAACATAGATACGGGTTGGATGGTTGTGAATCGGAAAAATAAATGGACTATCTCTCCCCTTAAGATGCACTTAAGATGCAATCGGAAGGGGTCACAAAGATGATCTAGCTATTGATTTGGTATGTTGTTAGTTTTGTTCTTTTGTTTTTCAAAGGCCGCTTGTAGAGGAATCCTCATTTGTTCCTAAATGCAATATATTTCTCTCTAATTTTTTACAAGGTAGGTTCCCTTTAACCCTCCTTTACCTATAATAAAAAAATATTTAATATAACAATCATTTAACTTTATTTTTCTAATAAATATACATGTAGAAGTTTTTTGTTCACTTTTTGTTGAGTGTTGTTATATATGTGAAAATGATGTTGCCTTCGAATAAATTTCTAATCTTTTGGATATTAAGTTCATTAAATTATATCAATGTACATGGTAGTGTTTCCTATTTGAAAATTGTAATGGAAATGCATGTAGGATGTGTAAAGTTGTGTAGAGAGTGGTAGACATGATATTTTTAATTGTTTACCTTTTTTAATTTCTCATGTGCATCAATAGTTTCAAAGGTCCTCTTCATTGTTTTTCTAGGGTTCATTTTAAGAAGCCCCCTCTGAAAAATTATTTTAGAATTTGTGGCAAATCTCAAAATTTACTTTCAAATTGTTGGAAAATTTCTAAAAAATGTTTTAAGGAAAGGTGATTTCGCATGGAGAAATTTTCTCAAGGTTTCGCATGGCCGAACAGGGAAGATTGGTCGAGCAGGTTGGCGAGAACTTTGGTCGGCAGGTTGGTCGTGCAGTAGGTTGGTCACGCAAGTGGGTCGGAGTAGGTTTGTCAAGTGGGTTGGTTGGATAGGTTGATCGGTAGGTTGGTCGTGTTGGCTGGTCGGGTAGGTTAGTTGGGTAGGTTGGACGTGGCGCTTGGTCCGGTGGTTGGGTGGATAAGTTGGATGAGAGGGTTGGGTGGGCGGAGTTAGTCGGTGGTTTGACGGTGGGTTAACCTTCCAACTCGTCATCCAACCCCTTAGTTGTCCAACCCTTGGCCATTTAACTCCTTAGTCATCCAACTTCTTAGCTACCCAACCCTCGGTCATCCAACCCCTTACCTATCTAACTCCTTAGTCATCAAACCCCGTGTAACCGTCTAATTTTTCTTCCCAATCCCTTAGTCGTCAAACCCTCGCTATCCAACCCATTATCCATCTAACCTAATAGTCGTCACACCCTCGAGCCGTCCAATCAAAGAGCTTGGGTTTGATGGGTTGTATCATTAGGTTGGTTAGTTTGATTGGTCGAGTGGGTTGGTCATACGTCCAATGTGGGTTGGGCGGCCATCATATATAACCAATAGTTTTCCACCACATGTCCCTTAAACCATTCAAACCCCTATATATACCCCTACAAGGTTCATTTCTTCACTTTTCCATGAACATTTCCAGCACTCTGAGCTCTCCATTCTTTGAAGTTCTCCCAAATTTAAACAATGGAAAGCACCACATCTTCTCCTACACCCAAATTCCAATACAAAAACCTCATGTGCCCACATATTATAGCTCTAATGAAACTAAAAGATGCACAAAAGGAATGGCTGGAAAAATCACAATTTACTCGGGCTTGTCAACATGCCCTAATTTGATACTAATACTTCCATCCTTGATTACCTTCTTTCCTCTTACAACTAGAATGAGGGACAATTTTCTATTCTCCTGGGTTACCATGTACATCCATTAACTAGGTTACCATTCGAAAAAAAAGGATCCCGTTACTACAAGGTTGTCCTTACGATTGAAGACAAATTTTTTTGTCTCATTACAATGTGCAGGAGTTGACGGTAAGTTTATTATTTTCAAATGTTTTTTTTCTTAACATTACTCGACTACCCAAGCCTCTAACATTTCTTATCTCATTATTGCAGCACCTCTTAATCGTTCAACAAGAGGCCTTCTTCTACAAGATATTACAAACCAATTATTTCTTACGCTTGCATCACTTTTCAAATCAGGATTGTATTGCAGGCGTATGTGTAAACATTCTATATTGGAAAATTCAATATATATTACGGACACTAGTAGGTAAACAATTCGATTGGTGAACATATTTTTCCAACTCGAATAAAAACAAATGTCTCCTTGCATGTAATGTATATGATAAATCCAAGATTGTATTCTCTTGTTGCAATTATATTCTTGCTTTCTATCAAGAAGCTTTCTTTGAATTGCAACAAGCAAAAATTCCAACTGTAATTAATGATAAAATGATTGGTCTCACTCTTGAAGAACAACAAGTAACAATTACTTTTATAGTTTTCTTGTTATAACGATTTCTTATTCAATATTTTTCAATAAAATAATAATTGTAAGATTTTCTTTTGCAGAGAAGAATTATAGCTGCAACATCTCATAAGGAGGTAATTGCTCGAGGTAAAGCCCCTCTAGAGGTCTCTGCGGATTCTAACATGGATTCAACATAATCAACACCAATTCAAGTTCCTCATCAAAAGTGACCTAGGGGGTCGGTATGTGCATCATGTCTACCATCACATTTAACTACATGTATGAAGTTTTCTTTTTATATAATTAACTAATTCAAACAAGTATAGATTATGTAAGTAGTATTTTTTTAATATTTCTACTCTTCTTTTCTACATTTATTGTATTTAGAAACTACTGAAACTGGTGATGAAGATAAAACTCATTTCGACGATCAAGATTAAAATGTCATGTTTGTGTCTCTGAACATGAAAGGTAAATTGTAATATTTAATATTGCGTATTTTTGTTTAGTTACAATTTTTTAGCATTTACAAGGCCCATCCATATAATGATAATTTTCTAACACTTTGTTCTTTGCTTCTTGTAGGTAATATGGCTTCTAATAACATTCCACTTGCAAGGAGGCCACCAATACCGCCAACACGTACAGTCCAAACAAAAATAATATCTTCAAGCAAGAATATAAGGTTTCCTGTAGACTCGGCTGGAACAGTTCATCTTGCAACCACATAATTTCCTAGACTCTCACTAGGTGGTGTTTTAAGTGTAACGGCCACACAGCTTTTCAACAACATCACCCTTGATGAGGAGTATTTGGGCTTCGATAGTGGCGATGTAGACAAGGGTAACTATTTTGACACCCATGATATGATTCAATCTACTCTGCCTCCACCACAACCACAACAAAATGTGCATGAAGTACATGACAATGACTCTCCTCCTCCTCCAAGAAAATCTCCACAAATAGATGATGAAAAGACACATTTTATATTAGAAAATATGATATCAAATAGTATGGGGGAAACAATTCAAGAAGTTGTAATGTTTGATGTGGATTTGGTGCGATCTTGGGAGAGGAGATCTAAAATTTTGATAAAATAAATAAATACACGATACCATAATCATGCTCAAAGGCATTCATTGTTCATCTTGTTGTAGAGAGAGCCAACCGACAAGACAAGATGTTTTTCTAAACAAAGCTTAGTCAGGGATAATTTCATATACTAATGATTACAATGATGATATTATAGACATAATGTTAAATAGGTTGGAGAATCTGAATGCTAAAGCACAGGCTTACTATAAAAAATGGGCTAAAGACAAGACAAATGTTTTACTAGCAAATGCAGAAAAAGAAAAATATGTGGTGAGTCATCTTTTACATGTAGAATCCTAATATTATAAGCGTTGCAATATATTTTTTCAACTTATCTAATAGACTAAAAATTTTATATTTCATTTTTCATGCAAAATATAAAAATTTAAAGAAAGAAGCAGATGTATTTGAAACACATTTGAAGAATGCCCGCAAAATCCTGAATTCATTTATGCAAAAGGAAAAAATCATAGTATTAAACAAAAAATAATACATTGAGAAGGATAATGAAAGAGCATAAGATGGATCCAAGTCTTACTAAAGGAAAATACGGACCATACGTATGCAACACTTTTGTTAGCAGGAGATGTAGTGAGGGAGGAGAAAAATATTCTTGAAAATATAAATACCGCAACACGATATTTGCGCAGCATCGAGTTATATCGTATAGATCTCACAAACAAAATATTCCTATCAAGGTTCCCCTACAACATAAAAATTCAATATGTTAGTTAAGTTCACCATGTGATAGGTGTGTTGTCACAATTCTCGACACTAGTGTAGGAATTAAAAGATAGTGGCCAACCCTTTTTTTTTTTTTATTCTATGTGGTAGACATAAGGACAACTATGATTTAGAATCATAGGTAGAAAAGAGGATGCCCTCGTAATGTGTCCTTATATGATAGAACTTGTCTGGAAGCTTTGAAATGTTATTTACAACCCCCTTTTTAGAATTGTATTGGCTGACAATGCTTTATGAATTGATACTTTTCTTCATAAAGTAATCCACCACATGAGAGAACGATTTCAAGAGTACTTTGGAATTATAACTATATTTATTGTTAATGGATTTCTACATAATACAAATGATGTTTTTGTTTCTTTGTTTACGTAAATGGTGCTTAAATTTTTATGATTTTGTTTGTTTAAAATATTTACGTTTCTGATTTCATGCAGATGTAAAAAAATCAATTAACATATATAAAAGACAAATATGTCCTTATTTCATTAAAACCAAATATAAAAAATAAATGGGATACAAGAAAATGATAGTGACAATGTTCCAATGGAAATGGATCAAATAAAGAAAAATATAATATTGCATTTATTGAAAGTTGTAATCTCTGTATGAAATACATCAATACTTATTACATCAAATTATTGTAAATAGTCTCAATAATGTATAGAAGAAATGAAATCTATGTGAATTCAAACAATCCTGAGCAACACTTTCATTTGTGTCTTGGAAATCAACTGTAGCATGATCTTTGGATGTGTCTCGATTCCTCGGTTAGGCGAGAATATTACTAACTCTTCTTCTTTCTAATAGTGAATTCCATAATGCGAGTGCTCTATCGGAAGGAAAATACTCCACCGAGTAACGCGATACATACAACCTCAAAAAAATTTCTACATTCATATCCAATTTATTTCAAACTTTTGACTTTAAAAATGACGATTGCACCGAAAACCCTCTCATCTTCCACAGTAACCCAAAATCATTATTTGACGAGTTCATACGACCTTAATATACTCGCTCAAATCTTCACGCAGAATACTACTGGAATAAATATCCTTCCAAATCCTTTTGATGGCACCATATTCCTGTGGGTTTTGTAGAAGCTTTCTAACTTATCGTGTCATAGTATTAACATAATCCATTGAATAGGAACTAAGTATTTTTCTTTGTAAAATACCTTCTATAGAAACTCTATTTATCTCTTCAGTCTTAGAGAAATGGTCAATTAGATCACTCATGTTTTTGACAAATAAAGGACTGATAGATGTATAAGGTTTTCGCTGAGACAAATTCCAAAATTGCAGATTTACAACTCCCATTGCTTCAAGTATTTTATCATTTTTGAATCTTTCTTGGATCTCTTTAGCTAAAGATTCAGAGATCTTTCTCAATTTATTCCTAGTTTCCAATAATACTACATCATATAAATTTCATGTCACTCTTACTTCTTCCATTTCTGAGACAACCATATCAACTCTTTTTGGAACGTATGAAGTGGAATCTCTTTCCCATGTGTTTTTATACACAGATGATCATGTATATTGTATTTTAAGAAGCACCTAGTATTTTTCAAGGTCATTAATTCATTCCAGGTTTTCAAAAGCAAAGACACTTGAAAAATCCCATCTAAAATATATAAACTTTCAAGACTCCATTACCCACACGTCGTCCGATTCTTATGAAGTATGTGTTATTGCGAAATCATAAAGCAACCCCAAATGAGTTCTAAAAATATTCTTTTCCAAGGCATAATCATTTGGTGTGATTGCATAACATTGAACTTTCCCCAAGGTTTGGGACCATCATTTGGTGTGATTGCGCATAACATTGAACTTTCCCCAAGGTGTGGGACCTTGCAAAAGTGGGAAAGCTCTCCAGATTAAAGGCTGGTTCCTATTCCTAAACTACCTACCACGAGCTACTCCAGTGCAGGCAAACTAAATCTAACCTAATCTAACCATTCCAAGGAACCAAGGAGAGAGAAAGAGGGAAAAATAGAGCCTACACTAAAGCGGTGATACACCAAAGCAAAATAAGTGAGATATTCTGTTGAGGGAGAAAGAAATAGAAAAATGGAGATGAGGGAGGTCGAGACAAGTAACACGGCCTAGATCTTCAAATTCACCATTAAACTCCATGAAACACAACATCCTACACCTGCAAATGTGAAATACATGCATAGAAAAAAAAATTGAAAGGGAGAGGCACGGAGAAACAACAAAACGATGCAAAGGGTTGAAGAACACAAAAACACATTTTTTTATTGCTCTAGAAGGTGCACAGACCATTACATTTCTGGAATAGAGGCACAAATACATTTTCTAGGTGTGGGAGAAGGTTCGCTGCTCAAAAATGGCGTCGAGAAACAAATTTGATAGAGTTTCTCTATGCCTAGAATGTCTCTTCTTTTCCAAAATGAGAAGTGTTACAATATATAGAAAGAATAAGAGAGAGAGAGAGGAGGAAAAAATCGAATCCTGCTCCAACCACCATGAGATACGCATCGAATCCCACTTTGAAATTTCAACCACTAAATATCAATGCCTTCTACAAATCCACCCACAATATGTCACTTCTGGTTCCCCAATGGATTGAATCGAATCGGATTTGGTAGTTGAAGAGCAAGAAGATCCTGCATTAAAGGCCCGAAGATGTTTTCTCCATTTTCCACCTACTAGAACCTAACAAATGATTTTTTTAATCTTTCCATGGCGTAGAGGATGTCGAGACGTTTCCAACGGTGTAAGATTCGCAATATTTCGAGCCCTGAGTCGAAAGATATGCCCTTCGAAGTTTGTATCGAATCCGTACAAATGGGCGGGAAAACAATTTGAAAAATGGGTCCCCTTTTGATATGGGACACGTGGCAGCCGTGATGCTCATTTGGGCTTCCTTTTTAGATTCATCTTTGAGAAGTGCCACTAGGAAACGTGGTTCTTTCCGCTACCTCCTCCATACTTAGTCGATTTCAGACCTTTCCGAATCAAGTTTTGAACTCGAGGACTTCGGATCTTCGCTGCGTTCTTCCCTTTTTTCTTGCTCCTCGTTCCTCTCGGTACTGCCACTTCTTTTCTCGACCACTGATATTCCATTGTTGAGTCCCTCTTTGACCTATTTATAGATTTGAATGAGTTTTCTCAGGTTCTTTCTATGCGGGGTCATAGCTGATCCAATAATTAGCCCGAGGGTGAAATATGGACAACAATTTGGTGACTCACGGGGACATCTCCCTGCTAGATGAAGAGACCAGTGGACTTAAAGCATCCATTGGACATGAAGTCTACTCCGATAAACACAAAACTGATATGAACTTTTGAAGATATGACCCCTAAGCCACTGCGAGCCTGATTGTATGCCTTTTCTATGTTTTGTCTGACCCTAAGTCTACACTCTCAATTTTCATAAGAAAATATTGAAAATGGAATTTCTGAGAGTAGAAAATTGTTTTAACTCTGGGGCTTTCATATGTCCCTAAAATGGAGTGTTTTGAAATGAATATAGTTGCTTTGTATTTGTTTTCTTTTGAAGATGGTAACTATTACAGTGTAACTATGAGTTTACTTGCTATGAATACTAAAGAGCATGGCCTTATACACCTTTGGAGGAATGCAAACAAAACTTATATACAAAGACCAAATCATACATGCTTCAAATGAGACATGCAGAGTGTGCATAAGCACTTCTTCTGCTGAAAGAAAAATCTACTCCTACTCCTAAACTAACTAGAGGGAAAGAATGCTAAACAAAGCTTACAACTGGTAGAGAGAAGTAGCTTCCTTTTCTTGAGAGAGGCAACCATGCAAATGGTTTGACACTAAATATAGCTGTCTGTATGAGTGAAAATTGGCTATAAGCCTGTCCTCCACCCAAATCATCAAGGTATCAACATTAATGGAAAATACCTCCTCAAGCTGACCTACATTGGACTCCTGAAGGTATTGATGGTGACCCTTGGTACTTTGGTACTCATCCTCATGCCCTGAAGTAGGCATGACTGGTTTTGGCTTCTCCCTTGGCTCCAATGAAGCCAAGTACCTGATTGGGTGAGGTCTGATCCTTTGGATGTGCCCATAACTCTGAATTTCTACTCTAAGAATGGAGTCTTCTTGTAGACCTTCTTGAATGGATGGTGTGGAAGCAATGGTGGAACTTTTCTACCCTTTCTCTTCTTTCTTCTGTGAAGAGCATGGAAGGTTTAAATCTCCCAAACTTGATTCCAAAGAGCTGCCATAATATGCAGGCTATTGCAATTGAAAGTTATCCTCCATGATAGTAGGATCATGTGCTTGGAAGGTGGATGATGAAGGAGAAAACAATAGAAACTCAACCGGTTCTTCTCCATCAAAACAGTCCTCCAAAACAGATAAATACATTACCTCATTTCCATCCTACTACAAATGTTCAACCTCTTTCATGGTGTCTTCTTGACCTACAATTTGTTCACCATTTTTCCTCCATTATCCAAAATTGAGTTTGAAAGATCAAACTCTTCTTCAAAGATTAGATTTCGAGAGAGATAAGGTGAGAGGGAGAATCAAGGTTCTTCTATGACCTATTTTGTGCTCAAATCTTCTGGATCTGCATTTTTCTCCTTCACAGCTGGAATGCACTTCTCTTCTTTTAGATTTGGAGTAACTTTTCTTTCTTCTACTGCTTGAAGAAAATCTCGCCCTTGAGTAACCTCTTCCTCTAGCATGGAGTTTGACAAATCAAACTCTTCAATCTGCTGCTCTAGAGGACTAGTTGGGATTGAAAGATCTCTTTCAGAGTTTTCCTCCATGATGGATTCATTAACCAAATTAGGTCGTTCGAATGAAAGAAAGGAATCTCCAATGATGCTTTCTTCTTCCTCCGCTATAAACTCGATTTGATTTCTTCCATCTACTCCTCTCCAATGTGACTTAGAGCTGATTGTTCATCTTCCTCTATGGCTAATTGTGTAACTTGAATTGGATCATTACTTTCTTCAATTAGAGTGCCAATATGGACACTACATTCTAAGAAAAATGATGATTGATCTTCTTTCTCTTGTTATTACTCTTCTCTCTACCGCAAACTTAACCTCACCACCACTAGGCTCTTTAACCTTGACCTCCTTTATTGGTTTGACCAAAGGGATCTTTGTAAGCACAAATTTGGCAGCCCAACTCTTCAAATTGTCTGTCATTTCTTCTCTATTGGGATCCTCTTCTTGTTGTTCTCTTTGATTGGATTCTTGAGTCTTTTCCCAACATGGACTTGGGAGAGCAAAAGGAGTGGCAGGTTGGGGTTCAACTAGTTTTTGCAATTGTTTTTGGTGTGGAGGAGGAGATGAAACTTCTTGTTTCTTTGGAGGAATGAATGCTTGGGAAAAGAAATGGGAGAAGAATTGAAATGGGGTGGAAGACTAGGGAATGGAGAAATGGAAACAACGCTTGGGGCAGCATCTCGGGAAGCTTGGAAATTGGAGCTTGGGTTGAGATGGTGCTGCTTGAGAAAGAGAAAAAAAAATCTATGAGATGTTGGACTTACCATTGACGAGGTTGTCTTGACTCCAATTCATAATCCCCGATCTCCTCAAATCCAGATTTGTGTAAGTTGTGACAACATTTCAACCATAAAGTCAAGCTTTTCTTAAAGGCCGTAATGCCTTGAAAAGGGCCTTCCCATGGACAAGGTGCCTTGCAACCAATCTTGAATGCCTTCATTTGTGCTATGCCCCTTGACTGAACCATGTCAGCCTCCATTTTTTGGATCTTCTCCAGCAAACCAACATTCTCCACATAGCTGTCACCATTGTATGCGTCCCCTTGTTCTTGATAAGCTCCATGGCCAAACTGATTTTGACTCTTCTCATATGGGTAAGCATAATGGTCCTGGATTTGATTATAATGCTGATTTGAAGAAGTTGGGAAATGCATTGGGGGTGGATTGCATTGTTGTAAGTGTGAGTTCCATGAAGGGAATGAAGTCATGATTGCACAACCTCATGGAATGGGAGAAAATGAAAGAGATGGAAGAAGAAAATGGATGAAAATGAGTGAAAATGGATGGAAAAGGTCTCTAACTTAGAGAATGTGTTTTTGACCGAGATGGAGTCACCGGATGTGCTTGCAGCATGTGCCTCAAAAGGCTGAATCCACCAAGAACACATCAACTTTATGAAATAAATCAAGACCTCTCGGTCCCACCGAGCATGCCAAAAGCTGTTAGTGTGAAATCAAAACACCCCCAAATGAGTTCAAAAAATCTTCTTTTCTAAGGCGAGAATCATATGGTGTGATTGCATAACATTGAACTTTCACCAAGGTGTGGGACCTTGCAAAAGTGGGAAATCTCTCCGATTAAAGGTTGGTTCCTATTCCTAAACCGCACGCCACAAGCTACTCCAGTGTAGGAAAAATAAATCTAACCTAATCTAGCCATTCCAAGGAACCAAGGAGAGAGAAAATAGGGAAAAAAGCAGAGCCTACACTAAAGCATTGATACACCAAAGAAAGGAAGTAAGATATTCACTTTACCTACCAGTTGAGGAGAAAGAAACATAAAAATGGAGATGAGGGAGGTCAGATAGAAGTAACATGGCCCGGATCTTCAAATTTGCCATTAAACTCCATGAAACACAACATCCTGCACCTGCAAATGTGAAATACATGCAAATTTTTTTTTTTGGAAGGGAGAGGCATAGAGAAACAACAAAACGATGCAAAGGGTTAAAGAACACCACAAAAACACATTTTTATTGCTCTAGAAGGTGCATAAGACCATTACATTTCTGGAATAGAGGCACAAATACATTTTTCAGGTATGGGAGAAGGTTCACTACTCAAAATGCCATCGAGAAACAAATTTGATAGAGTTTCTCTATGCCTAGAATGTCTCTCCTTTTCCAAAATGAGAAGTGTTATAATATATAGAAAGAATAAGAGAGAGAGAAAAAATTGAATCCTACTCCAACCACCATGAGATATGCATCAAATCCCACTTTGAAAGTTCAACCACTAAATATCAATGCCTTCTGCAAATCCACCCACAATATGTCACTTGGTTCCCAATGGATCGAATCGAATCGAGATCTAGTAGTTGAAGAGCAAGAAGATCCTGCATTAAAGGCCCAAAGATGTTTTCTCCATTTTCCACCTACCAAGGCCAAAAAATGATTTTTTTATCTTTCCATGGCATAGAGGACGTCGAGACGTTTCCAATGGTGTAAGATTCGCAATATTTTGAGCCCCGAGTTGAAAGATATGCCCCTTCAAAGTTTGTATCGAATCCGTACAAATGGGCGGAAAACAATTTGAAAAATGGGTCCCCTTTTGATATGGGACACGTGGCAGCCTGACACTCATTTGGGCTTCCCTTTTTGGATTCATCTTTGGAGAAGCACCGTTAGGACACGTGGTTCTTTCCGCTGCCTCCTCCATACTTAGTTGATTTCGGACCTTTCTTGAACTGTTTTGAACCCGAGGACTTCGGATCTTCGTCGTTTCTTCCCCTTTCTTGCTCCTGGTTCCTCTGTCGGCACTGCCCCTTCTTTTCTGACCTTGCTTATTCCATTGTTGAGTCCCTCTGTGACCTATTTACATATCTGAATGAGTTTTCTCAGGTTCTTTCTATGCGGGGTCATAGCTGATCCGATATTTGGCCCGAGGGGTGAAATATGGATAACATTATGTTATGTAAAAGAATGATCTTGTGCATGCTTCATTAAAATATGAAGCTCCCTAAACATGGGAAAAATACCGTAGAGTGTGAGTAAATTTTCTATGTTTGTTAGATGGCACAATAAATCTTCATATTTATCTACATCCTGTGGTATTTATGCATAAATCTTGTTAATGAAGGATATTCATCAAATACTATACTGGTAGGTTCATACATAGATATCCATATGGTATCTACATATTTGAGAATATTTTTTCCCTCTGTCAGGTCCAATTGCAAATGTTTGAAATTCTAAAAATGTCTTTGGATCTAGAATAATAATAAGCATGCTAATCACATATCAATTCCTCCACTTTAGCTACATTTTCAAATGTGTTCACAATTTTGCGAGCCATATTCATTCTCGTGAGTCATGCAATGGATAAAAATCATATAAGGAGTAAAATTTGTCTAAAGTCAAGCGTAGAGACCATTTTTGGCTCCCTACATTACAATTGCACCATCGGTTCCAAAACAAACTAATTTTGTCAGCAATGGAAAAGTCATCCATTCAGCAATATCTTTTAGATTTGAGAACACCAATTTATAAATATTTTCGAATTGCAATTCTCAGTCATTTTATGAATTGCTAAGAGGTGGGAGTTCTTATTTCATTAGCAAATGTGTAAACATGAATAAAAATCCATGAAGTATTATCCACTGTAGTAACCTCATCTATTGAAAACAGAAATATACTTTGCCTTTTGAACACACTATTTCAAATCCTCCTTTTCTACCGTGAGATAGAAATTTGGTAATTTCCCACCCGGTATCTCGACCCAATGAGATTGAGGAACATTCTCAGAGACCAATAACCCGATACAAAATATAATTTTCTCTTAAATCGACATGGGTCTTTCCCTTTTCAATATATGAAATATGGAAGAAAAATGAATACTTTTTCATGCATTTACTGCCCCCATAGCTTTTTTCTATGTTGCTACTATGGTGCCACATTTTTCATTCAGATTTTTCATACGTTTTTGTTCATTTTCATATTCTTTTGTATATTTTACATGTAGACACTCTTTTGCATCTTTCCATTTATGTGTTTTGACTATGTTGCCATCCTTTTACTTTTGGGAAATGTATATTTTCCCACAGTGATTTTCAATTGTGTCTAGTTTGAGTTGCATCGTGTGATCCTTCCCCTGTTTCCAACCACATATTTTGCATCAACATTGTGTTGGAACATCATTACCATTTTCAGTGTACACAAGTTCAATAAATGGATATTTTACAACCCATTCAAACTGGAAAGTCCTTCCAATTGTCCAGTTTGTCCTCTTTCTTTTGACATATTTTCATTTTTTCTTGGGGTTCAACTTCTACATCTAGGCTCTTAGTAGGAATATCTTGATTCTCATGTCTCCTTTTTTTGAAATAGACCTTGGAGTAGAAGCTTCCTCTGTTGGTGTATCATGAGAATTCGATGAATTTTCTTGTACTTCTATGTCATCAAGGGATGAAATGTTTTCCTCAACATATAATGGATCATTGATATCTTTAAATTGATTATTTTGTGAAGGAATTTCTGAAACGTCTACATATAATTCTATAAAATTGTTACATATATAGTATTAATTTTATATATAGTTAAATTTTTACACAAAGTATAAAGAGTTCAAAGAAAAATATGAAAAACATAATTATCAAATACTATAAGACTAAATAACCTGTAAATAACACATACTGATATTTTCAACTGATGCAGAAACCCCTTCATTTTTTGTGATTTTCCAAAATAGTTAAGAAAATTATTTGCACCCTTTTTTGAACTAGCTGAATTTTTAACCTTCTTACCCCGATATTTAGAATCCATGATCTGTTTAGGGATGACTCTTATGTTTAAAGGCTCGAGATTGGGCAACTTAGGTTAGGCGGATCTTGGTTGGATGGCTTTGGGTTTAGGCGACTATTGGGTTAGACGACTAGTGGTTGGATGGTTCTTTGGTCGACGGCTTTGTGGTTGGATGACAAAGATGGACGGTTCAAGGGTTAGACAACTAAGGGTTGGACGACCGAGGGTTAGGCAGGCGAGGGGTTGGACCACTAACGGGTTGGACGGCTAAGGGGTTGGACGATTAAGGGGTTGGGCCACAGTATTAGAGTCGAGGTTGGATGGACTTGGGGTTGGATAGCTTGCAATTGTGATTTGACAACATATATTGTATGGTGCTTTGGTTGTTTATGCTTACTTCGGCGGATATGTGCATGAAATGATTCAAAATGGTAGCAAATTACATTCATAAGATCTTATATATGTGTAAAATCTAGGTGAAATGAATAGTACAAGGGACATGTCAAATTTTTTCGGTGAATAAGTCGGTTGTGAATCACATAAAATTCACCAATTCAAATTTCCATAAACCTCGATTTTCGTGAGTTTACGAAAAATTTGCCACTAAATTTTTCCTTTTTCCCTTAAATAATAATAGAAAGGAGGAAAATTTAATAATTATGCATGAAATATTAGAGCTCAATATATCGATAGAAGTTGAACAAAGAAATTACTCTTAGTAGAAACAATTTTCTTGAGCAAGATAGCTTTAAAAGTGTTATACCAATAGTTTTTGCATAATGTAATAAAAATAGTAAAGGAAAAAATTGTAGGCTTAAATAGTGAAAAAAACTTGAATTCGTAGAAAAATTGTAGAGTAAGCATATTTAAAAACTTTACCATGTACAGGATGTAACACTGGTTTTTCTCTCGTTAAACCAAACCAAGTGATAATTTAGGATCCTCCTTGAAGATCTTTGTTACTATTGCACAAAACATTTGAATATAATTCATAATCAAAGGTTAGAGATTGATATAATATTTGGATAATGTAATATAATAGTAAATGAAAAAATTGTGATAAACAACGGTGAAAATATTTGCACTAATGGAAAATTTTTGTAAGTGTAAGCACATTTAATACCTTGATCATGTACAAGAATTAAATGTTGGTTTTATTTTCTTGTTAGCAAATTGATGATATTCTAGTCTCCTTCTAGAATATATTTGTTACTTGTATGGAAAAAGTTGGACTATAAGTTAGAATTTTAATTGGTGAATGTAAGTGTAAAAACTATTAGTATTATGATTTGTTGAAGGTATAGGGCTTACTAGTGAATATTAGTAGTGAGAAGGTAAATATTTAGTAAAGAAAGGAGTATAGATTTATCTAGTGTTGCAACAATATGTATTTTTCTAGGTAGAGTTCATACTTTGTTACACAAAATCAACCAACTATGTAGAATTCTATATTTACCAAGTTTGTGTAATACTTTATGTTCTAATCCACGAAGCACTATAATTTTCTTGTATCTCACGGAAGACTAATTTTTAAACTTTTTCATTCCACAATTCTTCAACTGAGCTGCATAAGTCCTGAAAATTGAATAAGTAGTTCAAAATGGAAAGGGGTGCTATTTTAGATAACAATAACTTCATCTCTTCTTGTTGAATGTGACCCATACTCATTGATGCTTTCATATCTCATTTTATAGATTGACTTTGCCTTTGTTTTCAACAACAATCACTTCATTTCTCAAGTGTATAATCACTCATTCAATATACACCACGTTGTAACTATCTTCAAGTTGATCTCATCGTATTTTTTTCACACTCACCTCAATATTTTCACACATCACTCTCCTTAGTATAAATATTAACCAATAAATCATCTACATAATAATATTTTGGGAGGGTCTTCTATGATCATTTAGACTTGATATCTCTCAAGAATGGTGGTTCCCTTTAATCTCTATGGATTTCTCTCGCTCAATTTTTATGTTTCACAATTACCTTAGACCCTTTATTCATTTTTAGATCACTTTTCCCATCTACTACATGAAAATCAATACTATGCACCATTGTTTATTCTCTTCAATCCTGCACTATTTTTTCGCAACTCAACTTGATCTTATCAAACATCATATCACTTCAATTTGTTAGGAGTTCCTTTCCACAAGCCGATTTGTGTCTCCAATGCTAAATCTACTATTTCTTTGGTATCCATAGTCACGTTTTATTTCTCGTAAGTTTAATATCATCTCATTGTCTCTTGTCTTCTTCAAGATCTCTTTATTCTCACACGACATTCATGATATTTCTCTTTTATGTCCATCGAATGTTTGACATTGTATAGACTCACCGAGACATATTTGGGTATATAATTGTGAGATCAAAATTTACTTTCATGCATGCATCTAATATAACACTTTTTAATAGTAAATTCCACCTATCCATATATTTCACACATGTTAACGATAGTGGGGAGTGGTAGGATATCCTTGAGGTAAAAGTGTTGCATGTTTATTAGAGTTTAATGCACCACATATCTTGATTCTTTACACTTATTTTTGTAATCTTTAAAATTCGCTAATGACTCTACCAAATTCTTGCATATTGATCTTCAAATACTTTTAAAATATCCATGTGGCATACCGATTGGGTGCAAAATAAAATTATTTATGTGGGAACCATTGTGATATTCAACATGTAGTCAATTACACATGACACATAGATTTGGGATTTCCTCAAGAAATTTTGAGTAGAGAAGGTTCCTTTTGGAATAATGTCATTGGGAGGGAAACTTCACATGATGTGAGGGTGGTGGTGGAAAATTTTAAGGAGGTGGTAGAGAATCGAAATGGAGTGGCTTTTATGTACTATGACATGTGGAATGAGGATAGTGTGTCAATAGAAGTGAAAAGGGATATTGTAGTGGGTTTTTGCATGATGAAGATGACCAAAAGGAGAAAGGGAAGAAGCATGAGGTATTCAGACATATGAAAATTTCCTCTATAGGAAATGTTAAATAAAACTTTTATAAGCCTTGAGGGTAGGAGAATGTGTACATGAGGGGTATTGTCTTAAGACTTTCCCCTTCAGCATGGATTATCATGTTTGCATCAAGAATTCACTCAACCTCTTCGTTCATTTTTAGGTTCCCTAACTATTGCAATGTTTTCCAGTGGCTTCCACATTTGTAGCATCCTATGGAACAATCTTAGGTCCTCCAATTTCTTATGAGATAAAGATCTCCACTTCGTGTCGCTTCCCCAAATAATATATGTTATCTATGGCTCAAATTATTTCTACCCAAATAATATATGCTATCTATACTCCACTTTATCATCTCAATACCACTTCCATTATTCATGTGAGTAAAATTGGCGCTTAAAGTGGAAAATATAATAGGTTAAAGGTTAGAAGCCCAACCACATTTTTTCTTCTTATAGCACTTTATAGGCCTCCTTTAAGTTTTAATCTCGATTAATCGCATAAGAAAGCGATGCATAAAAACTCATTGATAACTTATCTTATCTAACTATTGATTATATAGAGAAATTATCTAGGGTTAAACTTTTATTTTTATAGCTTCAAGGTCATTTATTAGATGACATTTGATTTGGTAGATAAGTGCGAAGACATGAATGGAAAGTTGGGTGGAAATGATATAAATTGAATACATGAATACCCTACACCTATTCCACGGCTCATATTATTCTTTCCCAAATAATATATGCTATTTTTACTCCGCTTTATAGTTTTAATCTCATTCACATTATTCATGTGAGTGTATGATAAGGTGAAGACATGAATGGAAAGATAGAAATAAAAAGGTGGGAATTAAATCCCTACATGTCCCACACCTATTTTATGGCTCAAATTGTTCTTACCTAAATAATATATGCTATCTATGCTCTACTTTATCATCTAAATCTCAATTTAATTATTCACGTGATTGTAATTGGTGCTTAAAGGGGAAAATCCAATAGGTTAAAGGTTTGAAACCCAACCACATTGTTTGCTTCTTATAGCACTTTGTAGGCCCCCTTTCAAGTTTGATCTCGAGTAATCACACAAAAGTAGGGGATGCATGAACAATCATTGATAATTGATCTCATCTAATCGCTGATCATACAACGACATTATCTACCACTAAAATTTTATTGTTTTATAAATTCAAAGTGATTTATAGGACTATGTTTAATTTGGTAGATAAGATGAAGACATGAATGGAAAATTGGAGAAAATGATAGAAATTAAATACTCACATGCCCCAGGACCTATTCCATATCTTAGATTGTTCTTGCTCCAATAATATATGTTATTTTTTCTCCACTTTATATCTTTGATCTTGTTCGCACTTTTTTATGTGAGTGCAATTTTAGTTTAAAGGGGCCAAAATAAAAAAGGGGAAAATACAATAGGTTTTAGGTTCAAGACCCAACTGTAATACCTATTTCTTGTGTTAATTTTTAGCTCTCCTTTCATTTGTAAGCTCAAGTAATTATAGAAAATAGCTGATGCGCGACAATCATTGATAATTGAGCCCTTCCAATGGCTAGTCATATGAATGAAATGTAGATCTTATATGTTGGTCGAGCTTTGCTACTTGTTTATTTTATTGTTTAATGACTTGAGGTTTTCGATTCGATGACATATGATTTTTTAGATAAGATGAAGACATGAATGGAAAGCTATAAATAAAAAGGTGGGAATTAAATACGCAAGTCTTGCGATAACAACCATGGACCACCATCGAAACATTCTATACACCATATATATACAAAAAAACTTAAATAAAAATTATTTATATGAGAAACATATTATTAATCAAAAAAAAAAAAAACTAAATTCAATCATATTTCAAACATACAAAGTGAAAGAGACCAGAATTTCAAAAATGTACAGTGTTTAAGTCAAAAACACAAAAATGTGTAAATGGCCATCAATGTTACACTTGCACCATCATTTTCACAACGAAACGATCGGATAACTCCTACAAAATTTTGAAGTGATTTTGCTTTATGACCTCTTTTAGAGAAAATCGGGTTTTCGGGTGTTACTAACAGCTTGACATAAGTTTTAACATGCTTTATGTCTTATGACCTCCGAAACCCGAAACCCGCCTTGCAATGAGAAAATCCTTTGTATTCGGGTTTTCGGAACTCTAAAGCATCGGGACATTCATGTTCCAAAAACATGTTTTATGCGCCATATTCTCTCGATTCCCGTTCCAAGTCCGCTCAAAGTCCGCTCAATCCTTTGTAATCGGGTTTTCGGAAGTTCAATGCATCGGAACATTCATGATTCAAAACATGTTTTGTGCTCCATGTTTTCCGAAGCCCGAAACCCGAAATGCACTAAATCTCCTCGTGTCGGGTTTTCGGACTCCTCCAACATGCTGACGTGGCATTCATGCCGAGTGGTCGGTGAGTTGGCACGTGCCGAGTGAAGTGTATTTATTACTGATTTTCTTATAAATACGCGGATTTCCACGTCATTCTTACCGTTCATATTTTTAATTCGTGGATTTTTCGCATGCTCTTCCGCTCCCAAAACCCGCAAACTCGCGTTACCAGACTGGATCGTTTGTTTTCGATTTTACCTGTCTCGAATTGAAGGTATTTTTCGTTCCTTCTTTATTCTTGATTTTTCTGGATCGACTGCGTGTATTTTCTTTCCAATTTCTTGCCAGTTGTTGAGGGTTTTTCTTCCTTCTTCTTTCTGTGTTGTTTTGGAAAGGGTTTTGGGTTTTTAGGGTTTATTTTCTTTTTGAGACTATCAATTGGTGCTGTTCCTTCCAAATTTCAATTACTTGCATGATGTATGGAATATGAATAACAAAAAAGAAAGGAAGTTGTGTATGTAGAAATTCAAAGGAAAGACTCTGTTTTTGTTTCCCGGATTTTGAAGGTTGTGTTGCAGATTCAAAAGTCCGAAGAACATTGGAAGCTCGAAGTGACGGGGTTTCTCAACATTCCGACCTCAACACTAAGTGCCGGGCATCTCCTAAGTTCCGTCATCGAAAGTGGGTGCCGGGTTTTCTCCTGTTTCCGCCATTGAAAGCAAGTGTCGGGTTTCGCCAAGATTCCGACATATCAGACCTGTCGGGTTCTCAAAGTTTTCCGATATCTTCTTCTGCGTGTCGGGTTCTTCTCTTCTTCCGACGCATTCAGTCAATCAGGTTTTTCAGTGTGCACAGCATCTCCGGAGTTCCGAGCCTTTCTCCTTCCAATATTCTTCATGTCGGATCCTGGTTCATCACAGGAGAAGGCCGAAAAATCTAGCAGGATGAAATACAAATTTAAGAAACCAGAATCCCCGTCATATATCGACTGTAATTATGATATCAGGGATACTGAAATGGGCAACATAGATATGGATGACTTTTGGAATAGGGTGAAGAGTTCTTCTCAAACCCCATGGATGGTGGCTTTAGCTAACAGTGGCTTGCCCCTTGCAGCAGGCTTCCCCATGTCTGCCCAATGTCCAGAGTTTGTTTTGGCGTGTGCATCCAGCTACGACTCACTTCTTCTCCCGTAAGGAATCAAAGTCCGGGTGAAGTAGTTATCAAACTAGATGGAGCTTATTTTGATGATCTCCTGAAACTACCAAATTTTGAAGAGTATGGGGCCCTAGACATCAAGTCGGCTCAGAAGGCCTGGGACAGTAACCAGGAAAATTGCATTAGGGATGTCAATAAGAAGTTCTTGGTCAAGGCAAAACCAGTAATATCTAGATTTCCAAGAACTATCCCTAGATCGGATTTCATACAAGAAATCAACGATATTATCACCCTACTGAGCCGGGTTTTGGCTCACGAATCAAATTTATTTCATGGATGGATGTACCAATTTATGGTCACCATCAAGAAGAACAAGCAAGGGATTGACTGGGGACCCTTATCAGTGATGAAATTGATTCCCAGATGACGACGGTCCTGTCAACCGGAAAGTTTTATATGTTCTCATATGTGGCCTATGCAGCAGCTGGGATGAGGAGCTATCCCGGGCTGGAGACTAAAGGAAGCAGAACGACAAATCCAGTCTATAAGTATTATCCTCAAATAACGAAGAAGGGGTCCAAGGATCATTTTAGGAGGGTAAATGACGCCTTTTTCTACGAGAACATCTCGCCACCAACCTGTAATGAGAAAGACAAGGGTCTCAGACGAGGCATGGGCTGAAGTATCTAAATGGGGATGTATCTTCTTAGCAGTTCAAGAAGTTTACCTACCTTCGAACGGTCATGTACTCTGGAGAGCCTTTCCGTCTGCCTCGCTATCCAGGGGATAGATTGATATTGCTAGAATTGGTCAGACAGCTATTGGATTTTCACAAATTCCAACAGAGCAAGCATAAGGCAGCAGTATCCTTCCCAATTTCTATTGGGAGATATACTTGTGCAACAGTGGCAAAGGCCAAAAATGTTGAATGTGAACTCCAGGAGAAATTAAAGAAGCATATGAAGTCTCGGGATGGTTTTGACATCCGAGGAGTACTTAGAACCTATGGAGCCCTACATCTGCACAGCCCGACATTGAGGATATCTGGGTGGATCTGCGTAACGAAGTTGCAGTTCGCAGAAAAGATAATAGTAGGTTAACTATTAATGAGATTCAGACGCTAGAGCTTTCTGATTTGCCAGATGGCACAACTGACAATGAAAGTGTGTTGGATATGTCCTATGATGGGCTTAATGAAGATCGATACGTTTTCCCGCCTATTGATTGGTCGGCCAGCGAAAAAGCCTCTATCACAGATAGGTCGGCTCTCATTCTTGCTCGCACCAAAAAATGGCTCTCTTCTTGGGGCATGAATTTTAAAGATGACAAGTTTCCAAAGTTGGCTGAAACGGAGGTGGGGCCCTCCCAAAAGAAAAAGGACAAAGAATCTTCTGGGGGGTCTATAAAAATCAGGATTCCCAAGAAGAAGAAAGAAAGACAAATCTCTTCAATTGTCTCTCCAGCTCAAACGGTGGTTGTGCCAGAATCACCAACACCACCAGAAATAGGGGAGATTAATTTAGAAGAAGGAGGAAGCCAGCTCTTGACTTCACCATTTGCTGATTGCTCAACTGGAGAGACCTTATCTCTTGCATTCAAGGCTTTGGAAACTGAATCTGTGCCTCCCCCTCAACAACCACTTCAGCCTCCTCATTCCCCATCCACTTCTTCAAGTATGGCCAATATTTTCTCCGGGCTCTCACCCCTCTCTGCTGGAACCCAAGTGATCACCAACACTCCCCCACAACCTGTGCCTCTATTCATTGCACCTACTACCACGTTGACTGTTGCTCCTCCAATAGTAGAATCTTCTCCCCTTGAGAGTAGAATACCAGTTACTACAACATTGGCAATTTCCTCTGATACACCACAATGGCTACTCGAGCAAACTCCGAGGAAGAGGAAAGTGATTGTACCCCTACCAGCCTTTGATTTCAGCTCACTCAAGGCTTCTACTGCGAGATCAGCCAAGAAACCCAAAACAGCTTTCAAGGGTTTTGGTGATGCTTCAGAGATAAGTTCGCAGAGATCGCCACTCCTCACCGACAAAACTAGAGATGATGTAACAACTGCTGATTACCAGGTAACTAGGGTGTCTCTAGGGAAAGTAATAGCAAAAGGGGCGCAACAAGATGCAAAGGATTCCATAGACGCCCGTGCCAAAAAAGTTGAAAGAAACAAAGGACAAATAGAGATGAGCTTAAGGAAAAAGTGGAGCAGTTGATAGAGGTTTTGATCAAACTCTCAAAACCCCTTGAATCCATACCACCTTCTTCTGCTTCTGCTTCTGCCGGATTTGATTTCTCATCGGTGCCTACGATTGAGAAGATTGCCAAAAAAGGAAGAGTGGTTGATGAATGGATCCAAAAGTTGCTCCAACAAGGGAAGGAAGTAATTCAAGACGTGGTGAAAGTTCATCACCCTCGGCGAGATTCGAAGGAAGGAGAGAAGATGGATGAGGAATTCACCAAGAACTCGGACAAATTGATTTGACTTGTGAAGCTCTCCAAGTGCTAAAGCAAATACCAGCACATCTCTTGGTAGAAGAAGGCGTTCTTCCACATACAGATAAACACTTTCAGCTGATCAAGGCCATCAAGTTCAGAGTAAAGATCCTCAACGAAGCCTGCAGCAAGTTGAGAGAATCAAGGGATAAATTGATCGATGGGAAAAGTGATCTGGAAGAAGAATTGCTAAAGATTTGTCCAAAGGTGTCAGTTGGGAACTCAAGTGCCCTATCAGCAGATGATCTCTTCAAACAAGTTCAAGAGACTGCTCAAAGATGAACTCAGAGATGGATTCGACCTTGAAGTCATTGGTCACTTGTGAGGAGGATTGAACATACGCTGAGGCCTTAAGAAAGCTCAAAAAAAGGTTGAAAAAGCTTCCTGGCAAGCTGCTGATATCCATGAGACTGCGAAATGTGGAATGATCATTCCACTGCACCTGAGGAAAATGAAATGCAAGGCATTATTCGGAAGTTCCAGGAGTTCCGGAACAAACAGTCTCAGCTGGAGGAAGAGAAAGAAGAAGAATCAAAAGATGATGACTCGGATTAAGTTCCAACGTCCCATGACATTTCTATTTTTAGAATGACATATCTTTTATTTCCGTTTTGTCATTATTTTTAATTCATACTTTGACTTGATCTCCTGCGTGAGAATCATGCAAAGCTGAACTCTAGTTAGCATGCTACTTTTCAGGATCTGTCCTGTTTTATCTCTAGCTTCTTTTGTTATAAATAAGGGATGCTTGTGCATTCTAAAGGGTCGAGAATTTTTGAAGCATTAAGAGGCTATTGGAAAGGAGAAAAACTTTGTGTTTTCTTTCAATCATTTTGAAGAATAGAAGTTGATATTGTTTTGCAGACTTTGTGTTGTGAAATATATCTTATTTAAGACAGTGTTCTTATGTTCATGATCTTAAAGCTATTCTTTGCATAGAATCTCAGTGTTTCTAATTATCTCAGACACTATATCTGTGATCTAAAACTCGTATGATTATTTCGTGCTCTGTGTTTACTCGAAAGAAAATACGTTTCTCCCATTTCTTTTCTACCGTGCTTCTTTCATCAGTATAGCTTTCTAACCTATTTCACTTACGAAAGCAATATCCTCAATCGTGTGAATGTGGATTTCGGGATTTCATCCCAACCCCAATGGTTAGATTAGTGTGAATATTGTATATATTATTTACCGTGTTTTTAGATTAGCAATAAACAGCAGCCTCACCTGCCTTTGAGGAGGGATTTAATCCCATGTACTCGTGGTCAACCTCATATTTTGGTTTGACAAAATATCCAACCAATGCTTTTGGCGACTCACTGGGAAATACGGATCAATAGTATAAAGCTTATCCTCTCTGTCCAACCGGCGACTCCATATTTGCCTTATTTTTAATAAGATCTCCTTTCGGCCAAGCTGGCCAGAGGATCTTCACTCGGTCCCGCCGAGCTCAAGGTGAAATTGATCCACTCTTCGAGTTACCGCAACAAAGATAATTTCAGCCTTTCTCCCAACAAATATTGTCTCTAACCGAGCCAAGTTCTTCACCTGCTCGAGAAAATCGATCCTCAAGAACGGGAAGCATCTCGCAACTTGTCGTGCACTACTCTTGTCTCGATACCCGATCCCCGTACGCACTCTTTCGTAAGGATGGCGGTTCAACCCGTGCCTTGGGGTGCAGCTTATTGGTCCTCTTACTTTGACTCCTCCATTGAATGAGTTACCACGTGGATCACGTAAAAACATTCCCAAGTTCAATGGGGATGGGAAGCAAAGATCCCGATGAGCATATCAAGCGCTTTCTTTGTTGCATGCGGTGTCCTCGAGTAGCCCACGAAGATGTCTCTGCTTCGACTCTTCGTTGAAACATCATAGGAGTAAAGAAATTTCATGGTTTTATCACCTCCCGAATGCATGCATTCCAGATTGGGCTACCATGCGGACCAAGTTTGAGGCACGTTTCAAACCAGCCGAAGATTCTCATGCATTGTTAGCTCAGCTTACTCATATGAAGAAGGAATCGCATGAACCTATGCGGGAATTCGTGGCTAAGTTCAATAAGCTGATCCGGAAAATTCCAGTTATAGCTGTACCAACTCTGGAAAACCAAAAGTGCTTCTTCATCAATGCTCAACCTCCTGATATAAGCTTTTTATTACGAAGGTCGGTTATCCCAGATCTGGCTACTGCTCAGTCAACGGCTACTGAAATAGAGGATGATCTCATCTTAGCCGGAAGGATCAAGAAAGATATACCCAAAATCAAAAATCAAGGTTCTTCTCAAGGTAATACTGACCCTATGTTTCAAAAAATGGCTAATGATTTGATTGCTTTAAAGAAGCAAGTGTCTCAGCAGGGGAGCAATGTTCCGTACCGGGATATCCCTAGGCGGAATTTTAATAACAATGGTGCACCTGCCAGAGATAGGCCACGGTTAGCTCCTGCTCAACCGAGATTAGCAATTGAAGCTCCGCCTGTCAATGCAGCAGTGGAAATAATTGAAGAAGATGATGAACCAGAAGAACAAGATTCCCGTGAGGATTTCGAAGCTTCAGGATATGCTGATGAGTCTTATGATGAGTCAGCTGGCGACTCCAGCATTGGTTATTTGGAATATGATGAAGATGAATGTGAGCCAGATGGTCAATCATTTGCTGTGTTCACTCGGTCCCAATCTCAGGTTCCCAGAAAGCCTCTGGAAAATACTAAGGAGAAGAATAAGGAACCTCCCATATCCATAGTCAAAAGGGGTACCCCTATTTCGGCGCAAACTGAAAGAGAGGTTACTAAAAAGACAGCTGCTCCTTATTCTCCTTCTCCTAAGGCCAGTGCCCCAGCACAAGCTCATGTAATTAGAACTGAGCCTACTATCATTCCTTCTTACACTGCTTTCGATATTATTGATCATGCAAAGAGAACCAAAATTCAAATGTCAGAAGCAGAATACCTTCAGTCGAATCCCGAACAATTTGAAAAGCTGGCCAAGTTCATCAGAAGTAAAGCGGCCGTTCCATCACCTGCTAAAGGTCTCCTTTCAAATCCTACTCAACCCACACCTCAGAATAATCTGACTTCTGCTTCTTCCTCAGGAAAGATTGAACCATTTTATTTGTCTCTACTTATAAATGGGTTTAAACTCAGCAATTGCATTATTGATTCAGGGGCCTCTGATAATGTTATGCCCGCAAAAGTGGCCCATGCCCTTGGGCTTACTTTGACTAAGTCATATGGACGGTGCTATTCCATGGAAACTAAACAAGTCCCTCTGATTGGTCAAATCAAGGACGCACAGTTTGCATTTGTTGCTTTCCCTGAGAAGAGAGTAAAAATGACTATTCTGGTTGCTGATATCCCTGCGGCTTATGGTATTCTCTTGGGTAGAGGATTTTGTAAAGATGTCGGAGGAGAGATTAGTATGGATTGGACCAAAGCCAAGATCCCAGTCAAAGGGGTTCAACAGGTTCTTCATCCTGAACCGCAGGCAAAGTATTTGGTGACTAAATCAGATGATCCTAAGGCTCAGATTCTTTTCGAAGATGCTAGCTTCGGGAATTATTTCATGGCATCAGAGATACCCATTGTAGATGTTGAAGAGGAAGATCCCAATGCTATTTGGACGCTCGAATTTGATGGTAGCTGCTCAACCTCTGGATCAGGCGCTGGTGTTGTTCTCATATCTCCTAGCTCCGAGATTTTCCCATCAGCTTATAAGTTGCAATTTGATAATACTAACAACACGGCCGAATATGAAGCCCTGTTATTAGGATTAGAATTGGCCAGACAGAAGGGAATCAGGAATCTCAAGGTTCAGGGGGATGCGGAGCTGATTGTTAATCAGGTCAGGGGTATATATCAGGTGAAAAATGATCGGTTGAGGCATTACAGGAACAAAGTTTGGGATAGTATAGAATGCTTTGATGCATTTTCTATTAAGGCAGTTTTAAGAGATTATAATGACAAGGCTGATTCTTTGGCCGTATCTGCATCTCTTCTTCTTCCTCATCCTCAGTTCAAGCAAGACACATACTCTATCGAGATTGTGTACCGCCCTAGCGTCCCAGATAATGCAACTCACTGGCAGGTATTCAATGATGATCAACAGGTGTTGGCTTTTCTAGAAAAGGCTGACAATTTCAGTGAGCTATATTTTGAAGGTTCGGAATCAGCCTTTCGTGAAACTATTTCAGATCCATATCAAGAGGTTGATGGTGAATTTATCCAGCTGAAAGGCAACAAGATACCAAAAGGTCTGGTTTCTCTGGAGGGTCTGTTTGACAAACATGATCGCTTTATCCAAAACAAAAGGCAAGTTGAAGGAGCTTCTTCCTCTGAAGTGGATCAAATCAATCTAGGTTCATCTGATCAACCTCGGATGGTGAATATCGGTAAATGTTGTTCTCCTGAAGAGAAGGAAAGATTCACTTCGCTTTTGAAGAAATACATCGATGTGTTAGCATGGTCCTATGCAGATTTGAAATCTTTCAAGCCCAAGGATGTTCAGACAAGATTCCTCCGAAGCCTGATGTCAAGCCGTATAGACAGAAGCAAAGACATTATAATCCGAAGATTTCAGGGACAATCCTGGCAGAAATTCAGAAGATGTTAGATGCTAGAATTATTTTCCCAATCCATCACTCCACTTGGATTGCAAACATTGTTCCTGTTCAGAAGAAGAATGGCGAGATCCGGATTTGTGTTGACTTCCGGAACTTAAATCAGTCCTCACCGAAGGATAATTATCCCTCGCCAATCATGGATCGTGTATTACAAATCAGAATCGATCGAAATGTTATCCATGCTCGACGGGTTTTCAGGATATAATCAAGTCGAGGTAACCACAGAAGATCAACACAAGACAGCTTTCACGACCCCATGGGGTACCTTTGCTTACAGGAGGATGCCATTCGGCCTGATCAACGCCGGAGCTACTTTTCAGAGGGCTATGGATCTAGCATTCAGAGATCTGATGGGCAAGGTCATAGTCGTGTATTTGGATGACTTGACCGTTTTTTCTAAAAAGCGGAGTGATCATTATGGTCATTTAGAACAGGTACTTTTAAGATGCAGACGTCACGGAATTTCATTGAATCCTAAGAAGTCCATGTTCGGGGTAACAGAAGGAAAGCTGCTGGGTCATATTGTGACTAGAGAAGGAACTAAAATTGACCCAGAAGGGTAAAGGCTATTCAGAGCCTTACCTTGCCCACAAGTAAAACAGGAGTTCATTCTTTCTTCGGAAAGGTTAATTTTTTGAGAAGATTTGTACCTGATTTTGCTGACAAGACCAAGGATATCCTTGGAATGATGAAAAGCAAAGTTCCATTTCGATGGAGTACAGAAGGGAAGCTGGCATTTGAAGAAATAAAAAAGGCAGTTGCTAGCGCTCCTGTTTTAGTATGTCCAGACTTCAAGAAAGATTTCATCATGTATAGCTATGCTTCTGCCCACACAGTGTCAGCGATCCTGATGCAGGAAAATGGAGAAGGCATTGAAGCTCCTATCGCATTCATGAGCTGTCCGTTGAAAGAGCATGAATTGAAGATGTCGCAGATTGAAAAACATGCTTATGCGGTGGTGCGAGCGGTGAAGCATTTCAGGTACTATGTGCTGAATTCTCATACTCGTGTTCTCGTTCCTGATACTGCTGTTAAATCCATTCTAACTCAACAAGAGCTGGGAAGCCAACGAGGTACTTGGATTGCTAAGGTTCAGGAGTATGACTTGGACATCAAACCTACCAAGTTGGTACGAGGAAGAGGCCTGTGTCAATTGATTGCAGAGAATCATGCTGAAGCAGAGTGTGAGAAGAATCAAGATACTTCTTCCGAGCTGCCTATGGTGCTTTTTGTGAGTACGACCGATGAATGGTACACGGACATTGCTTTCTTCTTAACTTATGGTGAATGCCCTCCGCATTTAAATCAAAAAGAGAAGAGGACCGTCAAGTTGAGATCTGCGAAATACCTTTTGTGGAATAATGCAATATACAAGAAAGGTATCGATGGTGTCTTCTTGCGTTGTGTTGATAAATCGCAACAGGAAAAGTTATTAGAATCCTTTCATAGCCTAGCATGCGGAGGACATTTTTCGTCCTCTGTAACAGCATATAAGATCTTACGGGCTAGGTATTATTGGCCTACTCTTTTCCGGGACTCAGCAGAATGGGTGTCTAAATGTGAAGCTTGTCAACATTTTGTTGGTCGTCCCAAGTTAGCAGCTCTTCCTCTCAAGCCTCGTGGTGATCAAGAACCTTTTCGCCAATGGGGGATTGATTTTATCGGAACATTGAATCCTGCTTCCAGTGCTGGACACAACTATGTGCTAACTGCTACAGATTATTTTACCAAGTGGGTAGAGGCTGTACCAATCAAGCAAGCAACTTCTGAAGCTGTTTGCAAGTTCCTGAAAGAAAACATAATCGTCAGATTCGGTATTCCTCATAAGATTGTAGCGGATAATGCGTCTAACTTCTCGTCACATGAGTTGACAGAATTCTGCTATGGATTCGGCATTACTTTGGCTCACTCATCTGACTATTATCCCCAGGGCAATGGGCAAGCTGAGTCCAGCAATAAGAATCTGGTTACTATAATCAGGAAATTAGTAGATGAAAATCAGAGGAATTGGCACAAAGCATTGTATGATGCGTTGTGGGCTGATCGGATCACTCCAAAGCGAGCCATAGGGATGTCCCCTTTTCAGTTGCTATATGGGATTGATGCTGAAATTCCTATCTCAGTAGAATTGCCAGCCTTGCAGTTGGCAAAAGCGGTCGAAGATGTAGCTTTTCAGAATTCTATCGAAAAGAGGGTTATGTACCTAACCAGGCTAGAAGAAGAGCGAATTAAGGTGGTTGATCGTATAGCAGATCATCAGAGCAGGGTGAAGAAGATTTTTGATAAAAAATCAAAGCAACGTGACTTCCAGATTGGAGACCTGGTGTTGCTTTGGGATAAAAGAAGAGAAAAGAAAGGAATGCATGGAAAGTTTGATTCTTTATGGAAAGGACCTTTCAAGATCCACGAGTTGAATGGTGAAAATAGTTTCCTTCTATCATATCTGGATGGAGGGTTACTCCCTTTGCCTTTCAGTGGACAACATCTAAAGCTGTTCCACCATTAATGCAAGATGCTCTCTTGCATTGTACATATTTTGCTTTTGTTGTGTGTTTGCTTTTGGTTTTCTTTCTTTCTTTCTTCGTTTTGTTTTGTTTTGGTTTTCTCCTTGACCCCGTAGCCCAATGGATAAGGCCCTGGTCCGCGAGACCAGAGATTCTGAGTTCTCTTCCTTTGGTATTACAAAGAAAGTCCCCAACTGGAGCCAGCTGTTATCCCCGTTTTGAGTTCACAACGAAACGATCGGATAACCCCTACAAAATTTTTGAAGTGATTTTGCATTATGACCTCTTTTAGAGAAAATCGGGTTTTCGGGTGTTACTAACAGCTTGACATAAGTTTTAACATGCTTTATGTCTTATGACCTCCGAAACCCGAAACCCGCCTTGCAATGAGAAAATCCTTTGTAATCGGGTTTTCGGAAATTCAACTCATCGGAACATACTTGAGTTAAAACATGCTTTGTGTCGCGTGACTTCCGAAACCCGAGACCCGCCTTGTGTTAAGACAATCCTTTGTATTCGGGTTTTCGGAACTCTAAAGCATCGGGACATTCATGTTCCAAAACATGTTTTATGCGCCATGTTCTCCGATTCCCGAAGTCCGCTCAATCCTTTGTAATCGGGTTTTCGGAAGTTCAATGCATCGGAACATTCATGATTCAAAACATGTTTTGTGCTCCATGTTTTCCGAAGCCCGAAACCCGAAATGCACTAAATCTCCTCGTGTCGGGTTTTCGGACTCCTCCAACATGCTGACGTGGCATTCATGCCGAGTGGTCGGTGAGTTGGCACGTGCCGAGTGAAGTGTATTTATTACTGATTTTCTTATAAATACGCGGATTTCCACGTCATTCTTACCGTTCATATTTTTAATTCGTGGATTTTTCGCATGCTCTTCCGCTCCCAAAACCCGCAAACTCGCTACTGCATCGGATCGTTTGTTTTCGATTTTACCTGTCTCGAATTGAAGGTATTTTTCGTTCCTTCTTTATTCTTGATTTTTCTGGATCGATCGCGTATTTTCTTTCCAATTTCTTGCCAGTTGTTGAGGGTTTTTCTTCCTTCTTCTTTCTGTGTTGTTTTGGAAAGGGTTTTGGGTTTTTAGGGTTTATTTTCTTTTTGAGACTATCAATTGGTGTTGTTCCTTCCAAATTTCAATTACTTGCATGATGTATGGAATATGAATAACAAAAAAGAAAGGAAGTTGTGTATGTAGAAATTCAAAGGAAAGACTCTGTTTTTGTTTCCCGGATTTTGAAGGTTGTGTTGCAGATTCAAAAGTCCGAAGAACATTGGAAGCTCGAAGTGACGGGGTTTCTCAACATTCCGACCTCAACACTAAGTGCCGGCATCTCCTAAGTTCCGCCATCAAAAGTGGGTGCCGGGTTTTCCTCGCTTTCCGCCATTGAAAGCAAGTGTCGGGTTTCGCCAAGATTTCGACATAAGACTCGGGGTTCTCAAAGTTTTCCGATATCTTCTTCTCACGTGTCGGGTTCTTCTCTTCTTCCGACGCATTCACTCAATCAGGTTTTTCAAAGCAGCACAAAGATCTCCGAGTTCCGAGCCTTTCTCCTTCCAATATTCTTCATGTCGGATCCTGGTTCATCACAGGAGAAGGCCGAAAAATCTAGCAGGATGAAATACAAATTTAAGAAACCAGAATCCCCGTCATATATCGACTGTAATTATGATATCAGGGATACTGAAATGGGCAACATAGATATGGACGACTTTTGGAATAGGGTGAAGAGTTCTTCTCAAACCCCATGGATGGTGGCTTTAGCTAACAGTGGCTTGCCCCTTGCAGCAGGCTTCCCCATGTCTGCCCAATGTCCAGAGTTTGTTTTGGCGTGTGCATCCAGCTACGACTCAGCTTCTCGTTCCGTAAGGAATCAGGCTGGTGAAGTAGTTATCAAACTAGATGGAGCTTATTTTGATGATCTCCTGAAACTACCAAATTTTGAAGAGTATGGGGCCCTAGACATCAAGTCGGCTCAGAAGGCCTGGGACAGTAACCAGGAAAATTGCATTAGGGATGTCAATAAGAAGTTCTTGGTCAAGGCAAAACCAGTAATATCTAGATTTCCAAGAACTATCCCTAGATCGGATTTCATACAAGAAATCAACGATATTATCACCCTACTGAGCCGGGTTTTTGGCTTGCCGGAATCAAATTTATTTCATGGATGGATGTACCAATTTATGGTCACCATCAAGAAGAACAAGCAAGGGATTGACTGGGGACCCTTATCAGTGATGAAATTGATTCCCAGATGACGACGGTCCTGTCAACCGGAAAGTTTTATATGTTCTCATATGTGGCCTATGCAGCAGCTGGGATGAGGAGCTATCCCGGGCTGGAGACTAAAGGAAGCAGAACGACAAATCCAGTCTATAAGTATTATCCTCAAATAACGAAGAAGGGGTCCAAGGATCATTTTAGGAGGGTAAATGACGCCTTTTTCTACGAGAACATCTCACACCGAACCTGTAATGAGAAAGACAAGGGTCTCAGACGAGGCATGGGCTGAAGTATCTAAATGGGGATGTATCTTCTTGCAGTTCAAGAAGTTTACATATCTTCGAACAGTCATGTACTCGGGAGAGCCTTTCCGTCTGCCTCGCTATCCAGGGATAGATTGATATTGATAGAATTGGTCAGACAGCTGTTGGATTTTCACAAATTCCAACAAAGCAAGCATAAGGCAGCTGTATCCTTCCCAATTTCTATCGGGAGATATACTTGCTCGACAGTAGCAAAGGCCAAAAATGTTGAATGCGAACTTCAGGAAAAATTGAAAAAGCATATGAAGTCTCGGGATGGTTTTGACATCCGAGGAGTGCTTAGAGCCTATGGAGCCCAACATCTGCACAGGCCTGACATTGAGGATATATGGGTTGATCTGCGTAACGAAGTTGCGGTTCACAGAAAAGATAATAGTAGGTTGACTATTAATGAGATTCAGACGCTGGAGCTTTCTGATTTGCCAGATGGCACGACTGACAATGAAAGTGTGTTGGATATGTCCTATGATGGGCTTAATGAGGATCAATACGTTTTCCCACCTATTGATTGGTCAGCCAACGAAAAAGCCTCTATCACAGATAGGTCGGCTCTCATTCTTGCTCGCACCAAAAAATGGCTCTCTTCTTGGGGCATGAATTTTAAAGATGACAAGTTTCCAAAGTTGGCTGAAACGGAGGTGGGGCCCTCCCAAAAGAAAAAGGACAAAGAATCTTCTGGGGGGTCTATAAAAATCAGGATTCCCAAGAAGAAGAAAGAAAGACAAATCTCTTCAATTGTCTCTCCAGCTCAAACGGTGGTTGTGCCAGAATCACCAACACCACCAGAAATAGGGGAGATTAATTTAGAAGAAGGAGGAAGCCAGCTCTTGACTTCACCATTTGCTGATTGCTCAACTGGAGAGACCTTATCTCTTGCATTCAAGGCTTTGGAAACTGAATCTGTGCCTCCCCCTCAACAACCACTTCAGCCTCCTCATTCCCCATCCACTTCTTCAAGTATGGCCAATATTTTCTCCGGGCTCTCACCCCTCTCTCGCTGAACCCAAGTGATCACCAACACTCCCCACAACCTCGTGCCTCTATTCATTGCACCTACTACCACGTTGACTACGCTGTTCCCCTCCAATAGTAGAATCTCTCCCCGAGAGTAGAATACCAAGCATTACAACATTGGCGCTTCTCTCGATACACCACAATGGCTACTCGAGCAAACTCCGAGGAAGAGGAAAGTGATTGCACTCCCTACCACCTTTGATTTCAGCTCACTCAAGGCTTCTACCATGAGATCAGCCAAGAAACCCAAAACAGCTTTCAAGGGTTTTGGTGATGCTTCAGAGATAAGTTCAGAGATCCCACTCCTCACCGACAAAACTAGAGATGATGTAACAACTGCTGATTACCAGGTAACCAGGGTGTCTCTAGGGAAAGTAACAGCAAAAGGGGCGCAGCAAGATGCAAAGGATTCCATAGACGTCCTGTGCCAAAAGTTGAAAGAAACAAAGGTCAGCAGAGATGAGCTTAAGGAAAAAGTGGAGCAGTTGACAGAGGTTTTGATCAAACTCTCAAAACCCCTGGAATCCATACCATCTTCCTCTGTATCTGCCGGATTCGATTTCTCATCGGTGCCTACGATTGAGAAGATTACTAAAAAAGGAAGGGTGGTTGATGAATGGATCCAAAAGTTGCTCCAACAAGGGAAGGAAGTAATTCAAGACGTGGTGAAAGTTCATCAGTCCTTGGCAGAGATTCAGAAGGAAGGAGAGAAGATGGATGAGGAATTCACCAAGAACTTGGATAAATTGATTTGACTTGTGAAGCTCTCCAAGTGCTAAAGCAAATACCAAAGACATCTCTTGGTAGAAGAAGGCGTTCTTCCACATACGTATAAACACTTTCACCGATCAAGGCCATCAAGTTCAGAGTAAAGATTCTCAACGAAGCCTGCAGCAAGTTGAGAGAATCAAGGGATAAATTGATCGATGGGAAAAGTGATCTGGAAGAAGAATTGCTAAAGATTTGTCCAAAGGTGTCGCTTGGGAACTCAAGTGCCCTATCGCCAGATGATCTCTTCAAACAAGTTCAAGAGACTGCTCAAATGAACTCAGAGATGGATTCGACCTCAAGTCATTGGTCAGCTTTGTGAGGATTGAACATACGCTGAGGCCTTAAGAAAGCTCAAAAAAAGGTTGAAAAAGCTTCC
This sequence comes from Taxus wallichiana var. yunnanensis, assembly GCA_018340775.1. Classification (NCBI taxonomy): domain Eukaryota; kingdom Viridiplantae; phylum Streptophyta; class Pinopsida; order Cupressales; family Taxaceae; genus Taxus; species Taxus wallichiana. The sequence goes on from CM031238.1 coordinate 539,637,575, forward strand.
CGGCAAAGTGCAAGATATCCATGAGACTCGCGAAATGTGGAATGATCATTCCACCGCACTCGAGGAAAATGAAATGCAAGGCATTATTCGAAGTTCCAGGAGTTCCTAACAAACAGCCTCACTGAGGAAGAGAAAGAAGAAGAATCAAAAGATGATGACTCGATTAAGTTCCAACGTCCCATGACATTTCTATTTTTAGAATGACATATCTTTTATTTCCGTTTTGTCATTATTTTTAATTCATACTTTGACTTGATCTCCTCGCGTGAGAATCATGCAAAGTCAACTCTAGTTAGCATGCTACTTTTCAGATCTCGTCTGCTTTTATCTCTAGCTTCTTTTGTTATAAATAAGGGATGCCAGTGCATTCTAAAGGGTCGAGAATTTTTGAAGCATTAAGAGGCTATCGAAAGGAGAAAACTTTGTGTTTTCTTTCAATCATTTTGAAGAATAGAAGTTGATATTGTTTTCACAGACTTTGTGTTGTGAAATATATCTTATTTAAGACAGTTGTTCTTATGTTCATGATCTTAAAGCTATTCTTTTCGCATAGAATCTCGTTGTTTCTAATTATCTCTGACACTATATCTATGATCTAAAACTCGTATGATTATTTCGTGCTCGTGTTTACTCGAAAGAAAATACGTTTCTCCCATTTCTTTTCTACCGTGCTTCTTTCATCAGTAATGCTTTCTAACCTATTTCACTTACGAAAGCAATATCCTCAATCGTGTGAATGTGGATTTCGGGATTTCATCCCAACCCCAATGGTTAGATTAGTGTGAATATTGTATATATTATTTACCGTGTTTTAGATTAGCAATAAACAGCAAATTTCACTTGTCTTTGAGGAGGGATTTAATCCCATGTACTGTGGTTGAACCTCATATTTTGGTTTGACAAAATATTTAAATGTGTATTCTATTTATTAAATTTAATATTTAACATTATATATTATAAATTTATAACAACTTGTCATCTATTGAATGATAAAACAAATGGTCATAAAACTTCAATAACACTAAAGATTATGTGATTAATCATTATATGTTACTCCAAATAATATTCGATGTAAAACTTGTTCTTATAATTTGAAGACAATAAAATAAAATAAAGGGTTAATTTAAGGGTATATTATTTCCCTTCTCATATCTTCAAGCATAGTTGAAAATATTAGTTTTCCTCCTCGCTATTTCAAATTTATTTTATATATAATTTCATTAGTTATTTCTTGATAATTGTCGGTAGATGATGATGTGGCTTCCTAGATAAAAATCCATTACTTCACCTAATATTTTATTTCTCTTTCTTTTTACTTTCATAAATCTACACCCTTACTTTACAATTGGTTTACTTTTCCAACAAAATAGGAATTTTCTTTATGTTCATTTGAAATTTTGTGGATCCAAGCAAGAAATAATACATAAATAAAAACAATGAATATATATGATGAAATTACCAAAGTTGAAGATAACTTACTAGAAATGAAGAGGGAGAAACATTTACTCTATGGATGTGTGCTAAGAACACCAAAAATTTCCTACTCAAAAGAATGCTTATAGGCAACATTTGGAGGTTTGTACACATTTTTCATGTTAACTCCATATTCTTCTCATGTAGGTTTACTCAGTGGAATTCATATTATCATATATAAGATTGTACATAAATTTATTCATACACAAAACCCCCTACATTGATTATCTATGAGCCCCTCCGAATCTCTACCCATCCAAATCTATGTTCTTTTTCTTACAAATTGGTAATGGGTTCCAACATAACACATATTTTCCTATCATGATTTATGTGTGAAAGTTTCAAACTATGGTCCAGTGGGTATTTGATAAGTTTTTTTAGGAAACATTCATGAATGTTAGTAGGGAAAAATTAAACTTTTCAAAAATTTGTCTAGTTAATTTTTTTAGATAAATCTAGTTTTCGCATTGTGACAAAAGTCATGCTTTGAAAGGAAAAACAAGAACATAATAAGGCCTCATGGAATACATACTTTTCCCTCACAAGCCCTAGTTTTATTTTATCACTTTAGCTATCTCTACTAAGATATTTCTTGTCTTTTTGTGCTTCCCATTACTATAATAGATTAATTTCATTCTATTTTCTGAGTCCTTTTCAATCCCATTTTCTTTATATGATCACTTTAACTTACAAAATTTAGATAGAGAAATCATAGCCAAAGTTTCTTACTTTGTAGTCTTTTCCCTTTTTGTATTTACATGCATGTCATATACTGTAGTTTTTCTAGTGACTTAATTAAAACCTAGTGTTTTTAGTGACTTTAACAAAATTTTGCTCCCAGAAAATCACCTAATATTTGAAATCAAACTCCAAAATTTCCAAACTAGGAAATTTGTGCTGATATTCATTGATCTTTTATCATATCACAAACCTTTTCCACGATTCCCAAAATTAAGCTAACATAGGCCTTGTAGAAATAAATTAGTGTATTTATGGTGTTGAACCCACTCATTAGAAATAAGATTGCAAGTGTTATTATAAAGCTATTGTTAAATGTCTATTTTTGAAAACCTAAAAATGAGGAATAAATAGTTATGGTATGAAATGAATGTTTGCCTACTATTAAAAAAGTGATGATCAAATTTTGTTGTTCCCTACATACAATAATCCCTAGATGATCATGCTTGACATTGTCAAGTCAATAACATATTTTCCCCATCAATGAGGTCATTACTAAAATTCTTGCTTGAAACCAATATGTTACTCATGTATCAATAAACACCATTGAAAAGGTATCATCAACATGAATATTTTATGCAATGTGGTAACCCTTATCAGAATCCACACTTTTTTGACTAGGTTATGTCCCTTACATAGAAATTTTACATTGCCACTGCCAATAAGTATCCTTAACAAGGCATACTATCGGAAAAATAAGAACAAATCTGAATCAAATACCCGTATTAACAAATTTTCAAGAATTGAATCTCTAAAAATTGTCCTTGGATTTCTATTATTTTCCAAAATAAAACCCTATCAAGTACCAAAACTTACTTTTAGTACAAAAAAATTTCCAAAATATAAGAAAAGTTAACATTAAGCCCAAAGTAAATTCAACATTAAACATTTTGAGAGTCCATCCTTATCCTACAAGCCTAAAAAAATCTCAAGTTTTGCATCATTATTCTCTACTTCACAAACTCCATCAACAAGTATTCCACAACAACTTAGCTACATGAAAAAACATGGAAGAAGGAAAATAAATGGAACTAAACAAAGTGTTCCTATAATTATAAATGTCTAACTAAAAAATGTAAAGAACATGTATACAATGGCCTATCCTCCAGTGCAACATACATTTAGACTCAAATCTATGTGCTCCTATTAAACCGAGCTCTGTCAAAACCCCCAGTATAACTCGATCTATAGATTTTGCATAGTCATGACCCTTATGTACAATATTGAACCTACTTAGAATCATGGTCTACAACTTCTTTAGTGCTTCAACTACCTAGATATGTGTGTCACTATTTTTCATTATTTTTCACTCTCTTTAAAATGGATCTATAGAATCTTCTCAAACCATCAAAACCTTGTAGTTCATGGAGTTCCTACAAAACAAATTAGTTTGGTTTTTTCCACCCCTGTGTAATTATGATGTCACCACTACTCCAAAGAGTTCTCAAACCACATGTCATTATCCTATAATATGATATCTACCATAATGCAATCAAAATTTGATAATTGTGTTTTGTAAATATTTTGCTTGAGTTTCACACTTACTCAAATGTTTGGGAATGGTTACTTTAATTTATTGTGGGATGATAATAGAGACTCCTAGACCTAGGAGGAGACTTCAATCTAGCACAAGATATGACCATAATGGATGTGATGAAGTTATTTCATGGTTTAGGAAGATTTGGGTTCCTTTTGGTGCTTACTTTTGTATGAGGAGTTCATAAAGTGTCATATCCTTAAATGAGGTAAGATTTACTTTATTATATATAATTTTAAATGTTGTTATGTCATTAAAGTTCAACTAAAGGGATATATTTGTTCGTATGAATGTGGTGGAATTGATAGAATTCATGCATAACATGTCGGTTAAAAACTATACAATAGGGTTGGTATGTAATTGTGCAAATTGACCAAAACCAGAGTTTTTAATAGAGGGATAAATATCATTTTGAATTTATGGTCCTAAGCATAAATTTTTTTAAATGTTTTTTCCTAATCATATTCCAAAACTAATGATGGATAGATGTGTAAAGATAAAAAAGTACATGAAGTGTTATTAGGGTGTGTTAAGAAAGAGTGAGGAGAGTGCATTTGTCCATACAAAAATGCAATGTTAAGATCAATAGTGTGTAAGGATAGATTTGTAAATTTGAGTGTTTACATCCCCCCTTTAAGTATGAAATTTAAAATTACATGCTTAAAAGAAAATATACCCAAGTTTGTAGATACACTTTTTCTTCACTCGTAATAACTTTGTTTTGCAATGATCTCATTATGTTGGTGTTGGCATGCTCTAATATGAAACTTGTAACACATAGTGTAGTCAATTCCCAAGATAGAAAATTGAAATATAACTCAAATGTAATGAAAGTATTGTAAATAAATGTGCAACAATAAATTCCAAAATATATGTAAAATATGGAAGGAATACACATGTTTATTTTGTAGAGGAGATGTTTTGCCATTCTTGTGCCTTAGAGATTCTAGATTTGTTAAAATTTGATGGATAATTAGGGGTGATAATTACCCAATTATTCTGAAAAGAGTTCGATGCATTAGGTGCACTAACCAAAAACATGAATACTAAAGAGAAGTACCAAAAAGATGAGGAGATGAAGTACCCCATAAAGGAAGAATACCATGTATTAAAGTTATTCACCAACTGTGATTTATTACCCTTAAGTACAAGAACATAGGAAGGACTACCTACAAAGAAATTATATGATTCAATAAATTCCATAACCCCACTTAAAATATCACCGCAGACAGATATAAGACAACTTTTGTAAATTAGGAAATTAGGACACATGTAGAGAAAGACAATAAATTCCCCCATACTCTTCCCATGTTCCACACAACTGAGTAGAAATTGAGTAGAACTGATGCATGTTGATATATGACCAAATAAATGATACTCATGCCCCCAATGTGTCCAAAATTGAAAATGAAATTGAGTACCATGGAGAAAGAGAGAATGAAATACTTCATGCCCCCTAAATCTATGTCAAATTGAGTCAATATGAGTATGAAACCATATGAAAATGTTTTATCGGTAATGAAAAACCTAAGACTATTAAAATATTTGGATAAAATTCCCTTAGGAAAAACCATATAGTAGGGTCAGAACCATCCATATGGTCCTAACTAGTCTATATGTTTATGACCCTATGTAGTTTTTGCTGAATATTTGTTTCGAGTCCGATTCTATGGCATTTATTTCTACTTCGCATATGTTTGTCCCCACAAAAATGTTTGTGTTTGTTGGAAATATAGAATAATCCCTATATGTTTCCCCCTCTTTTTAGGTGTGTGCAATGAATAATTTAAGTGCATGGATCAAACGAAAAATATATATACATCCTTATGAGAATATTGCAGTTTGGTAATAAGCTCATAAAAATAGATGTAGTAGCCACCATGAAGAAACTATATCTACAAAGGGTGTGAATGGTAGAAACTATGGTGTAAAAAAGATCAACAAAAAAGAAACATGCTAAAAACAACATTGTTAATATAACAAAATAGTAATAACAATGATAGAAAACTAGGTGTCGATTAAAACAAGTGCATACAGTGTAGAAAAAAGTGAAATTATACCAAACAATATCACACAAAAGGTGAAATTTATACAAACATGAAAAACCCATGATGTCACAAAACAATCAAGGCCCTTAGGCCAATAAATAAGAGATGTAAAACCAAACATAAGGCATAGTTCCTCAAACATGAGACACCGATGGTGTTGCAAGAAAATGAAGGCCCTTAGGTCACAATTAGAGTAGCAAACAAGCATACACACACAACTATAAAAAATTGAATAAAAAAAGTGTAGCCAAAGGTGATGAAAAGTACACATTATATGATATAAAAGATCTATTGAAGAAATAATTTAAGCATTGAACAAGACACATTTGTTAGTCTTGTTATTCCAAAAGATAGAAAATATTGTGTGTGTGTGTGTGTGTGTGTGTGTGTGTGTGTGTGTGTGTGTGTGTGTGTGTGTGTGTGTGTGTGTGTGTGTGTGTGTGAAAATTGAGGTTTGTGTGTGGAACTAATCCCTCAACAGTCAAGTTGAACCTATAAATAAAGTGTGTCATCAAGAAATGAGGGCATATATCACAGATCTACCATAGAATAGTGTTAAAAAGTGAGGGAGATCCCTATAGAGTTCAAGATCCCAACCACATAAGTAGTAAGTGTAATGAAATAAATTATAAGATGATGATCATTAGGAGAAACTAGAATAGGTGGAAGATTGGGATTGTTGGCAATAATGGCAAGAATAAGTGAAAACATAAGGATCAATGTGTGAGTCAAGAGATGTGTAAAATATTTCGTGCTAGGATTTTCATCGAGTGTCAACCTCAAGCAAAGTGGAGGGAGATACATAAGAATCACCATAGCCAATAGGTGCAATATGGGAAGATTAATAACGTTAGAACCTTATGGATTATCTCATATGATTATATGAGAAACTATAGACATAAATTTGGAAAGAGCGGAAAGTAGGATTCCCAAACTATTGGAGAAGAAGTCATATAGTAGATATTTGAGAGGCATACTTAGGATTTATCCTATATTTACCCATGCCTAAATACATCCATAAATCAGTAGGTAAGTCATCAATATATATTTTGTGATAATTTACAATATTTTTTCCGTGCTAGTTATATGTGTACGCCATTTGTATTGTTGTTGCAATTGGTAGTGAAAAGTGGATTATGATCTATCATAGCTTGATGTGGAGAAGGAGATATATATGCAAAAGAATCAGTTAACATATCAATTTGTTCATCATTGTTGTTATCATAATCCCAATCATCAACCTAGTTATCATCTTTATGCACATGGATTTGTGTTGGTAATACAATGCTAGCCTTGAGATTTTCCTTTGTATGCTCCATGTGATTTTAGACCTTATGTGATTGGTCATGTTTGATTGGTGATGATTTCATGGTAGTTTATACAATATTAGGATGTAAGACTTGAACTAAGATTGGTTCTTTTGCATGAGGTATTTTACTCTTATCTTCTTCTTAAATAGGTGGCTATTGTATTACTGCATATTTTGTAGCATTCAATATTACATCCCGTTTACTATAAATAGATGGATTAGCTTTAGGAATCCATTGAAATTTATAAATTGGATATAAAGATGGAGTTAATGAAATAAATCCCTTACACTCAAGTGTTGTATTCTTCATTGTAAAACATAGAAATCATTGTTGTGATGTCCATTAATTCCATGATAATTAAAAATGGTTGACCTTTTATTATTTAAATTTGATAGCATGGATAATAATGAGTAGGTAACAAATCTATTAAACATTTATGAAGTATCTCAAATAGGATATCATGTTGTGGAGAATTATTAATCAAAGAGGTTGTTCTCATGGAACAAACACATTATTCCCTCTATGTAGGACATTACCCTCACTTGTATGAGCACATGTAGTAGACATAAAACTTGTATCACATTACATATATTTGGCCTTAGAAATATCATGATGAAGATAAATCACATGTATATTGGAAGTATTCTTTAGATGTTGTATCTCATCATAGAAAGATGTAATATGATTATTCATAACTTGAAATTTATCTTGAAAAACATGGTGTAAATATTGAATAGAATTTTAGATAGCCTTATGAAATGTGCCATCATTGCTAATGGAAGTACTTGAAATATGAATAAAAATTTAATTCACATGGGAAGGTGTCATATTATTAGGGAACTTGATTGTGTGCACTAGGTTTGTGAGAGTATCTCTACATGTTGGGTTCTGTTGAATTAAATGATACAAGGAGACTTGAAAATTGTGGCATGGGCCATGATGAATAAGAGATATTAAAGACCATGGTAAAATAATGAAACCCTAAGGTCACTAGGGTTAGGGTTGTGATGTTTGATTAGAGAGGGTCAGGTTTACTAAATGATTTCACCTTTTAGGTGAGTTCACCTATTTAATTTAAGAATGTTTTAATTAACATACATAAATAAGAATGAATAATGTTACAAGTGGTTATTTTGATTTAATTAACTTCCAACATTAATTTTATAAATCATAATAACACTTTTCAAAGTGACTAGCTACTTAACAAATGTAGAAAAAGGGAGAGAGTGAACTTAGCTGATTTTGTGTGAATTTCAAGGAGTCCGGTGATCTGGATTCAAAATTCCACCCCCTTAGAAAGCAGGAGAGTATACATATTTATACAAAAATGAGGGCCTCATTTCACCTCTATGTTCAAGTAATGATTGCACAAAGATCAAGGAATATTATAAAGATAGTTAGCCATAAACAAAATATACCGACCGATTCTTATTAGGATGATTACAATGAGAGGAAATACATCATGCCACTAGAAGTGCAAAATATAAGCATTAGTTTCTTTCTTTACAACACATACCTTTTAAATTTTTAATTAGGTCAACTTGTGTGGGTCCCTTTTGGGCTAGATCGGATGGGGTTTGCCTCTTTACTGCTTTTTCAAATCTTATCTACAAATTTTATAGCCTTCATCAATATTTGTGGGGTAAATTATGGGATTCATAAAGAATTTAGAAGCCTTATCTGGTAGGGTCTTGTTATCCCAAATTTACCCCCTGGCTTAATTTGGATAACTCATGAAAATGGAATTAGTCATTTGAAAAATTCTATGACGTTTAAACGGTCATCAATTTCCCCCTTCCAAAAGCATCTTCTATTGGAATTTAAAACCCGTAAGAGGCTTAACGAATTCATCAATGGGTTATAATTAAAAGGTAACAAATTTTCAAGCACCCGATAAAGTCTCCACCTCCAAATTAGTTCAAATGATCGCGATGCAAAGGGCCACATGGCTAGATTCTGGATCAGCTCAAAGGTTTCAAGTTTTGTGGACCTCAAATCCATAAAATTAACCATGTTTTAAAGCATTTCGGGTCCACAAAAAGGAAAAGGTCAGTTTTCTCAATAGGGATACATGGAAAAATTTCTATGAAGCCAATTTTTTAAGTCCACCCAAGATAGATGTTGTGATATGAAGGCACAACTAATGAAATATAAACACGATGCAAGAAAGTCCGACATAGGAAGGTACTTGGAGCTTTCCTATTGGATAATTCTTCACGCTTTTCAGTTAGATATTTCAAATTTTTTGACATTGTGAGGTGCATGGAGATTTTTCATTGGCTCATGTCTCATAGTTTTCAGTCAAGGTTATCAAAATTCTGACACAAGGAAGGGGCATGAAACTTTCTTATTGGTTGGTGCTTCGCAGTCTAAAAAGGTTCTATGGATGAAACTAAATTGCAGAGTAGTGTGGATATTTTCTATTTGATCACGCTTCACGATGGATAATCAAAGTTAAAGAACAATCTAACACCACGAGGAGTGTAACATTGTTTAATTGGTTCGCATTTCATAAAGAAATAGACTTTCCCCCAAAGCTCATAACACAAAATGAAAAGGGAATAAAATCCCGACCCCGCAACTAGAGACCAACACATGGAAAGGGAAAAATTAATGCACATATAGGAAAAGTAAATCTCTGAGCTAATCAAATGTTGCCACTTGTTGCAGCTTTGTGCTTCCCAACATGAAAATATTTAAATTACCATATCTTTTGATCTAGAGCTCCAAATCACACAAAACTTATATCATTGTAAAGGTATCATCGATCCCTTCAATTTGGAATCATAAAAATTAGAAATTGATGGTGTTTGATTGGAGAAAAATAGGGAAAATATTTTTGACATTAATTAATCGATCCTCAAATCAGCCGAACATGCCATATATCTTTGTGTTTACAATTTGTGCAAGAATCTTCAAACCACCATAGCTCCTATTATAGAGATTAGATCCTTGAATTTTTTGGTCTTGTTGGAAATTTGCTGACATGAGATATACTTTAGACCATTCAAAATCATATTTTGGTAGAGTTTTATGGGAAGAAACTAGGGAAATGTTAATCGGGTCATTAAGGCACATATTTATTTAGCTCAACCACCCAATTCTAATCTGATTTGGCCTCCTATAAAAAACATGCGTGGGAGGTGAATTTTATAGCTTTGTAGTTGGATTTATGTGAATTTAATGCTTGTTGTTGGTGATTAGAAGAATAAATCCAAGTTTCCCTCTTCTTATCCTCCTCTTCTCTACTTCTTCTTTTATAAATAGTGGAGTAATGCTCATTGTAAATGTTGGATAGTTTTGGAATACAAGGTCATCATTGTAAAGTGTTGTATAAGTGTTCTTGATTTTCATGCTTTAGATTGTGATTTTGCAATGTTTTTATACTTTCATCCTCAATTTTAATGATATGTGCATCATTTTAAAATCAATAAAATACTTTTTGTGGCTATTATTCTTCCCTAGTTGGTGATTTGTTGCATTTTTTCCTCTTCATTTACTTGTAGGAGTGTTGCATATGTTTCTTCATATTACAGAGTTTATTTCTATTGTGCATTATAGGAAAATGGGAGTTTAAATGTTGTTATGGACAATGTGGCTTTCATTTCTACCCTTTCCACCTTTACTCTTCTGCATTTTATCTCATTCAAAATGTCTTTCCCCTTATTTTGGTGCTATCACTTCCCTTAGTGTAGGATTTCCCTTTTATGCATCTCCCTTTCTCCTTGGTCCCTTGAAACCATAGATTAGTGCTCGGTAGTTGATTTTCCTTTCCTAGTAGTAGTTTATAATTAGAGATAGGTAGAGGAAGTCATCCTTCTCCAGAGGTCTGTCTCAGTTTGAGTCCCACAACTTGGAGACAATCTCATGTTGCCTTAAATCCTAGATAAATCTAATTTTGACGGATGAAATTTTGAGCTCCAATAATTTACGTGATCCTGGTGGGAAAATTATTGGAATCTATACATTTCGCATGTGTGTATCCTAGCCACCTTGGTACCTTCATTTTCCAATTTTTTTGGCACACTCGGTGGGAGAAGTTTGAAAGATTTATTTTCATTAGTTTGCTAAGTTTTGGTGTGTAACTTAGTAATTTCAAGCCTTTTTAGGCTCATTTCAACACATCTGATGACTCCAAGCTCTATATCAACTAGTTTTAGTATTCAAAATGCTCAGTTTCATGAAAAGAATTTAGACAAGGTCTAGAGAAGTAGAAGAAGGAACTTTTGGATACATATAGTTATCACATGGGAGGAAAAGAAGTGGCAAAGTAGTTTAGAGGTCACCTTCACCACCGAATATAAATATTTCTACTCCACCTCCTGGTAGGCATTTCTTGCAATCATCTAGAGAATTAAGACCTATTATTATGAAAAAAACATAGCGAAATTTTCCATTTGTTAAATTCATGGGTGGCAGACCCCTTGCACTTAATGCAAACACATGACATACTAGTAGCTACACTAAAACATATTCCATACTTTACTGATGAAAATCAAGTCACCCCTAATGAAAAACATTTAGGATGTTGCAAATGTATGCTCCCTTCATCCAGTCATAAAAATTATGTAGTAGTCAGGATGCTAGCATCTTCACTCAAAGGAAAATCACTTCAATGGTATAGAAGCTTGACACCTACCTCTATTACCAATTGGAATGATCTTGGCACTACACTTTGCAACCAATTTGGGGAAAAGGTAGAAAATATTTCCTTGTTATAATAACTAACAAATTTTAAGAGGGGTCCTCATGAGCTCATGTAAAATTTCAATTTCATATTTAAGAGGACATGGGACAAAATTCCTACACTCGACCAACTCCAGAAGGTGTTTTTATTTACTTCTTGAGAGATTTCAATTCTAATATTACGGTCATGATTTAGTCTATGGAGGTGGAATATTTATTGATGCCTATCTAATAGATATTATGAATGATAATTTTCTAACACAAGCCCGGAAAATATCCCCTAGGATGCCTATGCCTTAGTTCCATAAATTTCCCTAAGCCCCATAACCTACCATTGCTCATATTCCCGAGCAAGGTCACCAATCTGATCCTTCCACATCCTCTTCTACTCAAAATCAAAAGGATGTTAATTAAATGAATTCCTTGGTTATAAATTTGGCCAAAAAGTCATATCCTTTGAAAAACAACTAGCCCAACCTTATAGAAATTATTCTAATTAAGGGAAATCTTCTAACCAAGGATTCAACCAAGGCTACAAGCCCCATATACATCAATACCCCAATTAGGTCCAAATACATATATCCCACTCCAAAAAGTTACTCCTACTTATCTAATTACCGCTATTAGTACAAGTCAAACATTGGTTCCAATGCAAAATAATATGATACAAGAAATAAAATGGTGTTTCCCATGTAAGAAACCACATAATCAGTTGGTTTGTGCAAATGCATTGCAAGCTCATGCCTTCATGATTCAAAATTCTTCCAATTAGTAGGAACCAATTATAGAAGTAGCCAATCCTAATGAGGATGGAGCTCAAGAGGTAAATCCATATGTTAACCTTTTGTTCTTTAGGGATGATGAATTTTGTGTAATAAATCAAGCGGTGGGTTATTTTAATAGGCCTTAGAATCATGTTGCTGATAACACAAGGTTCAAAAAAAGGATGTTGGATTCCTAAATGTCATCTTCTTCTGATCAAGGCAACATTATTAACAAAGAAATGAAAGTTGGCATATATATAATAAAAAATAAGTTGTGAGAGGTTCTTAACATGCCTGTTTTAGACAAGGAAGTTGCTTACCAAAAAGGCTGCCTATCCCAAAGATTGCAACAATCAAGGAAAGATAATATTATACCTCAAATGAATAAGCTCATAGGCCTTATTTCGAATATTATTAAGTAAATGAAAAGGATGAGTGTCAATTTGACAATGTAGGATGCCTTGGATATTCCATTACAACTAGATATTTTACATGAAGCTATCAAGAAACTTACTCAAACTAACCCTTGTTCAAAATAATTATGTTGTTGTCAATTTTTGTCAAGAAAACAAATCAAAATTGAGAAAAGTTTTCAAGAACCCACCCTTTTAAACGTATTTGATTGTGGGAAAGAATTTAGTTCATAATTACATGATTGATTCAGAGCTAGTACCTCTGTAATGCCCAAAATGATTACTTGATATCCTAGGTCTTAAGTACAACCCTGTTTTTAAAGGTGTTCTACAACTTGATGGCTCAACCATTGGCATCTTAGGAGTGATAAAATATATTGAGTTAACCCTTCATGATTTTCCAAGTTTAACCATAACTCATGATATATCAGTGATTGAATTTCCCCCATGTTTTCCATTTGCTTGTCAAGAGACTTCACTGCCAAAGTAGGTGGCTACTTGTCTTCAGATTGGACTCATATGCTCCTAAGAACTAGATATGGTTCAAGATTTACCATACAAGCTAAGCATATGTTTTCCTATCATATTGAGTCTTATAATCCTACCCCTCCCCAATCAAATTACATAATATATGAATTTCATGAACAAGAGTCAGTTTAGAAAACAACCTCGTCGATCCTTCAATTCTTGACTTTTCATTATATGAATCAGCCAAACACTATGAGTTTAATCCTTATGATACAACTTTGGAAATTGAACTTGGAAAATTCTGCATTCTTGAAAAAGGACCATTTAGGAAAGAGAAATATAGTACTTCCGGATTGTGGAAGATGTTCTTTGATGGTTCTAGAACAAAAAATGGAGCGGGAAAGACTTGTACTAATTTATCTAATCAATGAGAAGTTATTATTTGTTCATAGATTTCAATTTTCATGTTCTAAAAATGTATCAGAGTATGAGGCATTGGTGCATTTCCTTCATATTTCTAAAAATAGAGGAGTCAAAACATTTCAAGTCTTTAGAGATACTGAAATGTTTGTCCACCAAGTGAGAGGGAAGTGTGCCACAAAGAATAAGATTTTGAAAGCTTATAATCACAAATTATTTGATCTTCTAGAGTGTTTTGATGCTCTTAATTTGTAAGTGGTGCGTAGGAGATTGAATAAAAAATCCAACTAGATGGAAGCCCTTGGTTCAAAATTATCACATGTTGAGGATCTTATTAAAGGAAATATACAACACATCAAGGTAGTAGTCAGACCATCTATTCCGAAAATGAAATCAATTGAAAAGTACTTAACAATGATGATTTTTTTTTCAATTCATCTAGAATGAAGTTGAATTTGTTAGGAAATATAATTAGTTAGTGCTCCACATTTATATTTATAGGTTTGGGTGATTATTATAATGGGTGAGTTGTTGAAACAACTCACGTATTGTATTAGTTAAGTTGTTTGTGGAGGGAGCTATTATAGGGAGAGTTGTTAGAGCAACCTCCTTGAGTATAGGAGCAACTTATTCTTTATAATTGTAATGTGCCGTATTGAAATGTGAGACCCGGAATATATTGAAGAAGATAAATGAATATCAATGGTATTTGACTGTAAATATGTAGTATTCGTATCATTTGGTATCTGAGCGAAGATGGTAAATTCAATAGGGGAAGTCCTCTGATTTTCATTCCCTCAATATTGCATTTGCATTCCCGTATTATAATCCAGAGGCGCAGAGGAAGAGGGGAGAAACGCATCAAATTATTTTGGACTCGGGACGTCGACAATGCCATTGGATAATTGCCGCTTCTTATATTGATACGCCTATGGTTCTGTTATCTTTTCCAAGATTACCTCGCTGAAGGATTTGTGTAACATTTGCATCTGCAGTCCTTGCAAATAGATATTTCTATTCGGCCTGTCCAAATGAAGATTTTGGTGGATCTGCAATTGAGGTTTGGAATTTTAAACATAATCTCTGGTAGTGTAATATATATTTGATGCGTTGTGTTGATCCTACATTGTTCCATATTAACCTGCGTAGATATTTTTGGGGGGGACATGTTCAATTTCATCAAAATCAAACACAGATATGTTCCAGCGGCACCTCTGCTTGGGTTCTTATATAGTCTGACTTGGTTATTGTGCATTCGTATTGGACCAAACAGACAGGAATTTTCATTTGTCCTCTCGAAGGGGCCTCAATAATAACAGTGGGGGTAGTGAGCATGTAAATACTGACAGGGATTCCATTCCAAATTCACGTGCTTATGCTAGTTTTCGTCGCAGTTCCTCTTTCCGTTCTTCTGATTCTTTAGATTGTGAAAAGTTCTGGGATTGGACCAGACAGTGGGAAACACGTGATAAAGAAAAGTCCTTTGGGGCAGGTGGAAATGAATGGAACATTAGACATGAAATACACCAAGCTCATGCTCACCCCTCCAATAAACACAGACCACGCATTGAAATGTTGAGCTGCTTGATTCTCGAAAAGCATTCCATGATCTCAGGGAAAGATCTATCCATTTTCCTTCAATTAGCGTTTTTGAGTTATTAGTCGGTTATTGTTTTATTTAGCCTTTATGTTTTGTTCATTGTACCAAATATTACTTTCTGAGTTTAAGTCTTTAGTAAATATCCATGTAAAATTTAAAAAGTAATCTGATTTGTATGATAGCTATGAGTTTAAGTCTTTAGTAAATATCGATAATGTAATCTGATTTGTATGATAGCTATGGTGACCAAATTATTTAGCTAAAGACAAATAAATTTCCAAAAGGATTGGTCACTTTGGAGCATATTTTTAGTCTTGATGATGAATTCAGAGGTGAAGAGAAGAACATAACAAAAAGGTAGGAATATTGTCAACCAGTTACCATTGCACAAGGCAAGGAGCTTCTACTTGGAAAGGTATGTGATGAGAATGAGAAGAAAGCTTTTTATCTCCTTGTGTCAAAATTTCAATGATGTATTCTCATGGGATTATGAAGATCTAAAGGGGTTTGATCAAAACATTGTCCAACATTCTATTGATCTTGATCCTAATGTAAAGCCAATTAGACAAAAGTAAAGGCCAGTTAACCCCAAGATAGATCCCCTCATGAGGAAGGAGTTATCTAAAATGATTGAGGAAAAATAATTTTTCCCATCAAGTACTCTACATGGATGGAAAATATTGTGCTAGTAAGGAAGAAGAAAGGAGAAATCAAACTTTGTGTTCATTTTAGATATTTAAAAAATCTTCCCTAAAGGATCACTATCCTTTACCTTCTATGGAGAAAATTATACAATCTGTGAAACGATCTCGAAAGGTTCTTTATGCTTTATGGATACTCAAGTTTCAATCAGATCAAAGTTAAGGAAGAGGATTGATACAAGACTACATTTACCACCAAATGGGGAACATATGCTTATCAAAAATGCCTTTTGGTTTATCAAATGCAGTGCCAAATTCCAAAGAGAAATGGACATTGCTTTCAAGGGGTATATCAATGAATTCATCCTTGTCTATCTTGATGATATTACCATTTTATCAAAACAAAGTAAGGATCATATCAACCATCTTGAGAAGGTATTTGAGAGATGTAAGGAATTTTGGGTGTCTCTTAATCCCAAGAAATGTAACTTTACAGTCCCTAGGGGAAATATTTTGGGGCATATTGTTTTAAAGGATGGTATTTCCATTGATCTATAAAGAATATCATCCATCTTATCTCTCTCTCTCTCTTTTCCAGCTCACAAGAAATCATTGCAATCATTCCTTGGAAAGATTAACTTTGTTAGGAGATTCATTCCAAATTTTGCAGGATTATTCAAGCCTATCAATCTGATGTTGAAGAAGGATTCAATTTTCAAATGGACAGTATAAGGAATGAGAGATTTGCTAAGATTAAATAGGAAATTTCTCAAGATTCTATGCTTATCAACCTTGATTATGCTATAGATTTTATCTTATAGACACATGGAGTCGAATCTAGCATTGTTGTTTTGACTCATCAAAATGATCAAGGATTGGAGAAGCCATGACATTCTTCAAGAAAAACACTATTGGATTATGAATTGAAGTACAATCACATTGAAAAAAGGTATTTTCTATCATGAGAGATCTAAAGAAATTCAAGTGTATGCTTTCCACTAATCATATCAAATTTTTAGTCTCACATCCCAGTGTGAGAGAATTCATTATGGGAGCATACATCAATGAGAAAATAATGATATGGGTCACTTAAATAATGTAATATGATGTGACTATCAAGACCACAAATCTAGTAAGAGGTTGAGCACTTTATTAGAATATTTATTTGTATGCTTAGGATCATCAAGAAACCTCCTTCATGAATGAAGAACTTCCACATATCGCTAAAATTCAAAGGATGAAGGAGATGCAATCAATGATCACTGATGGATTATTGATATGACTAGATTTTTGTCTATTGGTGCATATCCTTTTGGCCAAAAAAAAAAAGGAGACATCTAAGGTTGTAATCCATTCCTTATGCACTCGTTAGTTCTGGGTTTTGTTTGAGAGAAATGCTGATGGAGTTTCGCTAAGGTTCATTGAAGGTGAACAAGTAAACAATGTTTTGATAGAATTCCATGATGGTTTCTTGGGTAGACATTTCTCTTCCAAAACCACTATAATTAAGATTATAAAAGCAGGTTACTTTTGGCCTACATTGTTTGTAGATGATTACAAATGGGTCAGAAAATGTAGGAAGTATTCATTCTTAATTGGTAAGAAGAGGTTGGCTTCCATTTCACTTCATTTGATTTAAGTAGATCATCCATTCTCCCAATGGGGTCTTGATTTCATTGGCATGATCAACCCTCCATCAAGTACCGATCACAAATGGGTCTTAACAACAACATACTACTTTACTAGAGGGACCGAGGATATGTCATTGAAGGAAGCAACTGAATCAATTATCTTTTATTTCCTTGAGGACATTGTGACAAGGTTTGGTATCCCTCAAACTATCATTTTTGATAATGCAAAGGATTTCTTAGGATCTAAAATTTCTTGTTGGGCTCTTGAAATTGGTATTTATTTGAATACTTCTTCCAACTATTACCCTCAAGGTAATGGTTTAGCAGAATCCACTAACAAGAATCTGATTAGGATCATGAAGAGAACAATGGATCCAAATCAAAGGCAATGGCATAAAAAGACAATAAATGATCTTTGGGATGATAAGATCACAATGAAGAAGGAAATTAGCACTTCCCCTTATAGGATTGTCTAGGGAAAAGAAGCTTTGATTATTTTTTCACTTGAATTTCCTTCACTTGAATTGGCTAAAAATTGGAATTTGAAGTGGTAGGTCAAAGAGAAATAATAATGGCATAACTGGATGAGATTGAAGAAACAAGGAATTCTGCCATGATAAAATTAGAACAACATTAAAATTTGACCAAACACTAGTTTGATAAAAGGCTAGGTTTCAGATGTTTAAGGTTGGTGATTTGGTATTGAAATGGGATGCTGAAAGAGATAAACCAAGGAGACACTCTAAATTTGATGTAATTTGGAGTGGTCCTTATCATCAGTGCTTGCAAGTAAGCCAACTCTTTTGAGTTGTCTGATCTTGATGGAGATGTACTACGAATCCCCGCTAATGAAATTTATCTTAAACATTCCCATTAAGTTGTTTTATTACATCTTGTTCATAGTAGATTAATTTTTAATTCCTCTAAGTGCTTTCAACACATTTTCTTATTGGTAGAGTAGTTTCAATTTCCTAAGTGTTTTGCATAGTTTTGTTGCTTTTGGATGGTCTTGTTGCATAGTGATCATGAAGGATTACAGAGGAAGTATGTGGAGAAGAAGAGTTCCAAAGTGTCAAGGATCAGTTGCAAATACTCTATAGAGAAAAATGTAGAAAAAATAAATTAGATTATTGGGGAAGTTTTAAATGCTCATTTTTCAATCCTAAGATTAGTTATAGTTCAGGGGCTCACATTCCTCTTCCTTGGTCAAAAAATAAATATTTTGGATTTTTTTAAAGTTTTAATTAAAAATCCCAATTCATATTCAAAAATCAAGCCAAATTTTGTCTTTAGTTCACCTCTAGTTTGAGAAGGTTTAATGGTGGAATCAGATAGTTGGAGCAGTTTCAAATCTTCATTCAAAGCTCCACATATCAACTTCAGAAGTTACACTTCATTACTAAGTCCATGCAAGCTCAGGGTAAGAATTCCAATGTTTTAAATCAGTTATTTATTGTTTCGGGCTTGAATCCATGCCCAATGGATACTTAAAGGCTATTGGTCAAATTTAGTAGGAAAATTACCCCTGAGGTTGCCAAACTGTTATCCCAAATTTACCCCCAAGTTAATTTGGATAACTCATTAAAAATGGACTTATCCATTTAACCACACATGTGTTAGGAATATATTTGTTTAGTGCTCCATTTACGTTACATTGTTGTATTTTTATGCCCATGAATAGTATTCTGGGTTATTTTTTATAACATATCCCTTCATAATCATAGGTTGTTTGACTATTTGTTTGGTTATATAATAGCCATGAATCGTCTATGTAAAATATAGAAAATACATTATTGTCTGGTGAATGTGTTCGGATCTCTTATCCTCCACATTTGGTATCAGAGCATATTAATTTGATTATGTGAAATATATGGAGGTTTTAAGTCATTCATCATACATTGGTCCATTGGGCCATTTCTTGATATAGTTGAATAAATCATATTATATTTCACAGTCCTCTATCTATGCAGAGACGTATATATGCACAAATAACAAAGTGAAATAGGGGAAATTGCTTTGTGCTATAACCCCGAGGATTAATAAAATGTAAGAGGAGTTGAAAATGTAACTTAAGAGGATTGAAGAAATCAAGGTCCATTCTCGCTAGGCGATCGATCTGCTTCATAGGAACATCCATCGTGTTTGAAAATAATTTATATAGTTGTTACATCTTCAACGTGTTGTGGATATTCTTCTAACAGCTGCATCATATGACACATTTGGAGGATTTTTCCAAATATGTGCATTGAATCATAGTCCATTATTGACCATGACTTATGCATCCTTCATTTGATTCATTAGTGGATGGATTAACAAGTAATTTGTTTAGAGATCCAACAATCTGCATCTTTTTCCTCACTCACATCTTCAAAGACGTCTCTATAGAGACTTGCCTCAGTTGCAAAGAAAAATAATTGTAGACTCATCAAGTTTGGTGAGTTGACCATCCAAATCTCCACATCTTCAATTCTCTGTGAGATCTTCTCAGATTCTTCATCTAGTGCATGCATTTGCAGAGTATTATTTTTCAAATTTGGTGATCAATTTGAACGACATTGAGAATTTGTTATTTTGTTCCTTGCATTCATTTTGGCTTGGTCAATTACATTAAAGGATTTTATGAAGTGAATCACATCTATTGTCATTAATATCTACATTCACATTGAAGTTAGATATCTCTAGAAATCGGTCTTCTATCATCATCTGCGCATTCACTTGTGCATGAATCTTTCTGATTAGTTGATTTTGGTGACTCAAAACTGTGGTGTGACTAAGATATCAGATTCTTGTAGATCTCACCATTTTGGCATCCATGTGGATGTGTTTTCCTCTAAAACGTCATGATCATAAGTAAAGAACAGTTGTCCAAATCTATGCCAGATCTTATCAAAATTACAAACCTGAAAAAGTGTTACAGATCTCTCCTCAGACTCGTCTCAGTTGTAATCTTTCCCTATTGTGCACTCAGGTCTTATCAAAATCTCTAAATGTTTAAAATATCTATTTTTTTAAACAATGTTGTTCGTGTCTTTGTAGGTTTGGCTTTATTCATTTCACTTAAAGCCTAATTGCATTAAATATAGTCTTGGGTCGATTAAGTGTTGGTCTAAGTTAATTAGAGCTTGGGAAATAATTTCAACGAGTCTTCACCCTATGTCTTCCACTTGTACATTCAAGTCGAATAGTATATTTATAAAATATTGGTAAGTCAATATGTTAGTGTATAATGTTGAGTTGTGGAGCTTAATTACTTTAGTTTAGCATGTAGTGTAAAAATTACTAGAAAAAATAGTAACCATCATCGGTTAGGGGAACCAACATTGGTCGTGCAAGGAGGAACCAACATCGGTTAGGGTGAACCAAAATTGGTTACCTATGTGTGGATGTTTTAATTAACTCTCGGGAATTAGATTTATTTTTAACATTAAAGTAGATCTAATGATTGTAATTGCATGGCTAAGTGACCTAAGTTTATAAATGAATATATAGGCATGAAAGCTAGGGTTTAGAAGTAAGAATTAACAAGAATAAAACAGAACTTGCAAAATTTGGTGAGAGATAATTCTTGGAGAAGAAGCAAAAACTTGAAAGAAATAAAATACTATACATATGAGAGGTGTGGAAGATTGTAAATCTTCATTATATATCTTATCAAAGCTTTGGATAATATATTGTCTTGTTTCTTGGTAGACATAGCCCACACTAGGTGAACCACATTAAATATGGTGTTGATTTATGTCTCTTGTTTTATATATTTCTTCTGGTAGAATATCCACTTTTATTTGCATGTATGCTTAGATATGATATATTATCTGTACAACTGGTGTGCTAACCCCAACAAATGGTATCGAGATTTGTTTGAGGGTTTTGTGTGTTGACAAATTTACTCACAGAGGGTTTTTTGATTGAGTGGGAGCTACAACAATGGAAGAAGAAAACAAATACAAGGTAGAGAAATTTGACGGCCAAAATTATCAATTATGGAAGATGCATATTGAGGATTATCTATATCAAAGAGATTTGTATTTACCGTTGGATGAGAAGTATATACCTATGAAGATGAATGATGAAGAATGGAAGATTATTGATAGAAAGGCTTTGGGATCTATAAGATTGATCCCGACAAAGATCTCAGGCTTCCAATATTACTGAAGCAACTTCTATGGTAGAGTTAATGAAATCTCTTGCTACTTTATATGAAAAACCTAGTGCTTTAAGTAAAGTTTATTTGATGAAAAAACTATTTAGTTCTAAGATACATGACGGTGGATCTACATATAGTCATTTGAATAATTTATGATCTATCAGAAACCAATTAAAATCGGTTGCTATACTATTTGATGATGAAGTAAAAGAACTTTTATTCTTATGTTATTTTCTTGATAGTTGGGATAACTTGGTAATTATGTTAGTAATACATCTGCTAATAATATTTTGAAGTTTGATGATGTGGTTAGTATAATATTGAATGAAGAAATTCACAGGAAGATTACAGAGGAATCATCATATGGGAATGATTTGAATGTAGAAATCAGGGGCAAGTAGGAGAGATCCAAGAGAAAGAGTAATGGGAAATTAAAGTCAATGGATAACAAATCTAAATCAACAAGTAAGGGAATTACTTGTTGGAAATGTGGAAAGAAAGACCATGCAAATAACTATTGTTGGTCAAAGGATAAAGAGAACCAACAAAAAAAGACAAAGGTAAAGAAGAAGAAAATCTTGCTGCAACAAAGGTAATTTAAGATGCTCTTATTCTTTCTTTAGATAATAGAATTGATTCATGAGATTCTTTCCATGCAACCCCTAATAAGGGTTATTTCAGAAATTATGTCTAAGGAAACTTTGGGCATGTTTATCTCGGTGATGACAAACCTTGCAGTATTACTAGTAAAGTGGAAGTTCATCTAAAATTGTAGAATGGAAATACATGGGTATTGAAAGATGTGAGGCATATGCTAAGCCTAAGGAGGAATCTTATTTCTACAGGGAAACTAGGTGAATCAAGTTTGTATGGTTACTTTTCAGAGACTCTTGGAAAGTCACCAAGGATGTTCTTGTTGTGGCAAGAGGTAAGAAGGTAGGAACATTATATTTATATACCTATGTTATTGATTCCTTTTCTACATTATCTACTTCAGATTCAGATGCATGCATGTGGCATAATTGGTTGAGCCATATGAGTCAAAAAGGAATGTAGATCTTAAAGGCTAAGGGTAAGTTATCAAATTTTAAAGATTTAGATCTTGATTTATGTGAGCATTGTATCTTTGGAAAGTAAAAGAGAGTGATATTTCTCAAAGTTGGGGCAACTAAGAAGGAGCATAAATTAGAGCTTGTACACTCAGATGTGTGGGGACCAACTCAGGTAGCTTCTCATGGAAGATCCTAGTATTATGTTACTTTCATTAGTGATGCTACAAGAAAGGTATGGGTTTATTGTATTAAACGTAAATATGATGTTTTTGAGACTTTTAAAAGGTGGAAATACCTTTTTGAGAATGAATCAAATTCTAAGTTAAAGTGCCTTAGATATGACAATGGTGGTGAATACTTTAGAAAGGTGTTGAATGATTATTTTTCAGTGAAAGGGATACGTAGAGAAAGAAAGGTTCCAAGAAGACCACATGATAATGGTGTTGCAAAATGAATGAACATGACAATCATGGAACATGCTAGAAGTATGAGGATACATTCGGATTGCCCTTGCAGTTTTGGGTAGAAGTAGTTGATACAATGGTTTATTTGATTAATTGTGGGCCTTCAATTTCACTAGATGGAGGAATACCATAGGAAGCTTGGACCGGAAAAGAGGTAGATCTTTCTTTTCTTAATTTTTTTGGTTTAGAAGATTTTATGCATGTTGATAAGGTAAATAGGAAAAAGTTGGATGCAAAATCCAAGATATGCACTTTCATTGGTTATGGATCTGTGATTTGATTCCATTTTCGATTTAGAGAATTCTAAAATTATTAGGAGTCGTAATGTTGAATGGAATGAAAAGAGAATGTATAGGGATCAAATTTTGGTACCCAAGGATGAACCAATTGAGAAGTTTGTGTATGAAAATGAACTCTCAGATTCAAAAGTAATACCGACAGGGTTACACAGTAACATGTGTTGATTTACCCTTGACCGACATCGGTCAATATAACCGGTATTAGTTACAGAAGAGCCAAAATGACATCAGTTAGCATAACCGATGTCGGTTATAGGTGACCGACACTGGTCACTATTAGGTTTAGATACAAATGTCCAGAGGTCCGAGATGTGCCTCCGATACCCAAAAATTCTATGAGAAGGTCACAAAGGGTAAGTAAACCTCTAGAAAGATTTACACCTTCTCTATTTTATG
Source organism: Taxus wallichiana var. yunnanensis (assembly GCA_018340775.1). Classification (NCBI taxonomy): domain Eukaryota; kingdom Viridiplantae; phylum Streptophyta; class Pinopsida; order Cupressales; family Taxaceae; genus Taxus; species Taxus wallichiana. Next base: position 539,661,659 of record CM031238.1, read on the forward strand.
TATTATTAACTAATAATGGTGAACCAAATTTTTTGAGGAAGCAATGCATGATAAGACCCACGTCTAGTGGGAGCATGACATGGATGAGGAGATGGAATCCTTGGAACAGAACCAGACTTGGGATTTGGTTAAGTTTCTAGTAGGTAAGAAAAATTATAGAACAAGTGGGTTTACAGGATCAAGGAAGAAGAGGGTGGACAAAAAAGGTACAAGGCAAGGCTTGTAGTAAAGGTATTTGCATAGAAATCAGGCATTGAATTTGGTGAAATATTTTCTCTTGTAGTAAAGAATAATTATATTTGTATTGTATTGAGTTTAGTTGGAGTAGAGGATTTGCATTTAGAGAAACTAGATGTGAAGATGACTTTCCTTTATGGTGATTTGGATGAAGAGATTTATATACAATAGCCTCTTGGGTATGAAGTCAAGGGTAAGGAGAAATTAATGTGAAGGTTGAAAAAGAGCCTATATGGGATCAAGAAAGCTCCAAGGAAATGGTACATTTGGTTTGATAGTTTTATGCATGAGAATGACTACTTGAGATGTGAATACGACCATTGTGTTTATTTCATGAAGCTTGAAAATAGGAGCTATATTATTTTGTTACTATATGTGGATGATATGCTTATTATAGGATCTAGTATGCAGGACATTGGTGAGCTTAAGGGAAAGCTATCTCACACATTTTCTATGAAGGATTTAGGAGCTACAAAAAAATCCTTGCCATACAAATACATAAAGACAAGAAAAACAAGAAATTGTATTTATCTCAGGAGGATTATATCTACAAGGTGTTAGAAAGGTTCAAGATGTAGAATGAAAAACCTGTTAGTACACCTATGGATGGACACTTCAAATTGAGAAAAGATCAGTGTCCTTCATCACATGAGGAGGTCAAATACATGACACGAGTGCCATATGATTCAACATTTGGGAGTCTCATGTATGCTATGGTTTGTACCAAACTAGACATTGCACAGGTCATTGAAGTGGTGAGTAGATATATGGCCAATCTAGGTAAAGAACATTGGAAAGTAGTCAAATGGATAATCGGTATTTGAAAGGGACATCTAGCATGCATTTATTTTATGGAGGTTATGATATTTCATTATGTGGCTATATTGATTTGGATATGGATGGAGATCTGGATGGTAGGAGGAGCACTATTGGATATATTTTCACAATAGGTGGGATGAAAGTTAGTTGGATTTCAAGATTACGAAGGTTGTGGATTTTTCTACTACAAGAGGCGAGTATGTTGCAACTACAGAGGCTAGGAAGGAGATGATATGGATGAGTAGGTTCATAGAAGAGTTGGGAAAGGAGAAAAGTGATTTTAAACTGCTCAAAGATGACAGTTAAAGTGTAATTCATTTGGAAAACAACTCAACATTTTATTCAAGAATGAAACACATTCAGTTGAGGTATCACTTCATACGACAGGTATTGGAGGATGGGAAGTTGAATTTGGAAAAGATTCATACGAGCAAGAACCCTGCGGATATGCTAATGAAGCCATTAGTAAAGGAGAAGTTGGAGCTACACTCCACTTCTGTTGGTCTTCGAGTTTGATACTTGAAGAGGAAGAAAAAAAGCTAAGGAAGGATCCAAGAATGATGTTGTACAAGTATGGTGCAGTAATTAATCTCCAAGTGGGATATTGTTGAGTTGTGGAGCTCAATTACTTGATTTAGCATGCGATCTAAAACTTTGTGGAAAAAACAAGAACCATCATTGTTTAGGGGGAACTAATAATGGTCACCCAGACTGGCATCAATCGTGCAAGGAGGAACTGGAATCGCTTAGGGAAAACCAACATCGGTTACATGTGCGTGGATGTTTTAATTAAATCTCAGAATTAGATCTATTTTTAGCATTAAAGCGAGATCTATTGATTGTAATTCCATGGATAAGTGCCCTAAGTTTATAAACGACTATATATTCATGAAAGATAGGGTTTAGAAGTAATAATTAATGAAAATCAAGAATAACTTACAAAATTTGGTGAGAGAGAGAATTCTTGGAGAAGAAGAAAAATCTTGAAAGAAAGATAGTACTTGTACATTTGAGAGGTGTGGAAGATTGTAAATCTTCATTGTATATCTTGTAAAAGCTTTGGATAATAGATTGGATCATTTCTTGGTGGACATAACCCACACTTTGGGTGAACCACATTAAATCGGTGTTGATTTATGTCTCTTGTTTTGTATATTTCTTTTGGTAGAATATCTACTTTTATTTTCATATATGCTTAGATATGATATATATCTATACAACCGTGTGCTAACCCAAACATATAAGTTCAAATTGGTGTATGTGGTGTATGGTTAAATCTATTACGTGTCTTTTTCAAGTAAGTTGTCGTAAGTCTTTGTTACCATTTGCTTCATCCACCAAATTGAAGTATTCATATATTTGTTTTCATTTATAATATAGTCATTTGTTGTCATTAAATGTCTTGCCATCCAAATTCATTTGTTCGTGTTTAGTATTTTTAAATTTAGAGTCCTATTTTATATGTATATGTCGTCATTAATTGATGTCTTGTCAAAAATTCAAAAAATTAAAAAATTTCCTCGTGGACGCATTTTCGGTGTTACTCAACATCCGGAAAATAAAGTGTTTCACATTACGGGAGGGAATAAAAGAATAATCAAAATGTGAAAAAAGTTGAGCGACATGATCATATTTATTGAGTAAGAAAAATTATTCACTAGAGGATGGAGGATGGAGGTCAATCAATGATCTTTCATCAGTATCAATGATGGGGCCGCACTAAGCTATGGTGACTATGTGTGTCTCATTTTTCTTTCATTATGTGCTTCAGATTTTATAGTACTTGTTTTGGAGTGTGTTCTGGTTTCTAGTTTCTAGTTTTTTGTGATATGTTTTAAGATCATTCCTATTCATAGGGGCTCACTAAAAGATGGGCTTGATAAATTTGCGCACCTCATGTGAGCTTCCAGCCAGCCGGGTGATGTACCGACGTGCCTAGGGTTTAAAGGGAGTAGGTAAAAGTGACTACATTTTGGTTCCATTGTTGGGACCTCTTTTGAATTTGTTGTAAGAATGGTGTGTGATGGCAGAGTGCTTGACTTTGGCTAGCATGGAGACTTGGATTAAGAACACGAGGATGAGTTTGCATAGAGATTCAACACTAGACCTGAGTTTGATGCACGTATATGGGTAGAGGAACATATGTATCATGAGCTTTATGAAATGTTCTTTTGCTATTTTCTAATAGAACTGTATGAATGGTTATTGGCATATGCATCAAGGAGGAGTAGGTAATATCGACCTCACATGTGGACCCAAGAATATTATCAATGACTTTATGATTTCGATCTGATCTAGAATCGTACTATTGATCATTGGTGGAGTGGTGTTGACTAGCTACATGTTAGAGTACATTGTTTCTACTTATTCTTTCGATAGGTTAGTGAGTTCAAGTTCTTGCGAGAATCAAGAGGATATTTATTATGTGCTATACTACTAGCCATCAAGATCCTAATCTTCACTCTGAGTTTAGAATAATTTCCTATGGCTATATAAACTCCCACTAGGTGCGGGGTGCGAGAAGTGGGTGTGGCAAGAAATGATGGATCCTTCGGCGAAGTGAAGGGAGAAGAGAGGAGGCTCAAGTATAATGAAGCTTAGGAGATGGAATTGGTGAGACATTGTGATATTTTAGGAATGATGGATGTTTAGAGGTAGACTTTGTGAGAAGGACATGAGGTTCACGTAAAGGATGTGGAACCTGAGTAGTCTATGCTACCCTATCTTGGAAAATGCAAAAGGAGAACCCCCTTAGATTCTAATGAGATCTCGTCAAATGGAGAAAGGAGATGACAGACAATAGGTGCACATTTCAACCCACATGGCAACCAAGCCCTTACACTTAGTTTTCCATTCTCTGAGACAAGTATCGCTAGTTCGGTTGGTGTTAGTATTGGTAAGCAAACAACATTAGGTAGATATCGTTTCTCATTGAATTAATTTATGGCTGCGAAAAATTTCCTGTGTTTGGTGGTATCCCATTAGGCATGTTAATTTGACAAGGTGTGAGCTCGTAGAACATGGGTATCACGTCTGGAAGTAGTTCAAATTCACATACTATTGGAGCTCAATTTCATACAACAAAGGGGAATGCCGAGTAATACTACTTCAAGCCCTATACCTACTACTCGGAGGATCATCCAAAGGATATGTTGGATCTATGGGATCAATGGTTATTGGATCTAGTGGTGGAGGAAACACATGAGGGAATCAAGGTTCTGGATCTAGTGGGCAAGGACCACAACCCCATCAGCAAGTATTTTATGAGATGTCTCTTCATTTTCCCGATTATAAAGGTGTTGAGGATGCTACAGAGAATGTACACAAGTGTGAATTACTATGGCATGCTAAGGGGATCACTACCCCGAGTAGAAGGCAAGCTATATTACAACTACGTTGCAGGGGCACACCCATATCTGGTACCAAAAGTATGAACCACATATGGTGGTGGTGGATTATACGGCATTATGTGATGCCTTCTTGGTGGAATTTCATATTCCTAAGTTTGAGGAAAAGAGCATCAACACGCTCAATGGGATTTAACAAGGTATGGCAAAGAGTGTGTGGGCACCATAGAAATACCAAAGTAGATGCCTCTCATTACAAGAGAATAGGTATTGTATGGGAAGTACCTTAACCCAACTTATCACAATGAGGTTTACCAGAGACTGTGGGGGTTATTAGGAGTTTGTAGGGGGATATCGAGTTCTTGAAAGAGTAGTTGTGGATGTTGGAAGATGCAAAGAAAGCTGAGATCCATCAAAATGATGTCAATGATGTCAAATAGGTATGTAAGATGCTACACCAGGAAAATATCATTCCCCTGTTATGAGAATGGTTGAGAGGAAAGGTACCATGCGCTAGATGTGAGCGCGAGAGGCAGATCTTGTATGATAATTTTCCCCCTCATAGTCTTGATTATGACAAGGAGATCACATTGAATGTGGTAGTTGATGGATGGATTTTGAGCAACATACTAATTGAAACAGGTGCAAAGGTTAATGTTCTTACTCTAGATGCGTGGAATTAGATGGGGAGACCACCATTACATCCATCTTCAAATGTGATGTACATGGTGAATAGGACTAAAGCTACACCCATCGAGTCTTGAAGGATGCTTCCATAACCATTTAAAGGAAAAGTTCATTAGGGACTTGCACTTGCTGAGGAAGATATTTTTCCAACCTTACTTGGACGCCCTTAGTGTTATGCAAATAATGTTGATTTATGTTTCAACAAGGGATACATCAGCTTTGAGAACAAGAAGGAACATGTTATTATTTCACTAACAGATGGAAGGTCAGAACCCTATGTCAAGCCTTTGGGGAAGAAAACATCAATAGAATTTATGTGCACACCATTAGGGACCTAAATATTATTGAGTCATCAAGAGGATTCATTTAGTGGGATGATGCTCACTCCTTGAGTGATATGAATAGCATTCCGTGTGATAATTTGGCACATAGGACTTATGATTTGGTTGGAATAGAATTAAATGGAACTATTAATCGTGTTGTTAAGGCATGTTTGGTTTGGTGTCTGGGAGGAAGATAGTTACCAATTTACATGGGAGAAGGTAACCCCAACATATTCTTGTACACTATAGAAGTCTAATGGACATGTGAAGTAGAATGAAGGAATATTCTTATTTATACCTTGTGTGGAACAACTGTGTGTTGGTGATGAATCATTGGGATAATCTTATAGAGTGGCACGAGGTAAGAATCACGTTCTCTATTAGATTTCTATGGACCAATGCACCTTCAAGGATATGTGACTATCATGGGAGGGAATCAGCCTTGTACCACATTCAAGAATGTGAGAAAGCATAGACAAAAGGATCAGAAGCTTTACCCCCTTCACTCTGGGTGCATAAGTTTTATTCCACCCTTCACAGGTTGTGTAGACACATGGTACATCCATTCGAGTTACGTCGCCAAAAAGACATTGGCGGAGTTGACAACAGTATTATTTAGAATTTTGAGTATCTATCTTATAAACCATTAGTGAATGAGGCTTTGTAGGTAGTCAAGCACCTTACTTTGGGAGATAGTGCCAAATCTGAGGACCTCATCCTAGATTTACTAGGCGATCTTGATTTGGAGGCATGCTTTGAGGAAGGATAAGAAGTGAATGAAGTATAATTTGAGTGCGCTTGCCTAGAAAAAGAGAAAGGAAAAATGGTGTACTTGATAGAAGATGAAGAAATAGAGAACCTTGATGTTGATCATACAAAGGGTACGCATGATGTCTTGGATAATGTGGATGATAAGGTGAGCACCTACCATGATCTGTTGAAGAAAAAGAAGGTTAACATTGGAATAGAAGTAGAACCGAAAGAAGAAATCATTGGCAATTTGAATAGACCAAGAGATCTCAAAAATAATTGAGCTACTTTGCGTGACTACTAGGATTTGTTCCCACACTAGTATCATGAGTTAAAATGAGTTCATCACTCATTGGGATAGATGTGGATTAGGTTAAAGGAAGGTGCACACTTGATTAAGAAGAGGCCTTATCGAATGAATCTTAATCTGCGCATAAAGGTAAAAGAAGAAATTGACAAGATGTTGGAATCTAGGATCATTGAAGCTATTGAAGAGTCTGAATGGGTTAGTCTAATGGTAATTAGTATCAATAAATATGGAAGGATACATATCTTTGTAGACTACAGAGACATGAATATTGCATGTGCTCTAGATCCTTTTCCAATGCCTTTAATCGATGTAATCTTAGCAGTGTAGCTAGGCATGAGATCTACTATTTTACAAAAGGATTCTTAGGGTATCACTAGGTAATGATTGCAAAATAAGACTAGGAGAGACTACTTTCACCACCGAACAGTCGTCGTTTTCTTATATGGTTATGCCATTTGGGCTTAAGAATGTGCCTACTATATTTTTGTGCATTGTGGTACAAACATTTCAAGAGTTTATTCATAAGATTATACAATTATACTTGGATGATTGGAAAGTGTATGGATTAGTAAAAGATCATTGCATTACCTTGAGATTGATGTTTGAAAGATGCAGATAGTTAATTATCTCTATAAACATTAAGAAATGTGTCTTTTCTACTCCTTTTGGCACATTTATAGGTCATATTATTTGTAAGGAAGGTTTATTCATGGACCCTACCAAAGTTGTTGTTATTTAGGGCTTGGAGGAGCCTGCCAATCAAAACACAAAGGCGTGGATCTTTGGGGTATACAAGATAATACAAACAATTCATCAAAGGTTATGTTAGAATTTTTGTTCCCTTGGAATATCTATTGAGGCATAAAGAAATATTTCACTTTGGGGTGAGGCACAACAAGTGGCTTTTGATATGTTGAAGGAGAAGCTTACTACTGCACCCATTTTGTGCTTTTCCTCTTAGGACAAGCCTTTTCATTTGCATCCGGGTGCATCGGTATGGAAATTGGAGTAGTTTTAGCACATCTTGGAGAAGGGATTGTTGATCACCCTTTATGTTTTGTAAGCAGAAAGTTAACTCCAGCTGAGTAGAATTACACAACAATGGAGTGCGAAGCATTGTCTATGATTTATGTGCTGCATAAGTTTAGGCAGTACTTGTTAGCTACTCCATTTATCTTTTACACATATCACATGACACTTAAGTATTTGGTAAACAAGTCTATTTTGCAAGGGCACATATGCCGGTGGATCTTGTTATTTCAGAATTCGACTTTTGGTGGTAGTCAAACTAGGAAAGTTCAATTCAGGACCTGACCATCTTTCCAGAATTAATTTAGGTGAGGATGTACAAAGCATTAAAGAAAAATTCCAGATGCATAGCTATTTAGATTACAATGCACACCCACTAATTTAGAGGATATTGTTTTCTTTTTATGAACAAGCGTGGCACCTGATGGTCTGAAGAGTATAGAAAGTAAATAGCTTCCCATTTGTGTCGTGCCTTATATGTTGATATGTGAAGATCTATAAAAACTTGGCCGAGATGATATTTTACGCTGGTGTGTACTAGAGCATTAGTGCATGGGTATTATGGAGGAATCTCCTGGAGAGATTGCTGATGGAAACTATACGGGAGAGCCACCATGCACAAGATTTTGATGGCTATTTTGTGGAGGGAAACATTATACAAGGTTTGCTAAGAATATGCCAGGGTGTGATCATTACAAGACCTTAGGAAGCCTAGGCATAGAGAGGAAATGTCGTTGATGCCTATAGTAAGTGCAAAACCCTTTTAAAAATGGGTAATTAACTTTGTGGACCCTATTTCCCCGGTGCATAGGTTAGGGTCATGTTACATCATTACTTGTATAAACTATCTTACACGATGGGCGGAGAAGAAAAACCTACGAAGGATTGCACTGCAACTACTGCAGCAAGGTTCCTTTGGGAGAATATCATAAATATGTATGGATGTCCATTGAGTTTAACAAGTGATAGGGGTACTCATTTCTTGAATGAGACTGTTAGGATATTATTGGCAGAATTTATGGTATCCCATCATAAAACTACACCCTATCACCCACAAGCTAATGGAACTGTTGAAGCTTTCAACAAGATTTTGAGCCACACATTGACAAATATATGTGATGTTGGAAGGAAGGATTGGGATGATAAATTCTCTGTTATTATTTGGTTTTATAGAACAACCTACAAGAGACTCAACAAAGCAACACCCTTTTAGTTGGTGTTTGGCATCAAGGTTGTTTTACCGGTTGAATTTATGTTACCATCCCTACGTATTGCGCACATGAGGATTGGCTGATGAGAAATCACTTGAAGAGAACATAGACAAACTAATGTAGTTGGATGAGAGGCATGCCATATCCCAATGGAGCTAGAAAATAGAGAAAGAAAGACAGAAGGCCTGACATGATTGACACATTAAAAATAAGAAGCTGGAGGTTGGAAATATGGTTCTTTTGTATGATTCCAAGTTTTTGTGCCACCTTAGGAAGTTCCAAGTGCATTGGTTGGGATCGTATGTCATGACCTATATACTTGAATTAGACGTTTGCAAGTTAAAAGATTTGGATGTCACACAGTTGTCCAATTGATTTAACGGGAGTAGGTTGAAGCCCTACTATAAATAAGTCTTCTTGGTGTTTGTAATAAGGAAGTGTTTCCATTTAGCTTAGGTTTCCCTTTAATGCATTTTCCTTTATATGTGTTTCCTTTCATCGTCGTTATGCTTTTTCTTTTAGTCCTATGATGTGTTACATGTTTATGCACCAATAAAAAATACTTTCTAAGAGGTTTCATGCATAGAGGACCGCACATACTTTTAGTGTGGGGTGAAAAGTGAAGTAAGAGGCACAAATTTAGAGCAATATTGTTGGTGGCCCGGAGATAAAAACAAAATCATGTGGTATCGAGGAGGAATGTGTGTAGCAGAGGTGATAATGGTTAGAAATAAAATGGTGTCAAGAAATAGTTTTATGAAATCCATGTATAGTGATGAATGCACAATGCAACATGAGGTAGGTGGTGGCAGGAAGAACTACTTGGTATAAGATGCAAAGGTAGATGAAATTTGGTCTTGAGAGCACACATAAGGGAGTTTTTGATCGATGTATTTTTGTGTGCAAAATGTTGAGGAGGTTACATGTGAGTGGGATTGTAAAGGAAATGCACTAGAAAAATTGAAATTTAATGCGATAGTATGGTGGTAGGTGGTATGGAAATAAATGTGGTAAAAAGAGAAAACTATAAATAGGGAGTTAGGGTAAGTTATTTTCACCTTGTGTTTACTTGTGGAAGAGCTCTTACGAACTAGGGAATCCTTGTGATAAATTTGCAAAAATTGTGTACTAAGTGAGAGATTTAAGAACTAGATTGGAATGGAGTACATGGGCATGTGCAGAAGTGGTTGTTTGGAAGGATTTCTCCACATTTTAAGGTTATATTGTGGAAAGAAATGGTTTCTAGGTTAGGGTTTGAGAAACTAGGGCATGGGTTTGAAGAATTTATGCAGAAGGATTAGAGCCAAGGGATTGAGTAGTAAAAATTCAAGATACAAGGAAAAATTAACATAGACCAGAAAAGGAAATTGGAACCAAGGATCATGTCTTCCACCTAAGAAGAAGGGAAGAGGAAAACTAGTTGCATCGACAAGTTTCAATAAAGAATGGTATGCGAGAGATGCAATACCCAGATGGGGTATTATTAGGGATGGATTGGGTATCTCATGTGCGTAAAATGGTTATAAGTGATTATAACCATAGGAAAGATACAACTGAGAAAGAGATGACATTGGAGCTTATTCACCCTACATGAGAAAGAACAGAAGATGACAGACCAGTGTATGATGACTCGTGAAGAGGACATTGGAGAAGGATGGGATTTTGCAACTCTATGAGTTGCCATTTTTCGGAAAGCCTGAGAGATTATACCAGTGGATTATGTTGTGTGTGCACGAAGATCACTTTTACTTCACACAAAGGAGGATGCCATAGTTGATCTCCAAGAATATTGGACTTATTTGCATAGGAGAGTCACTAGATGATGACTTGGGTGACAATGAGGCTATCAAGGAAACAACTAAGGCATATGAATACAAGAAGGGCAGGCATGAATTTGATATTACCAAGATGACTAAACCAGTCATGAAGATGGTCATGCACTTTTTCATCAAGATGAATGTAGAGGAATGATGGACACAAGTAAGCAGAGATGGTTGAATGCTTGCGGGATGGTTTCGAGAGGGGACCATCTACAACATCTCGACCTTCATTGCAGAGGATATCATTGATGCCACGTGAGATGGAGATAAAATTACGTATGGTAATATTCTCCTTACCAGTGTATTTTCATAGATTGGAGTGCCCGATGGGATGAATAACAACATTTGGGAGTACATCGATGAGAAACCCTCCCCAACTAAGAGCTTTGAAGCATATACTTGTGATAGTATGACACCTGCATACAAGGTGCACTTGAATAAGTGGTATAAGTGGATGCACGATGAATTTGGAACATATTAGAGGATTCTTGAGAAACTACCATCCTTGATGAAGGTTGAGGCTTAATTTTTAGTATACCAATAGTTCTGCATTGTGATTCACATTGAGTGATGACACTAAGAGTCAATTATGTAGATTACCTTTTTCCTTCACAACGTAGTATTTTCAGAGTGCGGTTATCTCGGTTCAAAAAGGATAAAAAATTGAGGTTTGAACTAAGTGAAGTAGATCAGAGCACCATGTGCTGCGAGGACACTTGTTTAACCTCACAAGTGAGCATATGTGGAAAAGTATGTCTCTCATGACATACATATGCTAAGGCCTGTAACATTACCACTTAAGCTAAGGCATAAGTTTTAGAAAGGTGCGTATATTGAGGATGATGTCTCCATCACTCAAGTCCCTTCCAAAGAAAGAAGATAGTGAAAAATAATATAGATAAGGAGGAAACTCAAGTACACAGGAACCAAATGCACGTGTGGCTCAGGACCATAGGAGAAAAAGAGTCGGGAGCATGTACAATAACTTATAATCTTAGGAATAAGTCCTCGGTGAAGGAGCAAGATCTCATGAAGAAAAAGAAAAGACTAATGTAGAGTTCGGACTACGAGAGAATGGAGAGTGTTAAGGGTGATGAGACTGGAGAGGAGGATGAGGGGCATGAGTAAGATAATAACCCACCTATGTATAATGTACATGAATATGATGAAGAGTGGAATGAATTTATGGAGGATGCTCGAGAGGGAGACATAATTGAAAAAGAAGTGGGGACGAAGGTGCATGAGACCTCACACCTATCCGATGAACAGTTTGAGGAAACAATGGAGAAGAGGTGGCATGTATCATTAAAGACTTGGTAGAGCATGATCTAGAGTGCAACGCAGGAGAAATGGAGAAAGAGAAGTATGAAAGCATAGGTGGGGAGACAATGTTAGCATTTGGTTTCCTAAAGGGAGTGTGTAAAGGTAGCAAGGGCACATAGACATCATAAAGACCTCAATGACTTATGATGTTGATCCAAAAAGGTCCTATATGTGCGTTTCCAGAGTACAATGCCTGCATATTACCTTTTATGTTGGTTTTCATTTGATACAAATGGTGCGTACACACACACAAATAAGATGTTGTCATGGGATTTTGAGTCCCATGTTGATGAGCCAAAATTTAAAGTCAATGTAGGTTCATTGCTAGACACACCAAGCTCCACGGAGGTAAATCCTATTGTGGATTCTCAGCAGATGACTGATGAGTAGGTGTGTAATGCACTGAACAAGGTGTTAGTGGAGGTCGAAGCAAGGTTATTCAGGAGGAATAACAAGATTAAAGCATTGGAGAAGGAATTGGAGGAAAATAACAAGGAGATTATAGAGAGGGATAAGGAGATAAAGGGAAAGGAGTTTATAATTGCACGTTGAGGACTGAGTTGAGAGAAGAGAAGGGGAAGGTGCATGAAGCTTACAAGAAAGAAAATGTTATCTCAGACTCCATTATTTTAGTGCACCCGGATTTAGCCCCCCTGCACAAAAAAGTATGAGTCATCCTTCCACTTCCTAGAGGATTTGATGTGCATCATCATGATGGAGAAGCAACCACTTGCATTGGAGTTGGTGGAAGAAGTTATGGCGTAATAGAAAGAGTAGGAGAGATTACAAATTGAGGAGACCATAACTCAAGTACACTAAGCTTATTTCTTCAGTGAAAACTATGGCTCACATGGCTGAAGTTGTCTATGACAACTGTGAAGACAAAGACAGGGTGGCAAGTGTGCTGGTTGCTACACATGAGGAAAATTTAAAGGAGTTCCAAGCCAAGAATAGAGGAAATCGGGTAGAACGTGACAAGATCCTAATAGAGGTTGAGAATAAATATGAGGCAATTAAAATTTTAAGGACCTTTATTAAGAGTAAATTCAAGGAATTATATCCCCAGGTGACACATAGGATGGATGCACTGACTGACCTTAGCAAGAAAATGGAGAATATTGTTGACACATTGAAGGCTAAGGGTGAAGAGATGACATTCGATGAGGTCAATGCACTTATAGGGGATTTATTTAAACAGTGCAGAGTGAGGTGGATGTTTGGAATGAGATTGAAGCATCCTTGAATAAAACTTTCCCAATCCTTGTGCAACAATAGCGAAATGATTTTGTTCTTTGGTGTAAGCCAAATACAGGTCATTTTATTCTCCCATACTTTATTATTTATTGGATATCATATTGTTTTTGAGGATGGACAACACGTTTAGTGTGGGGTAATGTTGAGCCCATAAAAATAACTAATTCTCAAAGCAGAGGATCAGTGTGCACGAAAGACAGTATAGGAAGAAGGTGCATGAGGAAGAATGCGCGAGGATAAATAAGTTGTGCGAAACAACTTGAATAGTTAACTAGTTTTGGAATGAAGGGATAGAGTTGGACATGGAGTGCATATATGTTTGTGCATGTGAGAAGAAAATGGTTTGAGACTCAGCCACCTTTTAGGTTATGGTGTTGCATGGAAAACATGTGAGGATATGGGTAGGAATTATAGTGGATAAGGTAGAACATGGGACTTGCAGCCTAAGGAAAGAATATTCCGAGGATATAATCATTGTGTTCAAGAGCTATAAAGTAGAGTTAGTTATGACTTAGCTGACACTTGCATGTTTAAGGTACTCAAGTATGATAGGGTATGATGACATTTGGCATGTAGTTTTCTCTTAAGTGATGTTGAAGCGATAAAGGAGAACTCCCACCCTATTTAAGAATGTGTTTTTATCTAAAAAAGAGGAAAAGAATTTGTGTGATGCAAGGCAGGAGATGAAAGGAAGAATTTAAATGCACAAGAGATAGCCTACCTATAAATCTTCAATTAGAGTCATTTTACAAGGATAGGATACTATTTCCTTATTTATTTGGTCTTTTATGACCATTTTTGATGTAATATAGCTATTGTAAACAATTGTGAATCAATATATGAGGTGGATTGTTCTAAATATGTATGTTTATGGTTTCAAACCCTTGTGCTATTCATATTTCTCATAGGTTCAGATCTGATTCCTTTGTGTTGTTATAATGATTACACTCATATTATAGTGCATCTTTGGTTGGATCTAGTTTCTTTACCTCTATGTTAGAATTAATGTATGTATTTATGTTTCTATAATATTCCTCCATTAATGGTGAACATTCTTACAAGTCTCACATAAAAGGGGGGCTCGACACCTTCATGCACCTTAGGTGAGCACCCGGATTCAAGATGGGTGATGTGCTTACGTGCATGGGGTTTAAAGGGAGTAGGTAAAAGTGATTACATATCCACTATTAAAATAGTTCAAATTCTCTCGATACGAAAGGCCATGTGGCCAAAGTATGACTTAACTCAAAGGTTTCAGATTTCACGGACCTCATGTCCATTAAATTAACCATGTTTCAAATAATTTTGGTTCCACGGTGAAGGTGGAGGTCAGCGAGGTCAACAAGGATACATGGAAACATTTATATGAAGCCAAAAGTTTTAAGTCTGCCTAAGATAGAAGTTGTGACGTGAAGGTACAACTAATAAAAGAAAAGCACAATGCAAGAAAGTGTGACATAGGGAAGTAACATGGAGCTTTCCTATTGGATAATATTTCATAGTTTTCGAGAGGGATATTTCAAACACTTTGACATTGTGAGGTGCATGGATATTTTTCATTGGCTCATGTCTCGTGGTTGTAATTAAAGGTTATCAAAATTTTGACACAGGGAAGGGGCGTGGAACATTCTTATTGGTCGGTGTTTCACAGTCTAACAAGGTTCTATGGATGAAAATGAATTGTGAAGTAGCATGGAGATTTTCTATTGTCTCATGATTCGTGATGGATAATCAAAGTTAAATAACATTATGAAAATGTGAGGAGTGTGGCATTGTTTAATTGACTTACATTTCATAACGAAACAAACTTTCTGCAAAGCTCATAATGTAGAAAATAAAAAGGGAAGCAAAGACCAACTTTGCGACCCAATCGAGACCAATAGATGGAAAAGGAAAAAGTAATGCACACATAGGCAAAGGAAATCCTTGAGCTAATCAAATGCTATCACTTGTCACATTTCTATGCTTCCTGACATACGAGATATTCAAATGGCCATATCTTTCAATCTAAAGCTTAAAATCATGCAAAATTTATATCATTGGAAAGGTATCCTCGATCCCTTCAATTTGGCATCATCTAAATTGTAAATTGATGGTGTTTGATTAGAGAAAATATGAAAAAAATTCATCCATAAATCATTTGATCCTCAAATCATCCGAACGTGCCATATGTCATTGTGTGTTCAATTTTTGCTGCAATCTTCAAACCACCATAGATCTTATTGTAGAGATTAGATCCTTGAATTTTTGGTATTTTTAGAAATCTACTTACATGAGTTACACTTTGGACCATTCAAAATTAGATTTTGGTGGAGTCGATAGGTAGAAACTAGAGACATGTCAATCGGGTCATTTATGTGCGAGATTTAGTTAGCTCAACCACCTAGATCTAATCTGATTTGGCCTCCTTCCTTCTTCTACAAGAAAAAAAGAGATGGGAGGCACATCTAATAGCTTTGAAGGTGGATTTTCAGGCATTTAATGATTTTTCTTGGTGATTGGAATAAGAAATCCGAGTTTCCCTCTTCTTCTCCTCCTCTTCTCTCCTTCTTCTATAAATAGTGGTAAATCTCTGGATAATTTTGGAATACAAGGGCATAATTGTAAAGTGTTAGATGAGTGTTCTTGAGCTGTAGGCCTTAGATTGATATTTTTCAATGTGTTTATACTTTCTTCCTCCATTGTAATGATCTGTGCATCATCTTAAAAGCAATAATTTTTTTGTTTGTGTCTATTATTATGCACTAGTTTGGTTTTTGTTGCATTTTACCTCTTCATTTACTTGTAGGAGTGTTTCGTATGTTGCTTTATATTGTAGAGTTTATTTCTATTATGCATTATAGTAAAATAGGGTTTTAATATTTTTTTTTGGACCGTGGCCTTCATTTATTCCCTTTCCACATTTATTCTTCTCCATTTTCTCTCATTCAAAAGTGTCTTTCCCCTTATTTTGGTCCTATCACCTCCCTTAGTATAGGATTTCCCTTTTATGCATCTCCATTTCTCCCTAGTCCCTTGGAATCATAGATTTGTGCTAGGTAGTTTCTTTAACTTTCTTAGGATTAGTTTAGCATTAGAGATAGATAGAGGCATTCGACATTCTCCAAAGGTATGTCTCGATTAGAGTCCCACAACATGGATTCAATCCCATGTTGCCTCAAATCCCTAGATTAATATGATTTAGGACATGCAATTTTGAGATCCAACATGTATTTAAAGAAGCCATGACTTTCCTATGATTTCCTTTAAAGTCTATTTGTTGGACCTTCTCCCGGTCTTAAAAAAATTAAATGACCCAAACGACTTATACTTGCATTGGCTTTTGTGATATTTATTTGAAACTATGCCATGAATTGGTTAATCCATTTAGTAAACTTTATCATAGGTACCATTATCTGGTCATCGAAGAATCCTATGAGAGTGGCTTCTATATATAGTTTGCTTCACCTTGAAATAAATGTTATCCAAAGTCACTCTCAACTATCTTAGTGTTTTGACAAGTCATGATGTTATCATAGATCTGAAATATTAAAATTTTAATGAGTGATGGGATTATTTCTATGTTTTAGGAATTTTCCTCCATCTTGCTAAGTCTTCTTTGTCGAGGAGTTAATCACATTTTGGGTTAAATTAGGAAAATTTGGGAAAAATCAGATTTTAGAGGAAGAGGAGGAACTGTTCCCGATTTATTCCCATTCCTACATCTCTTCCTTGGTTATTTTTCAAAGGAAGATCGGATAAATTAGGTTATATTGGCACTTTTGGTAATGTTCCTAAGTTCTTGGAGTTCCCAAACCCTACCTTATCCGACTCCTTAACAAAAGTAATGTGTTATGGTTATATCGGTCTTCGTGGGCACTCAAAGAATGATTTGTATGTTCTCTCAATTTTTTGATTGATCGTAAACACCGATCCAAACAAAAATTAGACATGTCGATTTTGGAGGGAATAATGGGAATTGTTCCCTTATTTCGTCACTTCCCTTCTTCACCGCCCAACCAACAAAAATGTAATGAAATGGTTAAATTGAATTTTAAAGGCTCAGCAGGAAGGTTCCCTCATTTTTTCAGTGCTATGATTCACCGACATGCCCAATAAACAACCCAAAAGTGTCCCAATTTTCCATTCTTATACTTTCTCTTCAACAATATTGTTATTTTGATCATGTAGAGGAAATTGGTAGTTTTATGAAAGAAAGAATCTATTTTTATCAAACACATATTGTTATCGATAACATGATCATGCAAGAGAACACTATTTTTTTAACAAAAATCTATTTTTGGGCATGCATAATCACTTTATGAGAGTCAGCTTAGATATTTTAAGCATGAATTACTCATTCCTTCCACAAAGCCACCTATTTCAAGAAAGATCAGATTTTTTGGAGTAGAAGAGGGTCAAATCCATGGATGTTTTCACATTCTAAGTGTGGGAGAGCTATTTTGGAGTAGGAAAAGAAAAATATCCACATATGCTATCGCATTATTCATTTTTTTCTGGAAGATGAGCAGATGGACATGTAACACTTTCATGCTTTTCTATTTTTATTTATCAAAGTTGTATGTTTGCACTTATTTGTCTTCTTCTCCCTCTCAATTCTATATAAAACTCCATATAATTAATTGTAAAAATAACCTTTGTACTTTCTATTCATCATCTTAGAGTTATCTAGCATTACGAGTGGAAGATTAAGGGTCATGAGTGATCTTTTGTATTGGGCTCACCTTTTAAATCATAAAGGAGCTATTTCTACCTTCTTACAACATGCTTATTTTGTAATATTGTGTTTTAAGTAGATTTTATCTCATTATATTGTTTTATCCCTGATTTGTAGTCTAATTTCCATGTCTTTATGCAATTATATGTTAATTTGTAGGTCATAGATTGTGTTTAAAAAGTTTGTATAGGATCTTATTATGGAGCGTACCAAATTTCCCTCTTACAACCATTTGTTTCCCTTTTTTAGTTTGTCACAAATTCAAACCTTTCTTTGAAAACTATTACATTAACATATACATTTGTAAGTTGGGTATGGTGTGTGTGGTTCTTATGGTCCATTTATGTGGTTCAAAAAAGTATGACTATCCTCAAAAATTTTGGTATATCACCCCTTTTTTATTTTTTGTCTTTCCTTCTCCCTTTTTCCATTCCATGCATTATACTAGAGTTAGTTTTAGGTGTTACACTAGGGGAACCAACCATCTCTAGAGACGCTCTCCAACATACAGGTCATCTAAAGCTTAAGAGTGTTTCGATTTTATGATTTAAAAGGGAAGACATCACACTACTCCCCAAAGGGTGCATTCCTCTATGACAACAGATTACAGCACACCTAGTGGGAGAAAATAGAAGAGTTTTCTAAATATTTTATGATTTTATTAGAAATTATCATTGTTTCAGACACATTCATCCAACATCTGGAAGATTCATAAGTTCAAAGAACATCCTCCCGATTGATCAATGTAATTTTCATGTTTAACTTACAACTAGAGCATCTTCAAAATGTCTCAACACATAATGAATCCATTGATCCAAAAAGACCCATTTTCTCAGTTTTAGCCATTTCCTCCATCCTTTCATCCATTTATGAGGTTGTGAAATCATGAATTCTTATCCCATTTGGAATCCTTAGTTCCAAGAGAATTTTTACTCTCCTCCATATCATTTTTCTAAAAATACTCCAAATTAGTATCATAAGCCCTATCACATTGGTTATACCCATGATCTAAACCTTACTAATCCATATGGTTATCCTATTAATCATGGTGTTTTTCAGAGCAAGAATATGTATATTATGGAGGTAATTTCATGCCTAATGATGATTTTTAGATATAGGTACAACTCATGGAGACAAACATGATATAGATGAGGGCAACATACTTCATCAAAGCATCCAAGCTTGGTTTCAGGGTTCCCTATCCATGGGTTGGTCCTATGCCAAACTAACATAGCCCTCAGGAGAAGCTAGACTTTATGTTTGGGTTATTACCATAGATATTAGAGTGGAATGTATCAATGGAAGCTTACCAATCTAGTTGTAGGAAACCCTTTCAATGGGGTAATTCCTCACTATCATCATATATCCCTCCCATTCCTACTTCCCAACCTACACAATCTCAACCCAAATTTCATGTTCCTAGTTTTTGTAAAGCTTCCCTTGACATCACTTCTCCTCCACAAGAGAATTTTATACCTCCTCCATCATGCAAATATACACAAAATCATTCAAAATCCCAAACCCTTCCCTCCCTCAGTTTTCCAAACCCCTTTTGGAATAAAATTAATAACCAAAATTAGTTTGAGGAGGAGTCAAGTAAAGAAGAACAGATTCAAAGTTCCAAGAATTGGTGGCAAGAGTTTAAAATCAGCCAACAAGTTCTTCATCAAGAAGTTATCAGTCAACCAAATCCATCAAAATCAGCTGAGGTAAGCTCCATTGTGGTTAATCATGAATTATCTATTGATAAATGGACTAACTTTGAGTGTAGAGTTGAAAAATGTCCCAAGATTTTGAAAAAATACGTGATATTTTTATTTAAATATTCAGCAAGGAGGATAAAAAGGTCGAGCTCCAAGAAGAGGAGTTTGAAGTTGAAGAGCACGTGGAAGAGGATGATCAACAATCTACATGTTCTGAATTGCATATATTTGATGGGCCTATGTTCTTACAGGTTGTTAATTGTTCTCAATATTTTCAAAAGGAAGAGTTAATCCCCATAGACTCATACAATTGTCCTAGATAGTTATGACTAAAAAGAAAAGGTTAGACAAAATTTTCTCATATATCTTGAGTTACAAAGTAAGGAGTATGTTTTTGAGGATCATATGAGTGTTTCTAATGATCAGATCAACAATCTTGAGCCTATATCATTTTTTTTTAAGGATAATCCATTTACTAGTGTCTCATACCATTCTCAAATTAGTTTTAATAAAGAAAATGATTCAATCACAGTTGTTGATTTGCATAATTCTAATTTAGAAGATGAGAATGTGATAACCATGTAGAAGATCTATCCATAACAAAAAAGAAAATAAGATCCAAATGAAGATCAGTTTGAGATTAAAGATGAAGAAGGGTTATCAGAAAATGGAATAAATCAGTTAGAGTTGCATGTTGATGAGGGTAATAAGTTTGAGTTATCATATTTTTGTTTGAGGATGAAGATAAGAATGAGGCCCCAAGTGTGGAACTTGATTTGTTTGCAGAAGAATAAGTAAAACATAGTTAAAATCAGCTTATAAATAGTTATACAAAGGAGGAAGCAAAGAAATTCAAATCCAAAGGGAGTTTTACTCAAGCATGAAAAACAAAGAAATAGAGGTTTTATCTAACTTAGAATATTTGGATGATGAGGAAGAGCCAATTAAACTTGTAAGTATTCCACCCCCATCATCTATCTTCCTTAATAAAGACTCTCTTGTTACTAAAATTTCTTTTGGGCATGAGAAAAAGCCAAATGAGGACACAAGTATGGAAATAAGGTTGTTTCAAATAAATAAGAAGAACAAAATTTAGATCAACTTGTGTGCACCTAATATGAGGAAAGAATGTGTTCAAAAAATCCATTTATGAGGCTAAGTTTTAAAAGATTGGGGAAACCCAAAGAATTAGTCAATAAGCTAAAAGCAACACTTTCCCAATCTGAGATTTTTCCACCCTAGAGCCATATACTGATTTATCATCTATTGTGCTTACTTGAGCACGAGGAAAAGTTTCAAGTTGCCAAAAATTATCTCGACATGTACAAAGACTAAGTATAGATCCTATAGAGGTTTTTATTCTTTTCTTAGCTGATATTTTGAGAAAATCGAGGTGCAAACCATGTCTTCATCTCCACCATGTGATCTAGTTGTGAAACTGATCTCATGGCCCCACTTTGTGAGAAAAGGAAGTTATTTCTCCCAACCAGTATGTGGTTTTCAGCTTTCCTTTCTATTTTTCTAGATTAGAAGTATTTTAGGCTTCTTTCTTGTAAAATAAGTACTTGAGCATACTCTACATGCTTCGAAATGGATCATATATGATTTATTGATTTTTTTATGTCTCCTTCCTTTTTATTATTGTTGAGGTTCCCTCATTTTTTTGTAAATGACCACCAATTTAGTTATCTTACCTAATCCTTATGGTGATCATTTGAATAAGTGCATTGGATGCACAAGTTTTGGTTCCTTTTATTTTTTTCATGGTGAAGGCATCTTGAGTCTCAAAGAATGTAAAACCAATACTCGACTCCATGCCCAATATGGAAATTTCAAGGCAAATGGTATTTACATCTAGCGTGAAATATCCACAAGAGGTTGCTAAATTACTATCCAAAACCAACCCCAACTATATTTGTGTTTTGAAGAGTCATGGTGTTATCATGGATCAATGAAAATTCAAAATTTCATAAGTCATGGGAAATTTTCTCGTGTTTTTGCATTGTCTTCCATCTTGCTAAGTGTCACTGCTAGGGAGTTAGTCAATTTTGGTTCAAATTAGGTAAAACTTGGAAAAATCGGCCTTTGGAGGAATATGAGGAATTTTTCTTGAGTTCCTCCCATTCCCTGCATATTCTCGGTGGTCACTTTACAAAGTAATACTGGATAAATTGGGTTATACTATAACTTTGAGACATTTTCCGAGTTCTTGGTATTCTTTGAAGCCACACCTTAGCCAAATCCTTAACAAAAGTAATGTGTTGTAGTTATATCAATATTTTTGGGAACTCATAGAATGATTCAAGTGTTCTCTTAGTTATTAGATTGGTTACAAATGTTGATCCAAACACAAATTGCACATGTCGACTCCATAGGGAACAATGGGAATTGTTCCCTCATTCCGTCACCTCCCACTTCACCTCCAAACCCATAAAAATAAATGAAATGGTTAAATCAGATTTTTAAGGTCCATAGGAACGTTTCCTTGTTTTACTAGTGCTTTTATTCACTAACATGCCTAAAAACAACTCAAAAACATCCCATCCAAGGATCAATCCTTCCTCTCCCCCAGGTTCTTTAGAGTGACTAGTTTTATCTTTTCTCTTCAACAAGATTGTTATTTTGATCATGTAGAAGCTAAAATAAGTAGGCTCATGCAATCAAGAAACCATTTTTATCAAACATGGGTTGTTATAAATAATAAGATCATGTAAGAGACACCATTCTTCTATTTTATGAGAAAAATATATTTCTAGGCATGCATAATCATTTTTTTGAGCTTGAGCTTTGCTATTTTTAGCATGAATTACTCATTCCTTATGTAAGTTAACATGTTTCAAGAAAGATCATCTATTTCTGGAGAATAATAGGAAAATCCATGCATGTTTCACATTTTGAGCATGTGAGAGCTATTTTAGATCATGAAAAAACAAAAATCCATGCATGATATTGCATTATTCATCTATTTCTAGAGTAGAAGTAAAGAATGGACATGTAACACTTTCATGATTTTCTAGTTTTATTGATCATACTTGCATGTCTATGCCTCTTTCTCTTCTTCTCTCTCTCAATTATCTATAAAGCTCCATGGTATTTATTGCAAAATAAATCTATGTACTTTCTATTCATTATCCTAGAGTTATCTAGCATTATGAGTGGAAGAGCAGGGTCATGAGTGATATTTTGTACTTGGTTTCACCTCTTGGATCAATAAAGGAGCTATTTCTACCTTCTTATAGCCTATTTATTGTGTAATATTGTGTCTTTAAGCTGATTTTATCTCATGATATTATTTTATCCCTTATTTTAAGTCTAATTTCCATGTCTTTATGCAATTATATGTTAATTTATAGGTCATAAATTATGTTTAACAAGTATGTGCATGATTTTATTATGGAGCTTAGAAAATTTCCGTCTCAAATCCATTACTTTCCCATCTTTATTCTCATCACAAATTCAAACCTTTCTCGAAACACTATTGCAATGACATATCCATTTGTAATTTGTGTATTGTGTGTGTGCTTCTTGTGGTTCATCTGTGTGGTTCAAGTAATTCTTAATATTCTCAAACTTCCAAGTGTATAACCCCTTTTTCATCTTCAATATTTCATTTTTCCTTTTCTCATTTCATACAAAGAGAGTAGAGTTAGTTATAGGTGTTACACTAGGGAGTCCAACCCTCTCTGGGAGACTCACTACAACATACATGTCACCCAAACCTAGGAGTGTTTTAATTTTGTTAGTTAGAAGAGGGTACATCATACCACTCATATAAGGGTGAATTCATCCACGAAAATAATAACATCATCAAGTCATGGAGTAATTCTATTTATTTTCTCTTCTGAATATTTCAAGGACTAGGGCATATGTTTGACATATGCCAATATCTTTCATTGTAACTATGGAAATATTTCTATATATTCCTTCTTCAATGGCCTAATCCATGACTTTTAACATATTCTTCATGACACATATTCTGTAGATAATTATTTTGGTTTTCTTTTATAAATACCCCCTTATTCTTATCCTCAATGTTATCCTTGATTAACTTATACAACATGAGTAAATATTTCTCCACATCTGAGGCAATAATTTCTAGGAGTGTGAAATTGGTTTAGATTTCTAGATCCTTATTTTTTGTCTACATTCCTCTTACCATTTCCACTACTAGTTCTGTTGAGGACTTGATGTGCGACACTGGTTCCTCTTCATATTTTTCTACTTGAGATCTCTCTTCTTTCCTTTTCTTGGTGAGGGAGAAGAGGTATTCATATGTTTCATGCCATATAATGGCATGTTGTGTGAACTTTATCTTCCTTGTCACCCTTCTTAAATTACATGTCTTTGTATCAAATTATATGTTACTCAAGGGTTCCTTATGAGCTACCCAATCTAGTTGTTCCCTATTGGTGATCATAGTCTACTCAACCCAGGTCTCGTTGAGGCTTAGGTGTAGGAACATTTGTAGGGGCCACTTGACTATATTTTTCTTAGGATGACTCTATTTGTTCCATTATTTGGGTTAGAATATCTTATTTGTAAAGTTCATGGATGTATTCATCATATGAAGAGGATAAGTCATTGTAAACACTAAATCACACACTTGGGTACATTTCTAGGTCATAATCACATATCATTATTCATATGATTCCTAAGCAATAAAAGTAGTAATTGAGATCTATATTTGGCCTCTTTCTTTGTTTTCTTTCTTTCTATGTGGTCTTGTACACCCCACTTCCTAGTTTGAATTTAACTGCTTTATCTTTCTTGGCTCTGGACACCAACACCCAACAAGGATGCTAGTTCCTAGCCTCCCTCATCCCCTCTGGGTGCCCCCGACCTCTTTTTTATCTTTCTGGCCCCTTTTTGACCTCTTTTATATTTTGGGAATCTTTTTTTTTTTTTGGTTGGCATTTTAGATGTTAATTACAAAATTCAAACAAGGGAATCATATATATTTAAAGTTATGTGACCATAATAAAGGACCAAGCTCTAAGAATTTATGATCACCACCTAAGGTTACATCCAAAGGAATTCCAAGAGCATTAAAACAACCACCTAACACTCACCTAAGGGACAAGGGAATACATTTTTATACATACACCTCATAAGAGGGGAAGTTCATTTTGGAATCCAAACATCTACTTACATTGCTACATCTATTTATTGCTTGTTATTTGTTACATCTTGCATAAGTGATTCCTAGGACATGATTCTACACAACCACACACAAAACTACATGGAATATGAGATGTAGTGCAACACTCAGTCGTAAGTACACTCTGTCAAGTGACATTCGGGGTTAGTCCAACTCCTATTTGCATCTTTTTATTTTTATGATTTGATGTGTTTTGGGGTTTTGTAGGAGGTCCTTTGTTTCACAGTTATATGAAAGCTCGACAATCTTCCAACAACCTACGACAATCAACAACAAAGTCCCAAAACATCTTGTGACACAAGAAAAATTATTTTCTCGACATTCCGCATGCATACACATGAACTCATAAGTAATATTTGGAACCTAGGCACCTCGACCCATTCCATACACCCTAGTCCCGACATATCCAACATTTCTACAATTTTCGGGGTTTGGTTGCAACATTTTTCTAGCTCAACACACTTTGGGATTATTACAAAATTAGTTAAGTCTTCTATCTCTTCTCTTGTACATATGGTTTCATATATCTCTATATTATTGTTTAGGTCATATCTGTACTTTATTTCTTATCATTTCATTGTGACTCTACAATTAGAATTTAACATATTTAAATATTTGTTAAATCATTTGGTGAGAACCGCTCATAATCATCATTTGCATCTTTATTTTTGACATCATCTTTTCTATCATGGATCCTAAGGTTCATTAATCTCTGTGTATAAATTACTTTAAATGTGTTCACCTTGTAAAGAGGTTCTTCAAAATCCCTAGATATCATGTTTTTCCCTAAGATATGTCACCCGCTCAAGTAAGTTCAATTTTTTATCATCTCTTCGATGACCCTATCCTTCATGATCCTCCATCCAATCAACCCATCTTAGAGTCAATTCAAACCTTGCATTATTTATTTCAAGACAAATTTCAGTCTATGGAATCAATGATTACATCTCTTAAATATGAAATTCAACATCTCAAGGATGTTTCTCAAGCTCATGCTATTTATCATTCTACATCTCATTCATCTCATCCCAATTCTTTGTCTTCTACATATGCTCATATAAGTGAACCTCAAGTCTTACCATTACCCACACCTATCAAGTTTGAGCTCAATACCAAGAAATGTGACACAATTTCTAAGCTTATTAGTCATTAATTGATCAATTTGCCACCTATTCATTGTTATCCTCCTTATTGACTTACTAACTATCAAGGTATCCCATTTTACAATTATCATCAAATCAATGGACATCATGAAAATGATTTCTATGCTTTACAATGAAGAATCAAACACCTTAAGCATCAAGGTTTTATCTCATTTTCTGCATTTTTTTGCATGCCCATGTATAAATGCTACATCCAAATGGGCTCCTAAATTTTCTCCTATGTCTAATGAGAATCATGCCAAAATTTTTAATGTTCCTTATTTGGTCTTCCAAATTCCACCTATTAAACCCATTCAAACTAAAAACATCCTCTAAATATCTATACAAAACCTCATCCTTTCAATTCTTCTATGACATTACCAATCCCAAATAAGAAACCACTCACTAAGAAAGACCAAAAACAATAGTTGGCCTATTTTGACTTCCGTCGTTCAAGGTCCCTTCACCGCCTCAACTTCAACAACCAATCATTTTTGTCAAGGAAAATACTCCCTACATTGATCTCTCTAGATACATCGACTAGATCTGCACTTCTCATACACTAGGGGCCATCATGATTACTTCTCCCCCTCTAATAACATATTCAAGTGTCCATCATTTCTATCATTATGCTCCATGCTTCATATTTCATCTTTTTTAGCATCATTACACAACTTAATACACACAAATTGTATCACCATTACCCAATGACACACTCTTGTGCTACGGTTCACACTTGACTGTTGAAGGCATACTACATTCATGAGCCTCACACACTACACATTTCTACACTTGACGCATTCATGACACATCTTTATAGAATCACATTCTCACACAACACACTTCCCTATGATGCACTCTAGTTTCATGGTTCACACTCGACTGCTAAGGATATAAATATGAATTTAACCTCACCACTCTCACTCACACTCTTCACACTTTATGCTTCATTGATCTACATATCTAGTGTGCATATTCAAACCATTTTTTGATGACACACTCTTGTTCTATGGTTCATTCTTTAATGATGAGGGAAATTTATAAATGAACCTCATCTCATACACATTCACACACATATGCTTTGGGGGAATGATGATCTTATCAAAATTGCATTGCATACCAATCCATTTCACACATTCACCGCATATTGCATATCTTGGTTTCACCTTTTTCTTGTTTACTTATACTTGCATGTTACACTTTTCTTTCTATGTTAAGCAGATACATCTTATTTCATTATCTTTTCTATATACACATGCACATTCAATTGCCTTATAATTGTGGACATGGACTTTACACATTTATTACATGTAGCATGGATGATTGACACTATACCTCTTAGCAAATCCCACAACGGCGACTAAAGGCATCTACTTTCATACACACTACAAGTGTTATTGTTTCATTTTATACTTCTTCATCTTCTTACTATAAAGACTACTTTATACTGGGACCAAAAATGTTTTGACATACTTTTTATCTTTATAACATGCTAATGGGTGTTTCATGTGCAACATTTTCTTTGCAGAACTATTTTCCACAATGGTTTTCTCGATACTCTTTTCTTACCACTATTTACTATCGTATGCCATTATTTTCAGGTATTTCCTATGTATTTCTTTCTCATCACTTGTACTCTTTTGGATGCTTCGGTCATGATTTTATTGTGGAATTGTGAGTGATGTCCCATGTTTGAAACCCTCTTTTTGTGGTGTACATTATCTTCTTAATTACCATATTACACATTGTCTTATATTTGCATATTTTTCTTGATTACACCAACACATGTTTCTAACCACTTTGTTTGTGTGTGATTTTGTCTCTGCTAAGCACATTCCCTCCCTTACAGGGCATTAGTTTCAAATTAGAATCTGGTCCTCTCCTTTGGGTTGCATCATCCTAGTGATGTTGCATGCACCCTAAATAATGGGACATACATTGAGTGAATCAGTCACCACACACAATAGTTCATAATTACAATAAAACACATGCTTTAGTAAATAATCAACATAGACTTCATTCATCGAAACCAACCAGATTCTAACTTAGGTCCTCATCATAGGAAAGATGCCATCACCAAGATATAGACATGAGTGCATGGGCAGTCCTAACCTTTCCTAGGCATCAATGACCAAGGGAAAGTTACAATGATTTTCTCATATTGACACAATTTACAGTAGTTTACACAATGGTTTTAACATAACAGTCATAGTCCTCTAACAATCAAAATGCATTCTATCTCATTTTTTTCTATTTACGCTTGATCGAATTGAAACAAAGTACAATTAAACCATCTACAATGGTGTCTAATTTTCAAGAAGTAGTCAGGGTTAGAGAATAACACTAGACCTTTATCCCCAACACTTCTTCTATTGTGGCATGAGATTTCCCAAAAACTCACACTTGGCATGAGATTGCCCAAAAAACTCACTTTTGACATGAGATGTCCCAAAAAAATCATTCTTCCACACCATTTTCAGTATCTTTTCTATCCTTTTCACTTGTCATGAATCAGTTCACATGTTCGTTTTAGTACTTTTTCACATTTTTACACACTTTTTACATACTTGGATCAATTTTTTCATATACATGACTTTGAATACTCTTTTTCTCTTCTCTCTTGTAAGTCCTTTATTATGGGAAGCATCAATCACATCATCAAACGCATCATGTGATAACAACAAAAATACAATGTGACACAACACATACACTTTCACCCTAAGGGTCACTTCCTCTTCTTTATCTTCCACGCTTCATTTTATCACTCCACACTTTCTCTTGTATCGTCGGCATGCTTTTTCCATCGATCTACATGGTTATCAGGTACGCATTTCTTATCTACTTTAAGTTATCAATTATTCAATTAACAACATAAAGTGAGGGAAAATGTGGACACTAAATCATGCAATTGGGTACATTTCTAGGTCCTAATCACATACCACTATTCATATGATTCCTAAGAGAGAAAAGTAGTAATTGACATCTATCTTTGGCCTCTTTCTTTGCTTTTTTACTTTCTCTCGTGGGTATTGTCCACCCCACTTCCTAGTCTAGCTTTTAATGTTTTATCTTTCTTGGCTCGGAAAAGTGCCCACCAAGATGCCAATGCCCAGTGCCTTATCCCCTTCAGGCACCCTTAACCTATCTATATCTTTCTCACCCCCTTTGGGTATCTTTTATATTTTGGGCATCTTATTTTCTTGGTGGTCAGCCTTTTAGATGTTAATTATGAAATTCAAACAAGGGAATCATATAAATACAAAGCTATGTGACCATAATAAAGTACCAAACTCTAAGAATTTACCATCACACCTAAGGTTGCATCCAAAGGCATTCCAAGAGCATCAATGTTAGAGATATTGTATAGTGTGAACATTAGATATGATTAATATAATATTATCATGGATAATATTATTATAATGTGAATGTAATATTACATATAGTAAATAGTATTTACTATATGGTAATTAGTTATTAAGTAAGTTAGTAAGTTAGATAATAAAACAATATGGAATATTTTTATTATTAGTATTGTTAATTAGTTGAAACCATTCGGAGAATTGGTTTCATATAAAACCAAAGAAATTTTTAGAGGTTGCATATAAGAAAGAGATTGTTATGTGAGTTGTTAGTGCGTAACTCCTATATAATGGAGTGCATAGCTATGGGAAAACATATAGAATGTAAGAGAGTAAATTAGATTGTAATAGAAGTCTCGTAGTAAAAATATGTATGTGTGCAATCAATGGTGTGTGTGATATATCAGTAGGAAGATAGAAGAAGAAATCAAAGCTAATCCATGCTCCAAACCTGGAATTTGACAACATTTGGTATCAGAGCAAGTGAAGGTTTCTAGGAGAAGGTTTCAAATGAGAGAAATATGGGAACTATGTTTTGAAGAAGTATCTCAAAATTCATGGTGTCTCTAGTAATGTAAGATTAATGTTTATATTGCAAATTTATCTTAACATTATTTATATCAGTTTAAGAAATCCGTCAGGAAAAAGCTTCCAAGTAGTGTTTAGTAAAATGGACATAAATTTCACATAAAATGTCAGATGGAGGTGATAATTTTTTTGTTGGAAAGGTATTGAAAAGACGCACAACTTTTTAGTTTTCATCTATATCAGATTTTGTGCAGAAGAATGCCAAAATAATGTTTTAAGTCACATGAACAATTTTGTAAAAAAAAGTACGTATAAATACTTATATCATTGATAGTGTATTTGTTGTATTATTATTGAAAAGAAATATTTATTACAAGCATATTTTAGTATTTTGGTTAATAGTACTTGAAGAATATGGAAAGGAATAATCTAAACTAGATAGATAAATTTGAAGGCCAAGATTTTCACATGTGGAAGCTACAAATGTAGTTGCATCTCATAGAGAAGGATCTATGAGATGTGATGAAACCGAATTCAACTCCACACATTGGAGGAAATGAATTAGCAAAGTGAAACATGAAGGATTAGAGAGCCATGGGGACAATTGGATTAGGATTGTCAAAATAATATTTACACCATGTGGATTTATCCAAATATGTAAAGGATATTTGGGATTCCCTCAACAAGCTTTTCAGATCTGAAGTAAAAACAACAAAGACGTCATTGAAACAACATCTGTACGGATTGAAGATGGAAGAGAGTTCCAAAATGGAAGATCATATCAGTAAGTTTTGTTCCTTATTAAATCAACTTGTTGGAATTAAAGAACATGTAAAATATGATGATGCTAAAACTATTCTTCTTAATAGCATGCCTAAGAGTTACTCAAATATTGTATTTACTTTGAGTAAAGTTACTATTAGTCTAGAAGGAGTGATTTCTACATTGATAGAACAAAGCAGTCATGAAGAACATGAAGAAGTACTATATGTAAGAAACAAACCTATCTCCTCATCTAAGAAGGAAAAACATAAACCAAAGCAGGTTCCTTCATATGGACAAATAAAATGATTTTATTGTAATGAGATTGGGCATGTAATACTGATTTGTAAACAAAGAGATCAAGATCTTCTTGATGAAAAGATAGATCAGAAATCCCTTCTAGCTGAAGTAGAAATTGATTTGGAAGCCTACTCAATTGATGAAGAACTTTCTTGTCCTAGTGACAAGGAATTCCTCTGGCAGACTCTTCTTTTTTTGGAGGAAGGAGGACAATCAATGTCCTCTCGTCATTCACCAATGACAGGGTCGCAAACAGATGTGGTGATGCTCTATTTCAGTTGTGTGGTGTGTTTATAAACAAGGGAGTGAAACTATTTTCATGTTTTGATTTTAATGTGTTTACATAGACTAACAATAGTTCTTGAGTGTCTATTTGGTGTGGAAGAAGCAAACTGCTTGACTCAACTTACAGGGGAAAAGCATCTATGTATGGTCCTTTGATTGTCGTACATTCCTCTAACTGTAATAATTCGGTGGAAGGTACTTCATTAGAAAATGATCAGTTAAATGAAGATGTTCATACGACAAGGATGATCATTAGCAGCAAGATCCAGACATCAAGATCTAGTAGCAATGGCTACTCCGACAAGTTTGATGTTTCCAGGAGCTCTTACCCCATATTCACACTAAGGGGGTGTGTTAGAGATATTGTATAGTGTGAACATTAGATATGATTAATATAATATTATCATGGATAGTATTATTATAATGTGAATGTAATGTTACATATAGTAAATAATATTTACTATATGGTAATTAGTTATTAAGTAAGTTAGATAATAAAACAATATGGAATTGTTTTATCATTAGTATTGTTAATTAGTTGAAACCATTCGGGAGAATTGGTTTCATATGCAACCAAAGAAATTATTGAGAGGTTGCATATAAGACAAATATTGTTATGTGAGTTGTTAGTGTGCAACTCCTATATCATGGAGTTCATAGCTATGGGAAAATATATATAATGTAAGAGAGTAAATTAGATTGTAATAGAAGTCTGTAGTAAACAATATGTGTATGTGTGCAATCAATGGTATGTGTGATATATCAATAGGAAGATAGAAGAAGAAATCAAAGCTAATCCATGCTCCAAACCTAGAATTTGAAAACAATCAAAGTATCCATCTAGTACTCACTCAAGAGACAAGGGACTGCATTTTTGCATACACTTAATAGGAGGGGAAGTTCATTTTCACATCCACAAATCTAATTACATTTATACATCTAGTTATTTCTCGTTATTCAATGCATATTACACAAGTCCTTCCTAAGGCATGATTCTAAACACGGAGAGATAACTACATAGAGTCCGAGATGTAGTGCAACACTTAGTTGTAAGGTCACATTGTCGGTGACCTTTAGGTTCATATGACTCCCCATTTGTATCTTTTTATTTTTCGGATTTGATGTGTTTTAGGGTTTTGCAAGAGGTCCTTTGTTTCATAGATTACAGGTGATCTTGGTGATCTTACAAAGACATACATATGATCAATAGAAAATGCCAAATAACATTTTGTAATAGAAGAAAAATCATTTTTTGAGGTTATTTGTAGACACATGTGCCTAGAAGTAGTCTCTGGTACCTAGGCACCCCCTACCCGATCCAGTGCCCTAGTCCCGACATATTTGACATTTGTATAATTTTTTTCTGTTCAATTATGAAATTTTCCCTTTGGTTTCATCATTTTAACATCTCGGATTACTTCGAGATTATTACAAAATCACCTAATTCTTTTATCCATTCTCTTACACCTAGGCTTTCATGTTTCTCTAGTTTATTGTTTAGGTCACATATGTACTTTATTTCTTATCATTTCATTGTGACTCTACAATTAGAATTTAATATATTTCAATATTTATTAAATCAATCATATGCTACAAAAGAGTTCCCTTTATTTTTCTTAGGAGTGACTTCCGAACCTTTGGGATATTTCTTGTTTTTACTAGTCATGGAGAAGGAATAGCATAAATGGTGCCTTGGGTTTCCTCGGTGGTTCCATATAAATGGGTGCACCTCTTCTTGTAAATTCCATTCTAATTATTCCTCTTAAGGGAGGAATTTTTCATGTAGTCTTCATATTTTGTTGAATGAGGTTGTCATCTATTTGGGTGATCTATACCTAGTCATTAACATCGACCTCATGGGCATACAAAAATTGATGTTCCATTTAAGTGATTTTAAATGCTTTACAACCCATTTCCTTTGGATCATATTTCCTCGAGGGTTAACGGGGTAAGTTAAAAGTGTTATTGTGGGTAGTTGTAGCTTTAAGGTGAGGAAACCTCTTACATTACCTACATCCCACTATTTCTAATAAAGGAGGGTGGGGTCTAAGCTTCTTCTCCTTACATTTTCCACCTATATCATTACACATTTGATAAGCAACATCTAGTTTAGCTATCTTATCAGGTATATAGTAAGTTAATTTGAGTGGTAGTTTGAGAAGTCATTCAATCATTATCACTATGTATCTAAGGTAGAATAAGACAACTCCCATTTGTCTAATTGATTTGAGAAAAATTATAAATATTATGGGAATTGGTGCTTCATACGTTTCATTATAGAGTGGGGGCGTAAAGAAGTGCAAATGTCCTCAATATGGGCTCAAATCTATGGGCATAAAAATATGAATATACTTCATTTACTTCTAATAGAACTCAAGATACTTTATTACTCCACATATTACATCAAGTAGGTGATAGACCATGAAGAATGGTTTCTTGTGATAAAAAAGATTACCTTTGAGAGAAAAAATTGGATGTGACTACTTTTCCTAGAGAAGGAATTTTATTCTCATCAATAATCGGGGAAAGTAGGGAATCTAAGCTACATCAAGATTTTATGAGATTGTTCTACAAGGATCAATATGGAGCCTTGTGCACATCGAGACATTGCGCTACAATGGCTATGTGAACACTCTAAGTAATCAACAAGAAATCAAACACAAAGGAAAATCATGCATGAAAGAATAGGTCTACTCATTCTCATAGATCAAATAAAAAGGGTACATATATAAAAGTGTTGTGTAACTCTTAAGCATGAAACATAACACCCTAATTTCACTCAATGACCTATGATCTCACCTAAGTGTTATGACTAACCATATGATGTGGAAAAGACCCCAAAAGATGACAAGGAAAGTCACACAAACCAACACCCCTTCATAGAAGATGAGGTAGAGGTAATGCCAAGTTAGAATAGAAACAAAACTACCCTAGACAACTAAGAAATACATGTCATATGGGTCCTACCAACTGAAGGCATGATAAGGTACCCGTGTTTAAACAACATCCGTCTAAAAATAAGAATATGAGAAGAGGACTAGAAATCCTGAAGAAGATGGGTGGCTACAGAGGACCTCACCCCAAGAAGAGACCACAAGTGAAGAAACTTCACCTCAATGAAGGGCTTGGTGAAAATATTTGTAACTTGATCAGAAGTTTGACAATACTGCAAGTTGATGATGTCATAATGAATCATATCTTGAATGAAATGAATATGGATATTGATGTGCTTCATCTAATGATGTTAAACCACATTTCATAAAATTGAGACAGTGCTCATGTTATCGCATTGGATGATAGTAGGACATCGAAAGTGAATACCAAAATCACAAAATTCCCTACAACCAAACAAATTTTATGGCAACATTAATCTGCTTCCATTATACTATGGATCTATAGATGATATGGTAATCACATTCTGATTCTTGTTAGACCAACTAATAAGACCC
This sequence comes from Taxus wallichiana var. yunnanensis, assembly GCA_018340775.1. Lineage (NCBI taxonomy): Eukaryota > Viridiplantae > Streptophyta > Pinopsida > Cupressales > Taxaceae > Taxus > Taxus wallichiana. Next base: position 539,696,172 of record CM031238.1, read on the forward strand.
AAACAAAGAGAGAAACTAGATCGTGAGGTATATTTATAATGACCCGAGATCATCGGCCTAATTAAAGTTAGTAAAACCAACCAAATAAATATTTTTCCCTCATAGATAGTGAATTCCATTTGTATATGTGTCACAAACATAGTTAAGGATCCTTGTTGATACTCTTCAATGCAACTCATGGGTATATTGCATAAATCTAAACATGATCCCAACAACATGTGAAAGATCCATAAGAGTGTGAGCCGTAGATCAAGCTCCCCACAAATCGTCAATAAAGGGTTCCATCGACCATAAGACTAGAGAAATCATAAACAAACTTAACCTAGAAAGGAAAAGAGTAGGAGAAGTCTTACAATTGAACATATGAAACCGAGATAGAAAATCAAGGGAGTACTTAGGCTACAAACTTACAATTAGTGAATCAAATTGTAAAATTTTAATCCCAAATAAGTAATGAAGCAATCCTAATTCAAACATGGATAAATTTTTGGCTAAGGAAATATTCACATAATCTATTATCAAGGAAGATCTTCCCATAATCAATAAGTCATCAACATACAAAACTAGGATGAGCATAGATACATAATCCAAAAAAACTAAACATTAGGGTCAAAGTGACACTAAGTGAACCCTGATGCAAGTAGAAAGGAGTCCATCTTGGCATACCAAGATCAAGGATATTTCTTAAGTCTGTAGAGATAATTATTTAACTTGAAAAGGAGGGTGGGATGATGGGCATAACCTGGAGGTTGTTCCACGTAGATCTCTTCCTCTAGATCCCCACAAAGGAAGGGACTCTTAACATCCATCTAGTGGAATTCCCATCCATTTGTGGTAGAAATGGTGAGTTTCAGTCAAATGGAATTCATCCTCAATACAAGAGAAAAGGTTTCGAGTAATCAATCCCATCTACTTTAGAGAAAACCTTAGCTACAAGTCACGCCTTAAAATTTTTAACTTCTCCATCAACACCATACTTTGTCGATACACCCACTTACACTAAATTATTTTTCTTCCTTTCAAAAGAGGGGTGAGATACTAAGTATGATTCTTCATGAGTGAGGAATACTCCTCATCTATGACATAATCACACTCATGAATCCTAGAAACCTCCCAAACAGAATGAGGGTCGAAAGAGGAGACAAAGGAGTGGGGTCTAGTGAACTCTAAATAAGTTTGTCTCTCATCTGAAGGATCCCTAATCCACACTCCAACACTCTGCAAAGTCTTCCTAGACTAGAGAGGACCTGGAGGTGAGTCAGGATTAGATTTGATAAATAATTCACTCGAGTGATAAGGAAAAATTACTCATCATCACTACTATCAGAATCAAGAGAATTCAAAGAATGAGGGTCGAAGGAGTAGGAGGATCAAGAATATCAAGAAAAAGAGGAGATTCCTCAACAACATCATAATTCGAAGAGTTAGAATAGAAATAAGAGAGCATAAGGAACTAAGAGGGTGGATACGTAGAATTCAAGATGACCTGTCAAATTTCACACTTCTCTCAATATAAATTTGATGAGTAGTATGGCTCAAAAATCTATACCCCTTCATGCTATCAGGATACCCTACAAAAATATAAGTTCTAGACTGTGTTTCTAAACCATTACATTTATTTTATGGAATATGTGCCATAGCATTAGATCAAAAGACATGAGAGTGCTCAACATCAGGTTTACATCCAAACAAGGCTTCAAAGGGTGTCATAACTCTTACGGCCTTGTGTGGAACATGGTTCTGAATGTAGCAAGCATAATTCACTGCTTCGCCCAATATTGTGGAGGAAAGGATTTCGAGTGAACCATACAAGTGGCCATCTCCTTAAGATTTTGGTTCTTCTTTTGCAACTCCATTTTGTGAAGGGCTATAAGAAATAATTTTCTACAAAAAAATCCTTTGGAGATATAAATATCTTTAAAATTATTTCTCACATACTCACCTCCATTTTCAATTCAAATAACCTTGATAGAACTTTCATATTGTTTCTCAAGAAGAGCCTTAAAGTCTCAAAAGTGATAAAAACTTTATACTTTTGCATAATTAAATACACCCAAGTGTAACATGAAAATTCATCAATGAAGGTATTTATATAAAGAGCTCTACTAAATGAAGTATTTGGGAATGGGCAAGAAATGTCACTATGAACAAGATCCAAAAGACGAGTATCTATCTAAGATTTTCATTTTCCAAAATTTTTTTTGGGGTGATTCATGAGGGAATAACCCTCACATATACGCTTAGAAAAATTGACGTGGGGTAGCCCATTGACCGTTTCATGTTGGATCAATTGTTAAAGGAAATGATAGTAAAGATGGCCAAAACTCTCATTCCATAACTTATAATCTCATCTTCATGAGTCCGAAAGGTAGTGAACGTCAAATAAGAAGTAAAGTGGGATAAACTATATAACCATAAATGGTGATCTTCCTTTCCCTCGGCTACAATAGTGTCGAGTGAAGCTCACACAAAATCACCGAGTTAGGACCAAATTCCACTCACATTCCTTCACCAAGGTGAGTGATTTGGTAAATTGATAGGATATTGGTATATATATTGGGAACACTCTACACTTGGTTAAATGATCCATTGTTCATATCTACCAATCCACTACTAAAAATTGACACTATAGTGTCATCACCTAACATTATTTGGGATATGCCACATGGCTTGATGTTGGAGAACCCAACATGTGAATAGGCCATATGGTGTAAGGAAACAAAATTAGTAATCCACATTGATGAAGGAGAAAATATAGCTACAAAGGACTTTCCTTTATTCTTCTCATATATAGATTCCATTGCTTTGAAAAACTCATCTTTCAGAGCATTTTGTTTGATAGAATTAGAAACACCAATGCTAATTTTCTCAAGTAAATGAGTTGGGTGATTGATTTGTTTTCTCATAAATTGATGCTCTTTATGGCCATTCTTCTTGCAATAGGAACACTTACACTTTTTATTTTTAGCTTTGGGCTCGTAAGTAGAAGCGTTTGTGTTAGGTTTGGTTTGGACTTGGTTGGTCTTGGTTTCCTTCTTTTGTTGGTACTTTCTCTTTCTTATTTTCAACTTTCTTTCCCTTACTAGTAATTTATACAAGGGCATGTGACTCGGATGATTTTGTCTTGTTCTCGAATGAGTTAGGATGAAAAAATTTCAAATGAGGGAATTTTCCAAGTACTTCCCAGTGGATTTTATGGCGTGGAAAGACAAAATGAAGATGGAGTATTCATGACCTAACTTAGAAATAATTGATAAGATCAATCGTGAATATTTTTCCTCCACTTTACATTCCTTTAAAAGAAATATAGTGTGGGATAAAATTTGATAAGAAGGCATGCATGATTTAACAATCAATAGGATTTAATCCTAATAGTTCATTTTCCAACTCATGTGCTCTCATGTTATTTTATTTTCTCGAACATATATTTTTTAAATTATTCCAGGATTCATCGGGTATTTTTAGATGACTCAAAGTGGAATATCAATTAAAAAGAAATAGACATACAAAGAATACCTAAGGCTTTTTCACATCGGTTCAACCACTTAGATTATTTGAGATCATCATCAAGTTCAATCTCAACTCACATGGTGATGTAAAATAAATCTTTACCCCTTAGTCTCATTACCATTTTCAATATCCATTCGAAAAAATTTAATGGTGTGAGTAAAGGAATTGGAATATCATCCATCGTGAAGAGAGAGAAAGAAGTAATCTAGAAAGGAAAAAGAAACACAACCCCGATAATATTATCACCCCCTAATTTTGGCACTTTATAATTTAGTGTGTTGATTATAATCAAGTACAAATATGCATGATGAAACAATCGGTTACTCACCTTGTAATCGGTGTAATAACATACATTAGTGGATACCAATATCAAGTTCTAACAATCGCGATAGTTTGGCACCGTAAGCAAGCACATAATAAGATAATATAAAGAGAAAGGGATAGAAAAGAGTATTGTGTGGGAAGTAGTGTCTCACATTACGTAAGAAACCCTATTACTACAAGACTATGGTGGACACACTTACTACTCCACAAGTAATAAAATGGGTGATACAATGCAAGAAGGGATCAAACAATTTGAAATGACCTCTAGGACGCATAAAAATCTCCGAGAAGGAGGAAAAGGTATTGGAGGGGTGCTACATACTCCATTAGTGATAATGTTTTTTCTAATAACACTATATTTCATACTTTTAGTTTTCCCAATTAATCTAATTTTAAAAATTAATGGGATTTTAAAAAAGTAAAAAAATGATAATAAATTATTAATTGTCACTAATTAGTTTAATTTAAATCTTCCTAAATTAAGATATAAAATAAATTATAACTTTAAATATTAACCCCCTTACTTAATATTACCTCCTAATTAGATTAACTCAAACTCTAAAAACACCACCACATACCCTTAAAAACACACTTAAAATAAAAATTAAACTAAGTTTTCAAAGGATTAGCTTTAAAAATTATTAAGTGGCTTTAAGATCGGGAAGGGAGAGTGGGTAGCTGATCATCTCGTGGGGACGAGCTGGTTGAGGGTCGAGGTGAGTTGGATGGGGAAAAAACATGTGGAGCGTGGAAGAGTGAGTTAGAGGCGTTGTGTTAGAGGGAGGACTTGGTGGGAGAGAAAATTTGGGAGACCCGGGACAGAGGAGGTTACGAGCTTGGGCCGATGATCGATAAGTTTGGCAAGGAGGTAGTATAACATATGCCAAGGGAAATGGTCATGGGTTACAATGGACACCAGATAGACCATTGCAAGGTCGAGGCAGACAAACAAGATGACATCGGGATGAACATCTCGAGTAGGGGTTGTGGTGCATGCTTTGGAATGGTGAGCAAGGTTGAGGAGTGGCGAGTAGGGTTTTTAAATGTTCAATAAAAGATAGGGTTGGGGAAAGCAAGGTAATACACCTAGATTATGGACCGATGTATCTAGTAAGGTAATAAAATGACAAATCCAAAGAACTCATACCTGATCCAAACTCAAATGCAAGAAAGGAAACACACTAGTCATAGACAATATAGAACCAAAAAGCCGACTAACCCAAATTGTATAAAATCTAACTAAGGATCCAAGCATGTAAAACAAAATTGTACAAATGAACCTACAAATCACCAATGAAAAAAAAACTAACCAGACGTGATGGAAAATCATGTTACTAAGTGAGCTAATAGAGGACCAACTCACTTTGTAGATTTCACCGAGCTATAAATGATCTCAACCGAGCTAGATGAAGGAGACAACAACAAAGAAAAATGAAAAATGATAGGAAGGAGGCATGAAAGGGATTAAACTAGAAATTTTTTGATAAAATTTTAAATTTTTAATGAAAGTAAATATGATAAAATAGAAAACTCAACTTACCTCCAAAATAAATTTCCCTCCAAATTTAGATAGAGCTAGATAGATTTGGTGGAGAAAGTATTGAGACCTACATATGCAAAAATACAAACTCCAAAATTGAGATTGTTAAATCTAGTTAGCAAGATTCCAAAAATGCTAAAAAAAATTGAATGATAAGCATGAATAAAAAAACTAAAAATAATAAACAACCAAAATAAACGAGTGCACATTTACTTGAACAACATCACTATGATACCATCTAAGATTTGTATGTAAGGATCAATATGGAACCTCATGCACATCGAAGAGGTAATCTAATGGTGACATGAATGCTCCAAGTAATTAGCAAGAAATAGAACACAAAGGAAAATAAAGTATGAAATAATAGGCCTATTCAAAGAAAATCATGCATGAAAGAATAGGTCTATTCATCCTCATAGATCAAATAGAAAGGGTACATATGTATGAGTGTTGTGTAACTCCCATGCATGACACATGAAAACCTAATTACACCTAATGACCTATGATCTCACCTAAGTGAGATGATTAACCATGTAAGGTGAACAAGACCTTAAGAGATGACAAGGCAAGTCACAAACACCAACAAATTTTTGATAAAGGGGTTCCCATATAGTCGAGTTCATCAATTCCATGCCAATTTCGACTCCTTGTTAATGTAGGTTATTATTTATTCTTTTATTTATTTACCAGGATAATTCTTACACTTGTGTTAGCCTTACACTTGTTGGGTTAGCTTGCTTAGGTGTACTAGTTGTGTGGAGTTAGCTTACTAGTTGTGTTGAGTTAGCTTCTCGGTTATGTGGAGTTAGCTTACTAGTCTTCTCGGAGTTAACTAACTACATGTATCGCTTAGTGGGAATTCTTCACCACCGATTTAGGTAGTAGTTGAACTTCCCTCCTCCTATATGTATATCTTTCTTATTAAGTAATTCAAGTCATTATAATGTAATGTATTGAGCCTTATGGATTATGATATATTTCCATTTATGGTATTTTAGCTTTCATTTTTACAAATCTAATGTGGTGTGATATTATCATCTGATATCGTGGCTTGGAACAATATTCTCATCATTCCTTTCATGGTATCAGAGAAATAGGTGATGTAGACATCCATCTATAAGTTTTTTCCAAGCAAGGGTTTATTATTTTTGTGTATTTAGAAATTTTTAGCACTTTTACATAGTATGCATTTTTATGCAAAATGGAGTGTGCCATTGGATTTTGAAGGTGCCAAAACCCTAGAATCGACTATAAAATTGAGCATGTTTTGAGACAGTAAAATATGGACATTTTAAAGGGTTTTGGGCACATTTCTATCAAAAAATCTATACAATTATGTATAGACATTTTTTTTGACTCAAAAATTACATCAGCTTTCCAGGTTTTTCGAGAAAATTTATGGTTTTCTCTCTATTTTTTATACAGGTGCTAGAAATAGAGATATTTGCAGTCAAAGTTTGTATTAACAATTGTACTTTTTGGGTGCAATCTTTTATCCATTTGATATAAGCATGCACCTTCTAGATGCATTCTTTTACCCTCTGAATATTTCTATTTTGGATGCAGTCTTTTATCCACTGGACGCAGATCTGTACCCTATGGGTGCATTCTTTTATCCATTGGATATAAGTGTGTACCTTTTGGATGCATTCTTTTACCCTATGGATATTTATGTTTTAGATGTAGTTTTTTATCCACTAGACATAGATTTGTACCCTTTGGGTGCATTATTTTATCCATTGGATATAAGTGTGTACCTTCTAGGTGCATTCTTTTATCCATTGGATATTGACGTGTACCCTCCGAAAGTACTTGATTTACCCTCTTGAAATTTAGGTTTTGGGTGCGAATTTATCCTTTGGTTTGCAGTAAGCCCGTATCGTGTGGATGCACTTTTTTACCCTTTGGAAATTTGGGTGTCACATGTACCTTTTAAAAAAACATCAACATTCAAATATTACTTTAATAACAAAACCTTCTAGAGCTCATAACTTTTTATCCATAGCTCGATTAAGGTGATTTTATTTTTTGAAATTGTGTATTTTTTCGAGATCTACACATTGGTGACATTTTTATACACATATTTCAAATGTAAAAGGTATTGTTACTCCTTGTAATATTTACATGTACTCAATTATAAAGTTCCAAATTTTGTAGGGTGTTGTAATCACTTGTAGATGTAATTTTGGTTGAGCCTAAGGTCTTAAAATTTTATGTGTTGCATTATTGTATCTATGTGTGTATACATTTATATCTCTCTTGTTTGTTGAGATATTTTGGATCTGTATTTTTGACACTTTTTTGGCATGTTGACAGTCTCTCTTGTGGGGAGCTATTCTGGTGAAGCCCAATGTTAGTCTGTTAGTGTTTGAGTAGTTGATTTTGGCAACTCATATAGATATTTGGTATCACTCTACTAATTCAAAGCAATACGGGAGGGTGTGGGGTTGATATTTCTTCTTCGGGTTTCGTATCCTTGCCTTGTTACCTTGGATTTTTTTGGATCATGGCACTCATACTTATTTGGATCTTGTGTCCTTGCCATATTTCGTGGTTATCGTTCTTGGATCGTGACACACCTATTTGTAGTAATTGATATTAGTTCTTTAGATTTTGTTTCCTTGCCTTGTTACCTTTGATTTTCTTGGATCGTGACACTCTTATTTATTTGGATCTTGTGTCCTTGCCTTGTTGCCTTGGTTTTTTAGATCGTGGCATGCCTATTTGTAGAAGTTGATAAAATTATGTTTGGTGTTTTAATTACATTTTCAACATCACTCCATTAACAGTCTCCTTACATGGAGCTATTATGGTGAAGCCTAGTGTTATTTGTTTTTGAGTTCTATGATCGAGTAGCGGATTCAAACCATAGTGCGCACCACACTTCTTTAGCATTGTATGAGTTTTGGAGCCGAGATTATAACGATATCTTGAAGTGGAATTTTTCTCTCTCTCTACTTTGTTATTAATAGTTTTGGGTACCTTGCAGTGTCTAATTTTCCCAAGTAATTGTACATTGGTACCTCATCGTGCCTTGATGCTTTGAGACCCACCATCTTTTCACCCACCTAAGATATGCTTATGGGAGGGTGTTAGTGTAGGTTATTGTTTATCCTTTTATTTATTTATTAGGATAATTATTACACTTGTGTTAGCCCTACACTTGTTGCGTTAGCTTGTTTAGGTGTACTAGTTGTGTTAAGTTAGCTTCTCAGTTATGTGGAGTTAGCTTACTAGTCTTCTAGAGTTAACTTAACTACCAGTATCAATTAGTGGGAGTTCTTCACCACCGATTTAGGTAGTAGTTTCACTTCTCTCTTCCTATATGTATATCTTTTTATTGAGTAATTAAAGTCATTATATTGTAATGTATTGAGCATTATGAATTATAATGGATTTCCATAGATGGTATTTTAGCCCTTCATTTTTGTAAATCTAATGTGGTGTGCTTTTATCATATGATATCGTGGCTTGGAACAATCTTATCATCGTTCCTTTCATGGTATCAGATAAAATAGATGATGTAGACATCCATCTCGTAAGTTTTTCTTTGCAAGCGGGGTTTATTATCTTCATGTATTTAGAAAATTTTAGCACTTTTCTCGTAGTATGCATTTTTATGCAAAACAGAGTGTGTCATTGGATTTGGAAGGTGCCAAAACCCTAGAATCGACTGTAAACTTGACCATGTTTTGAGACAGTCAAATCTGCACATTTTAAAGGGTTTTGGGCACATTTCTATTTAAAAATCCGTACAATTATGTACAGACATATTTTTTGACTCAAAAATTATATCTGATTTCTAGGTTTTTTGAGAAAATTTATTGTTTTCTCTTTGTTTTTATACAGTTCTAGAAAAGAGATATTTTGTTAGGAATACTATAGTGCTTCACATATTTATGTGTGTGAATAATAATTACGTGTGTAATTATTACAATTGAGAGATTATTTTTAGAGTTGTTATAATATATTATTTCAACAATATATTATTATATTTATTGTTATGTGTGGGTTACATGAGTTATTCTCACCCCACATAATTAGGCTTGGTTGAGATTTTGTAGTTGAGTTAGTTTCCTATATTCTAGGGAAACTCCAGCCTATATATTAGGCTATTGTATTGTGTGAAATATACAGAATACAATTATATTATTATTATTTATTATTTCTTGTGTTCGGCTCTCTTCTCCTTCTGTATTTTCTTGCTCAGACTTTGAGAGGTCATTTCATTTGGCATCAGAGCATGGTGATCTGATCTAGTTCCTTTGCTGAAATGGAAGCTTGAATTTTGTGAGGGGCAGCTCTAGTGTTGGTCTGGTTGCCCGCGTATGTCGTATTCCCCTATGCAGTCCTGAAGTGTATATTTTCTATAGTTTTATTATGCTTGACTCACTCTTTCCATTTGGTTTACAAGCTCTCAAAGAAACCACTGCTCTCTCGTAATCTTAGCATTGAAAGGTCTATATATTGCTTAAAATCTGTCTCAGTAAAACATTCTTAACTTTCTCATTTCTCAATGAAATTGAGAAAAGTAAAGTGTTCCGGAAAGGTTGAAATGTGAGGAATAAAACCCAGAAATGTTTGGAACAAATATTTTTCGTGAATTAGCAGCTCATTACAGAAAAGTGACGTTTTCCAGAAGTGATTTATCATTAATACATGTGAGAAAGGTACAGATCTTTGAGGAAAATACTATAGTTGAAATTGCTCAGCCTGGGAGATTGGATGCCGAGCAACAAAGAAAGAGAAGAGAAGTAAACTGTGAGTTTTTTGCACAGCCAACTCTTATTGGCCAATTATTTTAATTTTTCATAAAGACTATAGTTTTGAAAAATTATTTTTCCTATAGTTTTTATTTAATAATTGCATTTAGAGGGCAATTATTACATTTTTTGGCGCCATTTTTTGGGGAAATTGATTTTTTTGGAATCTTCATTTCCTCCCAATTCTAACGAGTGGTCACATGATAAGTTTTCTCTCTATTTTGAGGAAAATTTTAATCGTTGTGTCAATTTTAATTAAATTAAGCCATTTTACGGGAAATTGTAACTTCAATAACTTTTGCACGGTAACTCAAAATTGAGCGCCGTTTTTTTTCAAAAGTGTATATTTTTTTATTCCCATCCTATTGGTTCTAATTTTGGGAGAAAATAAAAACTTTGAAAATTACCCTCTATTTTGGCCATCTTGTGGACGCATTATCGGTTGTACCTGACGTCCTTAAATAAAAGGTTTCACATTGAGGGAGAAGATTAAATACAATGTGGAAACCATGTAGTCTCATGTTCAGATTCATATAAGCTAAGCATCCATATCTGGAGGACGGAGGCATCAGAGGAAGGAGGTCGATCAACGACCTCTCATTAGTCACCAACGACGGGGCCGCATAGCAGATGTGGTGGCATATATATAGTGTGGGTATTCAGTGTGCTTTAGTTTTGTTGTGAGTTTCTTTGCAGTGTTCCTGTTGCATTTTGTATTGTGTATACTGGAAACCAGTTGTATAGAATGACAAAGAACTGCAGTGATCCTCTGACTGTGGTAATCCTCTGATTGCCATACTTCGTTGGAAGATGATCAGTCAGTGAATATGTTCATTGGCAATGGTGATCATGTGCAGCAAGATCCGGGCAGTGAGATAAAACACGATATATTTTTCCTTTTTCTGTCTTCCTATTTGGAATTTCACATTGTGGGGGGGAATAATAACCAATGTTCCATTCCCATTCTATGCCAAAATGGCTAAAGTCAAGGGCGATTCTAGTGCAGTGGCGGTTTCTTGTGTTGTTCGAGATCGAGTGGCAGCGATCGAAGACAAGTGGCTATAACTAAGAACATTGCGATTCTTAGAGGTGGAAATGTGAAATATTTTCAGTATGTGTTTTATTGTTTAGTTTGGTGAGATGTGTTTCCTATGTTATTTCTTGCAGTGTGATATTGATGAGGGCTAAAATATTACTTGGCACATCATAATGTGGTTGTAGGTAAACCACTTGAAAACCTTCATTTGTGGTTTGTGGTAAACCAATAGTGAAACCACCATTCTTGGTTGTTGGTAATCCATTTGCAAAACCATCACTTTGTGGTTTGTGGTAAACTAATTGCAAAACCACCATTCTCGGTTTGTGGTCAACCGTTTGCAAAACCATCCATGAGGTTTGTGATCATCCTATGAAAATCACTAGATCATGAGTAGGTGCAAGTACAAAGGCAGTTTTCCCCATGTTCACACTAAGGGGGGGAATGTTAGGAATATTATAGTGCTTCACATATTTATGTGTGTGAATAATAATTACATGTGTAATTATTATGGTTGAGAGATTATTGTTAGAGTTGTTATAATATATTATTTCAACAATATATTATTATATTTATTGTTATGTGTGGGTTATGTGAATTATTCTCACCCCACATAATTAGGCTTGGTTGAGATTTTGTAGTTGAGTTAGTTTCCTGTATTCTAGGGAAACTCCAGCCTATATATTAGCTATTGTATTGTGTGCAATATACAGAATATAATTATATTATTATTATTTATTATTTTTGTGTTCAACTCTCTTCTCTTTCTATATTTTCTTGCTCGGACTTTGAGAGGTCATTTCATATTTGTAGTCAAAGTTTGTATTAACAATTGTACTTTTTGGGTGCATTCTTTTATCCATTCGATATAAGTATGTACCTTCCGATGATGCATTCTTTTACCCTCTGGATATTTCTGTTTTAGATGCGCTTTTATCCACTTTGGATGCGATCTGTACCTAATGGGTGTGTTATTTTATCTATTGGATATAAGTGTGTACCTTCCAGATGCATTCTTTTACCCTATGGATATTTATGTTTTGGATGCGATCTGCGATCCACTAGACCCAAATATGTACCCTCTGGTGCATTATTTTATCCATTGGATATAAGTGTGTACCTTCTAGATGCATTCTTTTACCCTCTGGATATTTCTATTTTGGATGCAATCTTTTATCCACTAGACACAAATTTGTACCCTCTAGGTGCATTCTTTTATCCATTGGATATTGACGTGTACCCTCTGAATGCACTGATTTACCCTCTTGAAATTTAGGTTTTGGGCGTAGGATTATCCTTTGGTCACAATCTCAGTATCGTGTCGATGCACTCTTTTACCCTTTACACATTTCGGTATCACGTGTACTGTTAAAAAACACCAGATTAAAATATTATTTTAATAGCAAAACCTTCTAGAGCTCATAACTTTTGATCCGTAGCTCGGATTAAGGTGATTTTTTTGAAATTGTGTATTTTTTCGAGATCTACACATTGGTGACATTTTTATACACATATTTCAAATGTAAAAGGTATTTTTACTCATTGTAATATTTACATGCACTCAATTATAAAGTTCCAAATTTGGGAGGGTGTTGTAATCACTTGTGGATGTAATTTCGGTTGAGCCTAACGTCCTAAAATTTTAGGTGTTGCATTATTGTATCTATGGGTGTATATATTTATATCTCTCTTATTTGTTGAGATATTTTGGATCTATATTTTTGACACTTTTTTTGGCATGTTGATAGTCTCTCTTGTGGGGGATCTATTCTGGTGAAGCCCAGTGTTAGTTTGTTAGTGTTCGAGTAGTTGATTTTGGCAACTCATATAGATCTTTGGTATCACTCTAGTCATTCAATAGTATGGGAGGGTGTGGTGTTGATATTACTTTTCGGGTTTCATATCCTTACCTTGTTACCTTTGCTTTTCTTGGATCGTGGCACCCGTATTTATTTGGATCTGATGTCCTTGCCATATTTCCTTGGTTATTGTTCTTGGATCGTGACACACCTATTTGTAGCAATTGATCTTAATTCTTCGATTTTATTTCCTTACCTTGTTACCTTGAATTTTCTTGGATCATGACACTCTTATTTATTTGGACCTTGTGTCCTTTCCTTGTTTCCTTGGTTGTTCTTGGATCGTGACACACCTATGTGTAGAAGTTGATAAAATTATGTTTTGTGTTTTAATTACATTTTCGACATCCCTCCATTGATGCCAGGTCTCTTGCATGGAGCTATTCAGTGAATCCTAATGTTATTTTTTTAATTTTTATGATCGAGTAGTGGATTCAAACCATAGTTCATACCACACTTCTTTAGCATTGTACGATTTTTGGAGCCGAGATTCTCGACAATATCTTGTAGTGAGATTTTTCTCTCTCTACTTTGTTATTACTAGTTTTGGGTACCTTGCAAAGTGTCTAATTTTCTCCGTTATTATACGTTGGTACCTCATCGAGCCTTGTTGCTTTGAGACCCACCATCTTTGTCACCCACCTAAGCTATGCTTATGGGATGGTGTTAGTGTAGGTTATTATTTATCCTTTTATATATTTATCGGGATAATTCTTACATTTTTGTTAGCCCTACACTTGTTGGGTTAGTTTTCTTAGGTGTACTAGTTGTGTGGAGTTAGCTTCTCGGTTATGTGGAGTTATCTTACTAGTATTCTAGAGTTAACTTAACTACTGGTATCGATTCTTGGGAGTTCTTCACCACTAATTTAGGTAGTATTTGCACTTCCATCCTCTTATATGTATATCTTTCTTATTGATTAATTCAAGTCATTTTATTGTAATGTATTGAGCATTATGGATTTGCATATATGGTATTTTAGATCTTCTTTTTTACACAACTAATGTGGTGTGCTATTATCATATGAGATTGTGGCTTGGAACAATATTTTTATCATTCCTTTCACTCCTATTCTTAATTTTTGAATAAGGAATTCATTTAAATGTGTGTCATCCATATTATCAATAAGGTCATTAACCTAGTTCTATAAATTTTTTCTTATTTTCCATGTGGTCATACAAGTTTCAATGGTAGTTGAGTTGTAGAAATTTTCATATGCAAACAATTTTTAGTAGGCCTTAAAAACATATCTAGCAATGAAAACTGTGCTATTTTTTTTAGTTTGGGAATGTAGATCCCAATTCTTGTTCTTATTATGAATGAGAAGAAAATAGAGGACTTTTAAGCATTAGAACTCCATGCAACTTGATGGAGTTCAGAAATTTTTAATGCCCTAAAGTTTTTGGATCTTTGTGTTTAGTTAGTTGACATTCCTACTTCATCCATGGAATCAATCAAGCCTCTCCTCCGAATAGTTGAAAAAGGCCAAATAGTGTTGGAATGCATTTTTAAGTGTGGTAATAATGAACATAGTATCCCTTAGTATTCTTGTGTCTGAGTAATAATATAAGAATGCATCCATGTTTGAAGGTCCTCGTTCTCCTACCATTATCGAGAATACTCATCTTGCAAATTTATTGAAGCATTCACTAAATAAATTGAGTTGATAAGAAGATGGAGAGAGATTAAGATTTTATAAGAACTAATGAAAATCAGAAACTAAATGAATTGTCTTTGTTAAGAAATATCCTTATAAATTGGTAAATCTTTCATATGTAATGGCATGCTCCATATTAATAGTGCATAAGGTGTGACTTGATGTTTTTTTACCTCAGAGAACATTTCATTTTTGAATTAATTGGCCTTTTGAATGTAGACCTTACACCTGTATAGGCTAGGCTAAATCACAACCATCAGTTTTAACTAGCCTTACCCTTTTGAAAGCATGGGAGCCACATATATGAGATGTGGGATACCACGTGTAACACAAAGATTTGCTCGCCCTTCTCAATTGCTGATGTGTCCTCAAATTTATTTGATATTTTAATTTTCTTTCATTCGGAAGAGTGAGGTGATTTAAACTTTAAGTACTCCCACCTTGGTGAATGACCCTTTTAACACTCACACTTGAGAAGTATGATTTTTAAATACTTGCATCTATGAGTTCTTACTTTTTAAAAATTATATCGTACTTAGGAAGTGTAATCCCTCGTTCTTTGAAATTATCTCCTTTGAATACTCACATATGGGAAGTGTGAGTCCTCATTGTTTAACTTGCGAGAAAATTCAAACCTTTAGTTAGCCAAAATTCAAACTTTTAAACTCGAGAGATCTTTAAAGTGTGAGTGCAAAGAAAAATGGAATGCGAGTGCAAGGAATAAGAAATAACCAAGTGTGATTCCTCACATATATTAAGTGTGAGGATAATTTTTTTGAAGCGCGAATGTTTAAACTTTTTAATTAAGTCAAAACTTAATTCAATTTTGTGCAATCACTAGCAAAAATTATACAGTAAGGTTATCCAACTGAAGACCCTTTTTAAAACAAAAGATATACATTTAAATGTTACAAAGAGGGTCCCTACTCCTTTTAAAATGTTATAATTTTAAAAGGTGGGGTGTTATGAAATAACATTTTAGTTATTTTGTCACACTTAAAACATGTGCATAAGAGGACTACATCATACTTTATCATGTAATGAGGTCATGTAGTACAACATTTTGGATTAGTTCAACAATTGGGATTTTGACCACCAAGTGGAACACAACCTTAACCACACAATTTTTTTCTCCTTTTGGATTTTTAATCCTATAATGAAGGTTTTTGTAGGTTTTTATGGTTTCCACTTTGTTGCAGGTGATTATAGGTCATCCCAAAGTTGTGTGAGAAAGAGCGACATATAGTAAAGGTCATTTTCGAAAAGTGAATTGCATAGGAATTTTGATATTCATATTATCAAAGCTTCAAAGACCATATAGATAAAGGTTAAAACCATAAAATTTAAATATAGATCATATAGTATTTTTATGGTCCTTCACCTTATTAGTTTCAAGTTCTAGGAACAACATAAAAGCATTTTTAGTCTCTAATATGTCTTAGATGATCTGATATACATGATGAAACATCGGAAGCCACTACAATGATTTATTTAGAGAATAACATAAATATTGAAGATGGGAAATTATAAAACAACCCATTTCCATTTTCCATAAGTATTATTATCTATCTTATGACATGATTGACACTTTTCACTTTTGTTTTTACTTTTATGCACATGTATTATTTTTCGATGCATGATGCATGCTACTTTCTTTATGCACCATAGTTTCCACCATGTTCAACCCATTTTATAGGTATAGGTTCCCATTGGTGGTATCCATTATATCCTTCTATGTGATCCTTCACATATTAGTTGAATTATTACACATGGATACACATCTACTATTTTGTGTGCGCATGTTGAATTTTTGTATCACACATGCCTCAAACGAGGGAAAATTCATTGATATATATATTCTACATCTAAAAATGGATTACATACACATAAATAGGTTTTAATAAGGTCCATAACCACAAAAACAAGCACATAAACTAAAAAATTGGCTGAATTAAAAGTAGGTTAAAAGTATACATTACAATCGAGACTATGGTATTTTCTTGACTAAGATGGACATTGTGAGACAAGGGGGAATGTTATCAATAATTTTAAGTTTTATCAAATTCTAGTAGTTATCTACATAATTATCATACATTTTAAAATATAGATTACTTAGTTTAGAGCATAATACAAAGGGTATAAATACTTCAATCCTTCTCCCTACATTATTCATACACGATTCTGAGAACATGGTTTAGGGTAATGGGCCTCCTTCTCCCCAAAGTGGTATTCCGAAATCCATATATTTAGTTTCAATAGTACAAAACCTTAGAGGGACATGGAAATTTTCATTCCTATTGTGGTTTTATTCTATTCAGATAGTTAGAATAATAAAAAATTAGACCTATATCCATCTACAAAGGTGGTGTGGTTTGTGGGTTTTGGAAAGTTTCAAAGAAACTAAGTTCTTTGTAGGTTATCATTCCTCTTCTCTTAAAAGTTTCTAAAAATGAAGGTATCAAAGTGGATAAGTTATTTTTAGAGTATCCTTCCTCTCTATTTATTTATTTGGGGTATTTAGGTTCTTCTCTCTACATGGTGTTGGCTTGCATGCACCCAATACTCTAGTTTCTCCTTAAAGACAATTGGGAACTAATCACCCCCAATATTTTGGAATCTTAGAAGCAACTCTAAATCTCCTAAATCAAAACAAGAATGGGATCTCCTCCCTCTGCAAAATAAATAAGTATATTCCTTCCGTGTTTTGCATAATATTGACTTACTTTTTACAAGTTCAAAATTTACAATCACTATCTATAATTTGACTTATTGTCTAGTTTCTATCATAAAAATTGACTACACTCTTTTTCTAGGTTTAAGTAGAAACAACAAAACATCACAGAATCAATTTAGAACAAATAAAATGTGTGTGTGTGCACACTCATGTATATTTTTACTTTAATCATGCAATTTTCAATAACACATTAAATGGGGGAAGTGTATACACTAGAGTTTGGTAACTTATCATTTTAGAATGCCAAGTTTGGTTGTGCTCTCTTGCTAAGGAAAATGATCACACTCAAAATCCCATTAACATATATCTCTAGATATTATGTGAATTTATTATCTTTACACTCTTCCCCATCATCAATTCAAGAAATATTATTAAATCAAAGAAATATAAAATCTATGCAAAACATGTCATGACTTTATATTTTACACATTATTCCTCCCGTATAGGACTATGAAAATTGTTAGGATGAGGAATCCAGACTTATATGATTGTACATTCCTTCCCCTTTGTGTTGTATGAATATATCTTCAATTTGAATATCTTAATTGTGTCATTTCAATTTCCTATGGTTTTCCTTATTAGAATATTTCACCTTGGGAATGCTATATAAGAAATTTAATATAACTTCATTACTCACCGGTACTCTTACAAGTTCCTATTAATGTATTCACTAAATCATGCACTTATTATTTATTTGTATCCTCTAAATAATTCATTTATATACATGATTCCTAAGAAAGAGAACTACTCATTAACACCTCTTTACTTTACTTTGACATTACTTTTATCCTTTTCATCTTTATTTCTTATTGTTTCTTATCGACAACTTAAAGTTTTACATACTAGCAAACATATTAATCATATTTGATTTCATTATTTTATCCTTTTGACTCTTTGTACATGACCGCCCATTAGGGATAGGAGTTCCTGGTGCTATTGTCCCCTCTCAGTGTGCTTTTTTCCTCTTTGTCTCATTTTCATATCTTTCGGTCTTACTTCTTTATTATCTTTGTTTATCACCCTTAGTTGGCCTTTTCACTTGTTAATGATGAAAATTAAGAAAAGGAATCATATATATATACATGTCTTATTTAACCTCATGGGGGAAATCATTAAAGATACACATACATATACTAGGATATAATATTTTATGTCTAGTACATCAAGGACTGCATTTTGAACCACATACTTCACCGCATAGGGGGTTTAGTCTCGAATTCCATACTACACATTTTCATTTGGGAAAATTATATATATCTCGCTATCTTGGTGTGATTGACACTAGGGAATCCTTTCTCAAGGGACATTGTTTCCAATCAAATACACACACACAAAGAACTACATAAATTCTGAAATATAACACAATGTTTGGTGAAAATCACATTGGGATGACCGTTGAGGTCAACATGACTCAAGAATATGCATTATTTAATTCATCCAATGTGTTATTTAGTACTTTGTAGGATATATTTTTTTATTTTACAGTGTGTGAAACAATAAACTGATGTGACAAACAACTAATAAGGAGTGACACTAAATGAAACAAAAGGACCAGGACCCTTAGCACTTATGTAGACACCAATTCCCATAACATATGCTAGCACCTAGGTGGACTGTCCCCTTTTAAGAAGTTTTTTTGAGATCATCACTCTCAGAATCGCATACATGAGCTTGCCTGAACCCATAATCTTCCTTTCCAACCTGTTCAACAATCCAAAATTATTTCGGATCCATAGTTATAAGCCAAGTTATTCTTCATCCCCTTTTTATCACTTATTCTTATATTTCCTTTTCTTTATCTTACTTGTTTACTATTATATAAATTTGATCATTAGTGTCCTTATCTTAGATTTAACTTTATTAAATCATTTGGTGAACCCGATCCCTCACATGTTTTTAATGGATCCATTCCTCTGCAAGACAAAAACCTAGTTTCTTTAGGGTTCATATCTCCATTTTATCTTCGATCGAAACCTAATTTTAATTTATCACCTTCCATAAAAGCATGTCAACAAAAAAATGCTAGGGTTTCATGTTTCATCCTACCCTTTGGGTCACTTTCTAGGGCTCCCAATTTTCAAATCACCTTTTGTTTCATATGTCGAGTATAACAACTCTATTTTCAAATTCCTTTGAGGTTATTTTTCCTTTTTCATTATTTATTGAAAACCTCCTTTTTGACCACAAGTTTGAACCCAATTTTCGGAAATCCAAAATTACAAATTTTACAAATTAAGGAATAATTTGAAAAATATACATTTTTAGCCAAATCCCTTGGAGGTTTTTCTTTCAATTTATAACATTCAAAAATCCTGTTTTAAAAAACTCAAATTCCATTTCGATAAATGGTCATTTTTTTAATTTCACGACATTTTATTTTTTTATCAACATCACTTTCCATACAAATTTATTTGTCTAATTAGATTTATTATGAAAAATTATTTTATGTCTAACCATGTAATTGACTAAATTTCTTCCCGTCTATATTTAGTTTCAAATTCATAATATGCTTGTTAAGTGTGTCCTAGTTGATCCTAGATCTTTCCTTAATATATGTAATCTTTCCTTTCTCCATTAAATAGGACTTTCTATTATTGATTTGACTCCATCGACTTTATATATTTGTGGCTTTGATAACACCCATAAGAAATTTTAGGAAGAAATTAATCTACCCATTACTATATGTCCTTGAACTCTTGATGTTATAAATCATTTCATGCCTCATAATCCTAAGTATCATATCCTTCTAGGCCACCCTTGGTTACATACTATGCATACAATTATTTCTACCCAAGCCCTTGTTACACCTTCTTCCATGGATATTACTACATAAGATTCCAAACCTCATGTGGTTACTCCTTGTGATATTCCCTCATATATGATGATGATTACATTGCCTACATTACACATCCTTATCCTCTTAGGATGTACTATAGTGCTAATACTTTACAAGATCAATCTTCTATTGGCACCCAAACTACTCCTCCCATCATTTCTCACTCTCGATAAACTTTTATTGATCATATGCTTAGTGATTACAATGCTACATCTCTCTCCACACCTTCCTCATTCAAGTTAGAACATTATATTATCATTTTACAATGATTCCTAATTATATCACTTTCCAATATCCATGATAGATTTACTATGGCTACACCTTATCTTCTTTCATTCATGGGGACCATCCATTCCCCCTTTCTATTTTTTTGTCTATGATCATAGGGGCTAGTTCATATTGCTTTATTGCTTATAATATTCCCAAATTACACTTATTGCTTTTCATTACTACTAATGAGCCTCCTATAATTATATATGTTACACATATTTTGACTCACATATTGATCCTTATGTTCACACTTAAACCTTCCCTTATTGTCAACAAGCCCAAAGTTACATATATTCCACTTTCTCCTAATGGACACACTCATATTATGTATACACTTCCTACTCATATCATTAGGCTCTTAGACTCTATAGGTTTTTCTCCTCACTATATTGTCATCATTCTTTGGTATCTCTTTTACTTCTCAATGTTCCACCTATTCTAGTTTCTTTTTATGCATGACTCCACTTCCACGTGAAACTAGGTTCTTACCTCATGATTCACATGTGTTCATATTTATACCTTTACAGATCACAAACACCTTTGTCCTTTGCTCATCTAACCATCCCATTTCAGTTTCTCCTACACCTAGTGCATATTCTCCTATTGATGATGGCTCCTTAGAATAGAAATCTCCTATGGAATCTAGATCTCTTGATCCTCCCGTAGCACTTTTTACACATCCATCTCATTTTCCTTCACACATGGCTACTACTCATAGGCCTTATCACATCTATAGATCCCATAGCCCACCTCATGGGGGCATTTCTTCACATTGGATGCATGCTTCACATGATACATCTTGACATGTTTCACGCTCTATTTATCCAAATTTTCAATCAAACCTATTTCATATACTTGGCCTCATGCACTCTCTCGTGACCATCGGATCCTAGATCATGTTCTCATGTGTATAATTATTTTACATTAGTTGATCATGGATCCTTTTCTAGTACTCCCATTGATCCGAAAATAATCAAGTTTTTATCTACCTGATCTCAAACCCTTATAGGCTTTAATTATTTGCTGATAATTTTCTCCTTTTCAGTAATCAATTTAAAAATTAATGCAAGACAATAAAGACAATTGCACAATGATTGATTACGGAGTTTGGAAATTGCCTACGTCTTCAGGTTCTTTTGAACCATTCCACTAGTCAAAACTTGTAAGTTACAATAGTACTTTCACAAGAAAACCTAATGGAAACTATTAAGAACTTTCTTAGAAGAATAACCAGACCTTCAGAAGACAAGGGTGAAAAATAACACCCGAATTCCCCTTTCTGGCGTACTCGAAAAGCTTGATGGCACCAACTCCACTGTTTGGAATCCTCTGATTCTTGATCAGCCTTCTAGATGCTTCTTAACGCCCTATGGAACTCCGGTCAATATTCTAGGATTCACAATAATTTGGTGTGGCGCTATGGGCCGACTAGGTAGTATTAATAACTCCTAGCCATAATAATTTTAATTTACTATTGCCTAAAAATAATAGGTCAATAATAATTAAAATAATAATGCCTAAATAAATTAGGTCTTCACACAACTATGCCCATGACAAATAACTCTCCTCTTGGCTCACTCTCCACCTTTTTGAGCTCTAGGAATGAGCTTCTCTGTTATGTGTGTGTGTTTTACAATAGAATGGGTTCCCTATTTATACAAAAATAGGGCCCTAAAATAATGTGATATTATTTTATCCTAAGGCTAATATTAGCCTTCCCTGTAGCATTTAGATATGCTTATCCCATATTAGGGTGGATTGCATGTTTAATGGGATAAAAATCCCATAGTGGCGGATTTAATGAAGGGGGTGGTTTTGCATGTTTTAAGTGGGTGTAATATCCCACATTGGGTGCCACTTATATTTGGGTAAGGTTTTAACAAACCTTACCCACTCCATTATTCATGTGGTTCTTTCCATGCATGGCTTAGCCCCCCTACACCGCTTCACCTCCTTCCATGTGGTCATAGCTTAGCATGTTAAGTTGGTGGTTATGTGGGTAAGTGGATATTGGTGGATATGTGGGTATAATACTTACCACTAATACATGGCTGTTACAAATCAAACCCACCCACTTAGACACATGGCATGCAAAATGAGTTATAAGTGGACTTACCAAGATAATATAAATTTGACCCATACAATATGGTATACAATATGGAAAGCTCTCAAAATGATCTTATGCATTGACACCATTTAGGGATGTTTAGTGAAATTTCAAAAATGATCCCATGATCACCCATTGTATAGATAATTTTAGCATTCACACTTAGGGGAATGCTTATTCCCCATACCACATGATGACATACTCTTGTTCTGGTTGATACTCAACTATTGATGGTTTCTTATTATAAAAATTACTTTGAAAACACCACATCAAGGGGTATCCTTATTCCTCCCTTCTCACTCATTGTATTTCACATATATACATTCAAAAATCTAAAAACATTATCTTAGTTCCTTATTGGAAACATTCTTCCTTTCTTATACTACTCTATGTTGCACCTTTTTTTAACATGTTACTATGGTCCATAGTATGTTTTATCATTTTCACACACACAAGCATGTTCACATGGTATCTTGAGGTGAATGCAGGTCACTTATAGGTTGTTACATGATGTATGATGCTTGGCCATGTCCATTACCAATCCTTCTAAGGCTCTTGGGGCATATACCTTTCCTCACCTACTATCAAGTCATATCATTGCTATATTTCACATTTTCATTCCTATATTCAGATATCACATTGTTGCATACTATTTATCTTCCCTAACATGCTAACGATTTCTTCATGCTAGAATTTTCCTTACAAGACTCCTTCTAATCATGGTTATTTGATTTGTTCGTACTTTATTTGTCATTGTTTATGGATTATGCCCTATGTTTTCTTGACTACCTTTTTTACACAAGCCTTGATGGATTCAATTATCTTATGAAATCCTGAGTGGTTTCCCATGTATGTAACCGAGATACTTACCGAGTCCTTTTTTTTTCTTATGTTCCATTACTAGTTCTTATTCAAAGTGTGCATTACTTGTAATTAACTAACACTTGTATGGTGAAATTTTCCCCATTTTTTACCTATATCTTGGTAACTACCATGCATATTCTCTATTCATACTCCAAGATTCCTATATCACATGTGCACATCAATTTCAATCTTCCTTGTTTTGGCTTTATTCACATTTTTTCATCTCACACACCCCAAACAAGTAGGGGGAACATTGCGTAAACATTTTCACCCTCCCAAAAGTCATAAACATAGTTACAAAGACATGAACACTAGGAAAATAACATAGATTAGTTATAGAAGAGGGATAGAAATATAGTTAGCCAAAATATTCATCATGGAAATAAGCACCTAGATCGGACCAGAACACCTAGGCGCTAGTGTCCCCATGGGCGCTCCTATCCTGGGGAAAAAATAGTTACAAAGTGGTTAAAAAATCATGTTTTCCCCAATTTTATTTGTTACACATTTAGTTTCAAATTACAATTAGTTACTAACATGAAAAAACTACTAATACAGCTTCCAAATCCAAAACTAAATAAATGTTGGTGTGAGTTATCCTATGTGTCCTCCTCACATATTGGATGGTCATCTCACATGGGTTAGGTTTAGGGTTTGCTATTGAGTCATGCACTAGGGTTACTCAAAGACCATATATGTTCTCTCCTTCTATTCATTTATGAGTATGCCAAGACACTCCATTGTCTTTTCTCTATGTGCAAGATTTGTTTCTGTTGAACAAGTTCTTCAATTATTAATCAATTCTTCCTTGCGATTATGCTAGAGCTATCACGATTCCGTTGGAGTGTAACTACTTTGTGGTGGATCGCTTCGATTCGATTCTCGCAAACTCTTTCATGGTATCGTAAAAAAACACAACCACCCTGACAATATAACAACACCCGCTTTCAAAGCACTTATAGTTTAGTGTGTTGATTACAATTGGGTTCGTGCATGTGGTTTGAAACACTTGGCAACGCATCTTGCAATCAACGTAATAATGCACAAGAGAGGAGACCACAACAGGTGTTTCGAGGAGTGAAAAAATAGACACTATAAACAAGAACAAGAAAAAAACAAGGAAGGAGGCGAAAGCCAATCCTGGTTGTGGGAAAAAGCATCTCACATCGCAAATGAAAAAACCCCTTTCTTTGCGCACTATGGTAGAAGCGCTCACTAATCACAAACAATAATAAGGGTAAAATACAAGTTTTTAAATGAACTCGGAAGAGTTCTAATGATCTTCAGAACACCGGAAAGGCACGCGGAAGACAAATAGGTTCTTAGAGTGTCACCGCACACTTGAGCACATGATTAGTAGAAAAAATCCAAATATCTATAAAATTAGCCAAAATGGATGTTTCTAAACGATAAATATTAGGCGTTATTGTCAATTTTTTTCTACTAATTGTGTGCTCAAGTGTGCAAGACACTGAGCACCTATTTGTCTTCCGTGTGCCTTTCCGCTCTCTAAAGATCATCGTAACTCTTTTAAAGTTCATTTAAAACTTGTATTTTACCCTTATTATTGCTTGTGACTAGTGAGCGTGTCCACCATAGTCTGTAGCAAGGGGTTTTTTCATTTGCAACGTGAGACATTTTTTCTCACAACTAGGATTGGCTTTCGCCTCCTTCCTTATTTTTTTCTTGTGCTTGTTTACGGTGTCCTATTTGTTGCGCTCCACGAAACACTGTTGTGGTCTCCTCTCTTATGCGTTATTATGCTGATTGTAAGATGAGTTGCCAAGTGTTTCAAACCACACACATGGACCCAATTGTAATCAACACACTAAAATATAAAGTACCGAAAGCAGGAGGTTGTTATATTGTCCTAGGTGGTTGTGTTTCTTTTCTGTATTTCTTTCTCTCTCTCTCTCTTCACTATGGATGCACTTTCAATTCCTTTTCTTACACCATTCAACTTCTTCAAATGGAGATCGAAAATAATAATGAAACTAAGGGGTAAAGGGTTATTCCACATCACCATGGGAACTGAGATTGAACTAGATGACAAACCTAAAAATCTAAGTGGTTAAACCGCAATGATAAAGCTTTAGGTCTTCTTTGCATTTCTGTTTCTCCCAACTTGTTCTTCCACAATGAGTCGTCTGAAATGCCTAAGTCTACGTGGACAACGTTAGATGAAATGTTTAGATAACACGATGACATGAGAGTGCATGAGTTGGAAAATGAACTACTAGGGTTAAATCCTAGTGATTTTGAAAACCTACAAGACATTCTTCTCGAAGTTTGTCCACACTAGATCATTGTTAAAGGAATGTCAAGTAGAGAAGAAAGATTCTCAACTGATCTTGTTGATTCTCTCTAAGTTAGGTCTTGAATATTTTGTCTTTGTGTCAACCTTTTACGCTACAAAAGCTTCCTTGGGCAAGGATTGGAATATGCCCTCCTTTGACTATTTTTCATCCCAACTCATTTGAGAATAGGACAAACTCATTCAAATGGGGTCTCTCAATTCCAAGTCACATGCCCTTGTAGCAAGTACTAGTAAGGAAAAGAAGACTGATAATGAGATAGAGAAAAAGGATCAACCTAAGAAAGAAACCAAGACCAAAACTAAAATTAACATAAACACTTCGACTTCTGAGCCTAGAGCATAGAAAGACAAGTATTTGTGTTCCTATTGCAAGAATTCTGGTCATGATGAGCACCACTATTTTCAGAAACAGATTGATCACTTATCTCATTTACTTGAGAAGAATAAAATAAGTGTTCCTAAATCCATAAAACAAAATGCTCCAAAGGCCGAGTCTTCCACTGCAAAAGGTTCTAAATCTGATAAGAAGAAAGGAAAGGCCCTCGTAGCTCGAGTTGCTCCTTCATTGATGTGGATTATAGATTCTAGTGCCTCGCACCACATGGATTCTTCACATGTTGAGTTCTCCAACATCGAACCTTGTGATATGTCCCAAATCACGTTGGGTGATAACACGAAAGTGTTGGTTTTGGTAGTGGATTGGTAGAGATAGATGGGGGAACATTCAACCAAGTGTTGAGTGTTCCTGATCTCTCTACCAATCTCCTATCGGTTTACCAAATTACTCACCTTGGTGAAGGAATGCGAGTGGAATTTGGTCCTAACTCGGTGATTATTCGTGAGCTTAATGATGACACTACAGTGGCTGAGGGAAAGGTAGATCACCGTTCATGGTTGTATACCTTTTCCCACTTTACTTCTGATTCAACTTCTACTTCTCTACCTACTGAGGTTCTTCAACTCTTTGATTCAGACTCTGACTCCTCAAATGATGATGTTGTTGTGTGTGATCCCCTTCATTACTCTTAGAATTTTGAGTCTTTCGATTCTGACAGTAGTGATGATGAGGACTATGTCCCTTCTCACTTGAGTGAAGAATATTTTGACTCGAGCTTAATTATTATGGTCCTCTTTGGGCTATGAAAAATTTGCAAAGTTCTAGAGATTTAGTTGGAGATACTTCAGATATGATACATACTCACTCAGATTTCGTTGAACCCCACTCTTTCTTCACCTCTACTTCTGATTCAGTTGTATCCTCTATTTCTGCGTGTGATGATATTTCCACCGATACTGAGACTCGCTTGGTTATCCTTCTCCGATGATGAGGATTTTGCACCAAGTTTTGATGTCAAGAGTACTACAAGAGGACTCTTCTCCTCCTTCTCTCACTATTCCAGAGAGTATTGACACATCCCATATCTCATCAGATATTGAGAAGTCTCCTACACAGCATACACTTGTGATGTACTACATGTTCTTCATCCATCTACAGTATTTCGAGAGGATTTCATCATCTCTATTATTGGGAGTTCCCCTTCTCGGGAATCTTTGCACTTCCACTTTTCTCGAGACTTTCAATAATCCACCCTTGTTTGTGGATCCATTTTCTGTTGTGGGGGATATATTATTACCTTCACATCATTGGAAATCCTTTCTATAGGTGTTCAACCTTCATATTCTCGAAAGTTCGTCACTCGTGACATTACCCTCACTGTTATGTTTATGGAGCATGTTTTCATGTTAGAGTTTGGTACACCTTCCATGTGTTACTAAGATATTTTTATGGGTAATGGGTAACCGTTATGGGCTGGTTTTGGGCCCATGGCTTTTCGGTACCCATTGTTTTGTAAAACCACCTCTTCAGCTACCTATTGATGTACTTATATATAGATGGACATACAATATGATTGATATGAGTGTTTTTGTGAAGGTGAATAGTGTGTGCAAATTCAAGTGTGATTTTGGGAGGGTTTGTTGAGCGCAACTCCAAACAAGATCTGGTTATTGTAATTGTGAAGACTATTGGCTTGTAATAAAATCTGAGCAAGTGTTCTTGGTGGATGTATCCCACATTGGGTGAACCACATTAAATATTGTCTTCGTGTTTTGCATATTTCATTTTTGTAATTTCTATTCATACTTCTTATTATTGTGATTCTAAGGAATTATTCTCGCATTAGATTCTATTAATTCCTAACAATTGGTATCAGAGCCTGGTTTGGTTTGCTGAAGTGTTGAATCATAGGGAAAGTTTTAGCTTGAGTGGGAGCTATGGTAGATGATGGAAGATCTAGGGTTGATAAATTCAACGGGTAGAATTTTAGTCTTTGGAAGATGCAGATGGAAGATTACCTTTATCAGAAGGATCTTTATACTCCATTGTTTGAGAAGGTGAACAAACCCTCGAGTATGACAGATGCGGAATGGGATTTGTTGGATAGGAAGGAACTTGGGACAATCCAGCTGTGTCTTGCATCTTCGGTATTATTTAATGTTTCAAAGGAAAATACTACAAAAGATCTAATCGATGCATTAGGAAGTTGTATGAAAAACCCTCTACCTCTAACAAGATATTTTTAATGAAAATTTGTTTAATATGAAGATGTCTGAGAATAGTTTAGTAGCAGATCATTTAAATGATTTCAATATGGTTGTGAATATGCTAGCTTCGGTTACAATATAATTTTATGAATAAGTTAGGCCTTCATTATTTCTATGATCTTTACCCGAAAGTTGGAATAGCCTAGTAATGGTGGTAAGCAACTCGGTTCACCTAACACAAATTTGAAGTTTGAGGATGTTGTAGGGGTGATTCTAAGTGAGGAAATGTGAAGAAAAACTCGGGAATCTTCTACTTCGGGAATGCTTTGACAAAGTGGAAACTAGAGGGAGATAAAAGAATAGAGGAAACCATGGAAAATCGAAAGATCGAGCAAGGTCAAAATAAAAGAGCAAGATTGTATGTTGGAATTGTGGAAAGTTTGGGCATGCAAAGAAGGACTATTGGGAGCTTCAGGATAAGTAGAAACAACGGAAGAAAATAAGGAGGCAAATGTGACATCGGGCAATGTATGCCAAGCTGCTTTGATTCTTTCTTTGTATAATATTACTCATCAATCTTGGGTTTTAGATTTAGGGGCTTCTTTTCATGCTACTCCACATAGGCATTATTTTGTTGATTATGTTTAAGGGATTTTGGGCATGTTTTTCTTGGTGATG
Organism: Taxus wallichiana var. yunnanensis; assembly: GCA_018340775.1. Taxonomy (NCBI): domain Eukaryota; kingdom Viridiplantae; phylum Streptophyta; class Pinopsida; order Cupressales; family Taxaceae; genus Taxus; species Taxus wallichiana. The sequence continues at coordinate 539,725,211 of CM031238.1, forward strand.
GTGAACCTTGCGATAGTTGGAAAAGGTTATGTTTAGGTTAAGATGCAGAATGAGAATACATGGCTATTGAAGGATGTTAGACATGTGCCTACAATAAGGATAAATTTGATATCGGGCGGGGTAATTGGGAAGAGATGGTTGTATTGTGATATTTACAACTGACTCTTGGAAGGTTACCAAGGGTGCTCTTGTAGTGGCAAGAGGTAAGAAGGTTGGAACCTTGTATTTAACCACTGATAGTACTAATGATTGCAATCTTGTGGCTTCGGATGTAGATACAACATTATGGCACTATAGGCTCATTTATATGAGCCATAAGGGCATGAACATCATAAAGATGAATTTTCTTGGATATATAAAAACATGTTTGGATTTCTGTGAGAACTACATATATGGGAAACAAAAGTGAGTAAGGTTTCTCAAGGTTAGACCTACGAAGAAAGAGTGTAAGTTAGAGGTGGAACATTCTGATGTGTGGGGGCCAACTCAGGTATCATCTCTTGGGGGTTCAAGTTATTATGTTACTTTTATTGATGATGCAACAAGGAAAGTTTGGATTTATTATATTAGAAACAAATCTGATGTATTTGATACTTTTGTTAAACGGAAATCCTTGGTAGAGAATGAAATAGGCCTTAAGTTAAAATGTCTCAGGTCAGATAATGGAGGGGAGTATTACAACAATGAATTTGATGATTATTATTCTAAGAATGGAATCCACAGAAAAAGACAGTTCCAGGAACCCCACAGAAATGGGGTGTTAGAAAGGATGAACAGAACAATAATGGAATGTGCTAGGAGCATGAGGATACATGTAGGATTGCCTCTTTATTTTTGGGTAGAAACGGTGAGCACAAATGTACTTGATAAACAGAGGACCCTCAAGTACCTTGGATGGAGGCATACTTGAGGAGGCTTGGTATGGTAAGAAAGTCAATTACTCATTTCTTAGAGTCTTTGGATGTGAGGTGTTTGTTCATATTGACAAGGATGATAAGACCAAGCAAGAGGCTAAATCAGAAAAATGCACTTTTATTAGTTATGGTGGTGATGAATTTGGATTTAAATGTTGGAGTATTAAGGACAAGAAAATCATTTGTTCTAGGGATGTGGTCTTTAATGAGAAAGTCATGTATAAGCAACGATTACGGGAAAATAGGAAGAATCCAAGAAGGAATATACAGTGGTAGAGGATATTCCTGGATGGGACAAAGACCCATGAATCGGTTCAGAACCTACTCAACAGAACCCAAAAATCCTATAGTGAGGAGGTCTTCTAGGGTAAGAAAAGAACATGAATGTTTTTCCTTCTCTTTATTATTTATTACTCACCGATAGTGGAGATCCGAGAGGTTTGATGAAGCAATGCGGTAGATGCCGGTAAGAAGTGGGAGCAAGCCATGGATGTGGAGCATAAGTCTCTCATGGAGAACTAGACTTGGGATTTGGTGAAGCTACCGGAAGGCAAAAGAGCATTGCAGAACAAGTGGGTGTACAGAGTTAAAGACGAATGAGGAAAGAAAAGATATAAGGTCCGGTTGGTGGTCAAGGGGTTTGCATGTAAAACAAGGTATAGATATTGATGAGATTTTTTCTCCTGTAGTAAAAATGACTTCTATCAGAACTATTCTTGGAATAGTTGCAGCAGAAGAATTGCACTTAGAATAGTTAGATTTAAAGACTGCATTTCTCCATGGTGATTTGGAGGAGGAGCTATAGATACAGCAGCCAGAAGGATATGAAGTCAAAGGTAAAGAGGAGATGGTGTACAAACTGAAGAAGAGCTTGTATGGCCTGAAACAAGCTCCACGTCAATGGTATAAGAAGTTTGATAGCTTCATGATGGAGCAAGGTTATATTAGATGTCATTATGACCATTACGTGTATACAAATAAATTTGAGGATGGAAGTTATATTATCCTATGTTTGTATGTTGATGACATGTTGTTTGCGGTAAAAACATACAGAAATAAAAGTACTCAAGAAATAGCTAAGTGAATCCTTTGATATGAAGGATTTGGGGGCAGCTTGAGAAAAATCCTTGGTATGAGGATAACTTGAGATAGGAAGGAAGTGGTTTGACTTTATCTCGGAAGAGTACATTAAGAAGGTATTGGATAGGTGTAAGATGCAGGATGCTAAACCGGTTGGGACTCCTTTGGCAGGCCATTTTAAGTTATCAAAGGATCAGTGTCCCAAGACAGAGTAGGAAAGAAACCAGATGTCCAAGGTGCCTTACTCATCAACAGTTGGTAGTTTGATGTATGTTATGGTATGCACTAGGCCAGATATTTCCCATGTAGTGGGAGCAGTGAGTAGGTTTATGAGTGATCCAGGAAATGAGCACTGGCAGGCAGTAAAGTGGATACTTCGGTATTTGAGAGGGACCATGGGTACTGTTTTGTGTTATAGTGGATCAGACACTACTTTGTGTGGATATGTTGACTCAGATATGGCTAGAGATTTGGATAGCAGGAGGAGCACAACAGGTTATGTATTTACTATAGGTGATACATCAGTGAGCTAGATTTCACGATTCATGGTTACAGAAGGTTGTGGCTTTGTCAACCACTGAGGCTGAGTATGTTGCTGCTACAAAAGCTAGCAAGGAGATGATTTGGCTACAACAATTGCTTGATGAGTTGGGGCATAAGCAGGAAGTTGGAAAGCTATATAGTGATAGTCAGAGTGTTATTCACTTAGCTAAGAACTCTGCTTTCCATTCTAGGACAAAGCATATACAATTGAGATATCACTTCATCAGGACAACTTTGGAGGAAGATAAGTTGAAGTTGGAGAAGATTCATACCAGTCAAAATCCTACAGACATGATGACCAAGGTGGTCACAAGGGATAAAATAAAGCTATGTTCATCTTTGGTTGGCCTTCGCAAATGAAAGTGAAGGGTTGAGAAGCTTTCTCAGTGGAAATTAGTCTCCAAGTGGGAGATTGTTATGTTTGTGGAGCCTATTTTCATGTTAGAGTTTGGTACACCTTCCATGTGTTACACTCAGATATTTTTATGGTGGTCCCGCTCGCCGGTGAACGGCAGAGGAGGGTGAAGCCCCAAGGAAATTTTCATGGGTGGTTTATTAACCCATGGGTAATGGGTAACCATTATGGGCTAGTTTTGGGCCCATGGCTTTTCAGTACCCATTGTTTTGTAAAACCACCTCTTCGGCTACCTATTGATGTACTTATATATAGATGGACATACAATAGGATTGATATGAGTGTTTTTGTGAAGGTGAATAGTGTGTGTGAATTCAAGTGTGAATTTGGGAGGGTTTGTTGAGTGCAGCTCCAAACAAGATCTAGTTATTGTAATTGTGAAGACTGTTGGCTTGTAATAAAATCTGAGCAAGTGTTCTTGGTGGATGTAGCCCACATTGGGTGAACCACGTTAAATATTGTCTTCGTGTTTTGCATATTTCATTTCTGTAATTTCTATTCATACTTCTTATTATTGCGATTCTGAGGAATTATTCCGCATTAGATTCTATTAATTCCTAACATTGGCTCATTCGCACTCGCTTGCTAGACCTATGTCACACTTTTGTGGACCAGACTCAAAGTTCTTCATGCTACTGCCTTTAGTTTCCTTCGTGGAGTGGGCAGATTTCCAGCACATATTTTCTATCCTTCCTAAGGGCAAACACATAAGCGATGCGATGCATGGCTCTTCTTCGAAAGCTAGAGGCAGAGGATCTCATCATCGGCAGTCTTCTCGGGAGACTTCTTAGATCCATCCATGGAATCTTCTCGCATCCATCTCATCTCCCTCATCTTCTCTCTTTTTCATCTTTTCGAGAGATTGCCCCTTTGTACATGGGTACCTTTATAGGCTAGTCTATGGCCAGGACCCATCTTTGGCATCTTTCTTAGATTAGAGAGTATTTTTTGTTCTCTTGTGGTGGATGTTTTTCCCACTGGGTTTTCCTTCGCTACTTGGGACTTCTTTTGTACATGGGTACCTCATCAGGCTTTATGCCAGGACCCATTTTTCTTCTTCTTTCTTCTAGGAAGATGTTGTTTGTATATGGGCACCTTATCAGGCCTTTAGTTTCCGGGCCCCATTAACACATCTTTCTTAGTTATTTAGGAGTGTCTTCTCTTTCATCTGACTCATCATAGCCACTACCCTAGCTTTGATGAAGGGGGGGTGTTGGTGTGAGTTATCATATGTGTCCTCCTCACATATTGGAGGGTCATCTCACATGGGTTAGGTTTAGGGTTTTTTATTTTGTCATGCACTAGCGTTACTCAACACCCTATATGTACTCTCCTTCTATTCATTTATGAGTATGCTAAGACACTCCATTGTCTTTTCTCTATGTGCAAGCTTTGTTTCTATTGAGCAAGTTCTTCCATTATTGATCGATTCTTCCTTGTGATTATGCTAGAGCTATCACGATTCCATTGGAGTGCAACTACTTCATGGTGCATCATTTTTGATTCAATTCTCGCAAACTCTTTCACTAAGGGAATGAAACCTAGGTCATATGTAGAAAAAAGATATGCCTAATTCCTTTGTGTCACCCGAGGCAAGTTACAAATCAGGTTTGTGATCATCAACAATTAGACTTATCTTTAAATCTTGAACGGTTGGAGGGAAAAACATACCCCTCTCCTAATACGCTTTCCATTAGTAGCGATGGGTGCCTAAATATGAATTTTAGCAGTGTGATGCTCAAATACCTTATTTGGTGATAGGTGAAAAGAATGATAAGAAGATCATTCCAAGATATGAAGATCTCATATGATCATAAAACACCACATTTGATAAGTTGAAATAAATTCACTAGAATAACTTTATAAAAGAATTTGCAAACAAAGAGCAGTAATATCATATATTATTATGGAACTCTCTTGAGTATAATGAGAATGAGGCTTGCTTATATAGGAAAGGAAGATCAATCTAAGAACCAGTCAAGGTCATAGATCAAGCCATAAATCAAGGAAAGAACTAGTCATCAAAGAACTAGTCAAGACCATAGATTTAGGAAAGAACTAGTCATAACAACTAGATAATATCTTCCTAATATTTAAATAAGATAAAATAAATATCCACACATAAGTGGGTGAGGATAAATAAAATAGAAGGTAAATAAAGTACCTAGGTGAACATGAGATAAGGTAAATACCTACTCTAACACACCCCCTAAAGTGAAGCTAGGGGCCCAAAATAAAAGTGGCATATCCACAATATGAGTCCCAAAAACTAGGCCTGATGAGGTACTCATGTACAATAACTGGGAAAAAGGGAACACCGCAAGGTACCCAAAACCAGTAATAACAAAGTAGAGAGAAAAACCCCACCGTAAGGCATCCCAAGAAGCTTAGCTAAAAAAATTGTACAATGTCAAGAATTTTGGTGTTCACTATTTGACTAAATCCACTACTAGATCATAAAAATAAAAATAAACTAACACTGGGATTCACTGAATAGCTCCATACAAGGAGACTCATCAATGGAGTGATGTAAAAAGTGAAAAATAACACCAAACATAATTCGATCAATCTGCTACAAGTAGGTGTGCCACAATCCAAGAAAAGCCAAGGTAACAAGGCAAGGACACTGTTGGTGTGTGTGACATGCCTAGTCATCATCCACATTACCTGATGATTCATCTTGCCTTGCGAGAGTCATAGGTCTTAGGAAGTCAAATGGAAAGTGTTAGATTATGTCATAGAATATGTCATTATCATTTGCATCAGTGTGTCATAGGAGTTACACTCCTTATTTGCAATTTTAAATCCCCCTTCAGTGGTTTTATATGCATCAGTCACGTCATATGCATCAGTGGTGTCATTGAGGTTATTTCCTTGTTTAAGCATGGGGGTTACACAACACCCCTATTTGTACTTCCTTTTTTGATCTATGAGCATGAGCAGAGTTGTTTTCTTATTTGCATATTCTTTCCATTGTTCAAATTTTACTTATTGCATTAGAGCTTGACATTACCATCAGAGTGCAACTTTGTTGTGGTGCATTTTTTTCAACATCGGTTCTCACAAATCCCTCTTTCATGGTATTAGAGCTGGATGACATATCATCACACCAAAATCTTGAACTGATGGTGGAGAGGGATCTCATCATGTTAAAAGTTGTTACGCCAACACCCTCCCGCATGATGGATCCAGGTATACACTCAATTAGACCCAAAACATTAGGAGGTAGTGACACTGGGAATTTCTCGGAGCTCACCCATCCCAACACTACTCCGGGATGGCATGCTTAATTGCCTTGTATCGTAAACTACACGACTTTCCATCACACCGAAGCTCAAAATTTCAATGGAGAGGATCTCATCGTGTTAACCGGTTGTTATGCCAACACCCTCGCACATGATGGAGTTGGGTATACACCCAATCAAGCCCAAAAACATTAGGAGGTAGTGACACTAAGAATTTCCTAGAAGGTCACCCATCCCAACACTACTCTAGGGCTAGCGTGCTTAACCGCACAGTATCGAGCTGCACGACTTGCCGTCACACCAGAAACTCAAAATTATGGTGGGGAGGGATCTCATCATGTTAAAAAATTGCTACGCCAACACCCTCCCACACGATGGAGCTAGGTATACACCCAATCAGGCCTAACAACATTAGGAGGCAGTGACACTAGGAATTTCTTAGGAGGTCACCCATCCCAACACTACTCTGGGGTTAACACACTTAACTACCTAGTATCGAGCTACACGAATTTTTGTTACACCGAAGCTCAAAATTTTAGTGGATTGGAGAGGTATTTCGATCGATTTATATTATCAACTGAGTTCGTAATTTATTCTATACTCGTGAGCTCATTTTTTTGTCATGGTTTACTTTCAACACTCTCTCGACACTAGTTTTACACATCTACGGGCTTGGGTTTGATCAAACTTAGAGTCTACCTCTTATAACATTTTTCACACTTGCAAGTGTCTTGATAGGTCAGCTGCATTGATGTTCTACCCACTTATGGCTTGGTTTGACATCTCCATGTGTGCTCCCGCATGTCCGGATTCACCTTTGGCTTTATTGGTTTCATGACTCATTCATTTTTTTCCTTGATCTGTCTTGAACGGGCTTGTGGCCTCTACTGGTGGTGCTTTACTTTGGCTCATCTTTGAGTGCTCATGAATTTCCTTTATCAACTCGTGGCACTATTTGTTCTAGCTTGACCGCTGACCTCTGCACTATTTTCTAACCTGGGTTTCTCTCTACGTGGAAGTATATGCTATGAGCTTGTAACTTGTGCTCGTGCATTGCCGGTTTGCTATTTTTTTCATACGTGTTGGCTCATCAAAACTCTACACTATTTTTTAAAGTGCTCATTTGCATTGTTCTACAGCTCAAGTCTCACCGTGTAAGCTCGTTGTTGGTCGACTCATGCACCGTTGGAGGTTCCCATCTCGCTGAGATTTTTCCTCAGCCTTTCCTTGTTTTGCATTCACGTTTGGCTTCATCTGGTCTAGTTCTAGAGGTTTTTTCCTTCTGCTGCTGGTCTTTTCAGACTTCGGTGCCCTGGAATCTCTCTGTTTAACAACCTTGGTGACCATTACTCCTACAATTTTTTTTTGGAAAACACAGACCTCTGCTGCTCCATGTGGCTTCAACCTATAATAGTCCTCTATGTTCCAAGCCCTCTTCGCCAACACATTGCACCCTTCCACGTTGTGTTCCTTAGACCATTCACTCTGCCGACTTGACTGTTACCTTGGGCGTTTCAACCACCTAGCAACTCGTGCACACTTTTGGTCTTCTCAGGCTCTATCAACACATTCCTTTTTAGGATTGACTATTGGTAAATCCATCTCACCTTTTAATATTTTAAGGTGATAAACTTTTTTTGGCATTGTAATTTCTTTTTATATATATTTTTGCTTGGTTTATTATCCTTCCTTCGAGTGTCGGAGATGGACGATGAGGTCCGGGATTGGCAGGAGACTAATCCCCCCTCACAATAAAAACAAACCCTATCTAAAATTGGGTGCCATTTCCAATGAGCATACATATGACACCCTTTTCATGTGTTTAGGGCACATTTTTAATCTTTTTAGGCTTATTAGCATTTTCCCATCGATTATGGGAATTATTTTTCTTTATAACTTTTGACTCGTTGCTTGGTTTTGAGCACTTCTTTAGTCAAAGTTGCATGTTTTTTTGCATTATACATGACGTGATTATCAGTTTTGTAAACACACTATTTTATAAAGTGCCACATTATAGGGGGTGTCATTGTATTGTTTGTGTGAGCTCATTTTGAATCATCTCGAGCTTTATAATAACCCTTGCAGACTAGTGAGCGCGTCCGCCACGCCTTGCAGCAAGGGGGTTTCTAGTGCAATGTGAGATGATATTTCTCACATGGGACTCTTTCTCCCCCTTCCTTCTTTGCTCGTTTCATGCTTGCTTACGGTGTTTGTTCAAATTGCGTGTGTCAAAACACATTGTGGTCTCCACTTGCGTGTTATTACACCAATTACAAGTGAGTGACCAAATGTTTCACACCACACAAACACACCTAATTATAACAACACACTAAAACTATGAAGTGCCACAAAAGGGGGTTAACTTGTATTCCTTGGAGGCTCCTCTCATCATGGAAATTGAATTTCATCGCTCTGTTATTCAAATAGGACCAGAAACTACCTCTGATGGAAGAATGGAATACTCGATCATTGCATTATGTACAAATTGTTACCACATCTTCTTGGGATGGCAATTGAATCTATTGACCACATTCATCACCAAAATTGGTTGAACGAGAATGACATGGCATACGAGATTCTTTATCTTACTATACCAGAGGACCTTCAACATCGAATAGAATTCACAGAGTCTGCGCACCGAGCTTGGACCTTCATTCATAATTTTCATGGAGACTTTGATCCTCCTTCATCTGGTTATAGATCTTATGATGATCTTCCATCCATGGAGGATAGTGAGTTCACCAATACTTTTTCTTACAAAGGGCCACCCACACATATTTTTTTGCATGCTCCTTGTAACTTAGTATTGCTCCTATCATAGTTCCTAGTAACTCTCCTCCACATGACTCTTCGGTTGAATTCTCAATTGCACACCATGCTACCTTGGATTTTAGGTTTTCACCTTCATGAGCATCTACTTGATTCCATTGATTCTAGCTGTAGATTCTTCCATCCCTTATTGCTTCCACAGAGACCTCGAGATTGCTTCTTCAAAGGGTTCATACAATCCTCCACAACAGGACATTGATTTCCTTAGCTCAGACTTAGATGATATGCTTGAGGATACTGATATCATAGTGCAACATATTCTTTCACTTACTGCCTCTTCAGAGACTAGAGTTTCCATCACACCACCTTCCACGACTCTCCACCATAGCAGGGTCCTTTTCCCCTTCAGGGCTCTCCTTCGTCACCACTCAAATCTCTTGATGATATATCTATATTTATGGACTCCCACCTTATGGATATTGATAGGATTGTCACTGCTTCTCTTGATATATTATCTTCTTCCCATATTGGGCCACCATCAGGGACACTCCATGCTCCTCCTCCTTCCTCCACTAATCACAGACCTTTGGTCCCTTTAGATTCATTAGGAGTCCATCGGAAATCATCTTCCGGAGGAGTTGGATAGCTCTCTTTACTTCTTCTCCTCTTCTTCTTTCTAGAAAGATGTTGTTTGTATATGGGCACCTTATCAGGCCTTTAGTTGTCGGGCCCCATTGACACATCTTTCTTAGTTGTCTAGGGGAGTCTTCTTTTGTTTTGGCTTACCATGACCTCTTCCTCGGCTTCGATGAAGGGGGGTGTTGGTGTGTGTGACATGCCTAGTCATCATCCACATCACTTGGTGAGTCATCTCACCTTGCGAGAGTCATAGGTCTTAGGAAGTCAAATGACAAGTGTCAGATTTTGTCATAGAATCTGTCATTGTCATTTACGTCAGTGTGTCATAGGAGTTACATTTGTTATTTGTAATTATAAATCCTCATTCAGGTGGCATCATATGCGTCAGTGGCATCATTGAGGTTCTTTCCTTGTTTAAGCATGGGGGTTACACAACACCCCTATGTGTACTTCCTTTTTTGATCTATGAGTATGAGCAGATCTGTTTTCTTATTTGTATATTCTTTCCATTGTTTGAATCATGCTTATTACGTTGGATCTTGACGTTACCATCGGAGTGCAACTTCATTGTGGTGCATTGTTTTCAACATCAGTTCTTGTGAATCCCTCTTTCAGACACAAATCCCAAAGAATCAACATTAACAACACACCCTCTCATATTTATGAATGGGTAGAGAAATGCTACAAATCTATATGAGTTGTCAAAATAACTACTCAAACAATGAAAAACTAACACTTGGATTCACTATAATAGCTCCCCCACAAGAGATTCTGTCATCATGCCAAAAAAGTGTCGAAAATACAAATAAAAAATCTCTCAACAAAAAAGAGATATACTACACTGTTAAATAAAAATGCTCAAAATAAGGAGAATTCCAATGTAAAAGGTATATAAAGTGGAGCAAGAGGCCAAATGGTGGAGGATCCATGCCCTGTAGGTTCCTCTCAATGAATTCCTATGTCACCACTAGGAGTGATTAGAAATCCACACCAAATAAACACAAATGGATGAAGAAGATGCTTGTATATGAATTGGTGAAAAATTAACAATGGGTTCATGTAAAGGAACATCAGAATGTGTGTCGGGTCGATCATGTCGACATCCTGAAATCTCATGTTTCTCAATCCCGAGTGAAGGTGCGGAACTCATGTATAGCTCATTATTCTCGGAAAGAGTTGAGTGAACAAAAATAGGATTTATGTCAATGTGTTATCCCAATGAATTACTTTCTCAAAATCAATTACATGGTGAGAATTCCACTTAACATTTGGAATAAGGGAATAAATACCCAGTGAATGTATACTAATACATATTTACGTGAAACCTATAGAATGGAGCATGCGAGAACTGAATTTAGTGGTATGATTCTTAAAAGAGCCATGCATGTGAGAAGAATTAGGATAAACAACATGTGTTCTTTGCAATAAGAACAGATGTTGAAGAACATGTAGTAATAAGCATAATAGGCTTAGGGGCATCAAGATCGAATAAACTCTTAAACCGACGATGATCAAGGTCAATGGGTATAGGAGAAACAAATGCAAGTGGATAAGGAGAAGGGATATGAGATTCTAAAATATGATGGTGATGTTACGGGTGAGAAAGTTTCTATCGTAGGTAGTGTATTAGTGTATCCTTGTCATAAATGAGGTTATGAAGAAGAGAGTTTTACTTTTTAAGTGATCTATTTTGTTCCAAATATTTTACCATATCCTTATGAAATTCACACACTTCAGATAAAATAATATCATTCTCAGAAACCATGATAGATACAAGAATGCAACACCCAAAAGTTTAGGACATCAGGCTTAACTGAAATTACGTCCACAAGTGATTACAACACCCACCAAATTTGGCACTTTATAATTAAATGTGTGTAAATATTACAATAAGTAAAATTACCTTTTAAATTTAAAATTTGTGTATAAAAAGACACCAATGCCGATATATAAAAAAAATACACAATTTAAAAAAATCACCTTAATCGAGCTATAGATCAAAAGTTATAAGTTCTAGAAGGTTTTGCTACTAAAAATATATTTTAATACTTGTTTTTTTAAGGTATACGTGACACCAAAATTTCCAGAGGGTAAAAGAGTGCATCCACAGGACACAGACTTGTGACCAAAGAATAAAAGACTGCACCTAAAACCTACATGTCCATAGGGTAAATCATTGCATCCAGAGGGTATACGTCTATATCTAATGGATAAAAGAATGTACCTAGAAGGTACAAATTTGTGTCTAGTGGATAAAATACTACATCCAAAACATAAATATCCAGAGGGTAAAATAATGCATCTAGAAGGTACACATCTATATCCAATGGATAAAAGAATGCATCCAAAAGATACAAATTTGTGCCCAGTGGATAAAATATTACATCCAAAACATAAATATCTAGAGGGTAAAAGAATACATCCAAAAGGTAAATGTCTATATCCAATGGATAAAATAATGCATCGAGAAGGTACGGATCTACGTCCAATAGATAAGAGATTTCATCCAAAATAGAACTATCTAGAGGTAAAATAATTTATCCAAAAGGTACATGCCTATATCCATGGATACAAGAATGCACCAAGAGGGTACAAATCTATAACTAGTGGATAAAAGATTACATCCAAAGCAAAAAAATATCCATAGGGTAAAATAATGTATCCAAAAGGTACATGTCTATATCCAAGGACAAAATAATGCACCAAAAATGTATGATTGTTAATACAAACTTAGATTGCAAATATCTTTTTTTCTTGTACCTTTATCAAAAAATAGAGAAAAACCCAAAACATTTCTTGAAAAATACAAATATGATATAATTTTTGTCAAAAATTTGTTTGTACATAATTGTATGGATTTTTTTAAAAATGTGCCAAAAAACCCTTTAAAATGTCTAGATTTGACTGTATCAGAACAAGATCAAGTTTACCGTTGATTCTAGGGTTTTATCACCTCCCAAATCCAATGGCGTACTTTATTTTGCATAAAAAATTATGTTACATAAAAGTTCTAACAAATTTTGAATACATGAAAACAATTAACCCTTTGCTTTCAAAGAAAAAATTATGGATGTATGTCAACATAATTTATCTCTCTATTACCTTGAAAGGAATGATAAGAAGGTCATTCCAAGCCTTGAATATCTCAGATGATCATAGCACACTAGATTTGATAAGCTGAAATAAATTTACTAGAATAACTTTACAAAAGAATTTGCAAACAAAGAGTAGAAATATCATATATTATTATGGAACTCTCTTGAGTACAATGAGAATGGGCCTTACTTATATAGGCAAGGAAGATCAATCTAAGAACCATTCAAGGTCGTAGATCAAGCCATAAATCAAGGAAAGAACTAGTCACCAAAGAACTAGTCAAGACCATATATTTAAGAAAGAACTAGTCATAACAAATAGATAATATCTTCCTAATATATAAATAAGATAAAATAAATATCCACACATAAGTGGGTGAGGATAAATAAAATAGAAGGTAATTAAAGTACTTAGGTGAACATGAGTTAAGGTAAATACCTCTCATGTAACAATAGGATTCCTAAATCATTAGTATAATTGAATCGGGTTGATAATTGATTACTCTAGACTCTTCCAACTAGCTCCTCATCATCGAGTCTATAAGTAGGAACAAATTTCTATCCCTTTCTCTTTCAACATTCCAGGTGTACTCTAACCCCTTGGTTTATCTTTTCCAAAATGAATATTTACATATTTTCTAAGTTAAATTTTCAATTGCATTTACCTATATAATTGACTACACTTGTTTTATTTTGCATGTTCTGTCTTATCGCAATGAAGGAAAAACACACAAAAAACCATGAAGAAAATATCAAACACGCTTGATAAAGAACATATTCGAAGGAACTACACATATGCATCATTATCATTCCATGCACGTAAAGACCACCCCTAGGATCCTTGTACTTCCCTCTTATTAGAATTTAATGGTAAAATTCTTGCACTATTCCATTCGACACACTACAACACTAATTCGGCACGTTATTGGGTAAAATATTTATTCGACTCTCCAATGTATAATTTTCTATTCTACTTTGTGTTATCAAATCATTATTCACCAACATAAAGTGGGGAAAATGTAGTCACTAAATAACACACTTACTATGTACATCTAACCTCTAAATAATTCATTTATATGTATGAATCTTAAGAAAGAGAAACACTCATTATCAAATCTTTACTTTTCTTTAACATTAATTTTATCCTTATCCTATTTATTGTTTATTTTTTTGGATTGACAACTTACATTTTTGCATACCAACCGACATCTTACTTAGTTCGATTTAGTTGTTTGACCCTTATGACTTGTAACACCCATATTACACTTCATCAAACTAAGGGAATTTTGTTTTACACTAACTCATTAATTAAAGTTAATACCTTTACTGATTTGAACACGTGGAAATTAAAATCCAACATACAAGAGTTTATAAATTCCCACTGAAGTTATTTTAAGCTGAAATGAGTATCATAATTTATAACCACCACTAAATTAATCTAGCATTAACTAATATTCAAAATCCATCTAGAAAACTTATGATAAGCATTATCCAAATAACTCTCCTAGTTATTTGGGTAACTGGTATAAATATTTTGGATCTTAAGTCCTCATTAAAGGTTATGCATGCTCAGGTTTAGTTGGCACAACTCCTTGGTTGTAGCTTCCCCTTGGTGCCCATTCTTTTTCCTCAAGCGCCCTTGCACGCTTTCTGTTCTCTCCTTCCTTTTCTTTTCCTCTTTGTTCCACTCCTCCCTTACACCCACTTTTTGCACTTTCACCTTCTTCCTAAGTAACTTCTTCACCTTGCATGCATCTCATATGTGCTTCAATAAGAAAATTCCCGACCTCCCTCACACACTTTGCACTCATTACTTTGTAATAGTTGTTCCTTGACCATGTGTTCTCTGCTCACCAGGTTTGCTTCATTCTCCTCTATGCATGCTCTTGCGCACCTTCCTTTGTCTTCTTCCCACACTCATTCTTCCGTCACGCGTCCCCGCGCCCTCCTTTGTACCCTTCTATACTAGGTCATCTTATGACATGCTTGAGTGTGCCACATGTAACAAGTAAAAGCATGCTAATAGGGTGCCGAATCCTTACAACATATTAGTGAGTGACATGTGGTAGAAACAAAAATATTTACACAGTTGGCCATCATTTCATCCAATCCACGAGCGCCACATGTCTTGTGTGTGCCAGTGACTCTAACATCTTTTGAAAGATGTATCTTTTGCTACAGAGCTTAGATCGGTGTGCACTTGGACTTGTCGAAAGTTACTTGACATCACTATAGTGCCGAGAAATTAAAATTAAAATTTTGGTGGATATGGTAGGTGAGAAATGGGAAAATGTCTTTTGAGCATTAATGAGCAGATCTAATCACTCTGACTACCCGATTTGGTATGATCTACCCTCCTTCCTTCTTCAACATGCCAAATAGGCTTGGGGAAGCATATTTCACAGATCTCCAAGTGGATTTGTAGGCATTCAATGCTTCTTGTTGGTGGTTGTGTTTCAAATTCAGGTTTTCCCTCCTTTTTCCCTTCTTCCTCCATGGATTCATCTATAAATGTAAGAGAAAGGATCATTTGTTATGTTGGACACTCTAGATCCTTACACATTTTGCTAAGGACTCCATATTTTATGTATTTTGAGTTGCAGACCTCTAGATTTGGCTCTTGCATGTGGATATTGACCTCCTTCATCATTGTAACAACTCTGTGCATTTCTGGAAGTAATAGAAGCATCGTTTTGTGACTATTCTCTATCCTAATGTGTTTACATTCCTTCTTCTTGCCTTTTCTTTTACATTGTGTGTTTGTTGTGCTATTTTAGGTCCTTTACAGTTCTATATTTAGTTGTGTTCCATGAGAACGATTTGGTGAATATGTGTTTCACTGTGCTACTCATGCCTAGCCTCCTTTCACACATTTCCTTTCATTCTCACTCAGAGCAGATAGTGTTCATCCCTCTTTTATGGTGTTATTACCTTTTAGTGTGTTTTCCTTCTATCCATGGTTCCTTGGCATCATTAGCTTAGTTTTCCCTTCCAAAGACTAGGAGTAATAGTAGTAGTAGAAATAAATAGAGGAACCATCCTTCTCCAAAGATCTATACCAAGTGCGCAAGGTCCCATAACTTGGGGAAGGTTCCATTGTGGTCTCAAACACCTTGTCCCTTATGATATCTCGAGAAGTGGGTGTAATTTTGAGAAACGAACAGGTTTACTGGAACGTCAGTGGGACCAACATTGAAAGCTGAAATTTCATATCTCTAAGTTCTGGTGTGTGGACTTAGTATTTCAACCTTTAGAGGTTCATTTCAACACATTTGGTGACTCCCAACATTTTAAGATCTTTGTTTCAGCAGTCCTGAGTGCCTTTCATGAGAAGAGTGCATACAAGAAGAAGTGCAACAACTGAATATTATTTTGAGTACCTCCAACTATCCCCGAGAAGAGTTCATTCCAGAAATCCCATGTGCACATCTCTATCTTGGCGCGTCATGCCCACTCAACTCCTCCTCAAAAAAATAGCCTACGTGCCCTGCAATGGTGCATCAACCACCTCCTCCACTTAGGAACTTTACAAAAATTTCTAGAGGGAGTTCCTTACTACTGGCTATACAACATGATATGCCAAATGGCATGCTCAATAGTATTCCATACTTCACTAGTGAGAATCAAGACACCCTTAGGAGAATATCTAGGAAATAGCAAATGTGTGTTCACTTTATCGATCACACATGATGATGTAGGTGATCCGAATTATCGATAATGAAGATAAGTCGATCACCTGTCTTTGGTGGAGCAAATGACAACAACAGGAGGGCACCCAGTGAGCGGATGACTAATTTCAACATTATATTTTAGAAGACTTGGGACGAGAATCCCTTTTGTGGTAAGACCTATAACCCAACATTATTTCTTGTATTATCTAAAGGAACTCAACAAAGGACATTTCATTTATGATCCAATCCATGGGAGGTGGGACTTTACCAACTACTTATAATATTGTAGTAAGTAAAGAAAATAGTCTTATTCAGGCCAGAAAGTTGGCTTCTAGGCGCTTTATGCCGTTGTTCCCAAAAATTTCACAAGCGCCCTATCCTTCTATGGCCCCTATTCCTATTCCTGTTCCTAAGAAAACCATGCAACCAGTTGCCTCAACATCCTACTATCTAGTGCAACAGAAGGAGGATGAAGAATTGAAGGCCCTGATTAGAAATTTATCAAACAAGGTCATATCATTAGAAAAGTAACAGGCGCAAGCCTATAGAGGTAATTCCAATCAGGTGCATGGCCAAAGCAATCAGCCTTGGCGAGAATCAATATGGAAATCAAAGATACATGCCCAACCAACAAAATGATAGATGGCAGCCTAATGTACATCTCCCCTTGTAATTTTTTCCTCCCGTGCCTTCTCTTCTAGCACCCAAAGATGATTCAGAACTTGTTCCATTCAAAACAATTTAGCACAAGATTCAGAATGGTGCTTCCCTTGTAACATGCCTCATAGTCAATATCATTGTGCTAATTTTGCATGCGCCCAAGCGTTCATGATCAAAAGTTCTTGATGTGTGATCCTTTAACATGTGCCCTTAAAGAAGATAACCAAGAAAGACTAGAAGCTTCTCTAGAAAAAAATTTGATGTTCTTTGATGCGAAGCATACATGTGTAATCAACCAAGCTATAAAAGATACAAACAGACCGTGCACCCAAGTTGTAGACAACACAAGATATAAGAAGAGAATGTTAGAATCAAGCACATAGGTCACAATCCCAGTAACACAAGAAGATCCTCAGAAGAAGAAAGAAGTAGACAAGGCATCTTGCAGTAAAGGCACTCAAATCCCTATGCAAGAGGCCCTATGTAAAGCTCCTTCTGAAGCAGCATGTGCCCCTCCTTTGGTAGGTCAAGCCTCTACTCTAGCTAAAGTTTAGGCTTCCACACCTGAACAGTCAAGAAGGGATGTTGTTCCCCAAATACACAAGATGGGGGCCTTCCATTTAGCATTGTTGACCAGATGAAGAGAAAAAACATAAATTTCACAATGTGGGATGCCCTAACCATTCCATCTCAGTGGGATCTATTGCATGAAGCTCTAGCACAACTCCCACATGTTGATCTAGCTATGCAGAAGCCACACGCTTCTATCAATATCTACCAAGAAGAGGAGAAACAAGTAAGTAAAGTTGTTAAAACCCCACCCTTTTATATGTTCTTGATTATAGGAAAACACCTAGTGCATAATTATATGATTGACTCGGTCTAGTATTAGGTATGCCTAAGAAAATAATTGATGTCTTAGGTATGAAATATAGCCCTTTGTCTAAAGGAGTCCTATAACTTGATGGCTTGATTGTTACCACCTTAGGAGTCATCAAGGATATTGAGTTAACCCTCCATGCATGTCCAAGCCTAACAATTACTCAAGATGTGTCAATCATTGACCTACCTCCTTTATTTTCCCTATGTCTATCAAGATAATTTACTGCTAAAGTGGGTGGTTACTTGTCTTCTAATTGGTCTCATATGTTACTCAAGACAAGGTATGGTACCCAGTTTACCATACAAATTGATCCTATATTTTCCTATCATGCATTCATATCATATCCCTCCCCAAGCCCCATCCCCTCTCCAAGCCAACTGTTTAATCCAAGAAGAACAAGCTTTAGTTCTGAAGAGAAGTCTCTTCCACCCTCTGTTCCTGACCTAGTGCTTGATGAATGGGCGAAAGATACCATAAATTTGATCCCTATGCTGAATAACTAGAAGCTTATGAAACTGGGCTTGGTACTTATTGCATTCTAGAAGAATTTATGCTACCACATGCGCTCAAGAAGGAAAAAGTTCAACCTTGTCTATGGAAGTTATACTTCGATGGATCTAGAAGCATAAACAATGTGGGAGCGGGAGTTTTCTCATTTCCCCTAAGGATGAGAAATTATTCTTCACACACAAGTTGCATTTTGCATGCTCTAATAATGTGGCAAAGTATGAAGTGTTAGTGCATGGATTTATCATTGCTGAGAAGAATAAAATTAAGGCGTTGCAGATCTTTGGGGACATAGAATTGGTTATCCACCAGGTTACCAACAAGTTCCATACAAAGAATAATATTCTCAAAGATTATAAGCATAGAGTTTGGGACCTCCTTGAGAGCTTTGATGCTCTAAATCTGTAGGTGGTGCCACACAAAATGAATAAGGAAGTTGACCAGATGGTCATGTTGTGTTCACAATTCTCTCTTACTAAGGACTTTGTCAAAGGAAATACTTAGCACATCAAGATGGTGATCAAACCATCTATTCCAGATAACAACACCAGCTAGAAAGTGTTTGACAGTGATGCACAAATCATCTAGTTTATCCAGAATGAAGTTGAGTTCTCATCAAGCATGCAAGATGACTTGCATGAAAGCTATGGTGACCAATTAATACAGCTAAAGACAAACAAGTTACCTAAAGGGCTGGTCACCTTAGAGAAAATGTTTAGCCCTGATAATGAGTTCAAGGGTGAAGAAAGATACATGCATGCCACACAAGAAGACTGCTCCTTAGTCACTATTAATCACGGGGAAGAGTTGCTGCTCAGTAGGACCTATGCGCATGAAGAGAAACATGCCTTCATCTCTCTCTATCAGAGATACAATGATATCTTCTCATCGGAGTATGAAGACCTCAAAGGCTTTGATCCAAGTGTTACTCAACACTCCATTGACCTTTCTCATGGAACCAATATTGTCAGTTAGAAGTAGCGGCTAGTCAATCCAAAGATAGATCCCCTCATGAGAAAGGAATTATCCAAACTCATTGAGGCAAAAATTATTTTTCCTATCAAATACTCTACCTGGGTCACAAATCTGGTTCCAATGACGCAAGAAGAATGGTGAAATCGACTCTATCTTTATTTTAGAGACTTGAATAAGGCATCTCGTAAGGAGCATTATCCTTTGCCTTCAATGGAGTAGATTTTATAGAATGTGGCTAGCGCGCAGAGATTCTCCATGCTAGATGGGTATTTAGGTTTTAACCACATCCTAGTCAAGGAAGAGGATCAATTCAAAACAAAGTTTACAACCAAATGGGAACATATGCATATCAAAATATTCCCTTTGGTTTGTCAAATGTGGGCACCACATTTTAGCGTGCTATGGATATTACCTTTAGAGGATACATTAATAAATTTATCTTGGTTTACCTTGATGATATAACAGTCTTCTCAAAGTAAAGTGCGGATTATATGGTGCACTTGGAAAAAGTCTTTGAGATATGTAGAAAGTTTGGGGTGTCTCTTAACCCCAAGAAGTGCAATTTTGCAGTAGTGCAAGGAAAGATCTTGGGCCACGTGGTTCTAAATGATGGCATCACAATTGATCTTGAGCGTGTTTCAGCCATATTATATTTTTCCTTGCCGGCACACAAAAAGGTCCTACATTCCTTCCTTGGAAAGATCAATTTTGTTAGGTGTTTTATCCCTAACTTTGTAGGAATGGTTCAACCCATTACCTTGATGCTCAAAAGAGACATAGCCTTTAGATGGACAACAGAAGGAAGATAAAGCTTTAATAAGATCAAGCAAGATATTTCTTGTACCCCAACACTTATCAACCTAGACTACTCAAAGGATTTCATCCTTTATGCTTGTGGTGCTGATGTAAGTATTTTTTCTATCATAACACAAGAAAATGAACAAGGGATGGAACAACCAATGGTTTTCTTCAGCCAGACACTGAAGGAATATGAAGTAAAGTACAATCACATAAATAAGCATGCATTTTCCATTATACGCATGCTCAAGAAATTCAAAAGTATGCTCGCCATCAATCATATCAAGGTGTTATTCTCCCACTCTTTGGTCAAATAATTCATCGTGGGAGAAGAAATGCATGTGAAAAGAGCATGATGGGTTACCAAAATCATGGAGTATGATGTGACTATTAAGGCCATAAATTTTTTTGAGAGGTAGCACACTCTGTAAGAAGATTGCTTTGAGGATGTGCATAATTAACCTAAGGCTTCATTATTTCTTGATGAGAACCTCCCGTGTGTAGGAATTGAGCATAATACAGGACCCTAGCACATGTGAATAGATGAATTACATGATCACATTAGTTTTCGAGGGCACGTACCCTCCTAGTTTTAGCAAAGCAAAGAGAAGACATTTGAGGTTAGAATCAATCCCTTACGTGTTGATTGATGGAATTATCTTCAAAATAAATATTGATGGCATGTTGTTAAGATGTATCAATGACACACAGATGATAATGTGTTAGCGAGAATTTCATGATGGATTCTTGGTGAACACTTCTCTACCAAAACTACAACAATCAAGATCATAATGCTAGGTATCTTCTAGCCTACCCTATTTGGAGATGCACATAGGTGGGTCAAAAATGTAAGGAATGCACTTTCTTTATAGGAAATAAAATATTGAAAGTGATTCCCCTCCAACCAATCCAAGAGGATCAACCTTTTGTGCAATGGGGGATTGACTACATAGGCATGATAAATCTACCTTCAAGCCACTGGACATGAATGAGTATTGATCTGCTATAAATTACTTTACCAGATGGAAAAAAGTTTTTTGGCTTAAGGAATCAATTGAGTTAGTCATCCTTGAATTTCTCGAAGGTATAGTCACAAGGTTTGGTGTTCCTTAAACCATTATCTCTGATAATGCAAAGGCCTTCCTTGGTACTAAAATCACTGATTGGGCTCTAATTCTAGGCATTTACTTGAAGAATTCTTCCAACTATTACCCTCATGGAAACAATCAGGCGTAACCAACAAACAAGAACTCCGATCGAATGATGAAGTACATAATGAACATCAGCCAAAGATAGTGGCATATAAAGGTCTCACGCACACTCTGGGTAGATAGAATCATAGTCAAAAAGGCAATAGGAAATTTTCCTTACAAGCTTGTCTATGGCAAGGAGGATACCCTTCCTTTGACACTAGAGCTAAATTTTTCTTTCCTAACACTGGAATTTCAAGGCACAAACCAAAGAGAAATCAAAATGATAGAGCTATTCAATCTTGAAGAATCAAGGAACTCTTCCATGATCAAGCTAGAATAACATCAACAAATAACAAAGAAATGGTTCGACAGAAAGGCTAGGCCTCAAGCTTTCAAAGTTGGGGACTTGGTTTTAAAATGGGATGTTGACAGAGCTAAACCAGGGCACCATTCAAAGTTTGATGCACTTTGGAGTGGACCATACATCATCGATTCTGTAAGGACGATAACTCTTTTGAGTTAACTCTCTTGAGTTAAAATCCCATTCTATTTCAAACCCTTCTATTAAGTTTTATGCATCATGTTTTATATATTAAAGTAGTTTGAATTCCTCCACGTGCATTGCACACACATTATTTTTGTACATAGTTCTTTCTTCTTGCGTGCTTCTTGCACACACTCTTTCGTTGCTTCTAGAATGCATAACTTCTCTCAAGATTGCAAGATTCGAGAATAGATTTAAGAAATGATTCTCAAGAAACTACAATGGTAGTTTCATAATTACATAGCAGATTCCATGCCCAACAAATGCTTTAGGCTACAAATCTTCTTCATTTAGCGGAAGATGGCCCCGAAAGTCACCAAAACTGTTATCCAAATAACTCTCCCGTATTTGGGTAATCGGTATAAATATTCTGTCTCTTAACTCCTCATTAAAAGTTACGTACGCTCGGGATCGGTTGGAAAAAATCCTTGGTTGCAACTTCCCCGGAACCCATTATTTTTCCTCAAGTTCCCTTGTGTGCTTTCTATTCTCGCCTTCCTTTCATTTTCATCTTTGTTCCAATCCTCCCTTACACCCAAATTCTATGCGTTTGCCTTCTCCCTAAGAAACTTCTTCACCCTACACATGTGTCAGACTTACTTCAATCAACTAAGTCCTTGACCTCCCTCATGTGCCATACTCATTACTTTATAATAGTTATGCCTTAACCATACATTCTCTGCTCACCAGTTTGCTTCATTTTCCCTCCATGCACGCTCTTACATTCCTTCCTTCTATCTTCTTCCCATGCCTCTTTCTTCCGTACACATCCTCGCACCCTCCTTTGCACCCTTCTGTTCTAGGCCATCTTCTGACATGCTTGAGTGTGCCGCATGTAACTAGTCAAAGAACTCCAATAAGGCACCGACTCCTTGCAATAAATTAGTGAGTGACACGTGGCGAAAAAAAAATATTTTCATAGTTGGCCATCATTTCAGCCAATCCATGCATGCCACGTGTCTTACATGTGCCAACGACTCTGACATCTTATGACAGATGTATCTTTTGCTACATATCTCAGATCGACGCATGCTTGGACTTTTCAGAAAGATGTTGACATTAGCTATAGTGCTAGAAATTCAAATTCAAATTTTGGCAGATTTGGTAGGTGAGAAATGGGAAAACATCTTTCTGAGCATTAATGAGCAGATCTAATTTCTCTAACCACCTAATTTGATATGATCCGCCCTCCTTTCTTCTTCAACATGCCAAACAAGCTTGGGGAAGTGTATTTCATAGATCTCCAGGAAGATTTGTAGGCATTGAATGCTTCTTGTTGGTGGTTGTGTTTCAAATTTGGGTTTTCCCTCCTTCTTCCCTTCTTCCTCCATGGATTCATCTATAAATGTAAGAGCAAGGCTCATTTGTTATGTTAGACACTCTGGATCCTTACACATTTTGCTAAGGACTCCATATTTTTTGTATTTTGAGTTTTAGACCTCTAGATATGGCTCTTACATGTGGATATCAGCCTCCATCATTGTAACAACTCTGTGCATTTCTAGAAGTAATAGAAGCATCATTTTGTGACTATTCTTTATCCTAACATGTTTGTATTCCTTCTTCTTGCCTTTTCTTTTTCATTGTGTGCTAGTTGTACTATTTTAGGTCCCTTGCAGTTCCATATTTAGTTGTGTTCTATGAGAATAATCTGGTGAATACATGTTTCTTGTGCTACTCATGCCTAGCCTCCTTTCATGCATTTCCTTTCATTCTCACTCAGAACAGATAGTGTTCATCCCTCTTTTATGATGTTATCACCTTTTAGTGTAGTTTCCTTTCATTTTATCCTTCTATCCTTGGTCCCTTGGCATCATTAGCTTAGTTTTCCTTTCCAACACTAGGAGTAGCAGTAATAATAGAAATAGATAGAGGAACCGGCCTTCTCCGGAGATCCTTCCCAAGCGCACATGGTCCCATAACTTGCGGATGGTTCCATTGTGGTTTGAAACACCTCCGTTCTTCCGAGATTTGAGAAGTGGGTGTATGTTTGAGAAACCAATAATAACCATGTGCAACCGTAAGGGTTTACATATCCTTTTTGATCCCCCTAAAACACTCTTAATGAGCTAATATACCTCGTATATCATTTTTTAAGCCTTATTACAAGATGAGAGAACTTGTGAGTCGTCTTAGCATCCTTTGGAAATTCACTATTATAAAAATCATCTCGAATATTTGGCCATACTTATATATACTCGAGTTATATGCATTCAATTATATGCACTACTAGGACCATAGTTATTTGGTGTTGCATTAGCAAGCCGGTTCCAAGACTTCACACAATCCTACGAAACATGTCTTCCATTCACCACACAATTATCTCAACATATTCATCTGGATTCATTTTTGTTTCTTTAAGTTATTAAGTTTACTATTAATCACCTTAAGTAATCATGTATATTAATTGCTAGGATTAAACGTCAAAGTTACAATTATCATAATTTAGCATCTAGGTCATGTGGCTCATGCCACCACCACTTTGGGATACCTACAAGAAAAGGTACATTCATGTAATGAAGGAATTATGTGACCATTCCTCTCCCCTAGTCATCCCGAACTAATACGAGTATGACTAGCATGACACAAATTTCATGTCACGATAACTTTCTTCATGTACTTTTAATTATGTTATCTAAATTAGGTTAGAGGCAAGAAATGATCTCTACAAGTCTTTGCGTAATTTATGTACCTCTAACTATATGTAAAAAAACTATATCATTTTACAATCAATATTTTAGTTTAGTTAAGTAAAAGATTTAACTCTATTTTGTAGCATTAGTTAAACATCATTAATGCCCATTTAGTAAGATATATACATATGTACCATTTCATGAGTTTTTAATTTAATTTATTACTTTGTTACATAATGTTGTATGTTCTTAAAGCACATTTTTGTACTATGGATAGAGGTTTATTCATACGAAAATACAACTTAATCTTTTGAAGTGTAAGTTTCTTTCAACAAAAGACAACAATTAGACTCTCAATGATTCATTCATATAAGTTGATTTATATCATCTTACTTATCTAAGGTCAACAAATATAAGTTCATCACTTATAATTATGTCTTTTGTATACATCCATATTATTTCTTACATTAATATTTTTATTATATTTGTTTACCTCAATTATACTTAATCAACATTATGAAAGTTGAGGTCATAAAGACTGCAGTGTGATTCACACTATTTCATACTTAGAAGAAGAGTTAGATTTATTACACATACTTTTCTTCGATTTGTACCATATTATATTATAACTTTAGTGTTTCGATAAACAATTAAATATTTGTAAATATATTTTAGACAATAATATTACTACTTAAATACCAATTTATATTAAACGTTTGGATGTTAAAATTAGTACCCAAAAAATTCATAAACACAATCTTATGATGATTTCATCAATTGATAACTTGAAAATTTAATACTTGTTACATAGCAAAAAGAGGCTATAAAAGATAGTTAATATACATTAGGCCCAATAGATTTATTATTTCACATAGTAAGTCTTTAGCTTTTAATCATATACCATTACATTCATGTAGTTTGGTACAATATATTTCATGATATCCCTCTTTAGTCAACTAGACTTCCCACTCATCCCTACAATCAAGATAGATGATAATTTATACGGGGTCAGTCAAAAGAATGACATGATATATATATATATATATATATATATATATATATATATATATGCCTAGGTGTTTTAATACAAAATCATTGTTCGGCATCTCTCTCATCTAACAATATTAAAATTAAGTTTCCAACACAACAAATATGTAAGTTATAAATATTATTTAACTTTCATTTACCAATAATTGACATCCATTCATCATCTAATAAATAATCATTTCTATTTTCTTAATTAAAATCTCAATTTCATAAAAACCCTTCTCCTTTTTAAAATCAACTAAGTAACCATTCATATTATCTAGTATTGTCTTTTTAACACTTAATAGGCATATTAGTTATAAAATAAGGAAGAAAAGATAAAGTTATCCATCAATTGAAATACTAGCATCAATCCCTAAGGCATCACAAAAGTGATGTGTTATCTTTCCTTTCTTCCATGATTTTATTGACAATATATTAGGACTCGAGTCTCTTGTGGAGAACAACTACTTATTCAACCTTAATTATAACAAGAAACCCAAGCACAGTCATAATTTACAAAACAAAATAGATTTCACCACCGTAATACTTGCACATATTTTTGTTAAGAGATTACATTCTCAACCCATGAACCCATATACCTAAATTTTTTAAGATAATATACAATTGAAGGACTCTAGAATTCATCATGTCAACCGCTTATTCACAAAACTAGTATATTTTTTACTATATATTTAACTAACAAGGCATTCTCAAACCGTTAAGTCTCGAAAGAGTAAGAATATCCTTGAATAAAAATTCATGCCTTTTCAATGCAAGTAAAAATGAAAATGACGCAACCCAACATGCAAAGACAAACAAGAAAAGTATTTCATTCTTTGTCAAATTGGTTTCTTATCCCGCCCAATGTCCATTCAAAACAACTATTTGAACCCAAGGTAAACTTCTTATTCTCTTGTCGGATCGACTCAATAACATCACCTAGATACTATTTCAATATTGACATCTAAACCAACATAGATAGAACTCATATGAGCTCAAATAATTGTAGGGGAAATCCCCTTAGCTATCCTCATCCATTAAGTTTAAATGTGGTATATAATTTACTTAAACTAGCCATTTTCCATATAAAGGATTTATAAATATATAGGAAGAGTCCGAATTTAATACAAAAGAAATTATTAACAAATAATATTCTTTTCAAATGAAGGGTCAAACACCCAAAAATTATTAACACCTAGTTCCCAAATATAACCATATGCAACTCAAAAATCATTTTAACCTTTTAAACATATAATGTTCCATTCTTTCTGGTTAAAATATCAAGACAAATAAGTATATATAAACATGCCTACAATTTATAGGATCTCTGCAAAATTTTCCTTGTAAAACTTCAAGATTTATAACAAATTTAACCATCAAACTCAGCGCATCAATCAACAAGAAAACCCCACGAAATACAAAACATAAAAGCCCAAATAATTACTTATATGTTTATACAATCATATACATAATTTATGGCATGAAAGTTTTGTAATACCAACTAGTTATACCATACACAACTTCCTCCATAGAGCTCAGATTAAACTTGAGCTCAAAACCCTTAACTCCATGCATGTATTCGCTAAAAGGAACTCAACCAAAAACAATACCAAAAAAATATAGAGAATGACATTATGCATGCAAGATAACTTCTTGGAGGAGCTTCATGATTTCCAAAAAACATGGGCATGCATTAAATGCTCATCAATTTTTAGGAGAGCCACATAGTGGCCTTTATTCTATTTTTTTACAATTTTTCCTCCAAATTTGGTGGTGGAGGAGTTTCAAATGAATGGTCAAAGATTTTTAACAAACCCTTTTTGAACCCTTGATTTTTTGCATGGTCGGTCGAAATACTTAAACCATAATATTTATAATCCATTTTTTATGAATTGGGTTGAATTCCATAAGAATGTCTATATTTAATTGCATTCAATCATGGGTTTAGACCATACAATAAACCAAACCAATACATAGGGTCTTAAGACCGTGAAGAATAGCCTTTTACAAAACCTTGCATTTTCCCATTCAACATTTATCCATTAACATATTTCCATCACAATGCCAAATGCCTATTTTAAAATGAATCAATAAGAGTAGTCACTAGTGGGTAATTATCTTTTCCTCAACATATTATGGTTATTAACCATGCTAGACAAACAAAATATTTACCTTACTTCTTTAACACAATCCACGTTAACATGCTCTAGGTCCATGACCAACAGATAAAGACAAAATAACATAACGTTATCCATGAACACCATCATGGTTTACGACTAGATGATAAATCATGAACAAAGAAGAAAACATAGCCATGCAAGATAGGTACAAAATTCCTAGCTTAATATGCCATAACCTAAAACATCATACACAACATGGTAGGTACATTCTAATATCAACACAAAGAAATAAGAAGTCATAAATGCTTAGTACTTTATGAATGTGGAACAAAAATCGTTGTTGCATGGTTGCATGCATAGAACTACACATAAGTGTGTATATCCTTATAGGATGTGCATGTGCATGTGTAGCTACATACTCATCTACACAACAAGGATTATTCCTGCCTTCATAAACCATTCAAAATTTTACCACTTATCTGTCCAAAAAATAAGACTGGAATTATGGGATGTGATATACTTCCCCCTTAATTAATCATCATCCTCGATGATTTTCCCTTATTAATTACGAATCAAAATATTCAATTACGGAATTATATCTAATAGCTAAGAAGAATAATCAACATTTTCATCAAAAAATTTACAATTTTATTGATTTGAATTCAAATTTACTAGCTATAAAATCCTTTTATTCATTCAACTATTGTCAAATAGTTCTAAATATGAAAAAATCCTTGTCATTTCAACATCCAAAATGGAAAGTATTATCAAGTAGGTCATAATAATTGACCAAAAATTAGAATGAGTTAAACAAAAAATTCTTTCTAACATTCAAATTAAAAAGGATAACCAATGTTTTTATTTCCTTCAGTTGTTCCAATAGTGTACTTGGTTTCCCCATGACGCTTTCGGACCTAGATCCTTTTACTTCTTCAAGTGTTTCTTATTTTTGTACATGTTAGTTTTCCATTACAGCCTGAATCCTCTAATATGAAGTCTTTTCCTTGTTCCTCAAGGGATAATCCTTAGCATAGTTGATGTAGCCTAGAATTTGCAATATAACATCCTAGTCACGCTGGCCTATCACCACTCGGCCTAGGCGAGTGCTCACCAAGCATGCAAATGTACTAGATTCCTCTTTAGGGTTACTATAATAGGATGTTAGCATGATGAAGATGGAAACATAAAGATTCAAAACTAATCCATCATTCTATAGTTCATGATACTCAAATATATATATAAAATTATAAGCTTGAATGGTAACCATGATTGAAATACTAACATGCACTCTGAATTACATAGAATAACACCTAGATTCATCAATATCTTCCATCTATTAATACGTATAAAATATCCTTACAGTACTATCAATTCATTTAAGCCCATATGGATCTGATACACGTATTCGAATCACATGTACAAATCTCTCTCTTACTATGCACCTAATCATCATATATATATAGGGTGGGGACTTTCCCTTCACCACTTAACTATTCAAGAAATAGGTCACATGCTATTAATAGCCACACGCTGTTTTTAATTATAGCCACACATGAAAGTGCACTATTCCTTGTGTGATCTTTACCAAGTATTCTTTGATCAATAGTAGTGGTCACTAACACCACACTTGAAGAAACCCACAAAAGGTATCTACCTTTCAAACTTGTAATTCTTACCAGTAGCATTTTCTAGTCCATTTTAAAATTTTGCAACAATGTCCTTTCTGCCATTTTGAGATTTGTTTTCACCCTTCTTTCCCGTGTCTTTCCTCATGATAATGGTGAAGGTGATTTATACATCATATTCTACTTCTCATCCCTATGAGTAGAAATGGTGAGAGATTCTAATCCTTCCTAATGGCCTTTTCAAACATTGCTTCCATGGTAGGAGGACCATGGACATCAACTTCACCCCTATATTTGGGTTAAGTCCCATTATAAATTAATGTATCTAGAATTTTTCATCTATTTGATCTCATGGTACATATTTAAGAAGTTTTGTAAAATTTTCCCAATATTCTATTACCGTTAATTTTCCTTACACCAAGGTCTGAAATTCGGATATTTTCTCGATCATAGTATAGCTGCGGTAACCAATACTATTTGAAAGAAAATTTGAACTGATCCCAAGTTATATCAGGTTGCATTAAATCCCAGTTCAACCTTATAGAGGTCCCACCATTAGGAATCATCATATGAAATCGATAAGCTCCCAAAACAACCTTTGTTTCTTATGAGAAATCCCTTATCGTGAAGTAGTTTTCCATTTTGTTGAGCCAATACTTTGTTCTATCACCAAGTGTAGTCCCATAAAATTTAAGAGGGCTAATATAATTTATGTCCTTTAATGGCTCAACTGCTAGGTGGTATGTTACATTCACTAGCTAATTTATATTTACAACATTATAAACAACTACATTATAATTTTCAACATTTATGTTATTGTTAGCAGCATTTGGATTATGCTACTCAAATTTTTATTCTTCCAATTCACTCTCACTTCGCTCAAATTTACTTGTTGTTCCAAAGCGGTGGTGTGGTTGTAAATGTCTTGTGGGAATAAAAGTATCTCATCCAATTTCTATGTTCTCACCGCCTTAGCACTCGTAATCGGATTATTCACAATGTTTCCTCTTTTCCTAACCATTTTAATTTGTTCTATTTAGAAAAGAATTTAAACTGTGTTATCGTAGGGACCTTTTAAGTCGAGATTTTTCTACCTTATAAATTAATCTTGGATGCAAAAATGTAACACCCATATTACACTTCATCAAACTAAGGGATGTTTTTTTACACTAACTCATTAATTATAGTTAATGCCTTCACTAATTCTAACACACAAAAATTAGAATCCAACATACAAGAGTTTATAAACTACCTTAAGTTATTTTACACTGAAATGAGTATCATATTTTACAACCACCATTGAATTAATCTAGCATTAATTAATATTTAGAATCCATCTAGACAACTTATGATAACCATTGACAACCTGCGATGGTTGATGGATCCTTCTCAATTCCCCAAAGTACTCTTAATAATCCAATATACCTTATATATCATTTTGTTAAGCCTTATTATAGGCTGAGAGAACTTGTGAGTCATATTAGCATCCTTTAGAAAGTCAACATTGTATCAAACATCCGGATATAGAAACCCAATGAGAAGTACTTAGTGAACACACAATGCATTTAGTTATATGCACTACTATGGCCTTAGATAATTGGCATTGCATTAGCAAGCCAATTCGAGACTTCACATAAGCCTACGAAACCTGTCTTCCCCTAACCATACAATCGTATCAACATAGTCATCTAGATTCATTTCCATTTCTTTAAGTTATTAATTTTAGTATTAATCACCTTAAGTAATCATGTTTACTAATTGAAAATATTAAACATTGAAGCTGTGATTATCATAACTCAACATTCGGGTCATGTGTCTCGTGTTAGGAATACTCTATGAAGCGGAAGTGTACTATGATTCAATAACAAACCAAATCATTCAAATGTGGAAGTAGATAATTCCCAAAATATACAGCAATGAAATCATATACTAGAAAATCTAAATCAAAACAAAGTACACACACATAACACAACATGTCTTTGTGGTTCACGAAATGTGGGCTACATCCACCAAGTATAGAGATCTCAATATATATATATATAAACAAGAATTCATATCAAATCTTCCCACAAGAGCACAATACATCTCTCCAAGAGTATCTCCTCCTCTAGATCTCTAAACAAATCTACATGACTACACTACAAAAGTGCCTACAAACCACCATCATATATAAAAACCTAGGAACTACTACATCTCTAAACTATGCAACCAAGCTCTCAAGTGAATATGCAAACAAGACCTCTCAAATGGGTCTACCAATGTGCAACCATAACTGTGCACCAAGAAGTAAGTCTCTCCTGCATCACTACATCAACATGTGTAAACAAGAATACAACCTCCTCTACAATATCTAGATACTATCACGCAACCACAAGCTATCCAATGAGCTACAATACTATATCTCTATGGACCAACAATACAACATGATCTCATGGATATACAATATAAGATCTACCAACAACATGTGGATATAGAAGAAGAAACCTTATGTGCTTTTCATACTATGAAAGCCATTACATTGAGACTAAAAAATACAAACGAAATATAGTAAAAGACATTACCCTCTTCTCACCATTCAGATTTACCTGCAATTTCCTTCTTTCCAGCTTCTCTCCATGGAAGATCTATCTTCATGTAACCTTTTTCTTTTTCTTCTTCTTCATCCTCTCAACCTAGGAGAATCAACATTCTTACTCAATGCTCATAGATTCTCACTTTCTAACCCTCTCTTTATAGCTTATATAGGCATATAAAAATTAGGTAAACTTTTCTAAGCATTTACAACCTTTAGATCACCTTTATAATAAAAGGTTGGATATAGTCCCGTAACTTAAATAAAAACATTTACACAAGGTTAACCGATTTTGATTTCTCCTGTGTGATCGATGTCGGTTACTATATAAACCTATAAGTTTGTAAAGCATGTTATTTGTGAAGAAATTTATCTCCACAACTCAACAATATCCCACTTGGAGATAAATTGTTGAACTGTTCTGTACATCACCATCCTCTATAAATCGTGAAGACCAACTATTCTTTACTCCAAAAATTCTCTCAAAAATAAGAAGATTAAACCATGTTTTAAAATCAAGAAGCTAAAAA
The DNA here is from genome assembly GCA_018340775.1 of Taxus wallichiana var. yunnanensis. Lineage (NCBI taxonomy): Eukaryota > Viridiplantae > Streptophyta > Pinopsida > Cupressales > Taxaceae > Taxus > Taxus wallichiana. Next base: position 539,757,651 of record CM031238.1, read on the forward strand.
CCATGACTTACCATATAACTACACAAATCTACGACTAATCCATGATACACAAGATATCCAAACATCAAGCTACCAGCTCTCACGAAACTAAGCCACCATGACTAACTCAGTTGTAAGAGCTTCCACTCACATTGAAGTATTGAGATTTAATCCATATCCATACCATTTAAACTAACCATGTTCTCCAACCATCTATCTATGTCTCCATGAAACCACCAATGCAAATGTCCAAAGACAATTCAAATTAGAATATGCATAAGAAAAAAGAAACAATATCTTGGGTAAAGATAAGACAAATGAATACTACATACAACTAGTGGGTGATCAATCCACAACACCCGCATAAATAAAAGAATCCAAACACTTCATTGTACAAATCCAACCCTCCATAAACAACTTGCATGTCTAAGAAAACCATATGTAGAAACCATAGCTATCATGGAATAACATAGTAATAAAAGGAAATACAAACATCCCCTACTTATGTTCAAGGGCATCTAAACCATGCTCATATGCATCCATGTGCCAAAAAAATATTTGCACTATCATAGACCCACAAAATAGAATCTATCCACATGTATAAACTCACCATGTACATCCATCCATATAACCAAGCTCTATAGAAGCTCAAGTCTTTCAACGACTAACTCTAAGGCCACACATGAATCATGTGCTAATCAATGTCAACAACACCAACGATGATAATAACCATGATACTAATAACTAGTGAAAATACCAGCAAAAATGTCATCAACATACTACAAAACCATCCAAGATGAAACAAAACAAGGGAAACACCAATAAACTATAAATACACATTGTTGTCACACCTGTAACTTGACCGACCATGACAGATCCTTTCAGGCCTGATCAATTGTAACAAACATATTTTCCTTCTTTCACCCTTCAAACTCTAAAACATTGCTCTCTCTTCTTAACCCAACTAAAAAACCATCAACTTCCATCCCATAAGGATATCCAGCACTACAAAATAAAACTAAAAGTGACATCACAATGCACTAAACACAAAATACCTATAAAACTATGACTGTCCTCCAACACAACTTGTGCATCATGCCATTTTGAATAGTATCATTCTCCTCTCATTCCACACGTGCATATGTTTCCAACCTACAATTCCAACAACCATGGATTTCTCCCACTCAACATGAACTCCTCTCGCACCGCCTCTAATCACCAAGTGGAAAATATTCAATAAATATATCAGTGACAAATAAAATAGATGAAAGAAAATATAAAATTGATTCCCTTCTTATCAAAGAATACTTCTACATCACAGAAGTTTGTACTTCTTGTGAAATATTCTTAACCACCTTATTTTCATCCATGTGTACTCAACATATCCTCTTACTTCGCAACTATGTCTAAACATGACTTTTCATTAAGGATCATATCCTTAGAATAGATACCCTTGTCTTTAAGACTCCAACACATCCTTGAAATAAAATTCAAAGTCACTAAATATCCATGGTGCATATTTTACTTGTGCACACAATCCAAACATAATACCAGTTGCTTCAAACAAAAGAAATAAAACATGAACTGTATAGAGATACTTGAATTTGACCCAAGTCTCATTGGAATCACCGAGCCAACTCCGTCCTCTTTTTTATTCAAACATTGAAGTTGTCTACTATGTTGCTTTGCTGTATACACTATGCGAGAAAATTGATCCTCTAAACTAGACACTAAAACCTTTCATGCCCTCTTCTGCTGCAAAAACCCAAGATAGACTTAGTGTCATGAAGACCGACCTTGGTATGCTTGACTGGTACTAATTCCCCGTGATCGATGTAGGTGTCGTTGGAACTAACACAATGCCACAAATTGGCATAGTACACCAAACTAGGTGCCTACTCGACCAAAGTGATAGATGTGTTGAGTAATTCATTTCAAGTAGCTCCCAAATCTTGCACAAAAAAATTACAATAATAATAAGTGCAATAAAATTGCACACTGTGATTAAATACATCACCTTACCAGCACCAATACACTTAATTGTGTCTTTAACCGAAGTACATTCCTCTTTTATGGAATCCCTTCTTCATTCGGTATTATTATATTTTTCCTATTTAATGAAGTTTGTGCATCTAAATGCACCAAGAAAGCATAACTGATCCTCTATATCTTACTCAAATATGCAATCCCAAACATGCATGTACAACTAAAAACATACAAGAACCGTAATACTAATATAACAAAACCATACCTCTATAATCTAGATATGCAATCGACCAACATATCCACCATTTCATTAGATTTCTACTAACCACCGAAAATCTAGGCTTCTTATAACAAGGTTCATGGTTTTATGAACATGAAATTTGTTTTCCCATTGTCTTATTATAAGTTTCTAGTTTTCATAATGTTTGTTTCCAATGATGTGAATGTCGGTGAAAAAATGTGTCACTATCGGTTTTAAATTTTTCAAATTCATAACAAATTTTTTATATTTAAACTATGGGACACCATATAATATTGTCATGTGTTGAATACATATATAGGTTAAAGAGGATTCTTATTCTACCTTTTAATCTTTTCACTTAAAGGGAGAATGAAAGGCCTCCCATTATCTCCATTCATTTTTTTACTTTCCTATTCTATCTTTAGAGTTTTTCCTCCTATTTTCCGTCTTGAAATTTGTTCACTTTACCATTTTATATCTTCATTTATTTTAACTTTGACAAAGAATAAAAGGCATCCTCTTCCTAGTCTTCATTCATTTAATTTTACTTTGAGATACAATGAGGGGCCTCCTATTCTCCCTCTTCATTTATTATTCACTTTTAAGGAGATTGGAAGGCCTCCCATTATCCATATTTATTATTTTTATAAATTAGGGGATAGTGAGAGACTAACCTTTCTCCATATTCATTATTTATCTACTTTAAGGGAGAATGAAAGGATATCCATTTTCTATATTAATTGTTTTATCACCTTATGAGTATTTAACACCCAACTTATGTTAATGGAATTAAAATATCTGAATTACCCATGTTCATCATTTCCAAACCCCAATCATCTAAGTTCGACAATATGGAACCATGATGGCCTACCATTGATCCTTTACTTTGGACACCAAGAACCTTCCATTTTTCTCTCACATGTACTTTCATACTTGAATTTTAACATTACAATTTATATGTCACCAAAAATTATTCATATTTGGGATTACATTCATTATTCTCACGTGATACTATTTTAAAGTGTCACTCAACAATGATGTGGAATCCATGCTTTAATAACGATAAATATGGTAATATGATTTTTTTCTTATACAATGAATCACTTAGTTATCAGGCATTGGTCTTGGAAACATGGAACTCGGGCGTTGATTTTAAATTTAGAGTTGTAGAGTGACATACCATTTAGTAAATTATGTGGGAAATCATGTAGCTATGGTAAAAAAACATCACAAATTATGAAATTTGTAGATTATGAAATATTAAAGAGGGAAAAGAATGATATTTTGAATATGATCAAGGTAGGTTATATTGTTCTTGAAATGTTCTTTTAGATCTTTTACTCAGGATTTAAATTTTCCACCTAGACATATACATGTTGGATATTTAAAATTTTTGTAAAATGTGTAAACGGCCATTTTTTAGTATTGTTATACTAAATAATTAGAATTATAATAATTTGGTTAAAATCATGTAACATGTGCAAATGACCATTTTCTACGACAATATTACCATTCCAAAATATATAAAAATGTTGTTATTAATACACCACGAATGAAATTTATAAGAGATCAACATTTTTCTTATCAGTACATTTTTAATATGATATAATATCATAATTTTTAATATTTTGAATGTGATGGTAAGTTAAGAAATAGTAAATATTGCTTATATCAATAAATAAATAAAAATAAAAAAGAGCATTGATTATTTTTAAGCTATTGGCACTTCATTTTGGAATGTGCAACTTATGAGGATATACGATCACAAGTATGATTTGAAGGTGGGAAACCCAAATGAGTTATTTGATGAGGAAAGACTCCACAAAATTGTTGGCTATTTGGTCAATATCCATAATAGAATATCTCGACGAAAGAAAATTAAAAATTTCTTAGGGTTGCGGTATTGGGTCCTTTAGACTTATTGGTCTCGTGGACGTCATTAAAAGTATTTCATTCATTCATTCCCATTACCACGATAAACCCCCCATCAAATTTACCCCTGAGCACCTCCCAACTAATTTGGAAAAACACATTTAAAAAAAAAAGAAAAATAACCCACATGAAAGTTTTCATGCTAATTTTTTTAATGATATTTTATACAAAAAAATAATGTTCATCGTCACGTGAAAGAATATTTATTTATTATGTCAATCTATAAATTTGAATGCTACATGGATATATTTTATATGCCTTATATCTCGGGAATATGAAGCTATCTAACCAAATTTTCTATGAACCACCAGTAGACCCGAACCAAAAGCCGCCCAACCTACAATAACTTTCCTTATCAATTCCTTTTATAAAGTATCATTTTAATTACTTTTTTCCCATCATCTTTGTGTGAGGGACTGACACATGTGAGGTATTTTCTTAAAATTGTTGACCAAATGATTACTCAAATTAAAAAATGCACGTTTTTGTATTTTTATGCATGAAGGAATGTTAACATGACACCTTATTTATAAATCTATATTTTATGGGATATCATTGTTTTTAGTTACTTTTTTTTTTTCTTGATAAGGCTAACATTGTATCATATGTATTTGTATCCTTTCTATTTATGCGAGATGATTTCGTCGAGTACCATTTTATTAAAGTAGAAAGAATTTACAAGGGGGATTTTAGAGGAGATAGTCCTCCAAGTTCAAAAAACAAGGTAAAGAAAATCGGAAAACAAAAAACCTTCACCATGACCAGAGTTCATTATAACATATTAATTCCTAATTATTGGTATATTGTCCCCTAGATTAAACTCAAAATATGGATCAATGTCTAACTTATAAAGAGGTTATATTTTGGATTTCATAAATACTAGAGAATATATTCAACTAGGGTGTGATAACCTTATTAGTGTTATTATAAATGTGTTCAACACTTAATCATCATGAGGTAATTTTTATAATTACGTTAAAACACCTAAGTATTTAATTAACAAACCATATTTTTAATAAAATGACTTGTGAAACTTAGAAATTTCATAAAGGGGTCATATGTAAGGTATAAAAACCTATAAATAGAACCATTGGACTCTCTTATGGGAGATTCTTATTGACATATATTTTGGTAGATATAGTATAAAAACACTTTGATGTAAAGATGAAGAGATAATAAGAGATAAGAGTTTTGGAGTTGGGTGCTAAGGTCTTTATATGGGTTTTATTGTACATAGATTATGAAATATATGATAACCTTAATTTTTTATTGATAAATATTCTATAAATTGATAACAAAAAAATTATACATTAATATCAATTTATAACATATTTATCAATAAGTATTTAAGGTTACCATAGATGTCATAATCTATGTATGCGATACAATCCATATCAAGACCTTAACACCCAAATCCAAAAATCTTATCTCTTATTATCTCTTCCTCTTTACATCAAAGTGTGTTTTTCTACTATATCTACCAAAATATATGTCAATAAGACTCTCCCATAAGAGAGTCCAATGGTTCTATTTATAGGTTTTTATACCTTACATATGACCCTTTATGAAATTTCTAAGTTTCATGAGTCATTTTATTAAAAATGCGGTTTGTTAATGAAATACTTAGGTGTTCTTTAATAATGAAGATTCCTCATGATGTTTAAGTGTTGAACACATTTATAATAACACCAATAAGTTTTTCACACCCTAGTTGGAATTATTTTCTAATATATACAAAATCCAAAAGATTAACTCTTTATAAGTTGACATTGATCCATACTTTGAATTTAATATAGGGAAAATAGACCACTAATTAGGAATTAATATGTTATAATAATCTTGATCCATCGATGCCAAGCGCTAATCCAGAGATGCTAAACCTAATCCAAAGTTCCTAATGGAGAACCCTATGAAGATGATGTCTTTGATGAATTTCCTAGTTAAATTTTTAGCTGCGAAACACTTTGAATTTTAGATGTTCAATTTCTCTCTATTGATTTAAAACAATTGCCATTAGATTTTGTAGTTTTTGTACTTTAATAATATTGGTTTTAAAGGTTTTGGATAAAACAGTGTGAAGAAATAGTAGAATTTTAGTTCTATTAATGGTGTATTTTCAGGATGCATATTCTTGAGTGGATCAAATTTATGTGTATTGGAGAATTCATTTCTTATGCTTGTAAGAAGATAGTTGAATATGCTTAAGTTTGAATCGTTTACATTGTTATGTATATTTTAATTTTTCCTTCTCGTGCGGTTGCTTCCTTCTGCGGGGAGAGCTGGGGTGATTTACGCACAGTAGTCGGGTAGCACCTTGGGTCCTTGTTCTCCTAAATACCCTTTTAAATATGTGCTCCCCTTGGACTGTACTCAAGTCCTCTTCATCCCCCTCTTGTGGCTGAGGTGGTGTAACAACACGCTCAATGTCTTTCTGACTTGTAGGATGTCTCCTACCCCGATGGTCCAAACCACCACTATCTTTGCACTCTTCCTCCTCATCCTATATCTCAATTTTCTCTGTAGGCTTGGGCATTGGGACATTCTCCATTGTATGCTTCCCCTTAGGTGGTGCAGGAAGCACGAAATCACCTTCCACGTATTTTTGTTTTCCATCTTGGACTTCAACTGGAGATATACTAATGATGCCCCCACTTCTATCATAGCCAAGCTTATTGGCTTGATGTTCAACACCTCCAAAATAATTCTTTTTGTGTAGGTGCTTCTGCCAGGATACACATACTTCTTTTGTAATGTATGGTAGTTATAATCTACCTTGTCTGCATTGAAATTTAGTCTTCGCGTGTCTGGAAACCTATACATGGAAGCTTGAAAATACGTTACGGTGAATGCATTTGGCAACTTGCACCAAGGGTTCCGTGCTCCATATTTCATTAGAAAGTGCGTAATGCAAAAGTCTTTGGTATACAGTAAATTGAATTTGTTTTCCTACCACTGCTGGTAGGTCCTTTAGAATGTGCCATTCCTCCCCAAATGCCACACAAATCTTGTCATACCACTTCTCCGCCCTTTGTCTTACTTCATCTATCATGGCCCTTCGCATAAGTACTTGTTGAACCTTTTAGTTGGGGACTTATTGTCCATGGGGTATTCCCATATCTTCTCTTTTGGTCCATCTGGTACTCTAATTTCCATGAAGACCAGTGACAATAAGACAACCCCAAAGCTAATCTTTCCTCCAGTGCATGCTTCTTCGACTATCTGCTCTATAATATAGCCTACAATGTTGTAGATCATCCCTTCCAACATCCTTCATGCCACGTGCAGCCACATAGTGTTTACCTGCGACCACCACTCCTGATCATTCAACTTGGTAACCAAGTGTGTTGCAGCTTGTACAACTGGGAAGTTCTTCAACTTATCTATGTCCACACACGGTGCGGATCGTTCGTATCCTAACTCCTATTTGGTCTTGAGTTGTGGCTTTATTTACAAGGTCACTTTTAATATCTTCTCTTGTGGCCTTCAAACATGTTACTGATGAAACGAGTGCAGATGAAACTCTAACTCTACGTCCTGCAAAGTAGAAGAAGTCTTTATGTACCCTGCTCATAAGCCACTGGTACAAGGGTTCATACTTCCCAAAATATGGTAGCTCATACAACTGATATACCCCAATTCTCTTCAAAATTTTCTCACCCACATCATCATATACTGGCATGTCATCTGTCGTGCACTTGTTTGTTCTGGTCATCAGTGAGAATCAAGATCCTTCTTGTTTTCCGACGTCCTGTGGTTGTATTCACTCACTTTGCTTTTTCTAATGGGTGAATCCCATTCTTGTCCAACAATAACCCCTTCTAGGTATTGCATTTCTGAGAAATGGCTTTCAGGTGCAATTTCTTCCGCAACAACTAACTACATTTTTCTTTCCTTTTACGGTTGTTGCAAATTCCTTCTTTGGTTCCATTTTTACCTTAAAAATATTTCTTCTTCAACCCTGTAACTCCACGAATCAAACCCTAGCTTGATCCAACTCTTCCCTAGGTGGAAACCTTATAACCTAACTCACTTTTTTCTCCCCGGGTTTTCTCAAACCCTTCGTCACTTTGGGATGCAAGCTTCTTACAACACAGATCTGGTTACCACACTTGAATTCACACCCTTCGCACCTTAAATCGATCACTCAACTCTTCGTACTTGGCTCTTCTCGCGAATACTCTTAGTTGCAATGGTAAAAATGAATCCGCATCCCTTCCTTATATAAATTTTTCAAATTTTGATGCATTTATTACTCCTCACCTACCAAATATCCCTTCATTATTTGACCAAATCCACTTGTTCTACGTGGTACATCTTTGTGCCTAGCTATAACTTTCTAGTGCACCTTCCTACCTTTTGTCACGAGACTTCTCTTGAACACACTCCTGTGCCTACGTACCTCATCACTGCACCTTCTCTTGGTAGCTAACATGGCCTACAATTACCTCACATTATACGATTCCTTCATCCATATACCTCTATACCTCTATATTCGGAAGATGAAGAGAAATCTCCATATAGATATTCCTGTGGTTGCTTTATGAACCTTGACCACCCGACCTAGAACCTCCCGAGTTCCCTCTACCTCTAGAACCACCCAGATCCACTAGAATTAGAACAACCTATACCTCCTTTTCTGCCACTGTAGTTGGAATATGGCCCATAAATGTACTCCCATGTGCTCCAACGGTAGTACTATATAGAACCCCTACGGTCTCGAGGAAGTCCCACTTCTAGAGGTGAATCCAAAATTACATGCACTTATGTTTTGTGTAGATGATGCACCTAACAAGGTTCCTCCAAATAATTTTGTATCCTTCTATCCTACCATTGATGTACTCTATCCTCGACTTATTCCTATCCTCCTACTTCAAAAATTATCTTGTTGATTACTTGTCGTACTAGATACTGGAAAACCAAGCACAAAATCTAGGTCACCAGGTGGATTAAGATGCATGCCTAGGGCCCAAGTAGTCTCTGTTGGCATACTTCCATGGGAGGCCGAGAAGGGATGTCTATCATGCTTTCCAAGATGGGGAAGTTCCAACTACTCGGCTCCACATGTTCCATGTGAGCCATAAATCCTTCACAAGCTATCTCTCTCCTCGGCACCATACTATCTCGCAATGGAATACCGCTTCTTTATTTCCCTCTCGTGAACCTCGTTATACTTAAGCCACCTTTCCTCTCTCCACTTTTCTCTGCTAGGTCTTCCATTTTAATACCAAACATGTTCCCGCCTTCACGTGTGGTGAAATTTAGCTAGCCATCGGCTTACTTTAGAGGTCCAAAGTTACCATCAAGATCTTGATCGCCACCGAATACTTGTGTAAGACCACATATCCACCGCGTAAGTCTAGATTAGATCAACATCATAAATAAGGGCCTGAAATTCTTCATGTGTCCTATCAAGTGTGTGATATCTCCAATTATCTAGGATTTATAAGTTGTAAGCCACTTGTATAGTTCTACTAGAAAGATAGCGAAAAAGCTCTCATAGAAATTCTCATATAGGTTTTGTTCTACTCAAGTTTGTGTGTTAAACTCGGATCCACTCTCGAACCGACATGCATACTCTTCCTCCAGATCATGTATCCATTCCTCAATACTTTCTAGAGTTATTCGACGTCTTCATCGAAACCATCCTTAAAAAAGCTGAAAAGAGGTTCCGGCAATGAAATGAATGATGTAACATAGAATTTGTAGGATAACATCCTAGTCGTGCTAGCCTATCACTCAGCCTAGACTGAGCACTCACTCGAAACACGCAAAGGTACCAGATTCCTCTTTAGGGTTGTTGTAACAAGATGTTAGCATGATGAAGATGGAAACATATAGATTCATAACTAATCCATCATTCTATAGTGCATGTTACTCACAGATTTATGAAAGTATAAGCTTGAATGATAACCATGATTGAAATACTAACATGCACTACACAATTACATAGAATAAAAATTAGATTCAGCCAATATCTTCCATCTATTAATAAGCATAAAAGCTCCTTACAGTACTATCAATTCATCTAATTGCATATGGATCTGATACACGTATTCATAATCACACGTACATATATCTCTCTTACTATGCACCTAATCATCATATATATAGGGTGGGTGCTTTCCCTTCACCGATTAACTACTCTAGAAATAAGTCACATGCTATTAATAGCCACACGCCATTTACAATTATAGTGACACATATAAGTTCACTATCTATAGTTTTCTTACAGATAACTAAAGTGTTCATTCGATTCCTAGCTTGTCTTCATGCATAGACGCTTTGAATTACTTTTCCAAATATAGATAATGCATTGTGCACATGTCCCCTGCTTTGTTGGTGTGTTCCATACGCCATCTCCTAAATATATATCTTGAGATCAAAATAGGTGAAGTCCTAAAATCTAAACTTTCCTTCCACGCGTGGGTCCTTCCTATCTTTCGTGCCTTCAATCCTAGCATTCTCTCCCACACGGAATCCTTGTGTGATCTTTGCCAAGTATTATTTGATCAACATTAGTGGTCACTAACACAACACTTGAAGCAACCCACGAAAGGTATCTTCCTTTTAAACTTGTTATTCTTACCGTAGGCGTTTTCTGTCCATTCTTCTAATTTGCAACAATGTCATTTCTACCATTTTGAGATTTGTTTACACCCTTCTTTCCCTATGTATTTCCTAGTGATAATGGTGAAGGTGAGTTATAGATCATCTTCTACTTCTCATCCCTATGAGAAAAAATGGTGAGAGATTCGGATCCTTCCTAATGGCCTTTTCAAACATTGCTTCCATGGTAGGAGGACCATAGACATCAACTTCACCCCTATATTTGGGTTAAGTCCCATTATAATTTTTGTATCTAGAATTTTTCATCTATTTGATCTTTGCGGTACATATTTAAGAAGTTTTGTAAACTTTTCCCAATATTATATTACCGTTAATTTTTCTTGCACCAAGGTTTGAAAGTTAGACATTTTCTCGATCATAGTATAGCTATGGTAGCAAGATACTTATTTGAAACAAAATTTGAACTGATCCCGAGTTATATCAGGTTGTATTAAATCCTATTAAAACCTTACAAATGTCCCACCATGAGAAAGCCTCATTTGAAATCTGATAAGCTCCTAAACAACCTTTATTCCTTATGAGAAATACCTTATCGTGAAGTAGTTTTCCATTTCATTGAGTCAATTCTCATTTCTATCACCAAGTGTAGTCCCATAAAATTTAAAAGGGCTAATATAATTTATGTCCTTTAACATGTTCGACTTCACGGTGGTATGTTACATTCACTAGCTAATTTATATTTGCAACATTATGAACAACTACATTATAATTTTAAACATTTATGTTATTGTTAGTAGCATTTGGATTATGCTACTCAGGTTGTTATTCTTCCAATTCACTCTCACTTCCCTCGGCACTTGTTGTTCAAAGCAATGGTGTAGTTGTAAATGTCTTGTAGGAAAAAAATTATCTCATCTAATTTCTATGTTGTCACTTTGCCTCAACACTCGTAATTGGATTATTCACAGTGTTTCCTCTTTTCCTAATCATTTTCATTTGTTCTGTTTAGAAAATAATTTAAACTATGTTATCGCAGGACCTATTAAGTCGAGATTTATTTACCTTATAACTTAAGCTCGATACCAAAATGTAACACCCATATTACACTTCATCAAACTAAGGGATGTCTTTTTACACTAACTCATTAATTATAGTTAATGCCTTCACTAATTCTAACACACAACAATTAGAATCCAACATACAAGATTTTATAAATTACCTTAAGTTATTTTACGCTGAAATGAGAATCATATTTTATAACCACCATTGAATTAATCTAGAATTAATTAATATTCGAATCCATCTACAAAACTTATAATAACCATTGACAAACTTGCAATGGTTTATAGATCCTTCTCAATCCCCTCAAGTACTCTTAATAATCCAATATACCTTATATATCATTTTGTTAAGCCTTGCTGCATGGTGAGAGAACTTGTGAGTTGTATTAGTGTCCTTTAGAAAGTCACCATTGTAATAAACATCTGAATCTAGATACCAAATGAGAAGACTTGGTGAACACACAATGCATTCAAGTATATGCACTACTATGGTCCTAGATAATTGGTGTTGCATTAGCAAGTCGGTTCCGAGACTTCACTTAAGCCTACAAAACTGTCTTTCCCTCACCATACAATTGTATGAACATAGTCATCTAGATTTGTTTCCATTTCTTTAATTTATTAAGTTTAGTTTTAATCACCTTAAGTAATCATGTTTACTAATTGACAATATTAAACACCAAATCTGTGATTATCATAACTCAACATCCGGGTCATGTGACTCATGTTAGGAATACTCTATGTAGTGAAAGTGTGCTATGATTCAATAAAAAACCAAATCATGTAAATGTGGAAGTAGAGAATTCCCCAAAATCTATAGTAGTGAAAGCATATAATAGAAAATCCAAATCAAAACAAAGTACACACACATAACAAAACATGTACCGTGGTTCACCTAATGTGTGCTACATCCACCAAGTATAGAGATCTCAATATACATAATAAACAAAAGTTCATATCAACTCTTCCCACAAGAGTACAATACATCTCTCCAAGAGTATCTCCTCCTCTAGATCTCTAAACGGATATACATGAGTGCGGACAAATGTGCCTCCAAACCATCAAAGCATATATCACATACCTAGGAACTACTGCATCTCTAAACTATGCAACCAAGCTCTCAAGTGAATCTACAAACAAGACGTCGCAAAAGGCTCTACAAATGTGCAACCATAATCATGCACCAAGAATTAAGTCTCTCCTCCATCATTACATCAACATGTGATAACAAGAAGACAATCACCTCTACAATATCTAGACACTATCACACACCCACAAGCTATCCAATGAGCTATAATACTATATATCTATGGACCAAAAATACAACATGATCTCATGGATATACAATATAAGATCTCACAACAACATGTGGATCTAGAAGAGGAAACTTTATGTGCTTTACATACTATGCAAGCCATTACATTGAGACTAAACAATACAAAGGAAATATAGTAAAAGACATTACCCTCTTCTCACCATTCAAATGTACCTACAATTTCCTTCTGTCTGACTTCTCTCCATGGAAGATCTATCTTCATTTAACCTTTTATTTCTCTTCTTCTTCATCCTCTCAACCTAAGAGAATCAACATTCTTACTCAATGCTCATAGATTCTCACTTTCTAACCCTATCTTTATAGCTTATATAGGCATTTAAAAATTAGGTAAACTTTGCTAAGAATTTACAATCTTTAGATCACCTTTATAATCAAAGTTTTGATATAATCCCACAACTTAAATAAAAACATTCACACACTTGTAACCGATTTCGATATCTCCTAGGTGATTGATGTCAATTACTATATAAACCTAGTTTGTAAAGCATGCTATTTGTGAAGAAATTTATCTCTAAAACTCATCAATATCCCACTTGGAGATAAATTGTTGAACCTCTACCTATACATCACCATCCTCTATAAATCGTGAATACTAACTATTCTTTACTTTAAAAATTCTCTCAAAAACAAGAAGATTAAACTATCTTCTAAAATCAAGAAGCTAAAAACCATGACTTACCATATAACTCGCACAAATCTACGACTAATCCATGATACACGAGATATCCATACATCAAGCTACCACTTGAATTGTAACACCAAACCTCTTAGGAAACTAAGCCACCATGATTAACTCACTTGCAAGAGCTCCCACTCAAACTAAAATATTGAGCTTTAATCACAACCATATCCATACCTATAAAACTAAACATGTTCTCAAACCATCTATCTATGTCTCCATGAAACCACCAATTCAACTGTCCAAAGACAATTCAAATTAGAATATGCATAAGAAAAAAGAAACAATATCCTGGGTAAAGACAAGACAAATGAGTTCTACATACAACTAGTGGGTGGTCAATCAACAACACCTACATAACTCAAAGAATCCAAACACTTCATTGTACAAATCCAACCCTCCATAAAAAAATTGCATGTCCAAGACAACCATCTATAGAAACCATATCTATCATGGAGTAACATAGTAATAAAAGGAAATACAAACATCCCTACTCATGTTCAAGGGCATCTAAACCGTGCTCATATGCAACCATGTGCAAAAAAATATTTGCACTATCATAGACTCACAAAATAGAATCTATCCACATGTATAAAATCACCATGTACATCCATCCATATCACCAAGCTCTATAGAAGCTCCAATTCTTTCAGCAACTAACTCTAAGGCCACACATGAATCATGTGCTAATCAATGTCAACAACACCAACCATGCTAACCGATCAATCAGTAACAAACATATTTTCCTTCTTTCACCCTTAAAACCCTAAAACAATGCTCTCTCTTCTTAACCCAACTGAAAAACCATTAACTTCCATCCTATAAGGATATCTAGGCACTACAAAATAAAACTAAAAGTGACGTCACTATGCACTAAACACAAAATACACCGTAAAACTATGACTGTCCTCCAACACAACTTGTGCCTTATGCCATTCTAAATAGTATCATTCTCATCTCATTGCACACGTGCATATGTTTCCAACCTACATTTCCAACAACCATGGCTTGCTCCCACTCAACCTGAACTCCTCGATTTGCCTCTAATCACCAAGCTCAAAATCTCCAATAAATATATCAAATGATGAGATAAAACAGATGAAAGAAAATATAAAATTGATTCCCTTCTTATCAAAGAATAATTCTACATCATAGAAGTTTGTACTTCTTGTGAAATATTATTAACCACCTTATTTTCATCCATGTGTACTCAACATCGCTTTGTTACTCTAAATTGTGTCCAAACATGAATTTTCATTGAGGATCATATCCCTAGAATAGATACCCTTGTCTTCAAGATTCCAACACATCCTAGAAATAAAATTCAAAGTCACTTTGAATATCCATGGTGTATATTTTACTTGTGCACACAATCCAAGCATAATACCAATTTCTTCAAACAAAAGAAATAAAACATGAACTATATAGAGATACGTGAATTTGACCCAAGTCTCACTGGAATCACCAAGCCAATTCCATCCTCTTTCTGATTCAAACATTAAAGTGGTCTACTATGTTTCTTCTTGTATACACTATGAAAGAAAAGTGATCCTCCAAACTAGACACTAAAACCTTTCATGGCCTCTTCTGCTATGAAAAAACCCAAAGTATAGACTTAGTGTCAAAGAGACCGAACTCGGTATGCTAACCGATACCAATTCCCCGTGATCAATGTCGGTTTCGTTGGAAATACCACAATGCCACAAATTGGCATAGTACACCAAACTAGGTTCCTACTCTCGAGCAAAGCCGATAGATGTGTTGAGTCATTCATTTCAAGTAGATCCCAAATCTTGCACAAAAACTTTACAATAGTAATAAGTGCAATAAAACTACACTAGGATTAAATACATCACCTTACCAGCACCAAGACACTTAATTATGTCTTTAACGAAGTACTTTCCTCTCTTATGGAAGCCCCATATTCATTCGGTGTTATTATATTTTTCCTATTTAATGAAGTGTGTGCATCTAAATGCACCAAGGAAGCATAACTAATCCTCTATATCTTACTCATATATGCAATCCCAAACATGCATGTACAACTAAAAACATACAAGCACTTTGTAATACCAAGATAACAAAACCATGCCTCTATAATCTAGATATGCAATCCGACCAACATAACCACCATTTCATTAAATTTGGACTAACCACCAAAAATCTAGACTTCCAATAACATGATTCATGGTTTTATAAACATGAAATTTGGTTTCCCATTGTCTTATTATCAGTTTCCAATTTTCATAATGTTGGTTTCCAATCATGTGAATGTCGGCAAAAATTGTGTCACTATCGGTTTTCAATATTTCAAAATCAAGTAACCAAAATTTTATATTTAAACTATGGGACACAATATAATATTGTCATGTGTTGAATAAATATATAGGTTAAAGAGGATTCTTATTCTACCTTTTAATATTTTCACTTAAAGGGAGAATGAAAGGCCTCCCATTATCTCCATTCATTTTTTTACTTTCCTATTTTATCTTTAGAGTTTTCCTCCTATTTTTGTCTTGAAATTTGTTCACTTTACCATTTTATATATTCATTTATTTTAACTTTGACAAAGAATGAAAGGCATCCTCTTCCCGCCTTCATTCATTTATTTTTACTTTGATATAGAATGAGGGGCCTCCCATTCTCCCTCTTCATTTATTTTTCAATTTTAAGGAGATTGGAAGGCCTCCCATTATCCATATTCATTGTTTTTCTAATTTGGGGGATAATGAGAGGCCACCCATTCTCCATATTCATTATTTATCTACTTTAAGGGAGAATGAAAGGAAATCTATTCTCTATATTCATTGTTTTATCACCTTATGAGTATTTAACACCCAACTTATGTTAATGGAATTCAAATATCTGAATTACCCATGTTTGTCATTTCCAAACCCCAATCATCCAAGTTCGACAAAGTATGCAACCATGATGACCTACCATTGATCCTTTACTAGACACCAAGAACCTTCCATTTTTCTCACACATGTACTTTCATAATGGAATTTTAACATTACAATTTGCATGTCACCAAAAGTTATTCATATTTGGGATTACATTCATTATTCCCACGTGATACTATTTTAAAGTGTCACTCAACAATGATGTGGACTCCATGCTTTAATAACGATAAATATGGTAATATGATTTTTTTCTTATACAATGAATCACTTAGTTATCAGACATTGGTCTTGGAAACATGGAACTCGGGGCGTTGATTTTAAATTTAGAGTTGTAGAGTGACATACCATTTAGTAAATTATGTGGGAAATCATGTAGCCATGGTAAAAAACATCACAACTTATGAAATCAGTAGATTATGAAATATTAAAGAGGGAAAAGAATGATATTTCGAATATGATCAAGGTAGGTTATATTGTTCTTGAAATGTTCTTTTAGATCTTTTACTCAGGATTTAAATTTTCCACCTATACCTATACATGATGGATATTTCAAAAATTTGTAAAATGTGTAAACGTCCATTTGCTAGTATTGTTATGCTAAATAATTAGAATTATAATAATTTGGTTAAAATCATATAACATGTGTAAACGACCATTTTCTACGACAATATTACCATTCCAAAATATATATAAAAGTGTTGTTATTTATACACCATGAATGAAATTTATAAGAGATCAATATTTGTTTACTGTACATTTTTAATATGATATAATATCATAATTTTTAATATTTTGAACGTGATGGTAAGTTAATAAATAGTGAATATTGCTTATATCAAAAAATAAATAAAAATAAAAAAGAGCATTGATTATTTTTAAAATAGCGGCACTTCATTTTGGAATGTGCCGCTTATGAGGATATACGATCATAGTATTATTTGATGGTGGGAAACCCAAATGAGTTATTTGATGAGGAAAGACTCCACAAAATTTTTGGCTTTCTGGTAAATATCCGTAATAGAAGATCGACATCGAAAGAAACTTAAAAATTTCTTAGGGTTGTAGTTCGGATCCCTTAGACTTCTTGGTCTCATGGACATCATTGAAATTATTTCAGTCATTCATTCCCATTCCCACGATAAACCCCCATCAAATTTACCCTTGAGCACCTCCCAACTAATTTGCAAAAAAACTTTAAAAAAAAAAAAAATAACCCACGGAAAATTGTCATACTAATTTTTTAAATGAAATTTTATTAAAAAAAATATTGTTCATCGTCACGGCGAAGAAATTTTATTTATTATGTCAATCTATAAATTTGAATGCTTTGTAGAGATATATATTTTATATGCCTTATATCTCTCGGAATATGAAGCAATCTAACCAAATTTTCTATAAACCACCAAGTGGACCCAAACCGAAGCCGCCCAACCTCCAATAACTTTCCTTATCAATTCCTTTTATAAAGTATCATTTTTTATTGTTTTTTTCCATCATCTTTGTGTGAGGGACTGACATATGTGAGGTATTTTCTTAAAATTGTTGACCAAACGATTACTCAAATTGAAAAATGCACGTTTTTGTATTTTTATGCATGAAGGAATGTGAACATGGCACCTTATTTATAAACCTATATTTTATGGGATATCGTTTTTGTAGTTACTTTTTTTGTTTATAAGGCTAACATTGTATCATCTGTATTTATATCCTTTCTATTTATGTGATATGATTTCAGTCAATTACCATTTTATTAAAGTAGAAATAATTTACAAGCGGGATTTTAGAGGAGATAGTCCCCAAGTTTATAAAACAAGGTAAAGAAAATTGGGAAAACAAAAAGCCTTTACCATGACCGAGTTCATTATAACATATTAATTCCTAATTATTGGTATATTGTCCCTAGATTAAATTCAAAATATGGATCAATGTCTAACTTATAAAGAGGTTATATTTTGGATTTCATATATACTAGAGAATAATTTCAACTAGGGTGTGAAAACCTTATTAGTGTTATTATAAATGTGTTCAACACTTAAACATCATGAGGTAATTTTCATAATTAGGTCAAAACACCTAAGTATTTCATTAACAAACCGTATTTTTAATAAAATGACTTATGAAACTTAGAAATTTCATAAAGGGGTCATATGTAAAGTATAAAAACCTATAAATAGAACCATTGGGCTCTCTTATGGGAGGTCCTCTTATTGACATATATTTTGGTAGATATAGTAGAAAAAAACACTTTGATGTAAAGAGGAAGAGATAATAAGAGATAAGAGTTTTCGAGTTGGGTGTTAAGGTATTTAAATGGATCAGATATCGCATAGATTATGAAATCTATGATAACCTTCATTTTTATTGATAAATATGCTATAAATTGATAACAAAAAATATACATTAATATCAATTTATAACATATTTATCAATAAATATTGAAGGTTACCATAAATGTCATAATCTATGTATGATGCAATCCATATCAAGACCTTAACACCCAACTCCAAAACTCTTATCTCTTATTACCTCTTCCTCTTTACATCAAAGTGTGTTTTTCTACTATTTCTACCAAACTATATGTCAATAAGAGTCTCCTATAAGAGATTCCAATGGTTCTATTTCTAGGTTTTTATACCTTACATATGACCCTTTATGAAATTTCTAAGTTTCATGAGTCATTTTATTAAAAATACGGTTTGTTAATGAAATAATTAGGTGTTATGACCTTATAATGAAAATTCCTCATGATGTTTAAGTGTTGAACACATTTATAATAACACTAATAAGTTTTTCACACCCTAGTTGGAATTATTTTCTTATTTATACAAAATCCAAAAGATTACCTCTTTATAAGTTAGACATTGATCCATATTTTTAATTTAATATAGGGAAAATAGACCACTAATTAGGAATTAATATGTTATAATAATCTTGAGCCATCGATGCCAAGCCCTAATCCGAAGATGCTAAACCCTAATCCAAAGTTTCTTTTGGAAAACCCTATGAAGATGATGCCAACGAATTTCCTAGTTACTTTTTTAGCCTACAAACACTTTAAATTTTAGACATGTAATTTCTCTCTATTGATTTACAATAATTTCCATTAGGTTTGTGTATGTTTTTGCAGTTTAATAATATTGTTTTAAAAGGATTTTGGATAAAACAAAGTGTGAAGAAATAGTAGATTTTAGTTCTATTAATGGTGTATTTTTAGGGATGCATATTACTAAGTGGATCAAATTTATGCGTATTGGAGAATTCATCGCTTATGCTTGTAAGAAGATAGTTGAATATTCTTAAGTTTGAATCACTTACATTGTTAAGTATATTTTAGTTTTTTCCTTCTCTGCGTGGTTGCTTCCTTCCTTGGGAGAGCCGAGGTGATTTACGCACAGTAGTCGGGGTAGCACCTTGGGTCCTTGTTCTCCTGAATACCATTTTAAATCTGTGCTCCCCTTGGATTGTACTCAAGTCCTCTTCATCCCTTCTTGTGGCTGAGGTGGTGTAACAACACGCTCAGTGTCTTTCTAACTTGTAGGATGTCTCCTACCCCGATGGTCCAAACCACCACTATCTTCATGCTCTTCCTCCTCATCTTGTATCTCGATTTTCTCTGTAGGCTTGGGCACTAGGACATTCTCCATTGTATGCTTCCCCTTAGGCGGTGCGGGAAGCGTAAACTCACCTTCCACGTATTTGTTGTTTTCCATCTTGGGCTTCAACTGGAGATATACTAACGCTGCCCCCACATCTACCATAGCCAAGCTTATTGGCTTGATGTTCAACACCTCTGAAATAATTCTTTCTGTGTAGGTGCTTCGCCAGGATACACATACTTCTTTCACAATGTATGGTAGTCACAGTCTACCTTGTCTAGCATTGAAATTTAGTCTTCACGTGTCTGTAAACCTATGCACGGAAGCTTGAAAATACCTCATGGTGAATGCGTAAGGTAACTTGCACCAAGGGCTCTAGGCTCCATCTTTCATTAGAAAGCGTGTGATGCAAAAGTGCTGGTATACAACAAACTGAACTTGTTTTCCTACCACTACTGGTAGGTCCTTTGGAATGTGCCATTCCTCCCCAAATGCCACATGGAGCCTGTCATACCACTTCTCTCGCCATTTGTCTTACTTCATCTATCATGGCCCCCCGTATAAGTACTTGCTAAACCTTTCAGCTGGGGACTTATTGTCCATGGGGTATTCCCATATCTTCTCTTTTGGTCCATCTGGTACTCCAATTTCCATGAAGACTAGTGATAGTAAGACAACCCCAAAGCTAATATTTCCTCCAGTGTGCACTTCTTTGACCATTTTCTCCGTAATATAGCCTATAATTTTATAGATCATCCCTTCGACATCCTTCGTGCCATGTGTAACCACATAGTGTTTACTGTGACCATCGTTCTGATCATTCACTTGGTAACAACGTGTGCTACATCTTGTACAACCGGGCGCTTCTTCAACTTATCTATGTCCATTCCGTGCAGACCCTTTCTGTGTATCCCAACTCTTGTTTGTTCTTCAAAATCATGGCTTTATCTGTAAGGTCACTTTTTATATCTTCTCCGTGGCCTTTAGACCTATTATTGATGAAACGAGTGCGAGATGAAACTCTAACTCAGATCCTGTAATGTAGAAGAAGTCTTCATGTACCCTAATCATAAGCCACTGGTACTAATTCCCAAAATATGGTAGATCATACAACTGATATACCCTAATTCTCTTCAAAATTTTCTCACCGCATCATTATATCTTTGGCAGGGTCATCTCGCCATGCACTTGTTTGTTCTGGTCATCAGTAAAGAATCAAGCTCCTTCTTGTTTTCCGATGTCCTGTGGTTGTATTTACTCACTTTGATTTTTCTAATGGGTGAATCCCATTCTTGTCTGACAATAACCCCTTCTGGGTATTACATTTCTGAGAAATGGCTTTCAGGTGCCATTTCTTCTTCCTCAACAACTACCTTTTTCTTTCCTTTTACTACTACTACAGATGCCTTCTTTGGTGCCATTTTTACCTTGCAAATATTTCTTCTTCAACCCTGTAACTCCGCGAATCAAACCCTAGCTTGATCCAACTCTGCCCTAGGTGGAAACCTTGTAACCTAACTCTCTTCTGTCTCCCTACTTCACTCAAACTCTTCGTCTTTGGGGATGTAAGCTTCTTACAACATAGATCTAGCTATCATGCTCGACTTCACACCCTTTGCACCTTAAATCAATCAATCGACTGTTCGTACTTGGATCTTCTCACGAATAATTTTAGTTACAATGGTAAAAATGAATCCGCATCCCTTCCTTATATATATTTTTCAAATTTTGATGCATTTATTACTCCTCACCTACCAAATATCCCTTCATTATTTGACCAAATCCACTCGTTCCACGTGGTACATCTTCGCGCCTAGCTATAACCTTCTAGCATGCCTTCCTACCTTCTGGTCACAAACTTCTCTTCAGCATGCACTCCTACACCTGAGTACCTCATCACTACACCTTCTCCTAGTAGCTAACATGGCCTACACTTACCTCGTGTTATATTATTCCTTCATCCATCTTCATCCTTGGTCACCTTTTGATATGCAATCCTCTTTAAAGCACACCTATAGCAGCTTATTTCTTTTACCTTCCAAGTCCCTCAGTCCTTTTCTTGAATAACGACAACCACCCCACACTAAAAGTATGTGCAGTCCTCTGCACATAAACATTCTTCATATAGTAATTAGCTTCATGCATGCAAGCGTGCTTATTACCCAAACAACAATGAAATTGACAAATCATAGCGACAATGAAAGAAATACATTAAGGAAATACCGAATTGAAAACTTAGATTAAATGGAAAATTTTCCTTATTACAAACACCAAGAAGACTTATTTATAGTAGGGCTTCAACCTACTCCCATTAAAGTAACTGGTAGCCGTGTTCCATCAAGTGTGTCTAATTGGCATGCACTTGAGTCAAGTATAGAAGTTATAACATACGGCCCCAACCAATGTACTTTGAGCTTTCCTGGATGGCGCAAGAACTTTGAGTCATAAAGAAGAACCATTTGTCCAATGTCAAACTTCTTATCTCTTATGTTTTTGTCATGCCATGCTTTCTGCCTGGCCTTTTCCTGCTTCTGACTCCACCGTGCTATGGCTCAGTGCTCATCCAGTTGAATCATATTTTCAATCCATTCTTCTAAAGCTTGTTCATCAGCCAGACCTCTAGTGCACGTAATGCACAAAGAAGGTAACATAAATTTTATAGGAAGAACAACTTCCACACCAAAGACTAACTGAAATGGTGTGGCTTTGTTCAATCTCTTGTAAGTTGTTCTATATTCCCAAAGCACAGCTTGATACCTTGTCATCCCAATCCTTTCTCCCAACATCACATATTTTGGTCAAATTTTGGCTCAAAATCTTGTTGAAAGCCTTAGTAGTCCCATTTACCTGAGGATGGTAAGGTGTAGTTTTGTGGTGTGCAACCATAAACACATCCAATAGGATCTTGATGGTCTCATTCAAAAAATGTGTTCCTCTATCACTTAACAAGCTAAGAGGACATCCATATCGTGTAAGAACATTATCTCATAGAAACCTATCTGTTTTAGCTATCGTATAGTCTTTGGTAGGGGTTGTTTTTGCCCACCGTGTGAGATAATTTTTGCAAGTAATGATATAGCTTGTTCCAACTCCTGTGCCATGACTAACGAAATAGGTTCTACAAAGTCAATGGTCCATTTCCCAAATGGTTCGGCACTAGTAATTGGTCTCAAAGGCATCTCATCTCTTTACCCTAGTTTTCCCAAGTGCTGACAATGGTCACACACCTTACAGTAGTCTTTATAGTCTTTATATAGTGTCTCCCACCATAATCCAACAATTAAGATCTTTCGGGCAGTCACATCACCTGCATAATGGCCTCCTGCAATACCACCATGAGCTTCTTCCATGATATCCTTGCGCTCATGCTCCAACACACAATGGCATAGTACCTCATCTCTTCCTAACTTGTAAAGGTCACCACTGATCAACATAAATGGGGCTACGCGTATAGCAAGCTACTTTTTTCCAATGATGTCATTCCCTCTGGGGCCATACCTATTCGTAGAAAGACAACAATGTCTTCTAGTTCCATGGGCACGCGTTGTAACCTGTATAGCTATGCATCTAGAAGTGTCTCTTCAATTGTCTGTACCTCCTTAAGCTCAGCCTCCAAACCTATATTCACCTTCTTTGTCTTCATGGGTTCATGGTAGGCATGTGTATCCTTGTCTGCACTGTCCAAGACCTCGCGCACCCCATGTGAATGTTCAATATCTAGGTTCTCAACCTCCTCATCATCCACGAGGTAGACCATCTTCCCTTTCTCTTTCTCAAGGCAAGCACACTCAAGTAGTAAGGAGTCTATTTCTTCTTCTTTTGCAAAACATGCTCCGAATTCGACCTCGCCGAACAATTCTTGAATATGCCCTTCTACTTTTGCACTATCTCCCATAGTTAAGCACTTGAAAAATTTTAATGCCTCTGCTCTACTAGAAGGTTGAGCTGAGAAATAATCAAAGTTCTAGGTCATACTTGCAGTCAAAATTTACTAATTCCTGGTTTCTCTATGTAGTTCTGCATATACATACCAAGTGCGTGCACATCATAGGAGTGTGGAATATAATTTATGTACCCAGAGTGACGGTGGTAATGCTTCATGTCCTGTTGTCTAGAGTCTCTCACACTGTTGAATGTGATGTTGAATAAGTTGATTACCATGATAAGTATATATTTTCATAGGTGCATTATGCCTTATAAACATGGTTGATAAAGCTATTCCAATCTCTTACCAGTTTATAACATTATCTCTGTGGACTACCCACCAGTGCATATCTCCCCATGTAGTGTATACACTAACATATCCCTCCATTTAATTGGATCTTCCCACTGTGTTTCCATAGCCTTCAAAAAGGTAGAAAGATCTTATGTCCTTGTATACCAAGATACTGTGCCACCGATCCGTCAAATTGAGTGAGATGTATTCGTGCGTGCAACCACACTTTTCACCTCACGCCCTACTAGTTCATATGTACCATGATCCCAATTGTCACAAACAATACTCATAGTATCACTAATAGAATGAGAATCTTCCCACTGCAGAATGCCTTCTTTTGATGGCTCATTGACCTCTGGATCCTGAATAGTGCATACATAGACTCTATTCAAATCCTCCTCACTTAGAGGCTCTACATAGGGTGTAGAATTCCCATCTATCAAGGGTATCACAACCCTTTCCTCCTTGTTTTCAAAGCTGATGTATCCCTTATTGAATCTCAAGTCAACATTATTCACATAACACCAAGGGCGTCCAAGCAAGGCTAGAAAATTATCTACCTCTGCAAGTGCTAACACCTCAAAATCCCCAGTAAACTTGGCTCCTTGTATAGTTATAGATGCATTCTTCAACACTCCTATGGGAGTGGCCTTAGTCTGTTTTTCATAAACAACACATTAGATGATGGCTACAATGGGGGCCTCCCCATTTGTACCCAAGCATCTAATGTCAGCACATTTACTTTTGCACTGTATCAATCAATATATTGCTCAACAGCCACCCATCCACAACAACATTTAGGGTAATTTATTTTTCATAATCAATGCTATCAGGGGGAAGATTGGCATGAAGAATCTACCTTCAGTCTCAAGACTTGCGCGTGGAGTGTTCCCTTTCAGCCAACTCCCCAATAGTGGAATAATGTTCTCTTGGTGCAACATCTTGCATACCTCCTATAGATCATCAATATCAGTTTGAACTATCTCTGAGGCTCTCTTCTATTCCTTTAGGTATTGTATCTCTCCCTGAAGATTCCTTAGCACTTCCATGGTATCCTAGTAAACTTCCTTCTGATGAGCAAGATCTAGGTACCTCGCATGCAAAACTTCCTCCTTGGTAATCATAGGCTTTTGATGCAATGCATCTTATGTGCGTGTTACTTCAGCACGTGTAGTGATATTTACTATTAATGCCTTAGGTCCTTCGGTTATCTTGGGCATCCATTGGTCTCCTACCACATCTTTGGATTCTAACCATTCTAGCACCTTTGTTTTCTTACTTATGCTACTTGCTCAAATGCTCATATAGGTCCGGGCACTCTTCATAGCTATGGTTCTTCCCACAGAAAGAACATGCATGATTCTGAGGACATTCGCACTTGTAGTGGTTAGGAGATCCACACGTATAACATGTTCCACGAGGAAACTCCCCTCTTCCTCCACCATGGCCACATCCTCCATATCCACCACGATATCCACATCCCCTTCAAGACACCCCTCATTCCTTTCATAGCGTGTTTGAGTATGATCCCAATCCTGGTGCTCATTCCTACCCTTAGAATTATTTGTTATACCTATCTATCATACTCCAATGTCTATGGCATCCTGGATCTGACCAATCAACCGATAATCCTCAATATCATGGGTTGTGGACCTACAAATCTTGCAAAAGTAGGATACATTCTTCCTTATCACACACTGTAACAAAGGACAGTGGCTAGCATCATGATTCAAATGGAAAATTTCATAGTCCAATAGTAATGAGCATATAGATTTGTGAGGGAAACTGTCCTTGGTGTGACCTTCCACTTCACAATCTGTACACCAAATTCTCAAGCGCGTTTCATGGGCTGAATTTGCTGACAACTTTTCTAACTGCTTAGCCATAGCTGTGATTTGTGCCTCTAGGAATGGACTAACCCCAATGTCAATGCTCTCAACTACCTCAACGCACAAATATGCTTACGGTGATTCACGTGGTTCCATGTAGGTCTTATGTGACAATGCCCTCCTAAAAGGTGTAATCAATCCTCCAACAAACCATTGTGCATGCTAGCTAGTGTGGATATCATAAGAGAACTTAGATAAAAGAGTCTTAAAATGAGCATCATACTCACATACACTATCAGTAGTGCCCTTCTTGATATCCTTGAGTGCACTTATACTCTTCTACTCAAACTCGGGATATGGAACTCTTTTAAGAAAACATGTTTCAAGGTCGCATATTCCATGCAAGTTTGATCGGGTCAAACTTCCTATACCAATTGTGCACGCGCCCCTGTAATGTAGTAGTGAATTGACTTTCCTTTTGTTCAGTAGCTATAATACCTTTAGCGCACCACAAAATTTCACACATATGCACATGTTTGACAACATCCTCTATACCTCTATATTCTGGAAGATGAAGAGACATCTCCATATAGATATTCTATGGTTGCTGCGGACCTTGACCACCTGACCCAGAACCTCCTATGTTCCCTCTACCAATAGAACCACTAGATCCACCAGAACTAGAACCACATATACCTCCTGTTCTTCCACCTATAGTTGGAATAGGGCTTGTGTATGTAATCCCTATGCTTTGACAACGTGATCTATATAGCACCCCTATATTCGTGTTGAATTCCCACTTCCAGAGGTGAATCCAAAAATTTTTGCACTCATGTTCTATGTAGATGATGTGCCTAAAAAGGTTCCTCCAAATAACATTGAATCCATCTATCCTTCCATTGATGTACTCGATCCTTGAATTACTCCTGTCCTCCTACTTCCCAAATTAGCTTTTTGATTACTTATCGTACTAGATACTAGAAAACCAAGCGCAAAAGTTAGGTCTCCAGGTAGATTAAGATGCATGCCTACAACCCACGTAGTCTCTATTGGCATACTTCTATGATAGGTAGAGAAGGGATCTCTATCGGGCTTTCCAAGATGGAAGAGTTCCTGCTTTGCTCTGCTCCACATCTTCCACGTGAGTCAGAAATCCTTCACAAGCCAACTCTCTCCTTAGTGCCATACTTTCTACAATAGAATGATGCTTATCTATTTCCCTCTCACATGCCTCATTATACTTAAGCCACCTTTCTTCTCTCTACTTTTATGCCACTAGGTCTGCCATCTTAATACCAAACCTGTTCCTGACTTTGTGCGTGGTGAAATTTAGCTAGCCACTGGCTTGCTTTCGAGGTTCAAAGTTACCATTAAGATCTCAATCACTAGCGTAGAATACCGTGTAAGACCACCTATCCATCGTGTGAGTCTAGATTAGATCAAAATCATAAAGGGTCTGAAATTCTTCTTGTGTCCAAAGAAGTGTGTGATATCTCCAATTCCATTGGGATGCATAAGCCATAATCCACTCATATAGTTCTACTGGAAAGATAAAAAATAAGCTCTCATATAAACTGTCATATAGGTTCTGTTCTACCCAAGTTCATGCATTAAACTCAGATCCAGTGTTGAACCGACGTGCATACTCTTCCTCTAGATCATGTATCCATTCCTCAATACTTGCTAGAGTTAGTCGGTACATCTTCATCATGAACCATCCTAAAAACAACTGAAAAAGAGGTCCCAACAATGGAACCAATGATGCAACCTAGAATTTGCAAGATAACATCCTAGTCATGCTGGCCTATCACTCAGCCTAGACTGAGCGCTCACCTGAAGTGTGCAAAGGTACCAGATTCCTCTTTAGGGTTGCTATAATAGGATGTTAGCATGATGAAGATGGAAACATATAGATTCACAACTAATCCATCATTCTATAGTGCATGCTACTCACATATTTATGAAAGTATAAGCTTGAATGGTAACCATGATTGAAATACTAACATGCACTACACAATTACACAAAATAACACTTAGATTCAGCCAATATCTTCCATCTATTAATAAGTATAAAATCTCCTTACAGTACTATCAATTCATCTAAGCGCATATGGATCTGATACACGTATTCAGAATCACACATACAAATCTCTCTCTTACTATGCACCTAATCATCATATATATAGGGTGGGGACTTTCCCTTCACCACTTAACTACTCTAGAAATAGGTTGCATGCTATTAATAGCCACACACCATTTACAATTATAGCCACACATGCAAGTGCACTATCTATAGTTTTCTTACAGATAACTAAAGTGTTCATTCTATTCCTAGCTTGTCTTCATGCATAGACGCTTTGAACCACTTCTCCAAATATAGATAATGCATGGCACACATGTCCCTACTTTGTTGGTGTGTTCCGCACGCCATCTCCTAAATATAGATCTTCAACTCAAAATCGGCTAAGTCCTAAAATCTGAATTTTCCTTCCACACATGGGTCCTTCCTATCTTTCCATGCATTCGATCTTGGCCTTCTACCCCACGTGGAATACTTGTGTGATATTTTCCAAGTATTCTTTTATCAACAATAGTGGTCACTAACACCACACTGAAGCAACCCATGAAAGGTATCTTCCTTTCAAATTTGTTATTCTTACCGTGAGTGGTTTCCTATCCATTTTTAAAATTTGCAACAACATGTCATTTCTACCATTTTGAGATTTGTTTTTACCCTTATTTCCCCATGTCTTTCCTAGTGATAATGGTGAAGGTGAGTTATATATCATCTTCCACTTCTCATCCCTATGAGCGAGTAAATAGTTGAGAGATTCGATCCTTCCTAATGGCCTTTTCAAACATTGCTTCCATGGTAAGAGGACCATAGACATTAACTTCACCCCTATATTTGGCTTAAGTTCCATTATAAATTTGTGTATCTAGAATTTTTCATCTATTTGATCTTTGCGTTACATATTTAAGAAGTTTTGTAAAATTTTCCCAATATTCTATTACCTTTAAGTTTCCTTACACCAAGGTCTAAAATTCAAACATTTTCTTATCATAGTATAGTTGTAACTAGTACTATTTGAAACAAAATTTGAACTAATCCCAAGTTATATCAGTTTCATTAAATCCTAGTTCAACCTTACAGATGTCCCACCATGAGGAAGCCTCATTTGAAATCTGATAAGCTCCCCAAACAACCTTTGTTTCTTAAGATAAATCCCTTATCTCGAAGTAGTTTTCCATTTCGCTAAGCCAATTCTCATTTTTATCACCAATTGTAGTCCCATAAAATTTAAGAGGGCTAATATAATTTATGTCCTTTAACATTTCAAACCGCTGCCAGGTGGTATCTTACATTCACTAGCTAATTTATATTTGCAACATTATGAATAAATACATTATAATTTTCAACATTTATGTTATTGTTAGTAGCATTTGGATTATGCTACTCAGTTGTTATTCTTCCAATTCACTCTCACTTCCCTTAGCATTTTATTGTTGTTCCAAAGAAGCGGTGTGGTTATAAATGTCTTATAGGAAAAAAAGTATCTCATCCAATTTCTATGTTATCACCGCCTCAAAGACTCGTAATCGGATTATTCACAAGTGTTTCCTCTTTTCCTAACCATTTTCATTTGTTCATTTAGAAAATCATTTAAATTGGGTTATCGTAGGGACCTATTAAATCAGATATTTTTTTTACCTTATAACTTAAGCTTGGATACCAAAATGTAACACCCATATCACACTTCATCAAACTAAGGGATGTTTTTTTACACTAACTCATTAATTATAGTTAATACCTTCACTAATTCTAACACACAACAATTATAATCCAACATACAAGAGTTTATAAATCACCTTAAGTTATTTTGCGCTGAAATGCTTATGATATTTTACAACCACCATTGAATTAATCTAGCATTAATTAATATTCAAAATCCATCTAGACAACTTATGATAACCATTGACAACTACAATGGTTTATAGATCCTTCTCAATCCCCATTAAGTACTCTTAATAATCCAATATACTTTATATATCATTTTGTTAATCCTTATTATGGGCCGAGAGAACTTGTGAGTCATATTAGTGTCCTTTGGAAAGTCACTATTGTAATAAACATCTGAATCTAGACACCCAAATGAGAAGACTTGGTGAACACGCAATGCATTCAGCTATATGCACTTTGCTATGGCCCTAGATAATTGGTGTTACATTAGTAAGCCATTTATGAGACTTCACACAACCCTATGAAACATGTCTTCCCCTCACCATACAATCGTATCAACATATTCATCTAGATTCATTTCTGTTTCTTTAAGTTATTAATTTTAGTATTAATCACCTTAAGTAATCATTTTTATTAATTTACAATATTAAACACCGAAGTTGTGATTACCATAACTCAACATCCAGGTCATGTGGCTCATGTTAGGAATACTCTGTGTAGCGGAAGTGTGCTATGATTCAATAAAAACCAAATCATGCAAATGTGGAAGTAAAAATTCCCCAAAATCTACAAAGAATGAAAGCATATACTAGAAAATCCAAATCAAAAGAAGAGTACAATACATCTCTCCATGAGTATCTCCTCCTCTAGATCTCTAAACAGATCTGCATGAGTGCACTATAAATGTGCCTCCAAAACACCAACATATATCACATACCCATGAACTATCATCTCTAAACTATGCAACCAATCTCTAGTGAATCGGAAACAAGACCTCCAAATGGGTCTACAAATGTGCAACCATAGCTGTGCACCAAGAATTAAGTCTCTCCTCCATCACTACTTCAACATGTGAAAACAAGAAGACAACCTCCTCTACAATATCTAGATACTATCATGCACCCACAAGCTATCCAATGAGCTAAAATACTAGATCTCTATGGACCAACAATACAACATTGTCTCATGGATATACAATATTAGATCTCACAATGACATGTGGATCTAGAAGAAGAAACCCTATGTGCTTTGCATACTATGCAAGCCATTACATTGAGAATAAACAATACAAAGGAAATATAGTAAAAGACATTACCCTCTTCTCACCATTCAGATGTACCTACAATTTCCTTCTGTCAAGCTTCTCTCCATGGAAGATATATCTTCATGTAACCTTTTGTTTTCTCTTCTTCTTCATCCTCTCAACCTAGAATAATCAACATTCTTACTCAATGCTCATAGATTCTCACTTTTAACCCTATCTTTATAGCTTAAATAGGCATATAAAACTTAGGTAAAATTGGTTAAGCATTTACAACGTTTAGATCACCTTTATAATCAAAGGTTGGATATAATCCCACAACTTAAATAAAAACATTCACCCACAGTAACCGATTTTGATTGCTTCTACGTGATCGATGTAGGTTACTGTATAAACCTATAAGTTTGTAAAGTATGCTATTTGTGAATAAATTTAGTTCTACAACTCAACAATCTCCCACTTGGAGATAAATTGTTGAACACAGTACTTGTAAATCACCATCCTCTATAAATCGTGAAGACAAACTATTCTTTACTTCAAAAATTCTCTCAAAAACAAGAAGATTAAACCATCTTCTAAAATAAAGAAGATAAATGCCATGAATTACCATATAACTACACAAATCTACTACTAATCCATGATACATGAGATATCCATACATCAAGTTACCACCGAATCATAACACCAAACCTCTCATGAAACTATGCCACCATGACTAACTCACTTGCAAGAGCTTCCGCTCAAACTGAAGTATTGAGATTTAATCACGACCATATCCATACCTATTAAACTAACCATGTTCTCTAACCATCTATCTATGTCTCCATGAAACCACCAATGCAATTGTCCAAAGACAATTCAAATTAGAATATGCATAAGAAAAAAGAAACAATATCTTGGGTAAAGATAAGACAAATGAATTCTACATACAACTAGTGGGTGATCAATCCACAACACCTACATAACTAAAATAATCCAAACACTTCATTTTACAAATCCAACCTGACATAAACAACTTGCATGTCCAAGACAACCATCTGTAGAAACCATATCTATCATGGAGTAACATAGTAATAAAAGGAAATGCAAATATCCATACCTATAAAACTAATTGTAGTGCCCACTTCTCTTTGACACCTTTGTATACCTATTTTGATATTGTTGATTACATTATGGACATTATTATGCTTTGATTTAGTATGATGTTAGATGTGGGACCATGGATTATTGTTGATCTTGATTTGGTTATGATGCACGATGATTATTAGAGACACTCATATGTGGATGATGATATACTATTTGACATGGATATATTGTGAATGTTTTTCGGGCATGTGATTTTTGGATATTGTGAGTAGACTTAAAAATGGAAATTATATGATGATGATATAGTTGTTACTTTGATGTTGTTGATATAAATTGTAAGTGATTTTGTTAAATTGCTTTGATGTTGTTGTGATTCACATATTTAGATGATTTTGTGATTATATTTATATCATGTTGGATGTTCTGATATGGCCACGAGGCCAAAGGAGGTATTTGTGTTTTACAGAGTTAAAATATCACAACAAACATCGGGGATTGGAGACCAACCACAATGGAATTCTAGGTGAATTCAACAAGGTCACCATGGCAACATGTTTTGTGTGTGTGTGTGTTGTATTTTGTTAGGGATTCCCATGGGGGATTACCTTTATATGTGACCATGGGTTTTGTGTATTTTATTAATGTGGTTACTTTTTATTATTGTTGTATGTATTTTATTAGTGATGTGTCCCTTTATTTTATTTAATTAAATTGTGGTAGATTAATGTGAGAAAACATATGGTTAAAAGTTAATTAATCAAATTGGGATATGGGAAAGTAATTATAGAAGTTGTGTAAGTCATATTTTGGAGTAAGACACACTCCACCTCCTCGGAAATTCGAATTTTCCTTGGAGACTATTTTTGGAGGCTTTTGGGACAAGTAAAACTTGTCCCATGCCTCTAAATTTAATTTACCAACCATACCTATGGTTGGAAGGTTGATTTTAGACCTTTTAAATGCATTTGTATTAATCATGTTGCAATTTTTGATTGCACTCTTATTACATTTTATTTAATTTAGTCCTTTGGGGTGTGGGCTTTTGGAGTGTGCAAGTTAAATTTGTCATATGTTGACCCACCTCTTTATTGTGCTTGGGAGAATAAAATTTTGTTTTTGTGATTACAGATTGAGGATGTGTGATGTGGCATCCTACATGGATCCACATCATCCTCTTCTCTTCCCTCTTGCATAAAATTCAAACTCCTTACTTGTTTTGGGTTGTTGAATCATTTTGCATGATTCCTTGGGGTGAATTTTCTTATGCTTAGAGCTCTTGCTTTTGGAAGGAGTTTGGAAAAATTTGCATGCTTGTTGGCTGCTTATTTTGGAACCGTATTCTTGGCATTAAAAGCTTTTTGTTTAGAAATGAAAGATATCATGGAGAGGTAGGAGATTAGCTATTCTCTTTTGCTGTTATTTATTTTTGTATTGTGTGAATGGTGTATGTTTTGTTATTTTTGGCTATTTGGGTAGACTGCCATAGGGATGGTGTAGGAGAAGGCTATGGGGAATCCATATGGGGGCATAAGCGAATGCCGGTGGCATCATATTTTGTAGAGGGAGTTTAGGTTTGGGATCCACCATGGAAAAGAAATAGCTTGCATTTCCATAAAGAAAAAAAGAAGACAATTTTTCTAGTCCTTGTGAAACAAATTCATTTGTAACCTTTCCCACTTTTATGTTGATGAGATTTTAATAGATTTTGTGAAGAAAATATGTTTGTAATTGGTTATGAAAGTTGCATATTTGTACTATGAAAGAAAGATAGTGAAATCTCCTAATTGCATTCAAGGAAGGGAAGAATGTAAAGATGTATTTCTTTTTTAAACTAATAAATAATTGCAATACCTTCCCTTATATGCATTGTTGTGTTGAACTAGAATATCAAATTGTGATTGGAATCCCTGTTTTGGAAAGTGGAAAAAGGAAGAAACGTGTGAGATGAAATTTTATTATTCTTCCTTGTTTAAAATGTATGATTTTGACAAAGATAGAAATTAGATCCTTGGTTTAATGATTTATTGAAGAAGGAAAACACTTAATTCTAGCATGGAATGAATTCAATGTTTTATTGCATGGCAAAAGAGATAGTTAAATCTCTGTTTAAAGGAAGAAATGTATGTGGGAATAATATAGGATTTGTATCTTTTGGAAATGTATAAAATTGAATTCAGTATTGCATTTTGATTTAGAATGGTTTGTTTAAATCACTTAAATGTATTAGGTTGGAAAGGAAATGAACTCCCATACTTGGAAGAAGAAATGGCAATTAGATCCCTCAAGAATTGATCTCTATTGTAAATTTACAACTGAAAATAATTTAATTAAAATGCACAGTTCAAACCTGCACTAAATAACCAACATTGAAACATTGAAATATAGCATGTTATGATATCATGCTTTCATTTTGACAAAGAAAACTTAAGAAATAATTTAAAACATTGCAAAATTTAAGCCCAAACCTTTTCACAGTCATTTTCTGTCAATTGTTGGAAAAATGCAAATTGGAAATCAAACAAGTAAAATTACCTTCCTAAATCATCCTAAATCCTTCTTAGAACAATCCTCCATGTCTGTTTGGCATGTTGAGTGAAGGAGAAGATCAAATTGAAAAAATTTACAAGTTGGATTTTTTAAAGCATGCATAACGCTTTTATTATAAATTACCCCTTAAAATTTATCAAAATCTAAAATTTATGATTTATGTGCAAAGAGGGCATTGAGATATTTCTAGAAAGTCCTCGTTTGCCCAAATTTGAGCTTCCTAGCCAAAGTTATGGCCCTTTTAAATTTTACTTCCTTGGCGGGAAAATTTGGGAAAATTTTCCCTAACGGAATGCGGCCCAAAAATTTCCCTTTGAAAAACTTTAAATTTTTTTTTTTTTAAATTTGGGGAAAATTTTTAAATTTCCCATTGCCCGCCGCCCACAACCAATCACAAGCTACCACATGGTACCATGGGGTGATGGCGGAGGGGTGGAACCCTCGCAAACCCTTTCCTTTTGAAATTTTTGTTTTGGAATTTTTTTGTGTTTCCTCCCACGGCCTGCCCAGTCTTGTCCCGCCTCAAAGAAGACCCTTCCATGGACACGCAGACCCGCATGTAAAACTTCTCCTTTTTTCATCTCTTTGGTGAATTTTCCTCACCATCGCTACCCTACCCTTCCCCTCCCATTTCTCTGTTGCCATGGTTATTGGGTGCCATGTGTCCCGGTGGACCTATGGGCACACGGCACAATTTAGATATTTTCCCCATGCAAGAGATAAATTGGAAAAGTATCCTCATGACCCACAAACCCATCCCCTTTGGAAAATTTTCATCCCTGGGCCTGCTCCTTTGGGAAAATTTAACCCCTAAGGTCCGCCGGTCCATAACTGGAGTTTTACAAAGAGTTAGGAGGACTTATTTATATCATTGGAAAGGTGAGAAAATTTCTTATCCAATGGGAATGATTTAGAGAAATTTTGAATATCTTAAGTGTGAGAAAAACATGTTGAAACTCTGAGCCTGTTAGAGAGTGGGTATGGTGATAATTTACCCCCTAAACCTAACTGAAACTTATAACCATAAAATTTGGACCTTGTAACCTCTGATAAGTTTTAATAGAAGAAAAGTATGTTCAAGTAGATTAAAACATGTTCTAACCCTGTTAGTATCAACCGTTGTCTTAACCTGTGGACACTTCTAATAAAAAAAATATTCCATAATTTTCATAACTAACCCTAGGTTGTTTCTTGGGTCTCAAGTGGGTTGTTTTAATAGGCATCACACTTGCTATCAAAGCAATGGTTCAAAATCTTGGACTATTAGGCACACTAGAAAACTTGGGACATGAAACTTAAACCTAGCACAATTTTTAAATCTAGAAAACAACTCAGTTTAGAATTTGTAAAATTTTAGTAAACATGGAAATTGAATAAAACTTAGAAAAATGAACTAACTCTCGCTTTGGTCTATGTAGGAGGCACAGACGGGGTGAGGGGAATTTTCACATAGACTCATACTTACCACCACCACCACCGATCAGGGTGTAGCAACCATCCTACCCTAGATTTTACAGACTCTTCAGGATGTCAATGTCACTCTATGTAGAGGATTAGGAGGAGGACATACAACTAGCCATGACAGAGCCCCTTCCATTGAGGGTCAGGTATCTCCTCGACCCAGCGAGGAGCATAGAGGAGAGAACTCCCATGCGAAGTTAGCCAAAGTAGAGTCACCATAGAGGGGACAGGGTGACCGAGTTTTAGAGCGTAGAGAGAGGTCTCGAGCCCTAGGATTAGGGATGATCATGCGAGAGAGACCTAAAGGCTATCGGACCATAGTTTGTAGATCACATTAGGAAGATCCTGAAGCTTTGAACCTCAAATTACTCGGGTGACATGGGTGGATTTCAGGTAGAGGCCTGGCTAGTGAGCTTAAGCGGTTACTTCAAGATTTGTCCTTGTTCTAACAACATGAAATCTCATGTTGTGATCCATCTACTGAGGGATGGAGCAGGAGTATGGTGGAGGAAAGAGGAGTAGAAGCTCCATGTAGATTTAGAGACAATGACCTAGGAGCTATTTGAGGAGAGATTTAGGAGTAGATATTTGTCACGGAGGTTCATACAGTAGCAGATAGATGAGTTCCATGACCTCTGATAGGCATCTCTTTCATGGCAGAGTAGTATGACGGTAGATTTTTAGATATACTCTAGTATGTTGAGTATATGCAGGATGAGCAGTGTGATTCATAGGTTCATCCGGGGCCTAAATTTAGATATTGGAGGTGCAGTGCGGATCCACTTCCCACAGACATTAGCGGAGGCCATCGAGAAGGCCTATATAGCAGAGGATACTTAGGGGAAGACCTAATAGGAAAGAGACCGAGTCCAGAGCTGCATATAGCAGATGTAGGATAGTAGATTGAGGGTGTCGCATACCTCTCCCTCGTAGTGGCTAGGGTTCAAACATAGTCATCATTTAGACCACAATAGCAGTAGTAATAGTCCCGCCCACCTCATAGACCTCCACAGAGAGCTAATGCACAAAGAGGTTGGAGTATGGGGCCTCCTCCTAGGGTTCCCATCAGGAAATAGGGTGGACCTAAAGCTCAGTCAGTGGGAGCTCGCCAGTAGAGACCTTAGCAGACCACAGCTAGATCATCGAGATCCATGCCACAGACTCCCAAGGCACTTATTGGAGGTGCTAATCATTGGGGAGGATCAGTATGGTGTTTTGGTTGTGGAGTTACTTGACACTTTTGGAGAGATTGCCCAAAAAACCCTAATAACAAGGGTAAGACACAGATCTCTGAGCCTACAGTTGGTGACATGGGATACAACCACATGATTTATGAAGCGGTTGCAAACCGCTAGGAAGAGCATCAGATCACCATCATTGAGACTATAGGTAGCATTGGGGTATTCATACCTCTGTATTGTTTGATTCTGGTTCTTCTGATTCTTTTATTGCACCATATTTAATAGATCGATATAGGCTTGTGGCGGTTAGGAAGGGTCTTAGTTAGGATGTCAAGATGGCTTCTAGATTCAAGATCTCTATAGACTCCTTAGTTAAGGAGTGTGTAGTGGATTTGGGACCTTTCACCACTACCTTAAATCTCTCGTATCCTTCCTTTGGGCTCATATGGAGTCATTTTGGGTATGGATTGGTTATTTGCACACAGGGCCAAGATGGATTGTTACCACAAGACTATATCTTATGTAGATGATTTGGGAGTTGATTCGGTGATTTCAGGGGTCAAGAGACCCATTTCTATTCACACCATCTCCGCTATGTAGCTTAAGCGGTGTGTGCGATGGGGTTATCAGATGTATGCTATTACAGTCAATGACAGATCAGAGGATGGGTCTAGTGGACCATCACTAGATGATCATCCCATTTTGAGAGAGTTTACAAATGTCTTTCTAGGGGAGCTACCGGGGTTACCACCCCCATGTGAGATTGATTTTCATATAGATCTAATTCTGAAGCAGAGCCTATCTCATGAGCACC
Source organism: Taxus wallichiana var. yunnanensis (assembly GCA_018340775.1). Taxonomy (NCBI): domain Eukaryota; kingdom Viridiplantae; phylum Streptophyta; class Pinopsida; order Cupressales; family Taxaceae; genus Taxus; species Taxus wallichiana. The sequence continues at coordinate 539,796,068 of CM031238.1, forward strand.
TTATTGAATGACCACCATAGAGCTCTGTGATCTCAAGTTGTAGCTTGAGGGCCATTTGGAGAAAGACCTTATCTATCCTAGTGTATCCCCTTGGGGTGCATAGGTGATCTTTGTGAAGAAGAAGGATGGATCCTTGCGGTTGTGTATAGATTACCGCCAACTAAATAAGGTAATGATCAAGAATTGTTATCCCCTTCCACGTATTAATGACTTGTTTGATCAGATGAAGGGAGCCATAGTTTTCTCTAAGATTGATCTTAAGTCAGGGTACCATTAGTTGAGGATTTCGGAGGTGGACATTCATAAGACCACCTTCCGCACAAGATATGGGCACTATGAGTTCATAGTGGCACCTTTTGGTTTGACTAATGCCCCCACAATGTTCATGAGTTTGATGAATGGGGTATCTAGGACCTTACTAGACCACTTCATGCTCATTTTCCTAGATGGAATTTTGATATACTCACACACGTGTGAGGATCACAAGAGGGTACCTTCTCTAGGTTCTTCAAAGGTCTTCCGGAGTAGAAAATTTATGGGAACTTGGAGAAGTGTGATTTATTTTAGATAGAGGTGCAGTACTTGGGACATATAATTTCTAGGGAAGGTATCACCATTCATCCTTCCAAGATTAGAGCTATTATGGATTGGCCAGCACCCACTACAGTGACAGAGGTGCGCAACTTCACGGAATTAATAGGTTATTATAGGAGATTTGTTCAGAACTTCTCTCGGATTACGCACCCTATCACTTCCCTTCAGAGGAAAGGGAAGAAATTTGTTCGATCAGATAGATATGAGCAGGCCTTTAGGAAACTAAAGAAATGCCTCAGTACAACACCTATTCTTGCAGTGCCAAATCCACAGGGTGAATTCTTTGTTTGCACGGATGCTTATTTAGCAGGGCTTGGAGATGTGTTGATGGAGGAGGGAATAGTAGTGGCTTTTGAGTCTTGCAAACTCAAGGATTATGAGCTTAATTATCTTACTCATGATATTGAGCTTGCGGCAGTTGTGCATGCCTTAGTTTAATGGAGGAATTTTATTCTTGTTCAAAGATTCACACTCAGGATAGATCACTTGAGTCTTCGTCACCTCTTCACGTAACCCAATCTCAACACTCATCAGCGGCGTTGGATGGAGTTTTTTTGTGAGTATGACATGGAGATAGAGCATGTGAAGGGGAAGGAGAATGTGGTAGCAAATTCTCTCAGTAGATGGAGACATGTGGTTATGGCCACCTCAGTGAGCATAGATTTACGGAGCAGGATTCTTCAAAATTCCTCTTGATAGTTTCTACATTGAAATACGAGTAGAGATCGAGTCTCGAGAGACCCTTGAGGAGAGGTTTGATGGTTTTCCTTCGAGATAGATGGTATTCTCAGGCACAAAGGCTAGATATATGTTCCCAGAGATGGAGGCTTGAGGCAAGACATCTTGGTAGAGGCACATCGTGCACCCTATTCAGCCCATCCTAGGGTGAAGAAGATGCACGCCACCTTGAGATAGTTGTATCATTAGAGAGGACTTCATAGAGATGTGGCCCAATTTGTGTCACAATGTTTAGAGTTCTAGAGAGTTAAGGCTGAGCATCAACATCCAGCTAGCCTTCTTTATCCCCATGCTATACCGGAATGGAAGTGGGACACCATTTCCATGGATTTCATTTTTGGGCTACTAATGTTGAGATATCACCACGACGCCATTATGGTCACGGTTGATAAATTAACAAAAGTGGCTCACTTTTCTCCGTGAAGACCACTTATATAGCTAGATCAATGGCACAAGTATATTTGGATGAGATTTTCAGGTTTACACGAGATTCCACGGAAGATCATTTGTGACTGCAATCCTTTGTACACTTCACATTTTTGGACTACCATACGGTATGTCCTCTGGATGAGAATCAACTTCAAGCATAGCATATCACCCTAACACGGATGGATGGAGACCGAGTGGGTGAATCAAATTTTAGAGGACATGCTCAGGATGTATGTGATGGATCAACATTCTAAATGGGAGGAATACCTATACTTAGTGGAGTTTGCCTATAATAATAGTTTCTAGAGTTACATAGGCATGACTCCTTTTCAGGATTTATATGGTAGAGAGTGCAGGACACCTCTTAGCTAGGACGGAGTTAGAGGACAGAGTATCTCTTGGACTAGCTCTTTTATAAGACATGGAGCAGCGGTGGTGCTGATCAAGCGAGAGATTGTAGGAGGCGCATGACGGTAGAAGAAGTATGTAGATCAACATAGGATCAACCATATTTTTGATGTGGCATGAAGGTGTTCCTTCATGTCGAGGTCACATAAGATCCCTATCTATTATGGAGAAGGTTCTAAGTTAGCTCCTAGATTTGTTGGTCCTTTTGAGATATTGGAGTGTATCGGCCCTTTGGCCTAACATCTAGCATTACCACCCGACTTGTCCCACATACATGATGTTTCATGTTTTAGTTCTTAGGAGATATATTGCAGATCCTTCTCATGTGCCGATTGGACATCGTTGCGGTGTAGGATCGGGAGCAGGTGATGGTGTACCCATTCACTTCCTAGATTGCATGACCACTGGGCCTTGAGGCGAGAGAGGTTGATTAGGTTTAGGTGTAGTGACACAGATATGATGAGAGTTCAGCTACATGGGAGGATGCTACTTCATTACGATTTCAGTTTCCACATTTGTTCTAGTGACTTACAAGAGGAAGTCGAGTCTAAGGGGAGGGGGATGTAGTGCCCACTTCCCTTTGACACTTTTTTTTATACCTATTTTGATACTATTCATTACATTCTGGACATTATTATGCTTTGATTTAGTATGATGTTAGATGTGGGACCATGGATTATTGTTGATCTTAATTTGGTTATGATACATGATGATTATTAGAGACACTCATATGTTGATGATGATATACTATTTGACATGGATATATTGTGAATGTTGTTTGGGCATGTAATTTTTGGATATTGTAAGTAGACTTAGAAATGGACATTATATGATGATGATATAGTTGTTACTTTGATGTTGTTGATATAAATTGTAGGTGATTTTGTTAAATTGCTTTGATGTTGTTGTGATTCACATATTTAGATGATTTTGTGATTATATTTATATCATGTTGGATGTTCTGATATGGCCATGAGGCTGAAAGAAGTACTTGTGTTTTGTAGGTTAAAATATCACAACAAACATCGAGGAATTGGAGACCAACCACAATGGAATTCTAGGTGAATTCAACAAGGTCACCATGGTAACATGTTTTGTGTGTGTAGTACTTTTTAGGGATTCCCATTGGGTGATTACCTTTGTTTTCTTTTGTATTTAATAGTTAAGGGATGTGTAAGAGTTGTGTAAGTCATATTTTGGAGTAAGAAACACTCCACCTCCTTGGAAATTTGAATTTTTCCTTGGAGGCTATTTTTGGAGGCTTGTGGGACAAGTAAAACTTGTCCCATACCTCTAAATTTAATTTACCAACCATACCTATGGTTGGAAGGTTGATTTTAGACCTTTTTAATGCATTTTTATTAATCATGTTACAATTTTTGATTGCACTCTTCTTACATTTTATTTAATTCAGTCCTTTGGGGTGTGGGCTTTTGGAGTGTGCAAGTAAAATTTGTCATATTTTCACCCACCTCTTTATTGTGCTTGGATGTGTGATGTGGCATCCTACATGGATCCACATCATCCTCTTCTCTTCCCTCTTCTATAAAATTCAAACTCCTTGTTTGTTTTGGGTTGTTGAATCATTTTGCATGCTTCCTTGGGGAGAATTTTCTTGTGCTTGGAGCTCTTGATTTTGGAAGGAGTTTGGAAAACTTTGCATGCTTGTTGGCTGCTGATTTTGGAACTGTATACTTGGCATTGAAATTTTTTTTTTTAAACAAAAGCTACCATGGAGAGGTAGGAACTTAGCTCTTCTCTTATGTTGTTATTTCTTTTTGTATTGTGTGAATGGTGTATGTTTTGTTTATTTGTTGGTTGTTTGGGTAGACTGCCATAGGGATGGTGTAGGAGAAGGCTATGGGGAATCCATGTGGGGGCATAAGGGAATGCTAGTGGCATCATATTTTGTGGAGGGAGTTTGGGTTTGGGATCCACCATGGAAAAGAAATAGCTTACATTTCTTACTTTGTGGGGGCATAAAGATATGTGTGGTGAAATTTATTAGCGGTTTATTTACAAGTGAATGCCCAATTCCCATTAGGAGGCATAATAAACTTCCCACATAGTCCTTGCTCCTTTGGCTTGCATGATCAAGATGGAGTTTTTTTTTAATGGTTTTCAAATGCAGTTGTAAACTATTGTCTTGAGTTGAACTGTGTTTTAATTTGATTATGCATGTTGAAAGAATGTTGTGTGTTGTGGAATCCTATTGTTACCATGGGCTGCTATCCATTTCTTATTGCATTGTGGTTGGGGCTCGGGGGAAATTATGAAGGATGGATTCTCCTTTCATTGGATTTCTTGGTTGGGTGGAGAGAATTGCCTTTCCCCACTTTTTTTGTGATCAAATTGGAATAAAGAGGAAACCTTCATGTTTCTATTCGAGTAAGAAGAAGACTGCTTTACCAGTCCCTTTTGAAACAAATTCATTTGTTACCTTTCCCACTTTGATGTGGATGAAATTCTAATACATTTTGTGAAGAAAAGATTTTTGTAATTGGTTATGAAAGTTGCATATTCGAATTGTGAAAGATATTTATATTATGTTTTGTACATTTGAAAGAAAGAAAGTGAAATCTGCTAATTGCATTCAAGGAAGGGAAGAATGTAAAGATGTATTTATTTTTGAATTAATAAATAATTGCAAGACCTTCCCTCATATGCATTGTTGTGTTGAACTAGAATATCAAATTGTGATTGGAATCCCTATTTTGGAAAGTGGAAAAGGAAGAAACACGTGAGATGAAATTTTATTATTCTTCCTTGTTTAAAATGTATGATTTTGGAAAAGATAGAAACTCGATCCTTGGTTTAATTATTTATTTAATAAGGAAAACACTTAAGTCTAGCATGGAATGAATTCGATGTTTTATTGCATGGCAAAACAAATAGTTAAATCTCTGTTTGAAGGAAGAAATGTATGTGGGAATAATACAAGATTTTGTATCTTTTGAAATGTATAAAATTGAATTCAGTATTGCATTTTGACTTAGAATGGTTTTTTTTTTAAAATTAATGTATTAGGTTGGAAAGGAAATGAACTCCCATACTTAGAAGAAGAAATGGCAAGTAGATCCCTCAAGAATTGATCTCTGTTGTAAATTTACAACTGGAAAATAATTTAATTAAAATGCATAGTTTGAACTTGCACTAAATAACCAACATTGAAACATTGAAATCTAGCATGTTATGATATCATGCTTTCATTTTGACAAAGAACACTTAAGAAATAATTTAAAACATTGCAAAATTTAAGCCCAAACCTTTTCACAGTCAATTTCTATTAATTTTTGGAAAAATGCAAATTGGAAATCAAATAAGTAAAATTACCTTCCTAAATCATCCTAAATCCTTCTTAAAACCATCTTCCATGTCTTTTGGCATGTTGAGTGAAGGAGAAGATCAAATTGAACAAAATTTACAAGTTAAAATTTACCAGTTGGCTTTTTAAAATCTGCAGAACATTTTTTTATAAATGACCCCTTAAACTTTATCAAAATCTAAAATTTATGATTTTTGTACAAAGAGGGCATCAAGAGATTTCTAGAAAGTCCTTGTTTTCCCAAAACTAAGCTTCCTAGCAAAAGTTATGGCCCTTTGAATTTTTCCTTCCTTTGCGGGAAAATTTGGGAAAATTTTCACTAGCGGACACTTGTGCGGCTCGAAAATTTCCCTTTGAAAAATTTAGAAAAAAAAATTGAAATTTTTTAAAATTTCCCCACCTCCCACCGGCCCATAGCTAATCGCAGCTACCACTTGGCACCATGGGGTGACGGTGGAGGGCGAGAACCCTCGCAGACCCTTTCCTTTTGAAATTTTTGTTTTTGATTTTTTTGTGTTTCCTCCCATGGCCCCACACTCCCGCCCTTCCTTGGAGAACACCCTTCTACGGAAGCACGAACCCACACATCAAACTTATCCCTTTTTCCTCTCTTTGGAAAATTTTCCTTGCCACCGCCGCCTACCCTTCCCTCACCCTTTCTCCCCCACCATGGTTGTTGGGCGCCACGTGTCCCTAGCAGGACCCACGAGCACGCGACGTAATTTGGATATTTTCCCCATGAAAGACAAAAATTGGAAAAGTATCCCCATGACCTGCCGACCCATCCCCTTTGGAAAATTTTCACCCCCTAGGCCTGCTCCTTTGGGAAAATTCAACCCCTAAGGTCCTCTGGTCCATAAATGGAATTTTACAAGGAGTTAGGAGGACTTCTTTATATCATTGGAAAGGTAAGAAAATTTCCTAACCAATGGGAATGATTTAGGAAATTTTGAATGTGTTAAGTGTGAGAGGAATCAAGTTGAAAATCTAATCCTATTAGAGAGTGGGTATGGTGATAATTTACCCCGAACCTAACTGAAACTTCTAACCCTAAAATTTAGACCTTGTAACCTCTGATAAGTGTTAATAGAATAAAATTACAATCAATTAGATTAAACCTTTTCCGAACTTGTTAGTGTCAACTATTGTCTTACAACCTAGTTGTGGATAATTTTAATAAAAAAATTATTCCATTATTTTCTTAACTAACCCTAGGTTGTTTCTTGGGTCTCAAGTGGGTTGTTTTAATGGGCATCACACTAACCATGTTATCCAACCATCTATCTATGTTTGCATGAAACAACCAATGCAATCGTGTCTAACGACAATTCAAATTAGAATATGCATAAGAAAAAGGAAACAATATCCTACATAAAGATAAGACAAATGAGTTCTACATGCAACTAGTGGGTGATCAATCCACAACACCTGCATAACTCAAAGAATCCAAACACTGCATTCTACAAATCCAACCCTACATAAACAACTTGCATGTCCAAGACAACCATATGTAGAAACCATATCTATCATGGAGTCACATATTAATAAAAGGAAATACAAACATCCCCTACTCATGTTCAAGGGCATCTAAACCATGCTCATATGCATCCATGTGCAAAAAAATATTTGCACTATCATAGACTCACAAAATAGAATCTATCCACATGTATAAAATCACCATGTACATCCATCCATATCACCAAGCTCTATAGAAGCTCCGAGTCTTTCAGTGACTAACTCTAAGGCAACACATGAATCATGTGCTAATCAATGTCAACAAAACCAACCATGCTAACCATGCTACTAATAACTAGTGAAAATACCAGCAAAAATGTCATCAACATACTACAAAACCATCCAAGATGAAACAAAACAAGGGCAACACCAATAAATTGTAAATACACATTGTTGTCACACCAGAACCTAACGGACCATGGCAGATCCTTTCGGAATTGATCAAAACAAAAATATTTTCCTTCTTTCACCCTTCAAACTCTAAAACATTGCTCTCTCTTCTTAACCCAACTGAACAACCATCAACTACCATCCCATAAGGATATCCAGGCACTACAAAATAAAACTAGAAGTGACATCACCATGCACTAAACACAAAATACCCGTAAAAACTATGACTGTCCTCCAAAACAACTTGTGCCTCATGCCACTTTGAATAGTATCATTCTCCTCTCATTCCACATGTGCATATGTTTCAACCTACAATTCCAATAACCATGTGCTAATCAATGTCAACAAAACCAACCATGCTAACCATGCTACTAATAACTAGTGAAAATACCAAAGCAAAAAATGTCATCAACATACTACAAAACCATCCAAGATGAAACAAATCAAGGGCAACACCAATAAATTGTAAATACACATTATTGTCACACTGTAACCTAACGGACGATGGCAGATCCTTTCGGAATTGATCAACTGTAACAAAAATATTTTCCTTCTTTCACCCTTCAAACTCTAAAACATTGCTCTCTCTTATCAACCCAATTGAAAAACCATCAACTTCCATCCCATAAGGTTATCCAGGAACTACAAAATAAAACTAAAAGTGACATCACAATGCACTAAACACAAAATACCTATAAAACTATGACTGTCCTCCAACACAACTTGTGCCTCATGCCATTTTGAATATTATCATTCTCCTCTCATTCCACACGTGCATATGTTTCCACCTACAATTCCAACAACCATGGATTTCTCCCACTCAACGTGAAATCCTTTGCACTTCCTCTAATCACCAAGCTTAAAATATCCAATAAATATATCAATGAAAAATAAAATAGATGAAAGAAAATATAAATTTGATTCCCTTCTTATCAAATAATACTTCTACATCACGTGAAGTTTGTACTTGTGAAATATTCTTAACCACCTTATTTTCATCCATGTGTACTCAACATATCCTCTTACTTCAGCAACCGTGTCTAAACATGACTTTTCATTGAGGATCATATCCTTAGAATAGATACCCTTGTCCTCAAGATTCCAACACATCCTAGAAATAAAATTCAAACTCACTAAATATCCATGGTGTATATTTTACTTGTGCACACAATCCAAACATAATACCAGTTGCTTCAAACGAAAGAAATAAAACATGAACCGTATAGAGATACTTGAATTTGACCCAAGTCTCACTGGAATCACCGAGCCAACTCTGTCCTCTTTTTGATTCAAACATTGAAGTGATCTACTTTGTTTCTTCCTGTATACACTATGCAAGAAACTTGATCCTCCAAACTAGACACTAAAACCTTTCATGCCCTCTTCTACTGCAAAAAACCCAAGTATAGACTTAGTGTCACGAGAGACCAAACTCGGTATGCTAACCGGTACTAATTCCCCGTGATCGATTTTAGTGTCATTGGAACTACCACAATGCCAAAAATTGGCATAGTACACCAAACTAGGTGCCTACTCCGACCAAAGCCGATAGATGTGTTGAGTCATTCATTTCAAGTAGCTCCCAAATATTTCACAAAACTTTACAATAATAATAAGTGCAATAAAACTACACCAAGATTGAATACATCACCTTACCAAAGACCAAGACACTTAATTGCATCTTGAACCAAAGTACTTTCCTCTCTTATGGAAGCCCTGTCTTCATTATGTGTTATTATATTTTGCCTATTTAATGAAGCATGTGCATCTAAATGCACCAAGGATGCATAATTGATCCTCTATACCTTCTTTGAGATCTGCAATCCCAAACATGCATGTACATAAAAACATACAAGCACTGCAATACCAAGATAACAAAACCATGCCTCTATAATCTGGATATGCAATCGGACCAACATAACCATCATTTCATTAAATTTGTACTACTCACGAGAAAATCTAGGCTTCCTATAACATGGTTCATGGTTTTATGAACATGAAATTTGGTTTCTCATTGTCTTATTATTAGTTTCAAATTTTCATAATGTTGGTTTCCAATCATGTGAATGTCGGTGAACAAATGTGTCATTATCGGTTTTCAATTTTTCAAAATCAAGTAACCAAAATTTTATATTTAAACTATGGGACACCATATAATATTGTCATGTGTTGAATACATATATAGGTTAAAGAGGATTCTTATTCTACCTTTTAATTTTTTCACTTAAAGGGAGAATGAGAGGCCTCCCATTCTCTCCATTGATTTTTTTACTTTCCTATTCTATCTTTAGAGTTTTTTCTCCTATTTTCCATCTTGAAATTTGTTCACTTTACCATTTTATCTCTTCATTTATTTGAACTTTGACAAAGAATGAAAGGCATCCTCTTCTCAGTCTTTATTCATTTTTTTTACTTTGAGATAGAATGGGGGGCCTCCTATTCTCCCTCTTCATTTATTATTCACTTTCAAGGAGATTGGAAGGCCTCCCATTATCCATATTTTTTTTTTTATAAATTAGGGAAAATGAGAGGCCACCCATTCTCCATATTCATTATTTATCTACTTTAAGGAGAATGAAAGGAAATCCATTCTCTATATTCATTGTTTTATCACCTTATGAGTATTTAACACCCAACTTATGTTAATGGAATTCAAATATCTAAATTACCCATGTTCATCATTTCCAAACCCCAATCATCCAAGTTCAACAAGTATGAAACCATGATGACCTACCATTGATCCTTTACTGACACCAATAACCTTCCATTTTTCTCACACATGTACTTTCATAATGGAATTTTAACATTACAATTTGCATGTCACCAAAATTTATTCATATTTGGGATTACATTCATTATTCCCACGTGATACTATTTTAAAGTGTCACTCAACAATGATGTGGACTCCTTCCTTTAATAATGATAAATATGGTAATATGATTTTTTTCTTATACAATGAATCACTTAGTTATCATACATTGGTCTTAGAAACATGGAACTCGGGGCATTGATTTTAAATTTAGAGTTGTAGAGTGACATACCATTTATAAATTATGTGGGACATCATGTAACCATGGTAAAAACATCACAACTTATGAAATCCATGTAGATTATGAAATATTAAAGAGGGAAAAGAATGATATTTCGAATATGAGTAAGGTAGGTTATATTGTTCTTGAAATGTTCTTTTAGATCTTTTACTCAGGATTTAAATTTTCCACCTATACCTATACATGATGGATATTTCAAAAATTTACAAAATGTGTAAATGGCCATTTTCTAGTATTGTTATGCTAAATAATTAGAGTTATAATAATTTGGCTAAAATCATGAAACATGTGTAAATGACCATTTTCTACTACAATATTACCATTCCCAAATATATAAAAATGTTGTTATTTATACACCATGAATGAAATTTATAAGAGATCAATATTTTCTTACTGTACATTTTTAATATGATATAATATCATAATTTTTAATATTTTGAAAGTGATAAGAAGTTAAACAATAGTGAATATTGCCTTTATAAAAATAAAAATAAAAATAAAAATAAAAAAGAGCATTGATTATTTTTAAGCTAGTGGCACTTCATTTTGGAATGTGTGGCTTATGAGGATATACGATCACAATATGATTTGAAGGTGGGAAACCCAAATGAGTTATTTGATGAGGAAAGACTCCACAAAATTGTTGCTTTCTGGTCAATATCCATAATAGAAGATCCGACATCGAAAGAAACTTGAAAATTTCTTGGGGTTAGCTTCTAGGTCCCTTTGACTTTTTGGTCTCGTGGACATCATTAAAAGTATTTCATTCTTTCATTTCCATTCCCATTCCCATGATAAAACCCCCAACAAATTTACCCCCGAGCACCTCCCAAATAATTTGGAAAAAAACATTTAAAAAAAAGAAAAATAACCCACACGAAAGTTCTCATGCTAATTTTTTAATGATATTTTATACAAAAAATATTGTTCATCGTCACGGAGAAGAATTTGTATTTATTATGTCGAATCTATAAATTTGAACGCTAGAGATATATTTTATATGCCTTGTATCTCGGAATATGAAGCAATTCTAACCAAATTTTCTATGAACCACCAGTAGACCCGAACCAGAAGCCGCCCAACTTGTAATAACTTTCCTTATCAATTCCTTTTATAAAGTATCATTTTTTATTATTTTATACCCATCATCTTCATGTGAGGGGCTGAAACATGTGAGGGATTTTCTTAAAATTGTCGACTAATGATTACTCAAAATTAAAAATGCACATTTTTGTATTTTTATGCATGAAGGAATGTGAACTTGGCACCTTATTTATAAATCTATATTTTATGGGATATCATTTTTTTTAGTTAATTTTTTTGTTGATAAGGCTAACATTATATCATATGTATTTGTATCCTTTATATTTATGTGAAATGATTTCTTTGAGTACCATTTTATTAAAGTAGAAATAATTTACAAGGGGGATTTTAGAGGAGATACTCCTCAAAGTTTATAAAACAAGGTAAAGAAAACTGGAAAAACAAAAAACCTTCACCATGACCAAAGTTCAATTTTCATAATTAAAAGCCATCAAGTATTTCATTAACAAACCTTATTTTTAATAAAATGACCAAACTTAGAAATTAATCTAAAGGGGTCATATGTAATGGTATAAAAACCTATAAATAGAACCACCGGACTCTAATTATGAGAGACTCTTATTGACATATATTTTTAAATATAGTAGAAGAAACCACTTTGATGTAAAGAGGAAAGATAATAAGACATAATAGTTTTGGAGTTGGGTCCTAAGGTATTTATATGGGATAACCACTATCATACATAGATTATGAAATCTGATAACCTTCATTTTTTTATTGAACCGATATGCTATAAATTGATAACAAAAATATATACATTAATATCAATTTATAACATATTTATCAATAATATTGAAGTTACCATTAAATGTCATAATCTCATGTATGATACAATCCATATCAAGACCTTAACACCCAACTCCAAAACTCTTATCTCTTATTACCTCTTCCTCTTTACATCAAAGTGTGTTTTTCTACTATTTCTACCAAATTGATATATGTCAATAAGAGTCTCCTATAAGAGATTTCAATGGTTCTTCTTTCTATGTTTTTATACCTTACATATATGACCCTTTATGAAATTTCTCAAGTTTCATGAGTCATTTTATTTAAAACTACGTTTGTTAATGAAATTTAGTTTGGTGTTCCACCTCTTCCAATAATGAAAATCCTCATGATGTTTAAGTGTTAACACATTTACAATAAACACTAATAAGTTTTCCTCACCCTAGTTGGAATTATTTTCTAATATATACAAAATCCAAAAGATTACCTCTTTATAAGTTAGACATTGATCCATATTTTGAATTTAATATAGAGGACAATAGACCAATAATTAGGAATTAATATGTTATAATAATCTTAAGCCATCGATGCCAAGCCCTAATCCGAGATTAAACCATAATCCAAAGTTTCTTCTCAAAACCTTATGAAGATGATGCCAACGAATTTCCTACAAATTTTAGATGAAAACACTTTAAATTTTAGACATGTAATTTCTCTCTATTGATTTAAAATAATTTCCATTAGATTTGTGTATATTTTTCAGGTTTAATAATATTTTTTAAAGGATTTTGGATAAAATTGCGTGAATAAATAGTAGAATTTTAGTTCTATTAATGGTGTATTTTCGAGCATGCATATTCTTGAGTGGATCAAATTTATGCATATTGGAGAGTTCTTAAGTTTATGAATATTGGATCAAATTTATGCATATTAATGAGTGGATCAAATTTATGAATATTCTTAAGTTTGAATCACTTACATTGTTAAGTATCTTTTAATTTTTCTTCTCCGTGCGGTTCTAGTCATCTCTCTGGGGAGAGTGGGTATTTACACACGTGTTTCGGGTAGCACCTTGGGTTATCCTTGTTTTTCCACAAGAATACCATTTTAAATCATGCATCCCACATTGGATTGTACTCAAGACCTCTTCATCCCCTTCTTGGCTGAGGTGGTGCATCACGCCGGTGTCTTTCTAACTTTAGTTGTCTCCTACCCCTATTCCAAACCACCATATTTTCAAATGATGGTCTTCCTCCTCATCTTGTATCTCGATTTACTTGTTTGTTGGGCACACATTCTCCATTGTATTCTTCCCCTTAAATGGTGCAGTTTCACAAACTCACCTTCCACGTATTTTTTGTTTTCCATCTTGGGCTTTACTACTAGTTAAATTAACTTTATGTTTTATTGTTTGTTAAGTTCTATATATATATACTAAATTATAAATGGTGGTTTCATTAAAATAATGTAATCAAGATTTATTCCAGTGAGAGGTTGTTGGTCTTTGTGTAGAGGCATAACTCCATTCTTGGCGTATTCTCAAGGTACTAAATTTCTCACACCCATGTCATTTTCAAATCATAAAATCCTATTGTTTTAGACCTTTTCTCTCAAAATGGTACCAATGTTTTAAAACTAAACCAGGAGATTTAAAATTTATGAACTGGTTTACTAAAAATACATAATTTATTACAATTTTAATGAAAACAATAAATTTTAACAATTCCAAACCATGATTAAAAAAATTTAGAGACAAAATATGCAAATTACTTATGTTTATACCATGTAAGGGTAAATGTAGAAAAATGGCCCCGAGTGCACTACACATCCGAAACCAAATACATAAACAATGAGGTTCTAAATTGCCAATAGATTCCAAAAAACAATATGCTACAAGATATTACATGTTTTATATCAATCATTAAACTCAAAACCACTACTAAGAATGGGATCCTCATCCTTATCAATGTCATCATGTTCCTTTGTACAGACACATCAAACTCCTTAGGGACATATGCAATAGTTTTAGTAGATCATAATAGTGTTTTCCATGATCTAGTTTTACTAGTGGTTCATTATCCAAATCCATCCACCCCAAGTTATCGGGATCAAATTTACCATGTGAATCTCCTCTACCCATTCTCGAGGTTGGATCAATATCATGTATCCTATTTAGTATGGGATCATGTATATATGGCAAACGTATTTATATACAACTTGAATCTATTGGGTAGATCATAGACCATTGACTCTTTCTCATCCATTATTATTTTTATTATTTTTTGAGATCTAGTACTCAAAAATTATGCATTACCATTTCTTAGTGGTTAGAAAGAACAAACTATATTCATTGGGATCCACAAGGAAAGGATAGATTGAGGTGCATTAGACGTGAAACAATTTGATCAAGATTCCATAAGTATTTTTCAAAGAGATTAAGGTATTATTTATGATCTCTTCCCATGCTCCAGAAAAGAGTTCAACCCCTATGCATCAGTTTTGGATTGGACAACTACAGACTCTGACATCAGAATGATCTCTATTTGAGGAATATATCTATTTACACAGATCATCCATTTCAAAAAAACTCCTTAGTCATCATACTTAATATTTACATCACCTAGTAAGTATAACTATGGAAATCCATACATGTTCAACTTAGTTGATTTCATGCCAATAATACACATTATTTTTACCATAAAGTATCAACCATCTTCAAGTTATTTTTACCATCCAATAAAAAATATTTGTAGTCTTCTTTACCAACAATATATTTAGATGAAATAATATTTTATGATCATTATTGTTTCACAACAATGATACATATTGTTGCACCTAATTTCTAACCTCTTGACTCTATCAATATCATTGAGAAAGGATTTCATAAATTTTAAACTTAAAGAGGAAGGCAAGAGGATATTCATTATTTAGATGCATATTTTTACAGACAACAATTACATGACAATTCACTTCTTGCCAATTATCATATGTATTCTTCCTTGTAATGTTGTGATGGTGTGGTCTGAAGGAACATATCATATTATTATCCATTATATGAAACAAAAAATGATGATGGCATAAGACACCAACAAGCGTAGTAGTTGGTAAAGAACTAGTGGCTCAAAGGAGAACTATTTTGAAATTATATTACCTATGAACTTTGTCATAAAAAATTGTGGTGTACAAATAAAATCTTGTCACAAAACATGAGGGGATTTATCCTAGTCATGATTTATCCTTCAATAATAAATGGGCCTCTACACATTCTTATGTTTATCACACAACCATGAAAACACATTAAAATTGGTCAAGTTTAAAGCACTTACACTAATGCATGAATGACCATATTTCACAACCATTCTATTTCAAAGTGATATTATTATGACCCATATTGAAATGAATGAATTAAGAGGTTAAATGGTTTTGTTACCATTATCCTAAGGAATATATCATTTTTTCATACAATGGATATACATCAAGATAAAAATAATATTATTTGAAAAATAATATTAATAATGATTGCATAAAACATATATTTCCATCATCTTAAGTGCAAAAAAATATAGAATTTCATAAAACCCATAACTTGAGACAAGATAAAATATCACATATTGTCTTTGACCATTTTCATTACCTATAGTAAATCATTCAACATCATTATCACTTTGGCTATCCTCAATTTGTTGAAGTTGCACTCAATATTATTTAATGGTTACATGTCCCTTTTCTATTATTCTTATTCTTTCTTGATTCCATCCCATTTTTTGACCAAGCCCAAATGATACTATTCACATCTATGTCACTTGTTCCTTCATTTCCTTCTTTCCATTATTTTGTTTTATGTAAGCAATCCTCATACAAAACTTTTTTTCTAATTTCCCTTTTCCAATTGGTGTCCACCATCAAACCTTTACCTTATATGTCTCACTCTCAGTATCTTTACAAGGGTAGACATTCCCTTCTACTTTACCCATCCATATTGGGATTTTGTTTGATCTTGGTTATATTAAAACAAATTGTCCCTATACCACATCTACCTTTGGATTGAATTCATCTCTTGGTTGTTTACATTTAGGTCCCACATAAATTTCTTCATTGGTAAGGACATTTTGTCTCAAGTAATCATCCAAGAGAAAATGAGAATCATTATTGGTATTTGATTTTGTCTAGTTCTTGGCCAAAAATCACCTTCTAACATATCTCTATTGATGAAGGGCTTATCTAAAGCATCTAAAACATTTTCCAATACCTTATCTTTGGTAACCAAAATGCTTTCCCTCCATCTATATAAATTTTACTCCATTGAATAATATAGGATCTTATTCCTGTCTTTAGTTCATCCATCTCTTTCAATGTCTTAAATGGTGCTAGTTGAGGTTTCCTTTAGGCAAAGTTTTAGGCTTCCATTAGGTAATGTATGCCAGACATTGATAGGATTAGACCATGCAAGATCCCTTTTGTTTTTGTATTGCATCATTGGTATTCCATTTATGACATGGAATTTAAAGTATTGAGGCTTTCTAAGACCCACTATCATGTGACTCCCATCTAGTAAATGTGGCCCCAAAAAGGCTTTGAAATCATAGACATCTTCAATCAGGTATGGTGTGAATGAACTTGAATCAGTCCTGCATGTTCTATATGCATCCATGATTTGTGGTAGAGAATATGTATCTTCTTGCCATAACATAGCAGATAATCTCCCAAAGGTTCCATCAATATCTTCATGGGTGTGTCCTACTAGTAGAAAGCTTACATACACTACATTAAAAACCCTTCTAACTGTCAACATTGATACAAAACCAAATAAATAATGATTTTTATTATCACTTGAAGCATTTTCTAGTTGTAAGTAGAGGATTGGTGGAAATTTTTTGAGTGAAAAACATGTTTTAGATACATTTTCTGAAATCAGATTGCATTGTTGTACCCTTATACACTTGAAATTTTTCATATGAATCATTTTGTAATAATGCATCATGTAGTGGCTGTTTTGAAGACCCAGTCTTGTACAATAGGTGCCCATATACATCAACCACTGGTTCTTTGAGCATGAAAAGGCACAAGGCTATTGATGTCACTATGAAGTTTGAACCTCTTTCTAGAAATGGAAGGCTAAAGTTTTGAAACCCCTGTCTTGTGTCCATGAGTAAGCATACCTGTTAAAGAGACTATGGAAGGTTCCAAACATTACTAACTGACTTAGACTTCTTCCCCAACCTTGGTATGGAAGTCTTCATCTTGTCCATCTTATCATGCACAATGCTTAAGAATTTTTCATGGTTTTCCTTAGATTCAATCCTATGGGCATAATAGTTTGCATGACAACTTGTAATGTAATCATTGTGACATTTTGATACTTTTGCAACTACTTGATTATTTTTGGATTAGTTGTGGATTTTCATTTTTTTGCAATATCCACACACTCATCACACTTTGCAAAGAAGTTATTCTTTGTAATTGAAACATCTTGGAAATGTTGGGACCATATCTTGTTAAAGTTAGAATGTGACACTAGAGGGAGATTTAGGATTTCAAGGTCTGCATTACACTTTTAAGAATTGAACATTGGGTATAATTTTCTGGAAACATCCTTACAGGAACTCTTGTTCCATCATGATTTATGGAGCGATTCAAATGAGGAGCTATATCTGAATTTTCATAAACTATTTTTCTGATACTAGAAATCATTGCCATAGTATTTGGCCTTGATTTTTGTAAACCAACATTACCATTCACTTCCTTGATATCACCATTTAAAAATTATTTCTTGTATTTAAAGAAGTTTCTTCTAGGTATTCCAAAAGCATTAAACCAAGCATTTTGACATACATCAAAGGTGTCAAACTTCATGGTAAGAATTTTTATTCCTTGTTATGTCATTTCTCTTTATGGATCCATTTTCTCCCAATGCATTCAACAAAAATATCTTCTTGAACCCTCACTCATATATCTAAACTTGTGCCAACCTCTAGTGATTGATCCACTAGGTATTATGGAGCTAAGACATTTATTTTTGCAACAATTCATCTTTCTTACTTTATCCAAGAAATATAATTCATCTTCATCTTTAGTAGATCTTGCATTTGACATATTGACATTTGATGCATTGGGCTTCAAACGTTTGTGATGTCTATATGGCCTTCTTTCAAAGGTTGTGTATATGTGTAATTCATGACATCAACAGGAATTGGACATGCCAATTGAGGAAGTGATTCTTCTAATGCACTCCACATATTGACTTCTATCTCCTTTGGAACTTCCTTCATTTTCACATCCATCAGTGAACCACTAAGGTATGCTAGTTGATTTGTAGGCCATTGTATGAGAGAACCTTCTGATATGGTGCATGTGGAACAAAAAGGGTTGAATATAATATTAACAAGAATACCAAAATTATTTCCATCTAAAAATTTAAAATGAACCATATCTCCTTCAAGTACATTTGTAATTTTCCCCTCTCCAACATATTTGTTCTCCTTTGAACAAAGATGGATTAACTTTTCTGAAGTCCTCTAAATTTCAAGTTGTGATCATAGGCATTTGATGAGGCCAAACATTCTTGATGCAACCCTTTTTTGACCTTCAGTGCAGACCCTATATTTTGATTCACCAATTTCTCTATTGGTCATGCTATTATACTATTTGGTTTCAGTGATGATAAAAAAATTGTAAAGAAATTAATATCTTCTCCACCATCACACAAACATTAGAGGACCCAACTTCTCACCTTGAATTATGTGGTCCTCAATCACATTTGATATAAAACCCATGGCTATATTGTCTCCATGTGCATAACAATGTTGTTGAAGTATCACATTCTCTATAATAAATTGGAGCCAATATTTTTCAGATGTGCCATTAATGTGCTCATTGTATTCAATTTCAACATCATATGAATCAATTACATCCATTGAATTACAATTCAATGTTTCATCTATATCATTGATATCGGTATTGATGAATCATCATGTGCTAACATTTTCTTCTCATCCCATGCAATATAGTACCCTTTATTTTCTATGTCTGCTAATGTTTTTGCTTCATCAAAAAATAAGGAAACCAAGATTTCCCATCCAATACTTTATCTATAGTAATGAAAAATAAACCTTCTCCCATTACTCTATGCAATGTAGAGTTTTTCTACTTGGATAAACTCTTCCCTCAACAACTTTCAATCCTTTTGAAAATAAATCAACATGTTGTGCTTCTTCAAATATATGAGGCATTGTGGGAAATCTATAAATTAAAAATAATAGATTAATACATATAAACATAATATATAGATAAAAAAGAGACAACTATAAAGAAAATAAAAATCAAAGTGATAAAGTTGACATATTTGTTAGTATAAATTATAATTCCCATCAACATGAAATTTTCCATGTATAGCTAATAAAAACCAAAATATCGAGTACACATTTTAAATTATATTTAGATGTTTCTTATTTAAATGTTTTATGGTACTTACATATTTTTTAATGCAACATAATTTAAATTCAACAAATACAATAGGGAAATGGGGGCCTCACAATCTCTATCTTTATTGATTTTCACTTTAAGAGGCCTCCCATTCTACATCCTAAGTGTTTCTTCACTTTGATGTAGAATGGAAGAGTTCTCATTTTCATTCTTAACTATTTTTCCTTTGAAGGTAGAATGGGAGGAATCTCATTCTTACTCTTGATTATTTCTACATCTTCGGTGTTTCTTCACTTTGATGTAAAATGGAAGAGCTTCCATTTTTCCTTTTTGACTATTTTTTCATTTGAATTTAGAATGGGAGGCCTCCTATTCTAACAATTATTTTTTTCAATGTGAACGAGAATATAAGGTATCTCATTCTCCTTATAGATTCTTGTTTACTTTGAGAGAATTATGTCTTTTTATATCTCTTGTGAATGATTGTTTGAACTATTTTTTCACTCTAAGTGGGAATGAGAGGCCCCAAAATATACTTTTTAAGAATTTATTACTTCTAGGAGAATGGGAGGCCTCCTAATATCCATCTTTTGATGATAAGAGGCCTTCAAATGAGAGGCCACCAATATATCTTTTAATAATTATTCACTTTTGAGGAGAATGGGAGGCTTCCCATTCTCCTTGTTGATTATTTTTATACTTTGAGGGATAACAAGAGGCCTTACATTGTTATTCACTTTTGAGGAGAATGGGAGGCTTCCCATTCTCCATGTTGATTATTTTTATACTTTGAGGGATAGTGAGAGACCTTACACTATTCTCAATATCATTTTTAAGAATGGCTCACTTTTAGTGTGTTTCCCATTAAAACAACCCACTTGAGACCCAAGAAACAACCTAGGATTTGTTACAAAATTATGGAATAATTTTTTTATTAGAAGTGTCCACAACCAAGTTGCAAGACAACAGTTGACACTAACAGTTCTATAAAAATTAAATACTAGAACATACTTTTCCTTCATTAACAATTATCAAAGGTCACATGGTCCAACTTTTAGGGTTAGAAGTTTCAGTTAGGTTCAGGGGTAAAATATCATCATACCCACTCTCTAACAGATCATAGTTTAAAAAAATTATTACTCTTAAATCTTCCAAAATTTCCCTAAATCATTCCCATTGGATAGGAAATTTTCTCACCTTTCCGATGATATAAATAAGTCCTCCTAACTCCTTTAGAAACTCAAGATATGGGCAGAAAACTTTAGGGGTCAAAATTTTCCCCAAGGGGACACATGTCAAGTAGGGGTGAAGAGAAAATTTCAGGTTGGCGGTCATGGGGTAGTGTTTGGAATTTTTCCTCGCACAGAGAAAATTAACATTTTCACCCGTGCCTCCGCGGGTTCTCCAGAGGACACGCGCAGCCTCGAGTCATCGCCGAGAAAACAAGGGAAGGGCAGAGTGGCGGGAGTCTTGTGGCAATTTCGCCAAAGGGGAAGAAAAGCCAATTTGGCATCCACGCACCTGTGGGTCCACCAGGGACATGTGGCACTCCAAAATTCACCACGGGGAGAAGGGAGAGGGAGATAGGTGGAGCAACGGGAGATATGGTGAATTTTGCCAAAGGGGAGATAAGGGGAAGGTTGGATGCGTGGGTCCGCGTGCCCGCGGATGGAATTTCCCATGGCGAGGGTGGGAGTGCGAGCCACGGAGGAAACAAAAAAATTTTCCAAATCAAAATTATCAAAGTAAAAAGGGGTCACGAGGGTTATGTACCCTCCGCTAGCACCCAAAATTGCCACGTGGCACTGTGAAAGGCCACGAGCCTATAGGAGAAATGGAAAAATTTTCCAAATTTTTTTAAGGTCTAAGGGAAAAACGATGTCATGCCTCCACCACTCGCCCATGTGAGGACATGTGATAGCCTATGATTGGCTACAGGATCCGGTGGAGGAAAAATAAAAATTTCCCAAACCAAAATTTAAAATTTTCCTAAGGATTTTAACGGGAAAATTTTCCCAAATTTTCCCGCCAAGAAAAAAACTTCAAAGTGCCATAACGCTTGCTGCTAAAGCTTCGGTTTGGGAAAACGAGGACTTTCTGGAAATTTATCAATGCCCTCTTTGCATAAGAAACATAAATTTTACATTTTGATAAGTTTTAAGGGGTCAATTTTTCAAAAATATCTAGTAGGCTTTTAAAAATCCAACTAGTAATCTCCAACTTTTAAATTTGATTAAATTGGATCTCCTCCTTCACTCAACATGCCAAACAGACATGGAGGATTTCTCTAGGAAGGATTTAGAATGTTTTAGGAAGGTCAATTCACTCAATTGATTTCAATTTGTATTTTTCCAACATTTGATAGAAAAATGTCTGAGGAAAGGATTGGCTCGATTTTGCAATGTTCTAAATAGTTTTCTTAAGTTTTCTTTGTCAATTTGAGTTCCTTGATGTCTTAGCATGCTAAATTATATCCTTTCCAATTTTATTATTAAGTGCAGGTCTGAATTGTGCATTTTATTTAAATTTATTGTCAGTTTAAAGTTTATAACAGATCTATTTCTTTTAAATCTGTATATCACTTTTATCATTCAAGTGTGGCATTTCATTTCTAAACTACTCCAATACATTCAGTTGTTTATAGACAAACCATTTCAAACTAACTTGCAAAGTCTGATTTCCAATTTTAATATGTTTCCAAGGATACAAAAATGCAACATTAATTCCACGTACATTTTTTTTTTTTTTAAAACAGAGATCTAACTATCTCTTTTTCCATACAATAAAACATTGAATTCAATCCAACAATGCATAGGAGAGAAGATATTTCAATTCTTTATTAATTCCAATTATATACTTTACATACTTCAATGTTTGAAAGTAGTAACAACATTCTATTTATTTCTTTCCAATGTACAGAGCAGAATGTAAATGTCTTTCACAATTCGAATATATATATATATATATATATATATATATATATATATATATATATACAACATCATTTCTTCTTCACAAGTATACATTACAATTTCATCCACTTCCAAAGTGGGAAAGGTTACAAATGAAGTATAATTCACAAGGGACTGTCAAAATTGTATTTTCCTTTGCTCCAAACAACAACATGCAAGTTTCCTTTTTCACCAAGTTGATCACAACAAAAGAGGGGGAAAGGCAACACTCTCCACCCAACCAAGACATCCAATGAAAGGAGAATCCTTCCTTCATCATTGGCCCCTAAGCCCCAACCAAAACACAATAAGAGGTGTGATTCAACCCATGGAAACAACTAGCTTCCATAACACACAACATTCTTTCAACATACACATTTCATTTTAAAACACAATTCAACACAAAACAACAATTCACAACTGCATTTAAAGACATTTCAAAATAGAACTCAGGCTTGATCATGCAAGCCAAAGGAGCAAGGTCTATGGGGGAAGCTACTTATGCCTCCCAATTGGGAATTGGGCATCCACCAAGAACAAACCGTTAATAAATTTCACCATACATATCCTTATTCCCCCACAAATCCCTCCTTATGCCCCCCATAGATTTCCTTATGCCCCCCACAAAGTAAGAAATGTAAGCTATTTCTTTTCCATGGTGGATCCCAAACCCAAACTCCTCCAAAAATTTGATGCCAATGGCATTTCCTTATGCCCCCACATGGATTCCCCGTATCCTTCTTCTCGCACCATTCCTATGGCAGTCTACCCAACCAGCCAACAAATAAATCAAAACATGCACCATTCATACAACACAACAAGAAAATAACAACATGAAAAGAGAGTTAAATTCCTACCTCTCCATGGTAACTTTTGTTTCCAAACAGCAAGCTTCAAATGCCAAAAACATAGTCCAAAACAACAATCTCCCAAGCATGCAAATATTTCTCCAAACTTCCTCCAAAACAAGAGCTCCAACACAAGAAAATGTACCCCAAAGAAGTTGCAAAATGATTCAACAACCCAAAACAAGAAAAGAGTTTGAATTATATAGAAGAGGGAAGAGAAGAGGATGATGTGGATCCATGTAGGATGCCACATCACACATCCTCAAACTCAAACACAAAAGAATAAATCTCATTCTCCCAAGAACAATAAAGAGGTGGATAAAAATATGACAAGTTACTTGCACACTCCAAAAAGCCCACACCTCAAAGGACAAAAAAATAAATAAAATGTAAGATAGTGCAATCAAAACAAAGCAACATGATTAATAAAATTCATTATAAAAGTCCTAAAATCACTTCTCCAACCATAAGTATGGTTGGTAAATTAAATTTAGAGGCATGGGACAAGTTTTACTTGTCCCACAAGATCCAAAAACAGCCCCAAGGAAAAATTCAAATTTCGATGGAGGTGGAGTATTTCATACTTCAAAATTAGACTTACAAAAACTCTTACACAACTTACACATCCCTTACATATTTAATACAAATAGCCAAAACTTCCATTATTAATTTCCCATATCCCAATTTGATTTATTTAAATTTTAACCATATGATTTCTCACATTAATTCTCCACAACATAATTAAATAAAGAAACACATCACTAATAAAATACATACAACAATAAATAATTTAACCACATTAATAAAATACACAAACCCATGGTCACATATAAAGGAAATCCCCATGGGAATCCCTAACAAAAATACAACACACACATACACAAAACAAGTTGCCATGGTGACCTTGTCGAATTCACCTAGAATTCCATTGTGGTTGGTCTCCGATCCCCGATGTTTTGTTGTGATATTTTTAACCTACAAAATACAAATACCTCCTTCAACCTCATGGCCATATCAGAACATCCAACATGATATAAATGAAATCACAAAACCAACTATATAAATGAATTACAACAACATCAAAGTAACAACTACATCATTTGCATTTTTAATCAACAACTATATCATCATCATAAAATATCTATTTTCTAGATCTACTCATAATATCCAAAATCATATGTCCAAACAACATTCATGTCAAATAATATATCATCATCCACATATGAGTGTCTCTAATAATCATCGTGTATCATATCCAAATCAAGGTCAACAATAATCCACGATCAAATGTCTAACAACATACTAAATCAAAACATAATAATGCCCATAACGTAAACAACATTATCAAAATAAGCATCAAAAAGTGTCATAGGGAAGTGGGCACTACATTTAGGGAGAATTCAAAGGAATCCCAATCTCCATCTTGATTATTTTGTTTACTTTGAGGGATAATGAGAGGTCCTTCAATGAGAGGCCCCCACTATCCCTTTTAATAATTTCTCACTTTCTAGGAGAATGGGAGGCCTCCCATTCTAAATCTTCATTTTTTTACTTTGTGGGATTATGTCTCTTTCTCCTTGTAGATTTTTGTTTACTTTGAGAGAATGATGTCTTTTTATATCTCTTGTGAATGATTGTTTGAACTATTTTTTCACTCTAAGTGGGAATGACAGGCCCCAAACTATAGTTTTAAAGAATTTATTACTTCTAGGAGAATGGGAGGCCTCCCATTCTCCATCTTGATTATTTTGTTTACTTTGAGGGATGATAAGATGCCTTCAAATGAGAGGCCACCAATATCCCTTTTAATAAATATTCACCTTTCAGGAGAATGGTATGTTTCCCATTCTCTGTGTTGATTATTTTATACTTTGAGAGATAACAAGATACCTTACATTTGTATCCACTTTTGAGGATAATGAGAGGATTCCCATTCTCCGTGTTGATTATTTTTTATACTTTGAGGGATAATGAGAGACCTTACATTATTCTCAATATACTTGCTAATAATGATTCAATTTTAGGGAGAATCAGAGGAATCCACATCTCCACCTTGATTTTTTTGTTTATTTTGATCGACAATGAGAGGTATTCCAATGAGAGGCCCCAACTATCCCATTTAATAATTTCTCACTTTCAAGGAGAGTTTGATTCCTCTCATTCTCAATATTTCTCCTTGAATATTTTTGTTTACTTTGAGAGAATTATGTCTTTTTTATATCTCTTGTGAATTATTTTTTGAAAAATAAATGCACTCTATGTTGGAATGAGAGGCCGAAAAATATATTTTATAATTATTTATTACTTCTAGGAAGAATGGAAGTCCTCCCATTATCCATCTTCATTATTTTTGTTTACTTTGAGGGATAATAAGAGGCCTTCAAATTAGAGGCCAACAATACCCCTTTTAAGAATTATTCATTTTTAAGGAGAATGAGAGGCTTCCCATTCTCCATGTTGATTATTTTTATACTTTAAGGGATAACAAGAGACCTTACATTATTATTCAATTTTGAAGAGAATGAGATGCTTTCCATTCTGTGTTTATTATTTTTATACTTTGAGGGATAATGAGAGACCTTACATTGTTCTCAATATCCTTTTTAAGAATGATTCACTTTTAGGGAGAATCAGAGGCATCCCAATCTCCATCTTGATTATTTGGTTTACTTTGAGGGATAACGAGAGGTCTTCAAATGAGAGGCCCCCACTATCCCATTTAATAATTTCTCACTTTCAAGGAGAATGGGAGGCCTCCCATTCTCAATATTCATTATTTTTTTACTTTGAGGGATTATGTCTCTTTCTCCTTGAATATTTTTGTTTAATTTGAGAGAATGATGTCTTTTTATATCTCTTGTGAATTATTGTTTGAATTATTTTTTCACTCTAAGTTGGAATGAGAGGCCCTAAAATATAATTTTTAAGTATTTATTACTTCTAGGAAGAATGGGAGGCCTCCCATTCTCCATCTTGATTATTTTTGTTTACTTTGATGGATAATAAGAGGCCTTCAAATGAGAGGCCACCAATATCCCTTTTAAAAATTATTCATGTTTGAGGAGAATGGGAGGCTTCCCATTCTCAATTTTGATTTTTTTATACTTTGTGGGATAATACGAGATCTTACATTGTTATTCATTTTTAAGAGAATGGGAGGCTTCCTATTCTCCATGTTGATTTTTTTATACTTTAAGGGATAATGAGATACCTTACATTATTCTCAATATCCTTTTTAAGAATGGTTAACTTTTAGGGAGAATTAGAGGCAATCAAATCTCCATTTTTTTTATTTTTTTTTAATTTTGAGGGATAATGAGAGGTCTTTGAATGAGAGGCCCCCACTATCTCTTTTAATAATTTCTCACTTTTAAGGAGAATGGGAGGCCTCCCATTACCAATATTCATTATTTTTTTACTTTTAGGGATTATGTCTCATTCTCCTTGTATATTTTTGTTTTTGTTGAGAGAATGATGTCTTTCTATATCTCTTGTGAATGATTATTTGAACTATTTTTTCACTCTAATTGGGAATGAAAGGCCCCAAAATATACTTTTTAAGAATTTATTACTTCTAGGGAGAATGGGAGGCCTACCATTCTCCATATTGATTATTTTTTTACTTTGAATGATGATAAGAGGCCTTCAAATGAGAGGTCACCAATATCCCTTTTAAGAATTATTCACTTTTGAGGAAAATGGGAGGCTTCCCATTCTCCATGTTGATTATTTTTATACTTTGAGGGATAACGAGAGACCTTACATTTTTATTAAATTTTAAGGAGAATGGGAGGCTTGTCATTCTCTGTGTTGATTATTTTTATACTTTGAGGGATAATGAGAAACCTTACATTGTTATCAATATCATTTTCAAGAATGGTTCACTTTCAGGGAGAATCAGAGGCATCCTAATCTCCATTTTGATTATTTTTACTTTGAGGGATAATGAGAGGTCTTCCAATGAGAGGCCCTAACTATCCATTTTAATAATTTTTCACTTTCAAGGAGAATGGGAGGCATCCCATTCTCCATATTCATTATTTTTTTACTTGGAGTGATTATGTCTCATTCTCCTTGTAGATTTTTGTTTACTTTCAGAGAGAATGATGTCTTTTTATATCTCTCGTGAATGAATGTTTGAACTATTTTTTCACTCTAAGTGGGAATGAGATACCCCGAAATATAATTTTTAAGAAATTATTACTTCTAGGGAGAATGAGAGGCCTCCCATTCTCCATCTTGATTATTTTTTTACTTTGAAAATGATAAGAGGCCTTAAAATGAGAGGCCACCAATATCTGTTTTAAGAATTATTCACTTTTGAGGAGAATGAGAGGCTTCCCATTCTTCGTGTTGATTATTTTTATACTTTGAGGGATAATGAGAGACCTTACATTTCTATTCACTTTTGAGGAGAATGGGAGGCTTCCCATTCTCTCGTGCTGATTATTTTTTATACTTTGAGGGATAATGAGAGACATTACATTGTTCTCAATATCCTTTTTAAGAATGGTTCACTTTTAGGGAGAATCAGAGGCATCCCAATCTCCATCTTGATTTTTTGGTTTACTTTGAGGGATAATTAGAGGTCTTCCAATGAGATGCCCCCACTATCACTTTTAATAATTGCTCACTTTCTAGGAGAATGGGAGGCCTCCCATTCTAATTCTTCATTTTTTTACTTTGAAGGATTATGTATCATTATCCTTGTAGATTTATGTTTACTTTGAGAGAATGATGTCTTTTTATATCTCTTTTGATTGATTTTTTGAACTATTATTTCAATCTAAGTGGGAATGAGAGGCCCCAAAATATACTTTTGAATAATTTGTTACTTCTAAGGAGAATGTGAGGCCTTCCATTCTCCATCTTGATTATTTTTTTACTTTGAGGGATGATAAGAGGCCTTCAAATGAGAGGCCACCAATATCCCTTTTAAGAATTATTCAATTTTGAGGAGAATGGGAGGCTTCCCATTCTCCGTGTTGATTATTTTATACTTTGAGGGATAATGAGATACTTTACATTGTTATTCATTTTTGAGAATAATTGGAGGCTTCCCATTCTCTGTTGATTATTTTTATAATTTGAGGGATATTGTTCTCAAATTTTTTATAATAGTTCACTTTTAAGGAGAATAAGAGGCATCCCAATCTCCATCTTGATTATTTTTTTACTTTGAGGGATAATGAGATGTCTTCCAATGAGATTCCCCAATATCCCTTTTAATAATTGATCACTTTCAAGGAGAATGGGAGGCCTCCATTCCCAATCTTCGTTATTTTTTTAATTTTAGGTTTTATGTCTCATTCTCCTTGTATATTTTTGTTTACTTTGTGAGAATTATGTCTTTTTATATCTCTTTTGAATGATTGTTTGAACTAATATTTCACTCTAAGTGGGAATGAGAGGCCCCAAATATAATTTTTAAGTGGGAATAAAATTTAAGAACAAAAGGGTGAAAAGAGAATGAGAAATTTTTCATTCTCTCTCAACATTTATTTTTGAGAGTGAGGGAGAATGGAAGGCCTCCCAATCTCCTTAACAATTATTATTTAATTTTTATTGAGAATAGAAAGGTTTATAATTTTGGGTAAAATATGATGCATCCAAATCTCCCTCATAGTGAAAATATTTTCTTTCTTATCAAAAACAAAAACAATAAATAAGGAGAATGGGAGGCCTCCCATTCTCCCTCAAAGTGATAAATCAATTCTAAAATAAAATGACAAAATTATCATTCTCATTTAGATTTATTATTTCACATTATAAGATAGTACTATGCATATTATCCCTTAAAATAAAAATAATAAATAAATAAAATCAAAGGCCTCCCACTCTCCCTCATTGTGAAAAATCAATCTAAAGAGAATTTGATCTAATTTTTCACATTGAGGGAGAATGAGAAGCCTCTCATTGTCACTATTATTTTTTTATCAAATTTGAGAGAGAATGAAAACTGTCCCATTCTTGTTTAGAGTATAAAAATTAAAAGAATAAATGTGAAGCCTCCCATTCTCCTTCAAATTAAAAAAATACTTTTGAAGGTGAATGGAGGTCTACCATTTTCCTTCATAATTGTTTTCATAATTTGAAGCGTAATGAGAGGTCTCCCATTCTCTTTCAATTTTTTTTTAATTTGAAAGAGAATGGGAGGCCTCCCATTCATTCTTTTAATTTTTATACTTTAAACAAGAATGAGAGGTTTCTCATTCTCTCTCAAAGTTGATAAAAATAAATAGTGAGAATGAGAGGCTTCTCATTCTCCCTCAATGTGAAAAATTAGAGAATGAGAAACCTCCCATTCTTGTTTAAAGTATAAAAATTAAAATAATGAATGAGAGGCCTCCCATTCTCCTTCAAATTAAAAATATTTTTGAAGGAGAATGGAGGTCTACCATTCTCCTTCATAATTTTTTTCATAATTTGAAGGAGGATGGGAGGCCTCCCATTATCCTTATTTTTTTAAAAATTTGAAGGAGAATGTGAGGCCTCCCATTCTTTTTCAAATATATATTTTTAATTTAAAGGAGAATGAGAGGCCTCCCATTTATTATTTTAATTTTTATACTTTAAACAAGAATGGGAGGTTTCTCATTCTCCTTCATAATTGTTTTCATTATTTGAAGGAGAATATGAGGCATCCCATTCTCCTTCAAATTAAAAAATAATCATGAAGGAGAGTGAAGGCCTCCCATTCTTCTTCAAATTAATAAAAACAATTATGAAGGAGAGTGGAGACCTCTCATTCTCCTTCAATTTGTTTTTGTTTTATATTGAAGGAAAAATTGAGGCCTTCCATTCTTCTTCAAAATAGAAAACATATTAAAAGTGAGATTGTGAGATTGGGAAGCTACCCATTATGCTTCAAGGTGAAAAATAATTTTTAAATTATCTTGATAGTTAATGATAATTGTAGTCATTTTTACTCATGTCACAAAGAAAGGAACCCCATGTGCGCGTCGACCTATCACCCAAATGTAAATTTGGGTGTTCACCCGAGGTACATGGGGGTACCAAGTCTCTCTTTTATGTGATTTTAGTGGGAAACATCATCTATGATTTTTGTAAGAGATTCTAGAAGGGAAGTTAGGACATACAAGTCCCGTGCTAAAAAGAACGAGCTCTGAGAGAATGTGAGAAGTTGCAGAAAATAAGCCTGGGCCGGAAAAATTGTGAAAATCGGCTAAGTCCTTGTCCTAGAAATATTTGGGACATGTGGGACACCAAGGCGCGGTTCAGCTGAAACGCCTCCAGCGGCCCGCGAAGCAAAGGGACATCTGGGACAAATGGACGCTGAAATTCCCGAATCGGCCGAAGGAAAGAAAATTTGTCCAAGTCCTTCACCGAGAGCAAGCGGGACAAGAGTACGCGGAAGACCCGAACCGCCGGTTCGGTCGAAACAGGAAACTTTCGCACTGGGACATCTGGGCCATGAGTGCGCGGAAGACGCGAACCGGCCGTTCTCGGCCGAAATGAAAATTTCAGCACTGGGACATCCGGGACAAAAAGACACGGTGGACGTGAAAATCTGGCAGGCCCGTGGACAAATCACAGCATGACACGTGTCGTCAAGGAAAAAGGTCCAAAAAGTCAAAGGGGCGAAGCTTTCAGCATCGATCCAAACCAATGAAATAGTGCCACATGTCTAAGTTTAAGGGGCCCACAAGAAAAACCCATGAAAAGGTGGAGAGAGGGAATTTCCCAGCTGAATCAGAACCCTGCCACGTGTCATCCAGATGGCAGAGCGCGGGAAAAGAAATTTAAAAATCCGTTTTCACTTGTTTTGTGCCCTAAATCTTCAGATCATCATATCTTTTGATCCAGAGCTCGAATTTGCACGTTCTTGATATCAACGGAAAGTTGTTGAAATTATCTACATGATTCTGGGATCAATCTTGCATTTTGGTGCTTTTTGGAGGGAGAAAATTAAGAAAACGTCTCTGACGCGTGGTGATAGGTAGAAGTAATGCTTCAACAACCAACTTTAATGCAGCAGAGATACCACGCCCCGTTAGATAGCTCGCCGTTTTGCCAAAAGCCACCGCTTCTACCATAATGAGATGATTTTAAATGTATCTAGAGGTGGTTGTGGTAGATTCAACTTTTCTCTCTCTTTCTTCTCTCATTCTTAGTATATATTGTAAAGAGGAGCTCCTTTAACAGTGGGACATTTTCTGTTTTGCACTCTTCCTTCTCTTCTGCTCGCAAGAGAATTTGTGGAGCTTTCAAGCCTCCCATATGGATTGTAATGTCATTTTTTGCCTCTTGGCCACTGCAATGTACTGTATCGATCCTTGAGCAATATATATATATATATCTCGTGATTGATTCTAAACCCTCTCATGTATTCATTGCTGTCATTTTTGATCTCTTATTGCAGTTTGGTCACCTGTGCATGGTGTTGTATTGCATTTATGTGGTCTGTGTTTAATTTTGCAAAATGGGTGTCCAACATTCCTCGGTGCATCACCTCCGTAGTTTAGGTTTTATTTTTATGCATTCTCTACCCTGTCTCCTTGGCAAATTAGATTAGGTTGTAGTAAAACCTCGCATTTTATCTGGTGCATCTCGAACAGAGGAATAGGAACCACCTTTTCTCGGAGAATCCTTTCTCATCTTTACAAGTCCCACACTTGGAGAAAGGATTCCATGTTGTGCAATCACACTGGGATGCCCAACATTAACCTAGAACCCCGATCTCGCATCCGTGGTGCTGTGAGTCTCGCAACAATAGTTTTGGCACGCGACTGGTGGGACACTAGAGGTCTCATTTTTATTGCAGCAAAGTTGATATGCATCTCTACATGCGCTTTCTTGCTTATAAGAGCTATTATTTGCATATCTCGCGACTCCATGGGGAAGAATCAACTCGGTTTCAGAGGTGCAGGCAGATTGAAAACTCATGAGAAGAATCACCACAAGGTCAAGAGTCGAGAAGAAGAAGTGTTGTTTGAATACCTCGCAGCTATCTCCGAGAAGAAGGCAAAGAGGAAGAAGGATTCAAAGGTCTCCATCTCCACCAAACAAACTCTCTCAACTCCTCCACCTCGACAGCATTTCTTTCAATATACAAGGGTTTTAAGGCCAATCAAAATGGCTCGTAACAACCCCTACGTCAACTTCACAGCAAGAGCCCACTTGCTCTCAATGCACAACATTCTGATCCTATTGCAGCCTTGAAGAACATTCCCTACTTCACCGGAGAAAATCGACTACTCCAGGTGATCATGTTAAAGATATTGCTAACCTTTGTGCAATCCATGAAATCGATGAAATGCAAGTGGCTGTCAAATTACTGGCATCTTCATTCAAGGGTAAAGCATTGCAATGGTTTAGGAGCCTTGGGGCTGGTTCTATTACAAACTGGAATCAGCTGTGCATTGCACTTCACGAGAAATTTGGAGAGAAGGGAGACAACTTGTCTCTTTTGGAGCAGTTGACAACTATCAAGAGAGCCCCCAACGAGCAGCTGACTGACTTCAACTTCAGATTTCAAAGGTCTTGGGATAGGATTCCAGTGGCAGTCAGGCCAACAGCAGGAGGTGCTTTTCTATATTACCTTAAAGCTTTGAATTCTGATATTTCTATGTTAATTCAATCCATGGGAGGCACAACAATCCCTATGGCTTATAACGCATTGCCATTAGAGCCGAAAACTATCTTATTCAAGCTGGTAAACTGGCTCCTAGGCCTCCTATGCCCTTGTATCCAAACTTAGAAAATCCAAGCACTAGTCAAGCACCCACTTTGGCTCCTATTCCCACTCCTAGAAATCAGAGTTCGAATGAAGCTTCCACTTCATCTCCAAGTGCTTCAAATGAACTCCAAGAGGTCATGAAATAGTTGCAAAATTTGGGAAATGAGCTGGTTACTATTAAGAGGCAGCAAGCCCAAGGTTTCAGACCTTCTTATCAACCTCAAGCTCAGCCTAATAGGCAGTTATACCAACCACAAATACCACCTAATCCAACCGCAAATATGAATCAAAATCAAAGCCAAGTAAGGCCTCCTGCCAATAGACCATTCCAGCCCTATAATCCAAATGCCATATCTGCCTCTAAGATATTAGTGCCAACACAGAACAACATTGCTCAGGAATATGATTGGTGCTTTCCATGCAACGAGCCTCACAACCAATCCATGTGCTTCAATGGTGCTCTCAATCAAGCACTAATGGTGACAACTACCGGTGTGGAGGGTGAGGGGAGTCAAGGAAACAGCCAAAGAACTAGAAACATTCCAACAATAATCAACCCCAAATGACACTACATTGGTGAACTGGCAAGCAGAAGATTTATGTGGCATGAATCAGGTAAGTTTCTCAAGGTGTTGCAGCCAACACAAGGTCAAAAAGGAGGAATCTGGGTGAAGAACAGCCATTAGCCCCAGCCAATCCACAACCTTCCATGGCTCCACAAATGATTGGCAAGCAGAGTCCAGTTTCAAATACACAAGGGCAGCCAAGAACAGCCCCTAGGCCAACTCAAATGCCAGCTATTGCTGCCCACGTGCAGGGAGTAAACATGCAAACCAAAGGACAGCAGAGAGATTCTTCATCACCATTCAGTATCATTGATCAGATGAAGAAGACAAACATTAACATATCAATGTGGGAATCCCTATCTATCCCAGGCCAAAGAGATCTGCTGCAAGCTGCCATGAAGGATTGGACAACTTCAAATCAGCGGGTTCAGATGCAAGACAAAGTGCTTACAAATGCTGCCCAGCCTGAAGGAAGTCATGGAGGACAACAAGGTAAAATGTTGAAGCCCCCTCCTTTCTATGTTTCATTAATCATTGGGGATAAACTAGTACACAATTGCATGATTGATTCCGGGGCAAGTAGCTCCGTGATGCCCAAGCAAATAGCTGATCAGCTGGGTCTCGAATATGAAGTAATATCTAAAGGAGTAGTGCAATTGGATGGGACAGCAATAGCAACAGTTGGAGTGATTAAAAACTTGAGTCTTACCTTGCATGCATGTCCAAATGTTGTTGTCTTACAAGATGTATCAATCATAGACCTTCCACCACTCTTTGCCCTTTGCTTGTCAAGGGACTTCACAGCCAAGATTGGAGGGTATTTGTCTGCTGATTGGTCTCACATGTTGTTTAGAAAAGGTATGGAACTAAGGCCACAATCAGATCTCGAACCCATTGCAAACTTCCATATTGAGCCTTACGCCCCAAGTCAGATTAATGCCAATTGCTCAGCATTTGATCAAGAAGATCACCCTAGTACTGATGAGGCTGACACCAAGGTTGGAAGTATCCCAGACCTAACTCTTGATGAATGGGCAAACAAGATACATGCTTTTGATCCCTATCAAGAAGTAGAAGAATCTGAGCTGGGAGTCTATTGTATACACGAAGAAAATCAACCTGTTCCTAGCATCACCAAGCCAAGCCATAATGATGACAACGAGGTATGGCAGCTATTTTTTGACGGATCAAGGAGTAGGCAAGGTGCAGGAGGTGGAGCCATGCTTGTTTCACCCCAAGGAATAAAGTACTATTCAGCTTTTAGATTTCAATTTGCATGCTCCAATAACACTGCTGAATATGAAGCCTTGGTGCAAGGGATGCATTGGGCAATCAAGAGAAAAATAAAGAATCTGCAAGTCTTTAGGGATAGTGAATTGATTGTAAATTAGGTCAAGGGATAGCATGCTGCCAAGAATGATCTACTCAAAGCAAGAACAGGGTGTGGGACCTCATGAAATATTTTGAAGGTTTTGGCATCGAATCCATTCCCGAAAGAGAATCAAGTCACTGACGCTGTGCTTGCAGCAAAGAGGGGCAGCCTTTGACATTACGAAAATCATTCAACAAGACAAGGTATAGCCAAACATCCACGTGATTGTGAGGCCTTCAAAGGCTTGATAACAATGTCGGGCTTGGCAAGTGTTTGAGAATAACCAGAAATCATCAATTTCCTACAAGAAGAAGCTGAGTTCTCTGCCAGAATCAAGACAAGTTGCATCAGCAGTATGGTGACCAAGTGGTGCAGTTGAGAACTAACAAATTACCAAAAGGCCTCATAACCTTGGAGTCAATCTTCAACCCGAATGATCAGTTCCGGAAGGAGAAGGAAAACATTCAAGTAAAGGGTGAGGATTCAGAGCCTATTTTAGTGGAAGAAGGCAAAACATTGCAGATTGGCAAAGTAAGTACCTCACAAGAGAAATCTGATTTTGTTCAGCTTTGCCAAGAATTTCCAGATGTCTTCGCTTGGAGCTATGAAGACTTGAGAGGATTCAATCCATATTTGGCGCAACATACCATAGAATTGGATCCAGATGCTAAGCCTATCAGGCAGAAGCAGAGACCAGTCAACCCTCACATTGAGCCTCTGATGAAGAAAGAGCTAAATAAGCTAATAGAGGCAAGCATTATATTCCCGATCAAGCACTCAAGCTAGGTTGCTAACTTGGTTCCGGTCAGGAAGAAGAGCGGAGAAATTAGGTTGTGTGTGGACTTCCGTGACCTCAATAGGGCATCTCTCAAGGATCATTATCCACTCCCTTCCATGGAGAAAATATTGCAAGTAGTATCTGGTTCAGAGAGATTCTCTCTCCTAGATGGCTACTCAGGGTATAATCAGGTGATGGTAAAAGAAGAGGACCAATTCAAGACAGCCTTCACAACTAAATGGGGCACGTATGCTTACAAGAAGATGCCATTTGGGCTGTCAAATGCTGGTGCTACCTTTCAAAGGGCAATGGACATGGCGTTCAAGGGCTTGATCAACAAGATAGTGCTGATATACCTTGATGACATCACTGTATTCTCCAAGAATGCAGCAGACCATCTCTTTCACCTCAGGCAAGTGTTTCAGAGGTGTAGAAAGTTTGGAGTGTCTTTGAACCCCAAGAAGTGCATCTTTCTTGCACATGAAGGAAAGCTCCTTGGCCATATTGTCTCGAAAGAGGGACTGGCAATTGACCCAGAGAGAGTTGAAGCCATAAGAGCACTGCCATTGCCAAGTCACAAGAAGGCTCTTCAAAGCTTCTTGGGAAGGATCAATTTTGTCCACAGGTTTATCCCAGATTTTGCAGCCCTTGTCAAGCCCATCACCAAAATGTTAAAGAAGAGCATGGCTTTTAAGTGGATAGCAGAAGGCAAGGAGAGTTTTGAGGCAATCAAAGAAGCTATCTCTCAAGCACCAACTCTCATTAACCCAGACTTCTCCAAGGATTTCATCCTCTATGCATTTGGAGGTGATGACACTATCTCTGCCATTCTGGTACAGCAGAACAAAGATAATGATGAGCAGCCGATTGCCTTTTTCAGCCAGAGCCTAGATGACTGCGAGGTGAGGTACTCTTTTATTGAAAAGCATGTACTTGCAGTAATCAGAAGCTTGAAGAAATTCAAGCATTTAGTCTCAAACAACAAGGTCCAGTTGCTGGTCTCACATGCTGGAGTTAAAGACTTCCTCCTCAACAAGGATTTGAATGAGAAAAGGGCAGGTTGGATCACCCATGTCATGGAGTATGACATTGATATCAAGATCACCAAGCTGGTAAGAGGGAAAGGACTGTGTGAGCAACTGGTTTTGGGGAAGCAAAAGGAAGTATGCAACGAAGAAGAGGCTGTTTTGACAGTCCAGGACAATCATGAGCCAAGTGGCAATCAAGAAGAAGATGATGCTTCCCCCACTCCTTGCTGGACCCAAGATATTATGCACTTCCTAGGTATAGGCCAGTGCCCCCTAGAGATGAACAAGACCCAAAGGAGACACTTCAGGTTGCAGGTTGTTCCATATGCCATTGTTGATGGAGTTTTGTTCAAGAAAGATGTGAATGGAGTGCTGCTGAGATGCATTAGCATAGATCAGATTCAAAGGGTGTTGGAAGAGTTTCATGGTGGACCAGCTGGTGGCCATTTTGCACCAAGAGTGATAGCTCTAAAAATCATGAAGGCTGGTTATTATTGGCCTAAAATCTTCAGTGATTTCTATGCATGGATCAAGAGGTGTAAGAATTGTGCATTCTTCATAGGAAAAGAGAAGTTTTCTGCCCTTCCATTGCATCTAATCTTAGTTGACCAGCCATTCATGCAATGGGGTTTGGACTTCATTGGAGTCATTAACCCCAATTCAAGCCAAGGGCATAAATGGATTTTGATAGCCACCGACTACTTCACCAAATGGATAGAAGCAGTAGCACTCAAAGAGGCAAATGAGTCTAGCATCCTACACTTTTATGAGGGAATAACAACTAGATTTGGTGTACCTGCCACAATAATCTCTGATAATGCATTGGCATTCATTGGATCTAAGGTGACTGAGTGGGCCGTCAAGAACGGTATTTACCTGAGCACTTCATCGAACTATTACCCTCAGGGTAATGGCCAGGCCGAGTCTACAAACAAGAACTTGTTAAGGATCATTAGGAGAACTCTTGATGAGAATCAGAAGTCTTGGCACACCAAGCTGAAATCAGCCTTATGGGCTGATAGGATCACTCCCAAAAGATCCACAGGTAACTCTCCATTCAGGCTTGTCTATGGAAGAGAGGTAATCTTGCCCATGTCACTTGAGTTACCAACATTGGAACTCATGAAGCAGCTGGAGTTACTTGAATTTGAGCCCATGGAGGTGAGATATGCAGAGTTGATGGAGCTGCAAGAGATCAGAAATCAGGCATCCCAAGCAATGGAAAAGGATCAAGCTTTGATCAAGAAAACCTTCGATAGAAAGGCCAAGGATAGATCTTTTCAAGTTGGAGATCTAGTGTTGAAATGGGATGCGACGAGCAGCAAACCGGGAAGGCATTCAAAATTTGATGCTATTTGGAGTGGCCCATACATGGTCACAAAGTGCAAGAGTAGCAATGCTTTCCAATTGGCCTCATTGGATGGTGAAGAACTGCAGATTCCAGTAAATGGAATCTATCTCAAACATTGCTACTGAAAATAAAAGGTTCACCCTTGTAAATATTAGTCTAGATTTCAATTCCTCTAAGTGCGTATGCACATTGTCTTGTTGTAGTTAGGTTTCAGTTTCCCTAAGTGCTTTGGCGCAGGTTTTGTTGCTCCTGGATTGAGTTTTTACAGTTCAGCGTGCTCTCGTAGAAGGAGTTGTAGTATCAGGCTCATTTCAGGTCATTGCTTATGACTCCATGCCCAATGGATCGCTAAAAGGCCACTGGTCTTTTCATCTAGCAGGCAGATGACCCCGCTGAGTCACCAAATTGTTATCCAATTTCACCCCCCGGTTGAATTGATAACATACATCAGGATTCCCAAGTCCCAGGCTAAAAAAGAATGAGCTCTGAGAGAATGTGAGAAGTTGCAGAAAATAAGCCTGGGCCAGAAAAAATTGTGAAAATCGGCTAAGTCCTTGTCCTAGAAATATTTGGGACATGCGGGACACCAAGGTGCGGTTTGGCCGAAACACCTCCAGCGGCCCGCGAAGCAAAGGGACATCTGGGACAAATGGATGTAAAATGCCCGAATCGGCCGAAAGAAAGAAAATTTGTCCAAGTCCTTCACCGAGAGCAAGCGGGACAAGAGTACGCGGAAGACCCGAACCGGCCGGGACATCGGCCCGAGTAAACAGAAACTTTCGCACCGGGACATCCGGGCCGTGAGTGCACGGAGAACGCGAATGGCCGGTTTGGCCGAAATGAAAATTTCAACACTGGGACATCCATGACAAAAAGACACGGTGGACGTGAAAATCGGGCAAGTCCGTGGACGAATCACAGCATGACACATGTCGTCAAGGAAAAAGGTCCAAAAAGTCAAAGGGGCGAGTTTTCGAGCACTGATCCAAACCAATGAAATAGTGCCACGTGTCCAAGTTTAAGGGGCCCACAAGAAAAACCCATGAAAAGGTGGAGAGAGGGAATTTCCCAGTGAATCAGAACCCGCCACGTGTCGTCCAGATGGCAGAGCGCGGGAAAAGAAATTTAAAAATCCGTTTTCACCTGTTTTGTGCCCTAAATCTTCAGATCATCATATCTTTCGATCCAGAGCTCGGATTTGCACGTTCTTTATATCAACGGAAAGCTGTTGAAATTCTCTATATGATTCTAGGATCAATCTTGCATTTTGGTGCTTTTGGAGGAGAAAATTAAGAAAACGTCTATGACACGTGGTGATAGGCGTAAGTAATGCAAAGATACCGCCACTTCGTTAGGACAGCTTTTCGCCGCTTTTCCAAAAGTCACCGCTTCTACCATAATGAGATGATTTTAAATGTATCTAGAGGTGGTTGTGGTAGATTCAACTTTCCTCTCTCTTTCTTCTCTCATTCTTAGTATATATTGTAAAGAGGAGCTCCTTTAACAGGGGGACATTTTCTATTTTGCACTCTTCCTTCTCTTCTGCTCGCAAGAGAATTTGTGGAGCTTTCAAGCCTCCCATATGGATTGTAATGCCGTTTTTTGCCTCTTGGCCACTGCAATGTACTGTATCAATCCTTGAGCAATATATATATGTCTGTGATTGATTCTAAACCCTCTCATGTATTCATTGCTATCATTTTTGATCTCTTATTGCAGTTTGGTCACCTGTGCATGGTGTTGTATTGCATTTATGTGGTCTTTGTTTAATTTTGCAAAACGGGTGTCCAACATTCCTCGGTGCATCACCTCCATAGTTTAGGTTTTATTTTTATGCATTCTCTACCCTGTCTCCTTGGCAAATTAGATTAGGTTGTAGTAAAACCTCTCGCATTTTATCGGTGTATCTCAATAGAGGAATAGAACCAGCCTTCTCTGGAGAATCCTTTCTCATCTTTACAAGTCCCACACTTGGAGAAAGGATTCCATGTTTGCAATCACACTGGATGCCCGAACATCAACCTAGAAGTCTGATCTGC
This sequence comes from Taxus wallichiana var. yunnanensis, assembly GCA_018340775.1. Lineage (NCBI taxonomy): Eukaryota > Viridiplantae > Streptophyta > Pinopsida > Cupressales > Taxaceae > Taxus > Taxus wallichiana. Next base: position 539,836,402 of record CM031238.1, read on the forward strand.
ATCCGGGGTGCCGTGAGTCTCGCAACAACAAGTCTACCTCCAGCTTGTTCCATATGTCAACCTTGCTCTGTGCCTTTTGATAGAGGTCACCGATCAAGATGCTCACATCATCAAAACTTAGGCCAATTCCATGGGCACCCAAAGTGTCAATGATCTTTTCCATCTCCTTACCTAGGTCTTTGATCGTGTCCATCCTCCTGGTAATCTGAGGGTATAGTTCTTTCAGCGCCTTGATTGAACCCCTTTATGTTTCAATCGCCTTAGATTTTCTTTCAAATTCGGCAAGAACCTTGTCCCTCTCTTCCTTGTTTCATTTATTCTTCTCTTGTAACTCCTCTATCTCTACTTTGAGTGTGGCGACCAAGGTGTTTGTTACCTTATCCCTATCTGCGCAAGTATTATATGTGGCCTCTGTAGATTGGGTGGAAATTTTAACCTCTGTGAGTACCTTGTTATACTCAACAATGAGCGCAACCACCCTTAACTTTTCCTCTTCCTTTAAGCATGTAGACACTTCCTCTATAGACTCTAGGGCCAAAGGTCGTCTCTCCATGGTGAGGATGTGTGTTAGATCTTCTAAGCATTCTAGAATGGATGCGTACTTTTTCATGGGTGGCGCTAGGTCTGGGTGCTTTAAAATTATGGTGCTCTTAATAGACTCCACCTTCTTGTATACTTCATGAACCTTTTTCTTCTCATCCTTTAGCTCGTGCCTCAGCTACGTGCTTTGATTAGTTCTTCTTGCTTCAATCTCTTGGCCTTCTCTACCAGCTCCTCTTCTTTCTTCCCTAGCTTTCCCTTTAGCACTTTTATACTATCATTGCACGTAAAGATCCTAGCCTTTGTCTCGACTATGACCTTGTTGAGCGCGTTACATGCACTCCGCTCATCTAAGAGTTCTTAGGCATTTACCAAGGGATTGCTCTCATAGACTCTAGTATTGTTATGATTACTCCTTGGCAGACTTTAAAGTCTTGCTCGCCAATGTGCGATTCAAATGCCAAGAGAGCATCTTCTTCATTCTAGGGTATGTTCCCTCCTTTTCAAATGACCCCATGGCTAAAATCATTTATGTGGGTACAATGCTCTGGAACTACGTGTGTATCACCTTCTTTGAGTCATCAACATAGCCCATCACTTATCTTTGCTCTATACCAAGGGTCCTCCTACCCGATCGCACACCTTTGGGAAAACTTACCGTTAGAGTGGGACCTCCTCCCACGCTATCATGCTCCTTTTCAATGTTTTCCTCTTTTCCTTCCTCCAACACTATGTCAACACTGCGCTCCAACTCTTGGTCTACTAAGGCCTCAAGCATTTTCTTTACCTCTCTCTCTGCTACCTTAGTGATCTGCTCCTTTGTGAAGCTTATGGCTTCCCACTTTTCCATGCCAACCTCCTCACTCTTTCCCATGTCTTGGGCGCCTTCCTCATCCTGGTACTCTTGCGCCACGTGAATACAAACTCCTATTTCTCTTCTTCGCTCTCTTCTCCTAAGTCATACATGCTAAAAACATGTGGCTCCTAATCCCTCTCAGGCTCATCCTCCTTGTTGTCATCTTCTTCACTCTCATCCTCTCTTCCACCCATGTACTTCTCCAAGCTTTTGGTCTCCTCCGAGTTAGCTTCCTCTTCCATCCTCTACTTTTTCCTGAGAGGTGGCTCCTTGATAGGGGATTCAGCCTCTTCCTCTTCCTCTGGTAACTTTTCCTTGGTGAGGGGTTGCCTAGGTGCCTCCACTTCTGGTGTCTTCTCCTTCGTTGGGGACTTCTTTCTCCACATGTAAGTACTGGAGCTTGGAACTTTTTGTCAGTATACTCACTGTTTGAGTAGTCTGCACACTTGGTGCTTCTTCTTCTCTTCCCCTCTTCTTGGGCACGAGCCTCTTCCTACCCATGGGATCTTTAGGTATGGAAACATCATTTTCTAGGTATATTCCCTTCTCAAACTTGGGCCTTATACAGAGGTATACGAATTCCACGGATCCTCCTGTAATGGGTAGCATCATTGGCCTTGTCATCTGGACCTCATGCGACACATACCTTTCCATGTACGCGTGATTACCGTCGGGTAGTTCAACCTTTTTTCATCTCTCTCTGTGCTCCCGGTCCAGACTACCCAGTTCTAGCTTCATCTTCTTGGATTCCTTGAATTTGTTTACTCCCGCTTGGAAGTATTGAGCTGTGAAAGTGAAGGGAAGCTTGCACCATGGGCTCCATGACCCATCTACTAGCCTAAACCTACCTAGGCAGAAATGTTGGTATACTGCAAACTCAGCTTCTCCTTCAGTGACTGCTAGTAGTTGTTTGGGAATCCTCCACTCTACCCCGAATGCATTCCTCAGGTGTGTATACCACTTCTCTAGTCACGCCTTATGGGGTGTTGTCATTGTGTCACATGCATACTTCTCAAATCTCTTCATGGGCGAAGGATCCTCGGCAGGGTACTCCCATACAAATTTATCTGGTGCGTGAGGCACTCCAATCTCTAAAAATATGATGGTTAGTAAGATGTTTCGAAGAGGATTTTGTCCCCCTCCTTCACGCAACTAAAAATATCCTCCGCGATGTATGTAGACAAGTTATATATGGTGCCCTCTAGTAATTTTCCTACAGACATGTAACCAAGGTTTATTGACCTGGGTCCATCTCTCCTAGCCATTCAAATTTGTTACCAGATGTGCGGCCATCTTCATCACTGGGTCCTTGATGTCTAAGATGTCGTAGTACCTCGACCCCTTCTTGCAGGCATATTCATGGTGATGGTTTCTTGAATTGCCTCCTTGTTGCTTAGGTCATCTTCCAAGTTGTTTCCTTCACATATGAGGCCTGTGAACTGAGAGATGAGTTGAGGAGTAATGTGCATCTTGTGCCCTGTAAAATGGAAGTAATCTTCATGTACTCGTGACATTAGCCATTGGTATAGGCACTCTAGTTTTCCAAAATAGGGCAACTCATAGAGTTGCAACAACCCTACCTTCTCCATCTTGACCTTAACATCATCATTGTAGATGGGCAATCCCTCTAGTGTCTGTTTTACTCATGGAGCACACTAATTATAGTGTCATTTCCTTCTTTATCATGTTTGTTTGATGGTTATAGTCACTTAAAGGAACGTTCCTCATGTGGGACTCCCACTCCTTACCCATCATTACCCCATCTAGGTATTGCATCTCTGCATACCACTCTTCATTCATATTACTCACGTCAGGTTCTTGCTGCTTGGCCTTGGCCTTGCCCTTTCCTTTCTTGGGTGTCATTGTTGAGGTCCTCCTATCACTTCACTCCCTCCTTGTTACTTTGTTCTTCCACTTCTTCCAGCCTCAGATCTCAAATCAGATGAAAAAACCTCTCGAACCCGTGCCCTAGTTTGTCAAACCCTAACTGGGATAAAACTTCCACAAGATGGTGCCTCCTCACAACTTTTCTCACGCCCATGTAACCCCTTCCTTTTGGTTTGTAAATCCAAACTGGCTGCTCACACTTCAATCTCATAGATCTTTCTTCACATGATCAAATATGGAAACCCTAGTTTTTCATAGACATAAAAATCACTTCTCTCTCTATTCGCAAAGTGAAAATGAAAGTGCCTCAACCCTTTACTTATAGATTTTCTCTTTTTGAGCATTAAATGATAATTCACCTACCACCGTAATTTTTTCATTTAATGTGTATTTTTCAAACAAAGCCCATCTTTAGTGCTTTCACTCAAGCGCCCAACCTACACGAAAACTCCTCTAACCTTCTGGCGCGTAACCAATCCCACCCGATAGGAGACTCTTACGCGTGCATAACCAACACCGAAGGCACTTCTTCTGTCCTAATTTTTGATCTCGCCTACCTCGTGTTGCTTAAATGCACTTTCTCCTCCTCAGTACGTGGGATCTAAAAGTAGCTTTATCCTAGCACCAACCATCCTTCTTCCATTTTTTTCTCCACACACTTCTTTCAACCGGGCCATTCAACATGGATTTTTAACATACACTTCCTTAACACTCCAACCATGCACTCCTTCACATTACTCCACCCCACACTTAAAACGATGCGTGGTCCTCTGGGCACTCACAAATTCTCCAAAATGGAAATAAGGTTATCGGTGGCCAAGGCACAAAATAAAACAACAATGCGAAAGGGAAAGCATAAAGGAAATTTCTAAACTAACTAGAAAAATTGCCTTATTTAAAAACACCGAGAAGACTTAGTTATAGTAACGCTTCAACCTATTCCCATTGAAGTGTCCAAGCAACTTTGTCCCATCCAAAGCACTTGTAACTAGCACACACCTAATCAAGGATGTACGAGATTGTGTAAGGACCCAACTAATGGACTTTTAACTTCCCAGAGTGGCGTAGAAGCTTAGAATCATATAGTAAAACCATCTACCCAACCTCAAACTTCTTGTTTCTAATGTAGCGATCATGTCAAGCCTTTTGCTTTTATTTTTCTTCTTGTTTGGCTCCACTCGCAAGTGATCATCTCTCATCAAACTTCATTAAATCATCAATCCTTTCTTCTAGTGCTTGCTCATCGGCTAACCCTCCTGCACACGCTATTCATAGAGAAGGAAACATAAATTCAACCAGCAAAATAGCTTCCGTGCCAAACACCAACTGAAATAGTGTGGCTTTGTTCAGCCTTTTATATGTTTTCCTATAAGCCCACAATACTGCCGATACTTTGTCATCCCAATCTTGTCTTCCAACATCACAAATTTTGGTCAAGTTATAACTCAGTATTTTGTTGAACACTTCCACAGTTCCATTTTCTTATGGGTGATAGGGCATAGTCTTGTGATGAGCCACCATGAACTCTGATAACAGGATCCTCATGGTCTCATTCAAGAAATGGATACCCCTATTTCTGGTCAAACTCAATGGGCATCCATACCTTGTGATAATGTTTTACCACAAGAATCTTGCCAATGTTGTTGCTGTATACAATCTTTAGTCGAGCTGCCTCTACCCACCTTATCATATAATCCATGTAAGTGATGACATAACGTGACCCAGTCCTACATGCCGCTGGTGCAATAGGTCCTACAAAGTCTATTGCCCACTTTTCAAAAGGCTTTGCACTAGGTATAGGGTGCAAATGCATTTCATCTCTCCTCCCTGGTTTGCAATTACACTGACAATGGTCACACACTTTACAATAGTCTCTATAATCCTTGTACAGGGTTTCCCATAACAAACCTTCCATTAATATCTTATGCATGGTGGAATCACCTACATAATTCCCACCTGCACTTCCTCCATGTGCTTCCTCTATGATGTCCAGGTGCTCATGCTCTAATACACACCTACACAAAACTTCATCACGTCCCAAATTGTATAAGTATCCACTGATTAACATGTAGGGCGTGGCGCGTATGGCCAACTGATTTTTCTCCAATGTCTTCATTCCTTCCGGTGCCACAACTTCCTTTAAAAATATTGCAATCTCTTCCAAGTCTGAGGGCACATGCCACAACCTAAACAGTTGTGTGTCTAGCATTATTTCCTCAATACTCTGCACATCCTCCCCTGAATCAATTCTTGACAAATGATCATGCCCATAATTTATTTTCCCAAGGTTCACTACAACGGTGAATTCAAAATCTTGAAACAACAACACCCACTAACATATGCGCCCTTGTAGAACAAGGCTTGTTCACCAAATATTTTAATGCCATGTGGTCGGTGTAAAACACAAAGGGTGTTGCCAGCAGATACTACCTAAACTTGAAAATCGAGTAGATCATTGACAATTCCTCGTGCTCAGTTGTGGTATAATTCTACTCTGTTGGTGTCAACTTCTTACTTGCAAAACATAGAGGATGATCAGCAATCCCTTCACCTGGTTGTATAAGCACTGCTCCAATAGCGGTCCCTGAGGCATCTACATGGACATGAAAGGGCTTGTCCCAAGAGGGGAAATGTAATATAGGTACGATGACAAGCCTATCTTTTAATGTATCAAATTCCCTCTATTATGCCTCTCCCCAATGGAAGGCACTTTTATGTCTAAGAAGCTCCTCTAAAGGCACGGCGATCTTGGCATACCCTTTGATGAATTTCTTGTAATAGCCCGTATGCCCAAGGAATTGCATGCACTACGCTCTAGCTAGTAGGCTCCCCTAACCCCACAATAACTATAACTTTAACGGGATCTACCAGCAAGCCCTCCTTACATATGATATGCCTCAATAAAGTCCCAAAGGGTGTTTTAGACACACACTTCTTACTATTGAGGGATATCCTCAACTTCCTACACCTCTCAAACATTAACCTCAAATTGTCACAATGGTCTTTAACCAAACCATACACTGTCCAATCATCCAAATAGACCTGAAGAAACTTATGGATGAAGTCCTGGAATGCTTGCACCACTATGCATGAGAAAATAACAAGTGCATTCTTCAACCCAAAGGGCATGACCGTGTATGTAAACTTCCCCACTCAGTGGTGAAAGTCATCTTATCTTGGTCCTCCTTTGCAATCCAAACTTGGTGGTACCTTGAAAATCCATCCGTAAAGGAATAGATTTCACGCCCAGCAACTCCTTCCAAAATTTCTTCAGTGAAGGGGGTTGGAAAGGGATCAATGACATAAACTGCGTTCAATTCCCTATAATCCACGTAGATCCTAATCCACCCATCCTTCTTGATGTTGATTACCATCGGACTTATCCACTCCGATTCTTCCACTGCCTCAATGATCCCAGAAGCTATCATTTTTTCTATTTCCTCCTTAACCTTCATGTGCAAATTGGGATTCATCCGGTAGGGCCTTTTTCTAACCGAGTGTGCACATTCCTTCAATTTTATCTTCATCTCCCCTAAGGAATGGTGAACACCTTTGAGCTCATGGTACCCGCATGGGAATAAATCCTCAAATTCACACAATAGATCAATGATCTTAGAAACTTCCTTCTCCAACCAATAATCTCCAATAATAGCTTCCTTAGGTTCTTCTCTCTGAACCGATGTTAACCTTCTTTGTCTTTAAGGGCTCATGGTAAGCACGCACGCGAGTATCAACACTGTCCACTACCTCACACATCCTGCTGCAATGGTTAACATCCAAGCTTTCGATTCCTCTCCATCAATCACATACACCAACTTTCCTTTTTATTTTTCCAAACACGCATGCTCAAGTTGTAACTCTTCTGTTTCCTCTACTTCTTCTTCAAAGCACACCCCAATCCTAGTTCACCTAGTAATTCCAATAGCCTATTCTCTGTCCTGGCAATATTCCTCATGGTAAGGCACTTGATACCTTACAAGGCCTTATCAACTAATGGTTTGGTACTCTGATACTCAAAGGTTTGAATAAGGTCAGTTGTGAGCTCTTGTCAATTCCTTGTCTGGTGGTGTGTCTTGGAATGATTGTACCATGCGCGTGCACAACCCTACAGTGTAGAATACAGCTTGTGCACCCAGAGGGATGGTGGCAAAGCTTCTGTGCCTTCTCTCTAGACGTGTTCACACTCCTTGATATGGAAAGAGGCAGGCTCCTTCCCATGGTAGTATTTGATGATGGTGGGCACATTGCTCATAGAAAATCTGACAAAGAGATAAATTCTTACCTCACGCCACTCAAAGGTTCTCCTTATGTGTATCCCACCACTGAGCCACTGTGCCAAGTAGGACATAACTTAACATACCTCTCCATTCCTTCCCATCCCTCCACTGAGCTTCCAACTCCTGCAGAAATATCTTAGGGAAGGATCCTCCTGAATACTTGGGAAGTTCTTTTCCTCCAAGGTGTCGAACCATGTGCACCTTTGTTACCTTGGTCACTAACCCTCTCAACTGTCATCCCATCAATTCATAAGTTCCATGCACCCAATTGTCACATGCTAGACTAGTGGTATCACTCACTGATTGAGCATCTTCAAACTGGATAACCACGTTAATAGGGTGTACCATCTTTGGGTCTCTGATTGAGCACACATATATCCTATACATAAATTCTTCCCCCAGTGGTTCAATATAGGGTGTTTTCTTCCCATCAGCCATGGGTATAATGACCCATTCCTCCTTTTTCTCTAAGATAATGTACCCTTTGTTGAACTGAAGGTCCGCATTGTTCTTGTAACACCAAGGGTGCCCAAGTAGTGCTAGAAAATTGTCCACCTTGACGAGCGCCAAGACTTTGAATTCCCCAGTAAACTTAGCTCCCTGGATAGTGATAGTTGCATCCTTTAAAACACCAATGGGAATTTCCTTAATTTTTTTTGCCATATATAGCACATTCAAAGATGGTTGTAATACAAGTCTTCCCATCTAATGCCATGCATCCAAAGTTAGAACATTGACCTCATCGCCTATGTCAATGAGGATATTACTGAGGAGCCATCCATCTACAACTACATTCAATGTGATCTCCTTATCATAGTCAAAGCTATGAGGGGGAAGGTTCGCATGTAAGACCTACCTCTCACACTCTCCTTTAGCACATGGTACCTTCTCCCTTAACCATGATCCTAGCAAGGGAATGATATTCTCCTACCTTAGCATTCTACACACATCCTTGACCCCATCTAGGTCATCCTTTGGTGCCTCAACACTCCTTCCCTATTCTTCCTTCCTAGATTACTCCTTTAGACACCTGGATTTCCCCTTCTAAGATTCGAATGCCATCCATGGTGTCCCGATATATCTCCTTTTGATGCGCGGGGTCTAGATGCTTTCCATGAATGACCTCCTCCCTTGAAACTAGGTTCTTCTATCTTGTTATCTCTCTTGTGTGTGTAACTTCTGCCCTTGTTTTTAATCCTATCACAAAAGAAAGGAATCCTATACACACTGGCCTATCACCCAATGAAAGTTGGGCACTCACCCGAGGCACGAGCGGGTACCGAATCTCTCTTTACTTGAGTTTAGTGGGAAACATCATCTATGATTTGTGTAAGAGATTCTAGAAGGGAAGTTAGGACATACAAGAACCATAGGGCTTAGAATGGCCTCTAGATCCTTGCAGTCATTTCAGACCGAGTACTTAATAGAATCCATAACATGTATTATGATAGAAAGAAACATACAAGCATCCATACTTAGCATGAAAGGAAAGAGAACTCATAAGAGAGAAGTATGCATCAGAATCATTGATATTCATGTATATATTATAACAGGTAACCTTATTACATCTATGGAACCATTACAAAGGGTTGCAGAGAAGTAGACCACAGTCATGCATTGCACTGGACTTATGTAACTAAGCTACCAAAAAGAAAATTTACAACCCCCAAGCCTAATGCATCCTCTCCCGAATACAACTATCCACTTAATAGAGTCCTCGCAGTATTTCTACAAAGCTCCACCCACTCTCTATGTATATCTTTTTGTCTCTATAGGTGCTTGTATTTATAGCTTTCCTGGACTGCCAACTCACCCTCTAACGCCCTCAGATCTAGTGCCAAGTGTCCAAATGTGGTCCTCCATGTGAGCATGCTTCTCTCAAGCCCGAGCTTTCCACTTTATCCCATGATGTTCTTCTAGAAGATTCTATCACAGGCATGCTCCTTCCTAGGCCAACTGTCATCAAGTTGGCATCTTATCCATGTGCAATCGGGTCATGCTTTTCACGTGTTTTCTCTGGACGTCCAAACTAACTAAGTCCCGAACCCTTGGTTTTGTCTTCGCAAGGCCACTCGCCATGGGATTCCTTAAACCCTTCTCTTGTGCACTTTTTCCTTGTGTGCCATTCCATAACTGGGATCTTGCGCACCTACGCACCTTCATACTTGGTCAATATTCTAGGGGTCCAAAATAATAAAAATATTGAGCTTATTCAAATAAAGTAATGCATTTAATAGTTTTTTTATAGATTCATATTCTTTTTTATTTAATCTTACAATGTGAATGTTGAAGTCAAAATATCACTCTTTTAACATTAAATAGTCATATGCATATAACTCTAAACTTAAAACCCCACAATTTCTAAATTCTAAATATTTGTTTCTCGTGCATTGCATTTAAAAATGTGAGAGTTTGGAAATAGTTCATTACAATGAAGATAAATTTCATAATAAAAATAAAATCAATACATGATTTTTTTTTTTGAAAAGAGAAGAAGAAATAACAAGAATATTTGAAACTGAAAGTCATACCAGAAGATATAGAAATTTACAGGTATTCTTCATTTCTTTAAACATCTTTAATCATGGTTTTTTACATTATAGGTAAGTTTAATAATAAAAATAAATTTCAAAGCTGATTTTTTTGTTTTTGAACATAGAAGAGAAGAGATAACAAGAATTTTTGAAATTGGAAGTGATAGTAGAAGAAGAAAATATTTACATGTATTCTTCTTTTTTAAAACATCTTTAATCGCATTCAAATAAATATGGAAAATGTAGAGAAATGGTACCTATAAAACGTGTATTTGTATTAATATGTAGTTTTTCCTTTCCTACTAGAAACTGAGATGCATATAACTCTGATATATTCCACTTCGAAGATAATCTTAAATAATGTCCTATGTAGTTGAGTTGAACTTGATATTTGTTGGATCAACCTTTAGTTTTTTCTCGAGATCATTTTCAAATCTTGTAGTTACTACCATGACTAAACGTTTTTTTTATCTTGAGATCACCTTCAAATCATGTAGCCTCTTCCATTGATGAAATTTTTTTATTGAGATAAATTTCAAATCCTTTTCGCTTCCATGATTATAACATTACATTGGGAGTTCATCATCTGGTAATCCTGCAAAAACTAAATTCACGAAATGGAAAAAATTTTTGACTTTTTTAAAACCCTTTTTGTAGTGTTTTAGATGCTTTGCATGGATTTTTTAAATTCAAAATAGGTGGGATGAATTTGAAAATGAGAATAGGTGGGATGAATTTGAAAATGAAAATAAGTGGAATGAATTTGAAAATGAGAATAGGCGGGATAACTATTTTTAATAGATAATCACTTTTTGACTCCCGTAAAAATTCAAAAATAAAAAAATGTTGGGTTTAAAATTTATAATAGAAAACTCTTTCAAATTCAAAATGAGGCGAGACAAATTTGAAAATGAAAATAGGCGGGATATCTATTTTTTTGAAAATAATTACATTTTTACCTCATTATGATTTTTTAAAAAATTAGGTGGGATAGTTATTATTCAGTACATATTTATGTATTTACTTGTGAATAGAAAAATTATTTACATTTGACAATATTAATTGAAATTTAAAATGATGGGGATTGAATTTGAAAGTTAAAATTAAAAATTGATACATAAATTAAAATAGTGGAAATAAATTAAATATAGCTAGACACCATTTTAATGAAAATAAAAATAAATATGATGAAATAACAATTAAAAATAGGTTGATATAAAAATTTAAATAGGTCAAAAATAATAATTATAAGTAGAATGAATAATTCTAAAATAATAATAGAGACAAATTATTTTATGTGTGATTAAGTGACATGTTACAAATACTTGAGTTTAAGTGGTTCATTCTAAATATTTTTAGTGAATATTATTTAATGTATAGTCATTTAGGTATATTTTTAAATTTAACATGCTATATTAAATTTTTAATATTTTTTGCAATAATGTTAAATTAATATATTGTTATTGAAATTTTAAATTACCTTGAAACTAGCTAGCTAGCAATTGTAAAATAAAGATCTAAACTAACTAGCAATGTTAAATTAATGTAATAATTTAACAATGTTTAATCAATATAAATTTATTGATGTTGAAACTAAATTAAATATTAGAATATTAGAATATTATGTTTTTGATAGGTGAATGTTGATAAGTTAAATATTATAATATTCATTATTATTTTTAATTAGTATTCTAAAAACACATCATTATGAGGGAGAATGAGAGACCTCACTTTCTCCCTATTAGTAAAGTTTTAAAATTTAAGGAGAATCGAGTCCTTCCATTATAAATTAACATTATTTTACTTTGACTGAGAGTGTGAGACATTATATTTTCCTTTGAACTTGAGGGAGAATGGGAGGCCTCCCATCCTCCATCAAATTAAAGTATTTGAGTGATAATGGAAAGTTGTTGATTCTCACTCAAAGTTCTGATTTTTAAGAAAGAATTAAGACCTCTCATTCTACTTTATATAAAAAAATTGATTGATTTTCACATTTAGGAAGAATGGGAGGCCTCCCATTCTATGTCATCAATGTTTATTCTCTATAAGATAGAAAAGGAGGCTTTTCATTCTCTTTTTATTTCTTTGAAATTGATGTAAAATCAGAGGCCTCCCTTTCTAAAATTTAATTTTTTAAAAAAGTATGAGGGAGGAAGGGAGATCTCCCATTATCTATCTTAATTTTTTTTTACAATGAGGTATAATTGGATGCCTTCCATTCTCCATCTTGATTCAATTTTTTTAAGGGAAAAATATAATAAGAGATTGAGAATGAGAGGTATTCTAATCCCTTTTAATTGATTTATAATTTGAGGGAGATTGGGAGGCCTCCCATTTTTCCTCTTGTTATTTTATTGAGGGAGAAACATTTTATTTATATTGAGGAAGAAAGGGAGGCCTCCCTTTCTAACTCATAATTATTTTTCAATATGAGTGAGATTGGGAGACCTACCATTCTCCCTCTTCATTATTTTCTACTCTAAGGTTGCAAAATATTATTAGAATAGAATGGTAGGCTTCCATTTTGTGAAAAAATGATTTATAATAGTAGAAATAATGACATGACTCTCTTTTCACCTCTTGATTATAAGTTTACTTTGAGGGAGAAGCATTGTTTTTTTCAAAATCGATAGAGAAACATTATTTTTTCAACATTGAGAGAGAAAGGGATACATCCCATTGTCTAAGAAAGTGATACATCTCATTTTCCATATCAATTATTTTTAGATATGTGTGAGAATGGGATACCTCCCATTCTTCCTCTTTCCCCATCTCCCTCTTGATTATTTCTAGATATGAGTGAGAATGGGAGACCTCCCATTCTATCTCTTGATTATTGTTTCTTTGATATTGAACACTATTATTGGAAAAGAATGGTAAGCCACCATTCCATGAAAGAAATTATCAGATTCAAAGAATGGTATGCCTCACATAACATGGAGAATTATTTTATAATTTTAAGGAAATTGAGAGGCCTACAATTTTCTCTTTTGATTGTAAGTTTATTTTGAGGGATAAAAATTATTATTTGCATGTTGAGATAGAAAGGGATATCTCCCTTTCTACCTCATAATAATTTTTCAATATGAGTGAGAATGGGAGACCTCCCATTCTCCCTCTTTCTTATTTTTTTACTATGAGGTTGAAAACTATTATTGGAAGAGAACGGTAAGCCTACCATTCCATAAAAAAATTATAATTTTAGGGAGATTGGGAGGATCATTTTTTCCCCTTTGAATACTATTATTGGAAGAGAATGATAGGAATTTTTCAATATGAGTTAGAATTGGTGACCTCACATTCTCCCTCTTTATTATATTTTTCCTACATGGTTGAAAATTATTATTGGAAGAGAATGTTAGACCTTTCATTTCATAAAAATATTATATAAGAAAATGGTAGGCCTTCCATTCCATGAAAATTTGATATAAATTTTAGAGAGATTGGGATTCCTCTCATTTTACCTCTTGAATGTAATTTTATTTTAAGGAGAAAGAGAGGCATCCATTTTTACCTAATAATTATTTTTCATTATGTGTAAGAATGGGAGACCTCCCATTCTCCCTCTTGATCATTTATTTACTCTTAGGTTGACAAAAAAATTTTTGAACAAAATGGTAGGCCTCCCATTCTAAGAAAAATTATTTATATTTTTAGGGAGATTGGAAGGCCTCCCTTTTACCCTCTTTATTGTAATTTTATTTTGAGAGAGAAGGGAGATGTTCCTTTTTACATCATAATATTTGTCAATATTAGTAAGAATTAGAGACATCCCATTCTCCCTCTTGATTGTTTTTGTACTCTGAGGTTGAAAACTATTATTGGAAGTTTACATGAAATATATTATCATAAAATAATGGTAGTCTTCACATACCATGAAAATTTGATTTAGAAACTTAGGGAGATCAATAGGCCTCCCATTTACCCTCTTGATTGTAATTTTACTTTGAGAGAGAAAAAACATATTTTCTACTTTGAGGGAGAAGGGAGGCCTCCCTTTCTACCTCATAATTATTTTTCAATATGAGGGAGAATGTGAGACATACCATTCACCCTTTGGAATATTTTTTTACTCTGAGGTTGAATTTTATTATCAAAAGAGAAATACCTAATGGTTAGGCCTCCCATTCCATGAAAGATATTCTCAGAAAATTTATTTATAATTTTACATCAAGGGAAAAATAATTTTTTCACTTTGAGGTAGAAAGAGAGACCTCCCTTTATACCATATAATAATTTTTCAATATGAGTGAGAATGTGAGACCTTCCATTATCTCTCTCTATTACTAGTTTATTATGATGTTGAAAACTATAATTAGAAGATAATGGTAAGACTCTCATTCTATTTAAAATATTATGTAAGGGAATGGTAGGCCTTCCATTACATGAAAAAATAGTTTTTATTTTATGGAGATTGGGAGGTCTCCTTTTTCCCTCTTCAATATAATTTTATTTTGACAGAGAAAAATTATTCTTTACACTTTGAGGGAAAAAGAGACACCATCCTTTTTACCTTACTATTTATCAATATTAAAGAGAATGGGAGACCTCCCATTCTCCCTCTTGATATTTTTAAATCTAAGGTTGAAAACTATTATTAGAAGAGAATGGTAGGCCTCCCATTCTATAAAACATTGATTTATAGTTTTACAAATATTAGGAGGCTTTCCATTTATTTTTATTGTAATTTTACTTTGAGGGAGAAAGGGAGAGCTTCCTTTCTTCCTCTTAATTAGTTTTCAATATGAAGGAGACTGGGAGACATCTCATTTTCCTTGTTGATTTTTTAAATATAAGGTTGAAAACTATTATTGGAAGAGAATGGTAGGCCTCTCATTCTATGAAACATTGATTTATAGTTTTAGAGAGATTAGGAGGCTTCCCATTTATTTTGATTGTAATTTTACTTTGAGGGGAAAAAAATTCACTTAAGGGAGAAAGGGAGAGCTCCCTTTCTACCTCTTAATTATTTTTCAATATGAAGGAGAATGGGAGACATCCCAGTCTACCTTTTTTATTTTTTTATTCTAAGGATGAAAAATATCATTGGTTAAGAATTGTAGGTCTCTCCTCCAATGAAGGGTATTATTGGAAGAGAATGGTAGGCCTCATATACCATGAAAATTTGATTTATAATTTTAGGGAGATTCAAAGGCCTCCCAATTACCCTCTTGATTGTAATTTTAATTTTTGAGGAAGATAAAATATTTTTTCCACTCTAAGGAAAAAGGAAGATCTCCTTTTCTACTTCATAATTATTGTTTAATATTTGTGAGAATGTGAGACCTCCCATTCTCCCTCTTGATTATGTTTCTTACTTTGATGTTGAAAAATATTCTCGAAGGAGAATGGTACTCCTCCCATTCCATGAAATATATTAGTGGAAGAGAATGGTAGGCCTCACATACCATGAAATTTTTTTGATAATTTTAGGGAAATTGGTAGGCCTCTTTATATTTTATTAATGCTTAATATTGATGATAATCTAAAACAATTATCCCTACTATTTTTTTAGTGAAAAATAATTAGATGTAATCAAGAATTGTTTATAGTTTATTTTCATTATTGTTGATATTGAGATAAATTTGTTCAAATGTCTCATTTGTATGAACATTATGGAAACACTTGTAGTTTATTTTCATTATTATTGATATTGAGATAGCTTTGTTCAAATGTCTCATTTGTAGGAACAATATGGCAGCACTTGGTCAAGTTTCATTTGTAGAAATACCACTACAAAAAGTTGATAGAGAGTTTGAAAGAGGTATTTTGGATGAAGAATGGTTTGTTGAAGTACATAAGTAGATAAATTTCATGATGACTTATGGATGTTTCAGATGATAGTTAATGATGTAATAGAAATTGGTATGGTTATAGTTATAGCTAAAACCAATAAATAAAGATGTGATCAAGGTTCAAGTTGAGAGAATTGATAACATCACAAGAAAATGCTATCTTTTGGAAATGGATCTCTATGTGGCCAATTATCGTAAAGATTTAATGGAGAAGTCAATACAAAATGCTAAATATTCTTGTGTTGGTTTTGGTTGGAATTTACCATTCCCAACTGATAGAAATAATAAGGAAGGTGTGGCTACATCACAAGAAATATATAGAGGTATGTTGCAAAGTCTTAAAAGGTTGTATGGAAAACATACAACATCTTCAATTCTTCATCTTCTTAATAGAAATTCTTCACACCTTGGAACTAATCCTGCACTTGTCAGAAAAATGACATATCACAGGCGTTCATATTTACCTTCATTAGAGGTAGATATATCTCTTTCCTCTTTCAAGGAGATGAAAAATATCCAAATAAAGAAGTTGAAAAGAAAGTAGAGACTCTCTTTTTAAAAGTAGCTCTAGAACTTAGTGAAGAGGTAAAACATTTCTTGTTTGATGAAAAGTGTTTTCTATTGATGTTTAGAGGTGTGAAATTGCACCTAAGATATCCAATTCAGGAAGCTAGATGAAGATGAAGTTTCAAAAATAGTTTCCTCAATGATACAAAATATGATTACAAATCCTTGAGATGCAATACTTCTTCCTTTCAACAAGATAACAAAACAACTTTCTGAAATTATAACAGAGGAGGATCTCATGGATGAGAACATCAATTTTTATATATTAGATGGGAAACACACCATTAGTGCCCAAAAGAAAATACTTTGCAATCCCAAATATGTTGATGTGCACAATCATTATAGAATGAGAAATTCTAGAATCATGGCCCACAATGTTCCATTGAGTACAATATATGCTATTTTCAAGCAAAAAATCAAACAAACAGAGTGTGGGTTGAGACATAGTTTATTGATATGATATCAAAATCAAGAGAGCTATGGATAAGTTGTGGAAGACCCAAACATCCAGGAAGGGGAAATGAACAGTCAAAGTGGAAGGTGTGTATTATAAATTTATTTCAAATTTATATTTATTGTTAAATAAAAAAATTAACACTCATGCTTGTAATAAATTTAAATGTAGGGTTCATTAAAAGGTTCTTGGATATATTTGAAATAGAAAAATAAGAAAGTTTGCATGATAAGTTGACATTTGTGTACTTTCTTGATTCTATTTGGGAAAAGTGGGAAAAAAATTGAACTATATAGATTGGGTGCATTAGCATGTTCACCCAAAAATACAACCAAGATGAATTCACAACAAATTCAATAAAACAATTCAGTGCTAATTTTTAAGTGCATACATGGGCTTGATGAAAATGAATTGGATTGTCTTGCTGATGAGATATATGAAGGATGTGTTTGGTTGAGGACATTAGTTGAACCTGGTCAAAGAGCTGAGACCATTTCCAATTATTGCAAAATAATTAAGGAAGAAAGAAACACAAAAGAAAAGATATTTGAATATGTTTGCATGAAGGATGGTGACAATTGTACAAGACTTCAATGTGATGCAAAAATGTGGTAAATAAATATGGAATTCATAGAACCCATTTGGCTCAATTATGTCACATAATTGGTGAAGAAAAACACTTTGTTATTGGTCAAAAAATTCTCAAAAGGGAAATTCAAAAATTCAGAAAGGAAAAGAAATTGCTAAAAAGGGAAAAAGAAAACTAAATGAGGCTAAGGAACCAAAAATACCTATAGCTGCAACACAAATATTATATTTTTATATTCAAGATTTTCACAACAATAATCTATCCAAAGATCCAAATACAGATAATTTTACTTATTGTTGTAGTTTTCCATTTGGACTCAGAACAACATTGAGAATATTTCTAGTTTATCTATGCTTGCATGTGATCTTCTTGTTATGGATATGTGTAATATTGTTACTGATGTAACAATAAAGGACCTTATTGACATGTTCACATTTTTGGGAACAAATGCAAGTAGATGTGTTTGTGTGTTTTTGGTTCCAATTTTAAAAGTACCAGTTGTGGCAGAAGTTGTGACAATATATTGCAGAGATGTTAAGGATAATGTTTCAGAGCTTGATTATGGGTGCTATAGATTGTATACTTCCCATGGTTTTGATGGGTTTTCAGTAATATGCGTTGTTTATGACATCCATAACCATGATGAAGAGGAAGAAAAAAATCAAGTTGATTTAGATTGGGAGCATAATGAAGATGAAGTGAAAATTCCTTCTTGTAATGATCTTAATCTTATTGGGTCAAGGCATCCATTCCGATTTGAGTGAATGGAGTGTTTTTGGAACAATTTGATAAA
This sequence comes from Taxus wallichiana var. yunnanensis, assembly GCA_018340775.1. NCBI lineage: Eukaryota > Viridiplantae > Streptophyta > Pinopsida > Cupressales > Taxaceae > Taxus > Taxus wallichiana. The sequence goes on from CM031238.1 coordinate 539,854,697, forward strand.
AAATCACACACAAGAGGAGAGCAACATTATCTCCATTTATACATGATGCACATTACTTCCAACATTTGTAAAAATAGGTGATCATTCTCTTGTATCAATTGTTGAAAATGTTGACCAGGAGTTATTTATGAAGACATTTTACAAGGAACTCTCAACCATTGAGGATTCATGTGCACGTGGTGAGTTTTGTACCTTTCTATGATTATAATTTTTTATTTTAGAAAGAGAAAAAAATTAAATTATTATACTATCAAAATGTATTCTCTTAAATTGAAGTTTATTTTGTATAAGATAATATTTTTTGCACATTGACAAATTGAGGAAGTATGTGATACCTCTCATTATCCCTATAATTTTTTTCATGTGGCCTACAGATTCTCCCTTTGATTGTTCTACTTCACTCTAGGGGAGAATGTGAGGTCATTCATATTCTCCATGAGATTTTCATGTTGACGGATAATGGGAGGCCTCCCATTCTTCCTTTAATTATTTTTCCACTTTGAGATAGATTGTTAGGCTTATCATTCTCCCTCTTCATTGTTAATTTCACTTCAAAATTTTAAAAGTTAGATAATTACTCATCTTCACCTATTTTACTCTTTAACGATAATAGGAAGCCATCATTTCTCATTTATGATTTTATCACATTGAGGGAGAATATGAGACCTCATTCTTTTTATTTTATTATTTCAATTTTGGAGTCTATTTTTAATTTTACAAATATGTGAACTAAACAAAAATTTGATTTCACATATTTATATTTTAAATTGAATTTTATTTGTTACAAATTATTTTTAGTTTATGAATGTTTTTTGATATCTAATTGGTCACATACTTAATGATGTAATAATTTGTGATCTCTTTTTAAGATGTTTTTTAACTACCATTTTCATTATTTTTTCATAATTGGTCTAATATTAGTGAATATTTGTTTGTAGGTGTGGAAATTCAAGAATTGAGTGTCTCTGAAACATATAAAGAACCACTTGCATTGATTGTTTTGAATTTTAAACGAGGTATTGACTTGGATGCAAAAAAACAATAGTTTCTAAGAAACATAAATGCATATCTAATCAAAAATATTTGGAAAATGTTCTTGAGGAAGAAGATCCAATCATACCTAATGTTGTAAAATATCAAAAAATATAGAGAATCAAGAAGTTGAGCAAGGTTTGAATAACACTGCAATTGAAACATGTAATTAACTACTCACTTTTAAATTTCATATAATATTTTTTGTTGCAATTAGTGAATTTAAATGATTAATTATATGAAACATTTATTTGTAGTTCCTGATGAAAATATAGATGGAGAGTCAACAATTCAAGGCCAAATACCACAATCTTTAGGTGGGTAAGTGCAGGAAGTTGATGGACAAATATAGGGTCATTCGTGGACGTCATATTGCAAAAATAGTGAAATCTCAACTTGTAGGGATTATTAGCTATACACACACTCTAAATTAGAAAAAATTATATAAATATGAATCGTAGCATTCGAATCTAGTTTCTAAAATACTAATTTTTTTAAAAAACAACAAGTTTAGCTATATTAAACACTTAAAATTATATGACTTAGTTTTTTTTTTTTTAAAACTTATAAGATTGTAGTCCGTTTGCCCGCATTTTGGATGACCAAATCTTGTTATTTTTTTTTCCTTTGGTGAAACATTAGATGTAGTTGTCTATCTTGGGATGGATTTTATTTTGTATTTTTTTAGCAATATTTTTTTTTTTTATGATTTTTTCCATGAAAGTGGTCTAAAAATATTTAGAAAACGGAGCGCTTTCTGTTTGCCTGCCATAACTATATCAAAAAATATCGAAATTAAAAAAAAAATTAACGTATATAGAATTTGTCCACGCTTGGGATGGTATAATTTTTATCATATTTTGATAAGCGAAACAAAATTTACAGACTTAAACGTAGACATGAACATTCATGGGAAAAAATGTCTTAAAGACCTATTGTTAGTAAAAAATTATAAAATGATATTTATCTTATTCTATTCACTTTAAAAACAATATTTCTACGAAGCTAAGAGTCTCCCCTATGCGATGGCACCATTTTTGTGAAATGTTTTCAGTTTTTTAGCATGGTTCAAGTCTTTGGAAGAGTAGATTTGAGGTTTTTTGACCTTTTACACTTCATAATGACCTTCCATAGCTTTGGTTGGGGAAAAACAAAGATTTTCCGAGGCTTAGGTTTGGCAGATAGATCCGCATCGAGTATAAAGCGCACGTGGTTTTTAAACATAAACCATCGCGCTTTATAAACCACGATCACACGTTTATAAAGCGCCATGGTTTATAAATCATATTTACACACATCCCAATGTCTAAATTACCATGTGATTTTTACTCTCTACCTTACCGTATGAATTACTGTGAAAATTTATCTTTTTTTTTGCACGTGTTTTTCTTATCACTAGAAGCAAAACATCATGGGAGACAAAAACGAAGTCAAAAAAGGAAGTCATTAAGTAAAAAAATACCAAATGAATTAGAGGCCAAAAAAATTCAAAATGTTGAGCGAATGCGGAAACTTCATGAATCTAGAAGAGGTTCATCTTCAATCCCAACTATTGTAAGCAATGAAGAACTAGGTAATGTTTCTACTTTATCAATGTTGAAGTTGAATTAAATACTCGTGATGAAGAAGTTTTTACTATCAATGTTGAAGAAGAATTAAATACTCATGATGTAGCAAATGTTGAAATTGAAGGAGACAATGAAAATGTGAATAAGGAAATTCATGTTGAAACTGTAGACAAGCAAAATTTGACAAAAACACCTCCTAGGATTTTATGTAAGAAACCTAATTTTTTATTGAAATTGATGAAAACATTTTGAAACCAATGTCTGACAAACTTTCTGAATGACAAATTAGAAGAAAAGCCACTGAAATTTGGGATAATCATTTTAAAATTTTAAATGATTCTCAAAGATGTCAATTATTGGTTAGTTTGATGAAATTGATTAAAATGAGACCTACATTAAACACCTTAGGATTGACAACATCTAATATACGTGGTCAAACCTCTACAATTGTTGAAAACCTTCATGATGCATATCACACTCTTGTTGGTGTCAAGAGACGCACTAGGGATAGTAATATTGTGCGTCGTGTACTTGCTACTAGTGTTGTAAGTGAATCAATAAAAAAACAACATTTGATTACACAAACAAGTCGAATGTTGCAAGTTAATCGAAAAAATCTAATGAAAGAAATTGAAAGACGTAATATCCTTCAATCACTCAATAATGCCGATTTTTGGGCATTTTCTGCTAGAGCACCGCGTAAGGACAAAAATAATTTTGATGCTATAAGAGAAGTTGTTATTAAATTTTGGCATGATAACACTAGAGTTTCACCTAATACAAGAGATGTTATAAAATGGAGAGTTGGTTCTACTAATCGTGAACCACATCCAAAGCATTTCTTAGATATGACTCAAACTCAATTTTTCGTAAGTTTGAACAAGAGAATCTGAAATTAAAATTAGTCAACATTTTTTTGAAATGTTGAAACCATTCTATGTGAAAATCAACCATGCTCGCACCACTTGTTGTTGTAGGCAACATGTTGAATTTGTGATGCATTATGCTAAATTTTTACGTATTCGTTCTAATTTTCATTTTGAAACTATGTTATCTGAATGTGGTGTTCAAGTTCCACCAATATCTTCTAGGGATTTCATTCCTACTATATTTTGTGAAAAGAAGTTGGACAATTTTTTTATAGTCAGGATTATTTAGATGGAAGTTGTAGTACATGCGGCGGATTACCTAAATTGGAAAGTTACATCCATGAGAAAATTGAAGGTACAATAGGACATAATTTAGTTGAGTTTGATAAATATAAATCAATTGCATACCAGTTGAAAGATGGAAAAGAGTCAAAACGGTGTGAGCTAGTTACAGAACAAATGCCCATTTTTCAATTTATGAGAAAATTTAAGGATGAAATTATTTATGAGTATGCGAGGCATACACATAGAGCTCGATGGTTGGATGAACAATTCAAGCTATGCAAAGACACATTTCCTATTGGTACTATTGTTTTAGTGGTTGATTTTGTAGAGAATTACACATTGCAACCACAAATGGAGGTTCAATCGCAATATTACAACTCAGTACAAGTTGCCATTTTTGTGCATATAGCATTTCTACATTCTCCTGATAGTACAGAGAATGATCAAAAAAATTTTTTAAGAGAGTACCACTTTTATATCAGTGATGATCGTACTCATTCTACTAAATTTGTGTAAGGGTGTTTCCAATTATTTTATGGAAACTTGTCTGATAGGGACATCCACTTCAAACAACATTATATATGGTCAGATAATTACACGTCTTAGTTTAAGAATGCACGAATGTTTTATTGGATGAGCAAAATGCACGTCAAGATGGGTGTGCAACATATTTGGAGTTTCACTGAGGCTGGACATGGAAAAGGAGAGCATGACGGTGCAGGGGCATGTGTGAAAAGATCTCTTGCAAGAGAAGAGTTGAAGTACAAAGATGGTGCTAAATTAAAAGATGCAAAGAGCATAGTGGAATGGTGTACTGAAAACATGGTCCGAGGTTCTCAAGAAAATTCCACAGTTTGTAGATATTTTTGGTTGATAGAGGAACAACATATTGCTAACTACGAGGATTGTATGACACTCACTGGGTCCAGTGATATGCACTCATTTTGTAGCTCATACGCTACTTCATGGGCCGTATGGACAAGAAATTTGACATGTTTTTGTGCATCTTGTATCGAATTTGTCACTACGCTGAGTGTGATTCACAAGAATGGGTGGAAGGATGGATTTATAGGCCTCTAACTCCGCTTCCTAGTTATCAACCTCCACAAGCATTACGACTTGTTTCTGCAGATGAAGTTACAACATCCAAGGACTTTGACGAAATTTCAATTTTGGTGCGACAAGGTATTTATGGTTATTTATTTAATTTTTGTATTGAGTTATGTCCATTGAAATTTTAATATGTAATTTAAATTTGAGTTGTTCAACCTTGGTTATTTTTTTCAGGACATGTGTTTGCATAGAATTGCGGCAAAAAAGACAATGAAGAAGGAACAGACTATTTCTTATGTCGTTGCATCGAGGAAAGAAAGAAGTTGACTTCTCCTATTATAGATGGCGAAGATATTGAGTATCCTATAGGGTCAGTGGTAGTTACTGGAACTTGGCTTCGACGGTATCCATTAAAAACTCCTCTATTTGGGTGTTTGAAGACTTTGAGACACATAAGAAAATACTCTTATATTCACATCTAGTTCTAGAAACAAATATTCAGCTGTATAGATATCGAGGAAGGCCTAATAACAAGATTCTTTGGAAGGTTCGAGAGTCAGATCATGAAGCAATCTTGTCTGCTATTCAGAGTAGATCCGATCCTGATGGTTCATTGGAATGAATTTACAATGCTCATGTCTGGTATATATAATTTCTTTTCAATATATATATAATTTTTTAGTTTAAAGATCTAGATTTAAGTTTGAATATATTTTATTTTAAATTTGTGTATTTTGTACATATATAGATAGTATATGGTTTTGATTTGAAACTTAAATTTCTTTTACTAACACTTTTATGTTTAGGTTAGTGGTGCCAGAAAAGCTTCCACCTTCACGTGGTTGGCACTGTTAGTAGAGAATTTTAAATTCTCGAAGCTAAGCTAAGAGAGATTTCATTGTTTGAAAAAGTTGTAAATTTTGAAAAAGTTGTAAATTTTGAAAATGTTGTAAATTTTGAAAAAGTTGTAAATTTTGAAAATGTTGTAAATTTTGAAAATGTTGTAAATTTTGAAAACGACTCCTCCCAAGTGTTTAAAAGACAATACCTACGCGTGTGCACCAAAATGAGAAGGAAAACCGAGAAAGGCTATTGTAGAGGGTCTCTACACCAAGGTGTCGATCGCACAAGGCCTCTCTAGGTGCCATGGAGTTTGAGCAGTCACACCGTCAAAGTTGAATGATATTTTGGTCTCGTGGCTCTTAAGGGACTACGCCCAAAACGAAGTAGCCTGAAAGCAAGACCCTTTCATGCACCAAAACACCACCTCCTCTAGCATTCACCTAGCCACCCTGGATGTGCCGGCGAAGTCGATTTGGTGCCACACCCACCGTTTGCAAAATATAGCGTTTGACAACCTTATACTAGCTCCAACGCACTATTTCACACGTTTGCAAAAACAGTGGGACAAAGAGAGCACCAAAATGAGAAGGAAAAAACTAGAGATGCTATTGTAGAGGGTCCCTATGTTGAGGTTCTAGATCGATGAGGCCTCTCTAGGTGCCACGAGTTCGAGTAGTCACCCGTCGAAGTTGAATGATATTTTGGTCTCAGGGCTCTTAATGGACTACGCCCGAACAAAGTAGCCTGAAAGCAATGACCCTTTTGCACACCAAAACACTACCTCCTCTAGTGTTTCACCTAGCCCCCCTAGATGTGCTGGCATAGTCGGTTCGGTGCCACGACCCACCGTTTGCAAAATATAGCGTTTAACAACCTTACACTGGCTCCAAATGCACTATTTCACGTGTTTGTAAATAGTAGGACAGCGAGAGCACCAAATGAGAAGGAAAAAACTAAGAGAGGCTATTGTAGAGGGTCTCTACGCCGAGGTTTTAGATCAGATGAGGCCTCTCTAGGTGCTACGGAGTCCGAGTAGTCACCCGTCGAAGTTGAACGATATTTTGGTCTCAGGGCTCTTAAGGGACTACGCCCGAACGAAGTAGCCCGGAAGCAACGACCCTTTCGTGCGCACCAAAACACCACCTCCTCTAGCATTCACCTAGCCACCCAGACGTGCCGGCACATTCGGTTTGGTGCCACGACCCACCGTTTGTAAAATATAGCGTTTGACAACCTTACATTGGCTCCAACTGCACTATTTCACGCGTTTGCAAACAGTAGGACAACGAGAGCACCGAAATGAGAAGGAAAAAACCGAGAGAGGCTATTTTATAGGGTCCCTACACCAAGGTTTCGGATCAGATGAGGCCTCTCTAGGTGCCATGGAGTCCGAGTAGTCACCCGTCGAAAGTTGAATGATATTTTGGTCTCAGGGCTCTTAAGGGACTACACTCAACGAAGTAGCCCGAAAGCAACGACCCTTTCACGCACCAAAACACCACCTCCTCTAGCATTCACCTGGCCACCTATGTTGACGTAGTCGGTTTGGTGCCACGACCCACCATTTGCAAAATATAGCTTTTGACAACCTTACACTAGCTCCAACTGCACTATTTCACGCATTTGCAAACAGGACAGTGAGAGCACCAAAATGAGAAGGAAAAAACCAAGAGAGGCTATTGTAGAGGGTCCCTACGCTGAGGTGTTAGATTAGACAAGGCCTCTCTAGGTGCCACGGAGTCCGAGTGATGCCAAAAATCACAAAAATGATGTCTAAACGAGATGAACCCAACTTAAAGGTAAATCCTTTTAATTCAACATACCCATTCAGTCGAAAATATTTAGAAACCCTCTTCTCACAAGTCAAAGACACAAAACCTTTGGTTGGTCATAGTGGAGAAGAATCTAATTCATATGAAGACCAAAACAAATTAGATCTATCTTTCTTTCATGAGCTCCTTTACTACAATAGAGACGAAGTACTTGCAAGAGTCCTTGAGTTAGGAGGTAGACTATTACAAGAGTATGAAGTGGTGATTAAGACCATGAATCACAAAGTAGAAGATCCAAAATGACCATCCCTCATAGAAATGGACATCCATTTTAATACAGGTTATTCTTCCACTTCAATAAAACGTAAAAAAAATGTTGAGGATCACCCACCAAAACCAACAAGTGATTCATGAAAACCTTACTTTAAGGCTTCACGTAGATTCAAGATTGAACATAGTCACAAAGACTCACCTCCTCCTATATTTTATGATGAATATGATCCCTTATTCAAAGAGGATATCATTCAAATACAAATACTAAAACTCACTCAAAATTTAGTGACCTTAGGTTACTTGAATAGGAATACATGCAAGGATAGACTCAAGATAAAGTTAGGTGAATTTCACATTTATCCATCTAATGAAGAAAATTTCAAAGTTGCTAAAGTGAATAGACCAATATATCACCCACAAAGGAAAAAATGATTCAACAAGAGTTGCATTCAATGAAGAATACGCTAACCACTTTACAAGAAAGAAATGTAGGACACAATAGAAAATATCTATACAAAAAGCTATTTCCTTACCCATTTGATAAAGATATGTTGCTACAACAATTTGCAAAGAATTTAGACATGGTCCTAATGAGAAGATGGGTATATTCAAATAACCATATCCTAACCATGGAGATAAAAAGAACAAAAATTCAGATCATGGACAAGCTTGTAATGACTATCGGAATACTACCTACATCTATCCAAAAAATGATAAACAATTTTAATCCCTTATAGGATGTGTCCATTCATCTAATGAACAAGTAAATACCATTAGGATCTTAGAGAAAAGTTGTGATGTGGATACAAGACATTCTAGTTTGGTAATACCATTTATCCCCTACCTATTCCGCAACAAGTCCAATACAACTTAATAGAATAATTGGAAAAGACACCAGCTAGAATTTTGATCCTATATCTCCTCAAAATCACCATTGCTCATAAGAAAATATTATATAAAACACTTATGAGTTAAGGGGTGTCGACAAACATAGATCTCACACACCTTCAAGAAATTAGTACACACCTTGACTCCAATGATCATATCTCTTTTCATCAAAATCCAATCCCACACAATAACCAAGAGAAAAAGTTACCCTTATACATAGAGCTCATTGTAACTCATCGTCAGATCAAAATAGTGCTTGTGGTTTGTGGGTCCTATCTAAACAGATCTACATATTGAAACTGGTGAAACAACTAGGCCATTCAGAAACTGATTTGGGTCAAAGAACATTTGGTTCCAAATGTACTCACTCCTTGTAATAAGAAATTTCCATCATTGGTCAATCCCTTAACATTGTTGGAGGCAACATATCAAAAGAATGGTCTAGATGATAAATTAAGTCCTCAACATGCCTTATTAATATAAGATCTCTCAGTGTCTCTTTGATAATGATGAGACATTTGTAGAATTCATGGGAATTAGGGATTCTATTTTGAAGGGGGATCATAAGAAATATTTTCCCATCAACCTAGATGATTGTGCATACTTTGGATAAAAAGTACAGATGTGTGAACACTTGAATAAAAAGAGTATAAGAAAAATCAAGACTACTTCTAAAAATCCTTGCAAGAAAAACAAACATAAGTCTCATAGTGAAATCCTCTCTGAGTCATTAGTAAACAAACAAGACAAAGAACATATAGAAAAATAATAGATAAATCTTGGAGCTTCACTTTCAACAAAAGAAAAAAATGTTTTCATAGCATTATTATGAGAATATGAATATTAATGTTTTCCATTAGATGCTAAACCCATAAATCAGAAGTTAAGAAATATGCATCCCAATGCTACATTGCTTGTTAAAGAAGAACTGAAAAAGTCATAAATATGAAAACCAACACACATGGATATATATATATATAAGAATCAAACAAAGTGTGCTCCAGACGCACGTCTCTGAAAATATATATGTATAAGTTCATGATGTATGTGTACATCTCGAACTAAGCACGTGTCATAATGTACATATGGGACCACATGCAGTCGCAAAAGGCTATATATATACAATGGACTATGAATCTACTCATGACCACATATGTACATCCAGGTGGACTATAAATCTACTCATGAAACATCTTCCCTCTCTTCGCCCTGCTAGAAGTAGCACGTCCACGACCTGGGGATGTAGTGGAGGGAGATGCCACTATGGATTTCATCCGTGTGGTCCTAGGTGTCTCTAAGCATGCCTGCAACCTAACCTGCACATTCATAAACAACAAGTTTTTAACACCCAAAATTTTAAAATACATTCAAAATTTAGAAACTTGTACAATTTAGTTAAAATGCATGTGAAATCTTACCGCAATGTCATGATCCCTATCAATTTGTTGTTGACGCATCGCAGGGACAACAATAGACTCACGAGGGGTAAGCTACATACAAATAATTAATTTTCAAATTAAATATTTCACATATACCTACAAAATTTGATATTGTAGATTTAAGTTTAATAAGAAATAATGAACCTCCAAAATTTAACAAATTTAAAAAATTGTACCTCAGTTAGTGGATCTGCAGATGCTATGGCAGTATCTACAGCAGCCTCCATAGTCTGCATATATGGAGGAGTCTCTCTAGTAGTCATAAGCTATACAAAAAACATGTACAAATCAATATTAAAATCTACATGACAGAGGTCCAAAGCATGTAATCCACGTGAACTTCCAGTAATTAGAAACAAAGTGTAAAGAGATTTACTAACCTGCGTAAAACTCATGTGAGGCATGCCAGTAGCCTCAGTTCCCTGAGTAGATGATGACCCACTAGGCTCCTGTGTATAAAAGAGAAAAATATTAATACATGTACAACATACACGTGAAACATTATAATAATAATCTAGTGCAATCAAATGAAATTAAAAATTTGTAAGTTTGTACAACTTGAAACTTACGTTTGAAACATGCCCAGCCACAGTAGCCAGCATGTCGACACCGGATGTTTCCTTCACCGGCTCTTGCTATTTAAAATAAAATAAAAAATTAGTTTTTTACATGTATGTACATGACGTACAATCAAATATATATATATATATATATATATATATTAATATCTCAAACATGTGAATTAAACTATTGTATATATATATATATATATATTATTTAAATTTATTTGAAATTTACCTATGAAAGACCAATATCAGTGGCACCAGTTCCAAAAACATTCCCCAGCATCTCATCTATAGAAAAGAAATCCTGTGAACCAACAAATGATGTCTCACCCGCAGTGCATATGGCACCACATGATCCATAGTGGTGTGGTGCACTAGAATTGGCGCCTCCACCAACATCACCAGATGCAATCTGGTCACTATGTTGGGTGAGAGTGTCAGTGAGCTCCCTCAATGCATGCAATGTATCAATCTCCATAACCTCCTTCACCGTAGGGAGGGATAATCAAGGCAGTGGGGGTTTTGGGTCATGGGGATCCTAGTCTAACCTACGCGTGCACCAGTCTCCTGCTCTGCAGAGCCAGCCACCTCCTCGACCAAAAAAGTCGAAAATTCAAATAATTCGGGACCTCATTGAGCACGAACTTGTTATATAATTTCTTCAAAAAATAAAGAGGAACCTCATTGTTGTTGCATGGTGGATAATCAAAAACCATCCACCATCGGTCCCAAAAAAATTGTTTTTGATTCTATCATCATGGCACCAATGGATTGGGAACCGTTTGCAAGTAACTGCAGGGGGCATTGGTTCTAGGGTCAGTAAATAATGCACAAATGAGGTCTTTTCCAATTTTTTTGTCTTTGATGGCCGCATGGGATAGTTTATCCGCATACCACTACCTACAGTCACTTCTAAAGGTGTTCCATCTATGTATTTGGTTGGTTGCAGACTCGACTTTGCCAATCAATGTTTGCAATGTATTGGCTAAAGTCATGCGGGATGGATTTGTAGCATGGTTTTGTCTTATAGTTTGAATTAGGTTCTCAATGACAATTTTATTTTCTTGGATTCTTCCAATGATATTATCTTACATTCCTGTTGGCTCAGTGGGGACAGAAGGAGCCACAGGAGGCGGATCTATGTTTGGAGGAGGGTTTTGAGGAATGTTCGATGGGTTTTGAGGAATTTTTGATGGTTTACATGATTTCGAGCTTGCCGACCAACTGATAAAACAAGAAAATTGTATACATAAACAAACATTTCAAAAAACCCATGAAAATGCAAAAAAACCTAAAATGCAAAAAAATGATTACAATCGGGACTTACCTCCTCGTCTTGGCGGCATGGTTGAATCTATCGCTATCCAAAAGTCCGATGAGCAATTTTGAGGTGGTATTGAAAGCGTGAGTGAAAAATGTTTAGGAAAAATTGTGGTTTGAAATGAAAAATGAGGAAAATAAGGAGTCACGGGACTGCTAAATTTTGTCTCAGAGTTCCACGATCACGGTTTATAACCACGCTCGCGGTTCTAAACCGCGATCGCAGTTTTAGGTTCGGTAATTACCGAACCTAGAATTCAAGAACCGCAATCGTGGTTCCTTTATTTCAGGTTTTTATGTCCATGGAATTGTCCACCAACTTCGTGCACTTACCTAGGTATAGTATAAGAAAATTTAGTTACTTTAATTTTTTAAATGTTGTAATTGGTAGTTTTTAGAGTATATGATTCAATAATTTATTTCAGGTTTTTATGTCCAGAGTATATAAAGAATTTTTAAATCGATTTATTTGTGCATATCTAAGTAGAAAACCTCTATTGATACTAGATTTGGAAGGTGTGCTAATTTTTCAAGTGACTTCTAAAATATCTGGATCTTTCTAGACCAAAGGATGTCATTATGTTCCAAGACAAAATTTATCTCAATTTTTAAAATGCATATGTACTAAATTTGAGATAGCATTTTGGTCAAGTTTATGTGGCCAAGATGTTAAATATTTAGGGAAGAATATTTTGAAGAAATATGGGGATGGTAAGCAAAGAGCTTTATTTTATTATGGTGTTGAAATGTGCACAAATATAGATTGTGAACAGGTTAAAGATCTGAATATAGTATGGTCAAAGAATAAATCATATGACACCACAAATACCATATTGATTAGTTCTGAAATGGTAGGGGTTCCTTAAGAAAATTGTTTCATTGCACCAAGTTTTTCTTTCTCGACAATATGCAAGTTAATAATTGGTTAATGGCTCATGTTTGGCAGATCCTGAGCTCTTTTGAGAATGATGTGATATCATTAGTTAAAAAATTGTAAATGATATTACAATGAAAATTTTGAAATCATTTTGAAGATATGATGTTGTATTGTAAGATGATAAAATCCATTCCAAAGTTAATATAATGTATTATTATTATTTATTTTATAGTATTGACATAACTTTATTTTTTATTTTTTGTTTTACTAGTGTAATTATTAAAATGCTAGTAATGTTTGTCATATCTTTAACTTCAATTACAATGAATTTATTGATTTTTGTAGTAATAGGGATGTACTTTTGGAATTTATTTTAAATTTAGTATACATCTTGTTATTTATGCTATAACATTGCATGGAGTTCAATTTTTTGATGTGGTTATTTATAGGATTAATCATTAATTTAATCTCTATAATAATGTATATCATACATTTGATTTTAGTTGCAAGGAAATTGTTGATATTGGGAGTAGAAGGATTGTTGTTTGGAGTTCCAAGATATTCTAGAACTAAGCCTTAAAAATTACAACATGATTTTAAATATGCTTCATATACATATTTCCAAAGGATTTATTCTCTTAATTTATTAGAGGTTGCAAGAGAACATTTTGATCTTGCTTTGTGGTTTACATTTTTAGATAGAAAAGAAGTACATTCTTTTTTTCACACTTTACTTGGTTACAAGATACAAAATTTGTGTTCACTTGGGGAAGATAACATTGTATAATATAAAATACATTTAAGATATCTTGGAGTGGAAATTTGATGCCTATATATAAGAAAATTTTAAAGGATGTTATTGATGTGTACGGAGAGAGATATGTTGATTCTAACATATTATTCATTGATGAGGGGAAATACATATTTGAAGAGTTTGGAAATGCTAATTACTTTAAGATCCCACGTAGTTGGGATTTTGATGGATCTTATGAGAAAGATAAAATTATAAAAACCCATCTATGTACTTGGGTTAAACATGTGGGGCTGTAAAAACTTGAGGCATTCATTGAGAACTTTTAAATTAACTATTGATGATTATTAATTGTAAGTGAAATTTAAATTGTGAACTTATTTTTTAGTGTAAAATATATTAAATGTATATGTTTATTTTCTTTTTTATAATAATAGTGTTGACATAGATATTATGAATAACAATAAGGTAAAGAGAATTCAACTAAAAAAATGGAAACAATTGATTTAGTAGTATTTTTTCACTCAATTTTGTTTGTATGAGTAAAAATAATATGGAAATTACACATGTTGAACTAGATGGCCTCCTAATCATCATTTAAATGAGCTAATCCTTAAGTGAACTAGATGGAATCCTATTATATCAATCTAAATAAAAATTAAAAGGGAGAATAGGTGGCTTCCAATTTTCCCTCAAATATCAACCAACAATTGGAAACCAAATATATTATGAAAAATTAAATTATTAAACTAGATGACATCCTATTGTCCATTTGAGATCAAAATAACCATGAAGAGGTAGAATGTGTGGCCTCTCATTATCATGCAATGTAAAAACAATTGGAACAACTGGGAAGCCTTCTAATATGGGTATAAAAGGTAATATATTTACCTCCCATTCTTTTTAATTAAAATTATAAAGACAATAAACTTCTTATCTATTTTTCCAATGTGAGTGAAAATTAATAGCAAGAATGGGTGGCCTCACATTCTCCCTCATAATTTAATTAACTAGAAATTAGAAACCAATAATGCAATTATTAAAGACCAAGAACTCAAATGTTGAAAACCAATAATAACATATTTGAAATCCAAAAATTAATATTTAAATAAAAAAATATATATATGTAAAGAAACTGATAATGAACTTCTTGAAAAAATTATTGGACTAAAATTAGTCTAAATGTAATGATTTTTTTTTCCAATGTGAGTGAAAATTAATAGGAGAATGGGTGGCCTTCTATTATACATGTGCCTCCAAGAACTAGGGACACCTTAGCAATAAAGGAACATTCACCGCACCTTTTTAAATTACTTGGATTTATGATTTTCTAATTAGCAGTCGTCGACGCCGGTTTCCAACAAACTGACCATGTTCACCTTGCCGACATCAGCTAAGTAATAGTACCAACATCAGTATAGCATACCAACATCAGTCCACTGTCATTTTCCGATCCTTACATTTCCATCTCCCACTTGATCTTAAATCTCTCCCTACAATTTACACGTCGTGCAAAAAAAACCTACTCTCATATAGCTATCGGAATACCACTAACAAAATCCTCAAGTAAAACCCTTCCTCTAAAAAACTTAAGCCATTCATCCGATACCAGTTGATGGTATCATATAAGATAACAAACTAGGATATGATACCGGTTGTTGGGAATACTCGGCAACGGAAGTGTGTTATGATCCAATAACAAACCAAATCATGCAAATGCGGAAGTAGACAATTTCCCAAAACCTACAAATGCGGTGAAAGCATATACTAGAAAATCCAAATCAAAACATACACACACATAACACAACATATACCACAGCTTCACCCAATGTGAGCTACATCCAACAAATATAGAGATCTCAATATATATAATAAACAAGAGTACAAATCAACTCTTCCCACAAGATTACAATGCATCTCTCCAAGAGTATCTCCTCCTCCAGATCTCTAAATGGATCTACATGAGTGCACTACAAACGTGCCTCCAAACCACCAGTAGATCTCATATAACTAGGAACTACTACTTATCTTAACCGTGAAACAAAGCTCTCTTGTGAATCTACAAACAAGACCTCTCAAATGGGTTTACCAATGTGCAACCATAATTGTGCACCAAGAAGTAAGTCTCTCCTCCATCACTGCATAAACCTATGAGTATAATAATAAGACAACCTCCTCTACAATATCTAGATATTATCATGTACCCACAAGTTATCCAATGATCTACAATACTAGATCTCTATGGACCAACAATATAACATGATCTCATGGATCTACAATAAAAGATCTCACAACAACATGTGGATCTAAAAGAATAAAACATATGTTCTTTACATAATATGAAATCCATTACATTGATACTAAATAATACAAAGGAAATATAGTAGAAGACATTACCCTCTTCTCACCATTCAGATGTACCTATAATTTACTTATGTCCAGCTTCTCTCCATGGAAGCTCTGTCTTCATGTAACCTTTTTTTTCTCTTTTTATTCATCCTCTCACCTAGGAGAATCAACATTCTTACTCAATGCTCAAATATTCTCACCTTCTAACCCTAGCTTTCTAGATTATATAGGCATATACAAACTTAGGACAACTTAGCTAATAATTTACAACCTTTACATCACCTTTATAATCAAAGGTTGGATTTAATCCCACAACTTAAATAAAAGCATTCACACATAGGTAGCCAATGTCGATTACCTAAACAATATCGGTTTCTCCTGTGTGACCGAATTCGATTAGGCGTGACCGATGCCACTTACTTTGTGTAAACTGCAAGTTTTTAAATCATGCTATTTGTGAAGCAATTTAACTCCACATATCAACTTCTCATGCCAACACCACTTTTGGATCCCTATAGGAAAAGGTGCATTAGGTAATGACCTAAGTCATTATGCGATCGTTCTTTTCTCTATAGCCATCCCGAATCGTAGCTCATCTTCCACTTCTCATCCCCGTGAGCAACAATGGCTTGGAGTGTCTCGCTCCTACCAAATGGAATTTTCAAACATTGCTTCCATGGTAAGAGGACCATGGACATCAAATTCACCCCTATAACCGGGTTAACTCCCATTATAAATTTACATATTTGAAATTTTTCATCTGTCTCATAGTGTGGTACATATTAGTTTTATAAACTTTTCCCGGTATTTTGTTACCGTTAATTTTCCTTGCACCAAGGTCTGAAATTTAGACATTTTATTATCATAGTGCATGCTACAAGAACTAACAATCTAAATAAAACTTGAACTAGTCCCAAGTTATATCGCTTTCATTAAATCCCATTTCAACCTTATAGCTGTCCCATCAAGAGGAAGCCTCATTTGAGAGTTGATAAGCTCATTAAAAATCCTTTGTTTCTTCCGAGAAATCCCTTATAATGAGGTACTTTTTCATTTTTTGAGCCAATTCTCAGCTCCATCACAAAGTTTTGTCCCATAAAAATTAGGCGGGATAATACATTTTATGTCCTTTGATAGCTCGGTTGTCGAGGGATCTTACATTCAAGGTGGCTGATTTGGATTTGCGTGTTATGGCCATTGAATATTATTTTCAGTATTGATGTTATTGTTATCAGCATTTGTATTATGCTTCTCATGTTTTTGTTTTTCCACTTCTCTCTCACTTTCCTTAGCATTTACTCGTTGTTCCGAGAAGTGATGAGGTTACAGTGTCTTGTAAGACAACAAGTATCTCTTCCAATTTATGTGTTTTCCCCCTCAAAGACTCACAACCAGTGACATTATTTACTAGCATTTCCTTTTGTCATAACCATTTTCATTTATTCTTTTTAGATTATAATTTAAATTATGTTAGCATAGGGACCTATTAAGTAAGAGATTTTTACCTTATAACTTAAGCTATGATAAAAACATGTAACACCCATATTACGCTTCATCAAACTAATGGAATTTTTTTACACCAACTCATTAATTACAGTTAATGCCTTCATTGATTTTAACACACAACAATTAAAATCCACCATACAAGAGTTTATAAATGACCTTAAGTTATTTTACGCTTAAGTGAGTATCATAATTTATAGCCATAACTAAATTAATCCAACATTAATTATTATTCGAATCCATTTAGACAACTTATGATAACCATTTGTAACTACGAGGGTTTACAAATCCTTCTCGATCCCCTCAAAAGTCTTAACAAGCTAATATACCTTGTATATCATTTTGTTAAGCCTTATTACAGTTGAGCGCACTTTTGAGTCATCTTTACAACCTTCATAAAGTCATTGTTATGACAAGCATCCAAATATATACACCTAAATAAGAATACCTAGTGAGCAGACAATGCATTCGAGTTATATGCACTATTATGGTCATAGTTCTTTGGCATTGTGTTAACAAGCCCATTCGAGACTTTACAAAATCCTACGAAACATGTCTTCCCTTCACCACACAACCATCTCAACAAAATGATCTAGATTCATTTTTATTTGTTTAAGTTATTAAGTTTACTATTAATCACCTTAATTAATCATGTATATTAATTTATATGCTTAAACACCGGTTATCGTTATCATAACTCAACATCCAGGTCATGTGGCTCATACCAGCACCACTTTGGGATCCCTATAGGAAAAGGTACATTCACGTAATGACCTAAGTAATTATGCGACCGTTCCTCTCCTTGTAGCCATCCCAAACTAGTATATGTATGACTTGCATGACACGAAAGTCGTGTCATGATACCTATCTTCGTGTACTTTTCATTATGTTATCTACATAAATTTAGAGGTATGAAATGATCTCTACGAGTTTCTACATAATTTATGTACCTCTAACCACATGTCGAACAACTATATCATTTTACAATCAAGAGCTTAGTTTAGTTGAGTAAAATACTTAAAACTATTTTGTATCATTAATTTCTATTTATTCGATACATACATGTGTAAAATTTCATGATTTTTTAATTTGTACTTTCGTACTTTATTACATGAAGTTGTATCTACTTTCACATTAATAATAAGATTGCATTAAATATTCATAAATATATTTTAAATAATAAGATTAATACATCAATAACAATTTATACTAAATGCTTGGCCATTAATAGTAGTACCCAAACAAGTCATAAATGCAATCTTATGATCATTTCATCAATTGATAACTTAAAAATTTAATACTTGCTACATAGCTAAAAGAGGTTATAAGAGATAGTTAATATACATTAGGCCCAATAGATTTCATAATTTACATAGGAATTCTTTACCTTTTAATCATATGCCATTACATTCATTTTATTCATGTAGTTTGGTAAAAAATATCAATGTATGTCATGATATCCCTCTTTAGTCAACTCAACATTCCACTCATCCCTACAACTAAAGAAAGATGATAATGTATACATGGCCAGTCCAAAATAACTTGAATGATACACACACACACACACATATATACACACACACACATATATATATATATATATATATATATATATATATATATATATATATATATATATATATATATATATTTGCCTAGGTGTTTTAATACAATATAATTGATCATCACCTATTTGATTTAACAATGTTAAAATTAAGTGTTCAACACATCAAACATGTAAGCTATAAAATATTATTTAACTTTCATTTACCAACTATTTACATCCATTCATCATCTAATAAATAATCATTACTATGTCCTTAATTAAAACCTCAATTTCTTCCAAAAACCTTTCTTCTTTTTAAAATCAGCTAAGTAACCATTCGTATTATCTAGTATTATATTTTTAACACTTAATAGACATATTAGCTATAAAATAAAGAAGTAAAGATCAAGTTATCCATCAATTGACATAGTGACATCAATCCCCTAAGGCATCACAAAAGTGATGTGTTAGCTTTCCTTCCTTCCATGATTTGATTGACAATATATTAAGACTCGAGTTGACTATGGAGAAAAACTACTTATTCAACCTTAATTATAACAAGAAACCCAAGCACATTCAAAATTTCCAAAACAAAATGGCTTTCACCCTTTTAAAACTTACACAAAATTTTTTTAAGAGATTACATTCTCAACCCGTGAACCCATATACCTAAAAAATTCAAGTATAATATACAATTGAAGGACTGTAGAATTCATTCTGTCAACCCCTTATTCATAAATCTAGTATGGTTTTTCCTATATATTTAACTAACAAGGCATTCCGAGACCATTTAAGTCTTGAAAGAGTAATAATATCCTTACTATGAACACATTCCTTTTCAATGCAAGAAACAATTAAAAATGACACAATCTAACATGCAAAGACAAATAAGAAAAGGATTTCATTACTATCAAGGTGGTTTCTTATGCCGCCCAATGTCCATTCAATACAACTATTTGAACCAAAGGTAAACTTTCTATTCTCTAGTCGATCGACCCAAAAACATCACCTAGATATTATTTCAAGCTTGACATCTAAACCAACGCAGACCGAACTCGTTTAGCTCAAAGAAGGCTAGGGAAAACCCCTTAGCTCATCCTCATCCATTAAGTTTAAATGTGGTGTCCGATCTATGAAACTAGTCATTTTACATATAAAGGATTTATAGCCATATAGGTGCGGTCAAATTTCTTCTATAAGAAATTATTAACAAATAACAAAATTTTCAAGTGAAGGGTCAAGTACCCAAAAAGTATTAACACCCATATACATGTCAAACAATAATTTGAACCTTTTAAAAGATAATGTTCAATTATTTCATATTAAATATCAATACAAAGAGGTATATATAAACATACCCATAATTTAGAATTTCTCTATAACTTTTTCCTCGCAAAACTTCAAGATTTCCAACAAAGCGAACCAACAAACTCAATGCATCACCAACAAGAACACACCACGAAATGAAAATGTAAAACCCCAAATAATTACTTATGTATTTATACAATCATAAATAGAATTTACAACATGAAATTTTTAGAAACGCCAACTCAAGATACTATACACAACTTGCTCCACGAGCTTGAGATCAAACCGGAGCTCAAAACACCTAACTCCACACATGGCTTCTCCAAAAGGAACCCACCCAAAAAAAAAATACCAAAAATAATATAGAGAATGACATTATACATAAAAGAGAGCTTCTTGGAAAAGCTTCAGAATTTCAAAATTTGTGGGCATGCATTAAATTCCCATCAAGTTTCAGGTTTAGCCACATAGTGGCATTTATTCTATTTTTTTATAACTTTTCCTCTGAATTTGGTGGTGGAGGAGTGTTAAATGAATGTTCCGTGATTTTTAATAAACCCTTTTTAAACCCTTGATTTTTGCATGGTCGATCAACCAACTTAAACCATAATAATTATAATCCATTTTCTATGAAGTGTGGTCGAAGATGATAAGAATGTGTATATTTTATTACCATCAATCATGGTTTTAGACTATACAATCCACCAAACCAATGCATAGGGTCTTAAGACCACGAAGAATAAAATTTTTACTAAACCATGCATTTTCCCATTAAACATTTATCCATTAACATCTTATCATCATAAGGCAAAAGGCCTCTTTTAAAATGATTCAATAATAGTAGTCACCGGTGGGTAATTACCTTTTCCTCAAAATATTATGGTTATTAACAATGATAGACAAACAAAATATTTACCTTAATTATTTAACACAAATCCCTCAAGGCCTATTTGAAGAAGGGTGTGCAAGGAGAAAGCACACAGGATAGGGTTTTAGGCGGGTTTAGTATAACCGATGGTGCGCGCACAAGGAAAAGAAAAGGTTTTGGGACTTAGCCATATTTGGCATGTCGTAGAACACATGGAAAACATGACTTGACCGCATGTGGAGTGGATAAGGTTCCATCCTCGAAACTTGGAGCCCATAAAAGGAATATACTTTACGATAGAAGATTCCAGAAGGTCATCATGGTGAATAATGGAGAGCTTGAGTCTAAAGGAGAATTCTCCCATGGAGGACCACTCGAACACTTAGAAACTTATCTACAAATTTAGAAAGGCATGGCGGTGCTTTGAGGCTATAAATACAAGATCCTAGTAGAGAAATAAATATGAAGAGAATGGAAAAGAGGTGAAGCTATGTAGAAATATTGTGGGAGTTCTATGGGTTGGGTTTAGTGGATCTGTAGGAGTATTATGTATCAAGGGGATGGTTCTGAATATTTTTCTTTATACTTGTGAGGGGCTTAAGTCCATTTTTGATGCATGACTTTGATCTGCACTATTATATGGATCTATGATAGCCTCAATGAATGTAATGTGATTACCAAATGTATTTAATATGGATATATGTGGCTCCAATTTTTACTTATATCTAGTATGGATCAGTTTTATATATATTTCATATGAGTGGGTGTAAACCCCTGTGCATTTCCTTTCTATTATGATTCAAATCTATGTTCTATAATGTTTTTCTTATCTGAATGAATACATTGGTCTAGAAGCCCGTTCTAAGCTCTAAGATGAATGTATGGTTCGTTTCCATTCTCTTCACTTAAGTTTTTTTGTAAATAATGCATTCTCAAAAAACACACATAAAGGAGAGACTCATCTCCTGCACATTCCTTGGGTGAGCACCCGGTTCCGTTGGGTGATAGGACGATGCATATGGTATTTTCCTATTCTGTGAAGGGTACAAAAATGACTACATTTTGGTTCCATTGCCGAGACCTCTTTTCAAGTTGTTGTGAGAAATGGAATGCATCTTTTCCCTATGATGTGTGATGACAGAGTGCCTGACCTTAGAAAGTGTTGAAACATGGCTCAAGAGCACGGAGGACGATCTTTCTCGAGATTCAAAGCACTTGATTTATGTTCAATGCACGTAGATGGGTAGAAGAGAACCTATACCATGAGTTATATGAGATATTCTTTTGTTACTTCCCAGTAGAACTATATGAATGGCTTTCAACCTACGCATCCAGATCAATCTGGTACTGTAGATTGTGTGTGTGGGCCCAAGATGACTATCATAGGTTGTAGGATGTAGATCTAACTTGGACATGAGCTATTGATCACTTTGGTGGAAGAGGGTGTTGACTAGTTATACTTTAGAATACACCATTTTGACGTATTCTTTCCTGGAGATCACTGAGTTTGAGTTTTTGAGGGAGCCTAGGGGATCATTTTTTTGTTTTATTCCTCTGGCTATGAAGATCTTGGTTGTTACTTTGAGTTTAGAAGAATTCTCGTGATGGCCGACTAAGCTCTCTAAGTCTTTGGGAGAGGACGCTAGGGTGGAGGAAGATAGCAGAGACATTACGGCTAAAAGGAAAGGGAGGAAATATGACTCAAGTATAATGAAGCTCATGAAAGGGAGATGACTAGACAATGTGAGGTTTCAAGTGTGATGGATCTATGGAGGTAGATGTTGCGGGAAGGAGTTGAGGTTCATGCAGAGGACGTGGAATCTGAGTAGTCTATGCTACCCCATATTGGCAAGCACTTGAGATAATCCCCTTTAGCTTCTGATGAGAGTTTGTCATGTGGAGAAAGAATATCCATCAGCGCACATCTAAACCCACCTGGTGACCAATCCTTAGTGCTTGGTTTTCCAGATCAAGGGAAGAGTATTTTTAACCCAGTTGGTATTGCTGGGAGTAACCGATTAGCGCCCAAGAGATATAATTTCTCATTTGGGACATCCATGGCTACACAATCATTTCCTGTATTTGGGGGAATCTTTGGACAAGGTGCAAATACACAAGATTTTTATATCACGTCTAGGATCGCGTGAGGCACCCTACTAGTAGTGGGACATTATCACGAGACCATTGGCACACATTTTAGTGGGACATTGGGAACCCTTGCACGACCACTTGTGACCTTTTTCAAATGTAGGAGGTGGGTTTGGTGGGTTAGGGGCACAGACCAGTGGATCCAAAGGATTTGGTGAAGGGAACACCGAAGGGAACAAAGGTTCTGATCGGAGGACAATGACCCCATCCACCTCCCCAAGTGTTTTTGAGATGTATTTACACTTACCAGACTATAGGGGTATTAAAGATGCTACAGATCATGTACACAAGTGTGAGTTACTATGGCACGTGAAGGGGATCACTACCCTAGAGTGGAAGGTAATCCAGTTTGAAACTATGTTGCAAGGGCGTGCACATATTTGGTATAGGAAGTATGACCTACATTAGATGGTGGTATACTATACTACATTGAAGAACACTTTCTTTGTAGAGTTCCATAATTCAAAGTTTGAATGCAGACTACATCGGTGATCTAAAGGATATCTAGCAGGGAATGGTAGAGAGTGTGTGGTTATATGATGTGTGTTTCAAGAATCTCTTTTCAAAGCTCTCCTATGACATTCATCCTTCTCAACATGCTCAATGGTTTTTCGAGACCGATAATGCCATTTATAAGGGCTTTGTCACACAAGACTTTCACCGATCCGCGTGAGGCATTGAAAGTTTCCTTGTGCACTTAATCTTTTAGGGAGTGTTGATATTGGTGTTAGTCCATTTTTGAAGGCCCAAATTGATGCAATGGCTAAGCAGTTGGAGAATTTGTCTGCAAAATCCATGCATGAAGTTCGTGGTGGGCTTTGGTGTACGGATATGAAGTGAGGGACATGGAAAGGATAGTTTCCCTTAGAATTCGGTATGCACTATGGTAGTAGGTTGTGAGATTTTCCATGGGGATTATGATGAAGTAGATGCCCTCTAATCCATCCCGCAATCCGCAAGAATGTTTCTTGCATCTGAAATATATGCACCTTTACAACCCATGACACCAAGGATTGCGCAGAATGGTTGACTAGATCCATGATGCTATTGATTAGGTGTGCGCCATACCAGCCTTGTCAGTAGTTCCAAGGAATATGATCACCGTTATGATGGATGTGTAGATGGATGGGTGCATGGAAGAGATTTTAATGGGGGATTTTGTGGTCGCGGTAATCTACTGCAGTGGAGGTTGGAGTGAGTTTCCACGAGGAACATGTTATAATTTTGCATCTACATAATATTATAAATGTGAGTTTTTTTATCTATAAAAATTCCCGTGGTGCAAAAATAAGCACAAGTATGAAGAGTGTCCATAACTCTATGAGCATATGAACCAACAACACCATAAAAATAAGGGCACTGTTATGGTGAGCGTTAAGAAGACTGATTCACAATGGATGCCAAGAGTGGTGCGCAAGTTAGAACTAAAAATGTATTGGTGACGATTTACGTGTGAAGAGGTTACACGCACTGCAAGGAGATGTTAAGACCTAGGAAACTAGTGTCAAGAGAGGAGGTAGTACATGGAAATTACTCGGACCCCGACCACTCGTAAAGAAGTGTACCAAGAGACTATGGACATGATTCAAAGTTTACAAGGTAAGATCCAATGTTGCAAGGATAAATCGAGGTAGGTGGAGCAATGAAAGGATAGCGAGGTTCCAAGGAATACCCGGATAAGGTCAAGGAAGTATGTAAAATGTTGAGGCAAGAGAATATTATTCCCTTGCTGGGAGAATGGCTGAGGGAAAAGGTACCACGTGCTAGAGTAGAGTGTGAGAGACAAGTTTTGCATGCAAACCTTCCTCCTCATAGCCTTGAATATGACAAGGAGATTACTTTGAATGTAGTTGTTGATGGATGGATTTTGAGAAATATCCTCATTAACACAGGAGTAGAGGTGAATTTTCTTACCTTAGATTCCTAACATCGATGGGAAGGCCCGCATTGCAGCCATATTCAATTTTTGTATATGGCAAACAAAACTAAGGCACTACCCATTGGAGTCCTGAAGGATGTAGTTATCACCATTCAAGGGGTCAAGTTCACTGGATACTTCAAAGTCTTGGCACTCGCCGAAAGGCGCATAACTTTCCAAAGATTTTTGGGTGCCCATGGTGTTACAAGAACAATGCCGACATAAGGTTTAACAAAGGGTATATCAGCTTTGAGAACAAGGAAGAATGGGTGGTCATTCCTTTGATGGATGGGAATTCAATGCCCTACATAGAGCCATTGGGAGAAGAATTCCTTGATAGAATATATGTGTGCTCCATCAGATATCCTGAGATAATTCACCCCATGGAGGGAGTTATCTAGTTTGAGGATGCTTAGTCCTTAAGTGATACCACTAGTGTGGCATGTGACAATTGGGCACATGGGACCTATGAGTTAATTGGGAGACAATTAAAAGGACCTGTAACAAGGGTGAAAAAGGCATGCTTAGTCAAGCACCTAGGAGGAAAGAAGTTTCCTAGTTACTCGGAGGGGCATACCCTGAGATTTTCCTACAGAAATGGAAACTCAGTGGAGAAATGAGGATGAAAGAAGAGGAATGCTTAGCTATAACCTACTTGGGACTGTAGCACACTAGTGGGATACACATTGGGAGAACCTCTTGGAGTGGTGTGAGGTGAGGATCGTGTTTTCTATAAGGTTCTCCAGGAGTAATGTGCCCATGGTTATACAAGACTACCATGGCAAAGAGACCACTACATTTCATATCCAAGCATGCGAGGAGGCCTGGATGGGAAGCACGGAAGCATTTCTACCTTCATTGTGGGTACACAAGTTGTACTCCACCTTACAAGGTTGTTTTCATGCTTAGTATGTTTATTCGTAGAGATGCGTCATCAAATGGGTAATTGGCAAGAGTTGGCGGCTGATCTCATTCAAGCATTCAAGTATAGGAGTACCAAGCCATCAATGGATAAGGCGTTGCAAACAATCAAGTACCTTACAATGGGAGATAGTGTCATGGCTGAGGATAGGCTGCTAGAATTTCTAGGAGAGCCTTATTTGGAGATGCACCTCAATGAGGAGGAATCAGAGGAAGTACATTTTGAGCGCGCGTGTATGGAAAAAGAAAAGGAAAATTGGTCTATGTCATAGATGGGGAAGAGATGGATATGTTGGATGTTAGTCATTTAAAGGGCAAAGTGAGGTTATAGACAACACCGATGAAGAGAATGTGCCTACTATGAGCCCTTAAAGATGAAGAGGGTTAACATTGGGTCAGAGGAAGAACCTAAGGAGGCTATCATCGGTGACTATTGGTCAGAAAAGGAAGTTTTAAATATCATTGATCTATTGCATAAGTTCCAAGATTTGTTCCCTTGTAGGTATCATGAACTCAAAGGCATCTTCCATTCCTTGGGGGAAATGAAGATTAAGTTGAAATAAGGTGCGCTCCCGATTTAGAAGAGACCTATTCAGATGAATCCAAATTTGTCCATATGGGTTAAGCAAGAGATAGACAAAATGATAACATCTAGTATTATTGAGTTAGTGGAAGAGTCAAAATGGATAAGCTCAATGATTATCAGTATTAACAATGATGGTAGGATAAGAATTTGTGTTGACTACAGGATCTGAATGTAGTGTGTGTCATTGATCCCTTTCTAACCCCCTTTACTGAATAAATTCTAGAGGGAGTAGCCGGGCGCAAGTCTACTCTTTCACAGATGGCTTCTCAGGATACCACCAAGTCAGGATTACAAGGGAAGACCATAGAAAGACAACTTTCACCACTGAATGGGGAATTTTTTCCTACACAGTTATGCCCTTTGGAATCAATAATGTGCCTGATGTGTTCTCACTTATTTTGGTACAGCATTCTAGGACTTCATACATAAGTTTCTTCAAGTGTATTTGGATGACTGGATAGTGTATCAACCGTGAAAGACCATTGTGACAACCTAAGACTAATGTTTGATATATTTCAACAATTGAGGATATCCATCAACATTAAGAAATGTGTCTTTACCACTCCCTTTGGAACCCTGTTAGGGCACATTATATGCAAATATGGCTTACGAGTGGATCCTACAAAAGTTTTAGTTATTAAAGGATTAGGGAGCCTACTAGTAAAAGCGCAGTACACTGATTCCTTGGACACACAAGATATTACAGGGAAGTTCATCGGGGGTATTCCAAGATCGCCATGCCCTTAGAAGAATTGTTTAAACACAAAATTTCCTTTCATTGGGGAGAGGCGCAACAAAACGCATTTGATACTTTAAAGGAAAGGATTTTCATGGTGCCCATATTACATTTTCCTTCTTGGGATAAGCCTTTCAATGTGCATGTGGATGCCTCAAGGACAGAAATGGGAGCAGGTGACACAACATGGTGAAGGAATTTTTGATCATCCTTTGAGATTTACAAGTAGAAATTTGACACCAAAGAAGAGAATAATTACACAACTACTGAGCACAAAGTATTGTCAATGATCTACATGCTACATAAGTTTAGGCAGTATCATTGGCAAAGCCCTTCATATTCTACAAAGACCATATGGAATTGAAATACTTAGTCAACAAACCCATTCTACAAGGATGCATATGTTGTTGGGTCCTTCTATTTCAGGAATTTGAGTTCACAATGGTGGTGAAGCTGGGAAAGAGAAATTTAGGGCCTGATCACATATGTAGAATTGACTCAGGAGAGGACACGCAAAGCATTGAGGATACCATGTCAGACGCACAACTATTTAGGTTATGGCATGTGCCCTCAAAATTAGAGGATATTACGGTGTTTCTCAAAATGGGTGTGGCACCAGAAGGGATGAAATCATTAGAGAGGAAGTAGTTAGCCATATGTGCAACACCTTACATGTTGTTTAGTGGTGATTTTTACAAGCTAGGATGTGATGAAGTGTTTTATCGGTGCATGATGAGTGCCTAGCTATTATGGAGGAGGCATATGGAGGAAGTGCAGGTGGACATTATGTAGGGGACACCACTGCACACAAGATATTACAAGTTGGGTTATGGTGGGAGACCCTATATCAAGATTGTAAAGAGTATTGCAACGCATGTGATCATTGTCAATGCCTTGGAAAACCAGGGCAAAGGGATGAAATGCCTTTGTGCATTAATCTAATTACAAATCCATTTGAAAAGTGGCCCACAGATTTTGTAGTTCCCATTTCACCAACCTCATGCGTTGGATGAGATCATGTTATAATAACTTGCATAGATTATTTGACAATATGGGTAGAAGCAACACCTACCAAGGATTGTACAGCAGCTACAACAACTATGTTTCTCTGGGAAAATATTATAAAAGGTATGGATACCCATTGATCTTAACTAGTGATAGGGGTATGCATTTCCTAAATGAGACCATCAGGATTCCATTAGCAGAGTTCATGGTGGCTCACCATAATACTACCCCTTACCATCCATAAGAAAATGGAACTACTTAGGCATTTAACAAGATACTAAGTCATACATTAACTAAGATCTGTGACGTTGAAGGTAGGATTGGGATGATAAGGTATTATCCATTTTATGGGTATACATGACAACCTATAAAAAGGTTGAACAAGGCCACACCGCTTCAATTGGTGTTTGGCATGGAGGCTTTCCTACCTATTGAATTCATGTTACCTTCTCTACATATACCACACACAGGAGGATTGGGTGATGAACAAGTGCTTTGGAGGAAAGGATTGACAAATTGATAAGATTACATGAGAGACGATATGTTGGTATCCAAATTTTTTCTCCCTTTCAAGCCGAGCAAAGATCAAAGGTTTGGTATGGATCTTAGAGGCAGATAGATCATGATTTATGAAATTTTGTATCAAGGGATGAGATCTAACCCGACCCTTTTTCACTTAGATTTGTGGAGAGATGGATAACACCTTCAAGAGGATTTTACCTATCCTCACTACTTTATGTTGTGCCTTTCGACCACGGTGAGAGGAGCCTTAGTGTAACCTTTGTTTGATGAAGGATATGGATATATCCTTCTTTTGTACAAATTTTATGAAGAAAAACTTGGGAAAATACGGTCAATACTCCATAATTTAACTCTCAAGAGTTGTCACTTCTAACAAATGGAGATACTTTCAACACAGGGCTAAGGTTACTAAAGACATTAAGAAATCCTAATTGTTCTACATATTTTAGTAAATAGATTTTGTTCCTTTATTGATATACAGGGAAAACTGAGGTAGTTCAGGATGGATTCATAGTTTTTGAATAATTTTGGTGGGAGATTAAGCAGGCTAAATTTTATTATACCAGATCTTTGAGAAACTTCACAACAATGGACAACTCAACAATAGAAAGCTTTAGAACAGTTAAAACATTCCTTCAACCAAAAGGTGTGCTTTAATGGAGACCCAGATCATCACGTTTTCACACAATCTTTGAGACTCTAACACAAAGGCTCAAGTTAAAATACTCAATTAAACACCAAAATCTCTTATCAATAACGCCTAATGTACACCCAAATACTTATAGAAACTCTTTATCAACAAATGACAAGTGGAATTATTTTAAATTTGTTTATTTCATCACAGGATGAAGGCTCTTCCTAAAATGAAATTGCAATTGCCACTAAATTGTCACATGGATGAGATCCTGTGTGATTTCACAAATATTTCAATGTAAGATTACAAGGAACAACAAAAAGAATTTGTGAACATTCGAAACAAAGCAGACAAAAATTGCTAGAGATTAAACACAAATTAATTTCAAAATTGCTTAGATTCATCAGCAGGAGAAATCTTCTAGAGCAATCTTAGTGCTCACCAATGGCTATACATTTACAACAAACTTGACATGATAGAAAATATAACACAAAAGGAATTAACCAGGCATCTCAGATTGGTCTCTCAGGAAGACAACTTTCTCAAATTTTCTCTTAAGAATTTAACCCCCGACCCTTTGCAAGAGTATTCTCATTGTATTTATACGTTTCACTTGCTCACTCATCCCAAAATTTCCTCCCAAAATGAATAATATTTGAGGGACCTTTTTCTTACCAATTTACCTCAAAAAGTGATGTTTAAAAATTCATATCCGAAAGCTTCCATGTGGACGATTATAAATTGACCATATTTCTTGAACCCTCAACTAATGACTAGGATGCCATGCCATAACTTTGTGGCAGTCCTTCTAATCATTCTGATCCTGTCATGCGAGAAATCCCCTTTTCAATCATTTTTTGGAGGTTCTGCACAATTGGATCTAATAGAAATCCTTTTCACTCTCGAGGTAACACCTTTTCCATCCTTTGCACCTGCAACCTTCATCATTTCATCCTTTTCCCTCTTTTTCCTCTGCAACTCTACCCCGCATCCATCTTCTCTGGTAATTCCCATTTTTACAAGTGCCTGAGCAATTACAACTTCAAAATATTGACCTTAAAAATCCTTTGACTTACAAATTAAGTTCCGAATCCATTCAATGGCACTTTACAGATAGAGACGACAAAGAATTTCATCAAAAATGATGAAAAATAGTGCATATTCACATCTCCAGGAGTCTTGGAGCAAAAATGGTAGAAAAATAGGTGAAATGCACAGCAAACCATTGATTCTTCCCCTTCTCTACTTTATATTATAGCCATCCACGTGTTTCCTTGGTGCAACTACAAAGGAGAAGTATAGGGGAAAGTTTCCAAACAAGCACGGGCCTTCCATGTGCCCTGGGCCCAAGAAAAATGCCTTTTGGCCTTTGAAAAAGTCTTAGCAAAAAAGGAGCTAGTGGAAGCCTCCACGTGTCTCAGTGGCGCACTTTGATATGATCCCTAAAAGCAGAGACCCCAAACAAGTGCGGGCTCACCACATGTCTCAACTCGACGTAGAGTCGTTGAAAATGTTGAAGAATCGGTAGAAGGCACCATGTGTCTGGGGTCCGAGACAATTTTCCTTGGCTGTTGAAAATTCCAAGGAAGGGCAGAAGTGAGTGGAAGCCTCCAAGTTTCCTCCTAGCACTTCTTCAAAATAAAATTTAGGAGTTGGTCCCCAAACAAGCGTGGTCCCTCCACATGTCCCAGGCCTTTCAAAATTGCTTTGAAAAGTTTAAGTATAGAGCGAGCCAGCGGAAGCCTCCACATGTCTCCCTATCACAATTGTTAAGGTGGGACCCTGAGGCAGATCCTCAAATGAGCACTAGCCCTCCACGTGTCCATGGTCCACCAAAACTGTATCGACCACATAAAATTTTTCTAAGTCTGGGTAAGGCAACGGAAATCTCCACGTGTCTCCCCAGTGCAAATCCAAGGCCAAACCAAAAGGTGAATTTTCATATGAGCATCGACCCTCCACATGGACAAATTTTGAGTTGAATCAAGCCTTAGAGTTTTCAAAGTGCCCCGTCGAGCCACATCCAACTAGAAAGGGCCATGTTTACACATATGCTGAGATGTAAATTTGATGGGGAAAAACACTCTTGTCAAATCGTAAAATGCAGGAAAATCACCATTTGAGCCCGAAATGAATCCTTCTTTCAAGACAGAGAATTTGGATATGACATAAGACCTAAATATGATCCTCCAAGACGCATCCAATCACGTTTTCACATATACTTGGGACAAAAATATAGGGACAACAAAACGTGACTGAGGAAAATGGAAGGAAGGGAAAAAACCCGAGTTTATGCCCAAGTTACAGACTCTTTCACATGGACAGAGGAACAAAAAACAAATTCTAGACTTTTAAGTGATCCTCGACCAAGGAAGGGACTAATCATGGAAACCAAATGGAGGACAGATTTTTATGCATCAATACAGGGAGATAGAGAAGATGACAAAGCCCACAAACTGAGAACTTTAAGGACAAACGGGGTGAGACCAAATTGAGCACCAACATTGCCTCCAACTCAGGGATGGGCTCTCCTTGTGAGTTCCACAAGAAAAAATAATAGACCAAGTTCCAAAAACAAACCATTGGACAATGGAGTCAAAGAAGAAACTTGCATAGAAGAGAACCCATAACCACCCTCTAAAAAATGAATCGAGAAACCAGCAAAACTAGGTCACCAAGGACTAGAATGAACAAAAAACAAAATCAAAATGAAAAAAAGAACTATACACTATACAATGGAGTATACCTTGATTCTGAGAAATCAATCAAGGAAATGTTTCAAATGCCTACCATCCACAGTAATTCAAGTAGTTCCCGTATAAGTCTTTTAGAAGAAGGTATTTTCATCAATTTGAATGTCAATTGAATAAGGTCGCATCCACAATGCATCAAATTTACCATGCTTTCCTTATCTTCATGTCTACTATCCCATAATAGCATAGGATCCCCATTGCTGAAAGCTCTTGAGTCACCTTCTTGTCAAATAACGTCTTCAAAATTTCTCTAAAATTCACATGCCACCGATGGGATGCCCTTCTTTCTTCATCTAACTCAATAATTTGATTCATTCGAGCATCATATGGACTAACTTCTTGATTTTCAATTTTTTGAACAAACTCGAAATGAAGACAATTGCAAATGAAGGGGCAGAAAAGATTGAGTTCCATATACCAACTCAAATGGGCTTTTACCAATATCTCTTTTGACAGTGATTCTATCAGCCCAAAAAACAAACTTTAGTTACTCACCACAATTCTTTTTGTTTAGCTCCAAGGTTCTTTCAATGATCTTGAACAAGTTTTTATTGTTGGACTCAAATTGTCCATTTCCTTGGGATTGTAGTTAGAATCATTTGTCAAATTGATTCCATACTATTTGCACATTGCCACCAAAGGTTTGGCTCGAAACTCATGGCATTATCAAAGCAAAAATATTAACTAGAACTCTAAATCTACATATGATTTGATTTAGCATGAAGTCCATGATAAATTGGTGTGTTTCCTTCTTGGTGGGGATTTCTTCCACCCACTTAGTGAAATAATCAATGGCTACAAGAATCCATTTATGACCAGAATTGGAAGGATCAGAAATTTCGCCAATGAAATCCATTCCCCATTGCTTAAATGGGGCTTCAACTTACACAGTTGCAAAGGAAGGGAGCCTAAATATTTCATTCTTCCAAAAAAATGTTGGCAACTTTCACATTTCCTAACCAATAGAGTTGTATCCTTGAAGAGATTTGGCCACCAATAACCAGCCCTCAAGATTTTATGTGTTGTAACTCTTCCAACAAAATGTCCCCCACAAAATCCTCCATGGAGATCAGAAATTACCTTTGGGGCTTCATCCTCAGCAATGCATCTTAAGAGAACTCCCTCTAGGTTCTTCCAAGCTAACCCAAAATCAGTAATGACATATTTTTGAGAGGCTAACTTAAGAGCTCTTTTCTAATTTTTACTCAAATATTCAGGGCAGCATATATGTCTGAGATAAAAGATTATATCCTTGTACCATTCAGATCTTACCAACTTTTCAAGGACATCCACCCTTTCTCCTTCTACTTCATTCACCTCAATAGTTTGCAAGTTTCTCTCAGCCATAATCTTAGCTAGGCCCAAACCTCTTACCAATTTCATGGTTTGGATATCCATGTAATATTCCCGTAGCTTTTTTACCCATCTCGTATCATTTTCTTGAGACCTCCATTTCGATAAGATATCTTTCACCATGGTGTGGGGAACATAAGAAACAAATTTAGAGCTCAAGATGTAGGGTCTGAAAACCTTTGATGCTTTCACTAAGGAAAATTCTTACTTCTCCATGATGGTGTACTTCAACTCAGCTCTCTCCTTAATGCCTTACTACAATAAAACAGATGTAATGGTGTTTTCTGAAGCAAAATAAATCACTTGAAAAGGCTTCTTGTAATTTGGGGCTGCCAAAACAGGGGCATGCTTTAGTGCTTCTTTGATCCCATTCAAATATTGAATGGAAAATTCTTCTCGTTTGATAACTTGGTCCTTCTTTAGCATGCTAGTAATGGGGATGGTCAGCTCAACAAAGTTAGACAGAAATCTTCTGATAAATTTTATTTTTCCAAAGAAGGATTGAATTCCCTTATTAGTTCTTGGAATTGGAACCTTGTTGATGGCTTCCACTCTCTCGGATCAATCATGACCCCTTCCTTTGATACAATGTGACCAAGCAGCTTTTCCTTTTGCACTCCAAAGTGGCACTTCTTGGGATTCAATGATATGCCATACTCTCTACACCTTAACAACATTTTCTCCAAGTTTTTCAAGTGATCATTTCCTTTTTTGGAAAACACAGTTACATCATCTTGATAAAAAGAAATGAAATCATTAATATAACTAGCAAATGCTACATCCATTTATCTTTGGAAAGTTGTTGCAACATTCATTAAGCCAAAAGGCATCCCGACATAGACATAAGTTCCCAAGGAGTGGTAAAGGTAGTTTTTATTCTTTCAATCCTTCACAACAAATTGATTATAGCTAGAAAAACCATCCAAAGTGGATAACAATTCGAACTAGTTACCAGGTTGTAGAATATTCTCCATGTTTGGTAGAGGGTAATTATATTTCAATGATGCTTTATTCAATTTCCTAAAGTCTACACACAACCTTATATCACCATTCTTTTTTCTGATAGGCACTAGGTTTGCAACCCAAGATGAGTACCTTGTGGGCTGAATGATCCCTCCATCCCTCAAACTCTTCAGTTCTTCTTACATATTCAAAGAAATGAGTGGATTGATGGGCCTCTACTTTTCCTGAAAGGCCTTGCATTTGATTCCGGGAATCTCATGTTGGAACAAATCTTCCATGTATGCCTTCAACTCAGAGTAAGACCAAGCTAGGCAGTCTTAATATTTCTTCAGCAATTAAACATAGGACTACTTCTCTTCCTTGCTAAGATTGCTTCCTAACCAGATTTTACATGGATTTTCCTTTGTTCCCAGCTCGTGCTCTTCCACATCTCTTGAGACTCGACATAATTTTGTTAATAATTCAATCAGCATTATCAAAGTTTGATTTAAGTGCCACCAAACCTCTCGAGAATCATGTTTGTCTTCATTGGATGATGTCTTTTCTAAATAAAGTTTTATTTCTTTTAGCAACATACACCATTGGTTCCCAATTTATATTTTGGTCAACAAACTCACCTTGGTTCTCAAGAAACCATTTCACTTGGGAATCATCATCAAACAATTGCCAATTTTTAACCTTGTTAGGGACATATGACCTTGTTATTATTTCAACATCATACTTGCAAAATAGAGATACTGTACAATTCCCAAATCTGGATCCTAGCACTACTAACTTGTCTCGCAACATTATTAAACTTTCTATCATGGTGCACAATATTAAATGAGTCAAAAATTTAATCGAATCCTAGATCGCATGCTTGTATTGTTTCATTCTCTCGATTTTTATTAGCATACATTTTTCTAATCAGCTTGACAACCATTACGAATCTCCTTTAACAATGATATCATTTATACCATATTTCCATGCAATTCTCAAACCTAATAAAGAAAGTTAAGCTTCATATTCAAAAATTTGTTAGTGCATTCAAAGTTGAGTTTGAAATAAAAACAAAGTCTTCCTATCCTAGAGAAATCGAACAATGCCAACACCATTTCAAAACATGGAACAAGCTCCATCAAATAACAAGGTCCAAGGTAAAACTACTTATTCAAGACATTTTGGGCATGGGTGGGAACCCCAATTCTACTTGAGATAATAAGGCCTTTTCCAGATGCATATTTCTTTGGAGTTTCTTTTGGGACATTGGTGAGAAATGGGGTCTTTGGTTTGGCTTGAGGCCCTTCCCCTTTGAAAAATTTACTTCTTATGTTATAATCCTTTTCTTAGGCAACAATTACATTCATTAATGCTTTTCTATCCTCTTCGATGGGATTCCTCCATCATACTTCTTAATCATTATAGATCTTAGGTACGCAAAATAATTATTAGGAAGTTCAAAAGCTTGTACCATATCTATTTCTAAAGCATGAGAGGGAGGAAGAAGAGGTACCCGATGAATGCAATCCCAAAAACTTGTAGTAATTCTTGCACTTATTACTTCAGTTGAAGTTGATCCTTGCTGTGATCTTATAGAGCATTCCAAAGCATGCACACATCATCGTCGCTTTGTCATCATCATCAGCTTCTTCAAATTTATGATCTGCTTCACATGGTGGATGGGGTACAAAACATTTTTCACACCAATCAATTTCATTTGTCTCTTCAACAACAAATTTGGCATTTAGAGGATCAGGCACTACTCTACTTTCCCTAGCTTGGGGTTTCCTAGATCACATGGGCCCTTTACTCTGTATCATCGGATATCTAATCATTTCTTAGATTATTTGTAAATCTATCTTGTCCTTGTTGCTTATGTTGACCTTGAGAACATTGTCGAATTCCCTTCTCTCGCCTTGGCTAGCTTATAAGATATTTCTTTGACATCTCTGGCCAAATTCTTTACAACTTCCTCAAGATCCATAGCATTACTTTATTAAGGCTTCTCTCGGTTTTATATGTTTAACACCCTCCCTCTTAGGAGGTTTTCCAACTAATTTAATGTTGTTCTCAATTTGTAGAGCCATGGTAAAGGCCTTCCTTAAAGTTCCAGGTTCTTATCCCTCAAATAGTAAGTAGATTTCTTATCAAATGCATCTGAATACTTTATCAGACATGATTCATCACATGGCCTCAAATTAACAGGAAATCTTCTCAATGTTTTGTTAAATCTTGTATTGAAATCATGCACTCGATTCATTAGGATTATTTTTTATATTTTCAAACTCTGATAAAAGAAACCTAGGTCTATTTTATCACCATACTGCATTCTAAAAGCATTCTTCATCTCTATCCAAGAATCAATGGAATTATCTGGAAAATATTTATACCAAATCCCTTGCATCTTCTTCTAGAGTATGGATAAACAATTTAATGTATACATCCTCAAATTATATTTCAAATTCCTCCATCATATTGACAAAGAGATTCAAGTGTTGATCACGAGTGATTGCATTATTTCCTTGAAACTTAGGCAATCTATTTCTTTCATCTTGTGGCACATCATTTGGATAGCCACCATACCTCTAAAATCGATGGATCCAAAAGTATTAATAACAAATGGAGGTCTCAAAGTGGAGGCTGAGCCATATTATTTTGAGGAGGTGATCTTACAGAGAAAAAAAAATGATGAGGAGTGAGGGTCATGTGGTATAGGGATGTAATTTTTAGAATGACTTCCCTCTAAAGGCTCTATTTCTTGGAAAAATATATTATATTTGGAAAATATTGGGGCAGATTGAGAAGTAAATGTTTCAAATACAAAATAATGACCCTCTCCAAATGGATAATTCAATTCAACAAAGAGACTACTTGATTCAGAAGCACTTGAGGAAGTATTGCAATCTTCAATCATAGGATGATCAGTTTCACCAATGGATATCTCTTTTCTTGATGTTTTATCTCCAAAACCTTCCAAATTCTTCTTCCTTTTGAATTAGACTTTCCCAGCTCTTGAAACAACCTTCTACTAGGGTCCTTGGTGAAGACATATCTTCTTCCTTCCATCTTTGTAAAGATTAATGACAAATCTTACTTGATATATGTTAAGAAATTGGTATTTATTAAGAATTTAAACAACACGAAGTCATCACTAAGGATTTTCACCTTAGTTTGTGTAAATGCACTATGAAATACCTATGAAATGTCTATCAATACTAGATTCACGTAAAGCTTACAAGATCTTCTCTTCTTGTACCCAAATTTATCAATGATGAAATAAACTTTAGTGCAATAACTGTATAAGATGGAAATATTGCACTCAGAACTTACAAATTTGAATAATTCTTATAGATCTAAATAGATAATGATGTTTCAAAATGTATTAGCACACAACATGTGTAAAAAGTATTACCAAGGTCTGTATGTATTGTATTTGTAAAATACTTCAAAGAGTTCGTGCAACGCGCCATTAGTGTTTGTATCTAAATTTGTTTTCCCTTTCAAGTTGAGTAGCATCACAGATTTGGCACGGAGCTCATAGAAAGATATATCATGATGTGTGTCATTTTTAGCCAGGGGATGAGATCTAATTGATCCTTTGTCACTCAGATTTATGGAGAGATGGATAACACCTTCAAGAGGATTTTACCTATCCTCACTACTTTATGTTGTGCCTTTCGACCACGGTGAGAGGATCCTTAGTGTAACCTCTGTTTGATGAAGTATATGGAGATATCCTTCTTTTGTACAAATTTTATGAAGAAACCCTTGGGAAAATACAGTTAATACTCCATAATTTAACTCTCAAGATTTGTCACTTCTAAAAGATGGAGATACTTTTAACACAAGGCTAAGGTTCTTGAAGACATTAAGAAACCCTTATTGTTCTACATATTTTAGTAAATAGATTTTGTTCCTTTGTTGATATATAGGGCAAACAGGGGTGGTTCAGGATGTATTCATGGTTTTTGAATAATTTTTGTGGGAGATTAAGTAGGATAGAGTTGATTATACCAAATATTTGAGGGACTTCACAAAAATGGACAACTCAACAACATAAAGCTTCAAAACAGTTAAGAAGTTCCTTCAACCAGAAGGTGTGCGTCAATGGAGGCCCAGATCATCAAGACGTTTTCACACAATCTTTGAGACTCTAACATGAAGGTCTAGTTAAAAGAATCAATTAAACACCAAAATCTCTAATCAATCACACCTAAGGTACAACCAAAGACTTACAGATAATCTTTATCAACAAATGACAGTGGAGTGATTTTAAATATTTTTATTTCATCATAGGATGAAGGCTCTTCCTAAAATGAAATTGTAATTTCCACTAAATTTCATAGGGATGAGATCCTCGTGTGATTTCACAAATATTTCAATGTTATATTACAATAGGAACAACAAAAACCATTTACGACATTCTAAAACAAAGCAAACACAAATTGTTAGAGAATGAAAACAAATTAATTTCACAATTTCTTAGATTCATCAAGTAGGGAAAGCTTCCAGAGAAAATATCAAGTGCTCATCAATGGCTATACATCTACAACCAACTTGACATGATAGAAAATCTAACACGAATGAAACTAACCAGGTTTCTCGATTGGTCTCTCGGAAGACGGATTTCTCAAATTTTCTCTTAAGAATTCAACCCCCGACCCTTTGCAAGAGTATTCTCATTGCATTTATACATTTGACTCGCTCACTCATCCAAAATTTTCTCCTTAAAAAGATTATTATTCAAGGAACCTTTGCTTGCTACCAATTTGCCCTCCAAAAGTGACATTTAACAAATTTAGATCTGAAAGTTGCCAGGTGGACCAATTATGAATTGATCACATTTCTTGGGCCCTTGACTAATGACAAGGATGCCATGCCATAACTTTTTTGGTAGTCCTTCTAATCATTATGATCTTGTCATGTGATAAATCCCCTTTTAATCATTTTCTAGAGGCTCTACACAGCTAGATCTACCAGAAATCCTTTTCGATCTTGAGGAAAAACCTTTTCCATCCTTTGTGCAGAACCTTCATCATTTCATCCTTTTCCCTCTTTTTCCTCTACAACTCTGCCCCACATCCATCTTCTCTGGTAATTCCCATTTTTACAAGTGCCTGAGCAATTCCAACTTCAAAATATTGACCTTAACAATCCTTGGACTCAAAAATTAAGTTCCGAATGCATTCAATGACACTTTATAGAAAGAGACAACAAGGAATTTCATCAAAAAATGATGAAAAATAGTGTGTATTTTCATCTCTAGCAATCTTGGAGAAAAAATGGAAGAAAAATAGGTGAAATGCACTATGAACCGTTGATTTTATTCCTTCTCTACTTTATATTATAGTCTTCCACATGTTTCTTTAGCATAACTACAAAGGAAAAGTATAGGTGCCGCTTCCTAACAAGCGCAGCCTTCCATGTGCCCTCGGCCCAAGAAAAATGCCTTTTGGACTTTGAAAAAGTCTCAGCAAAAGAGGAGCTAGCAGAATCCTCCATGTGTCTCAATGGTGCACTTTGAGATGGTCCCCAAAAGCAGAGACCCCAAACAAGTGTGGGCTCACCACGTGTCTCATTCCAGCAGAGTTGTTAAAAATTTTGAAGGATCAGCGAAGGTGCCATGTGTCTAGGGTCCGAGATAATTTTCCTTGGCCGTTGAAAAGTCCAAGCAAGGGCAGAGTGAGCGGAAACCTCCAAGTGTCCTCCTGGTGCTTATTCAAAATAAAATTTAGGGTTCGGTCCCAAATAGGCATGGTCCCTCCATGTGTCCTAGGCCTTTCAAAATTGCTTTGAAAAGTTTAAGTATAGAGCGGAGCCGATGGAAGCCTCCACATGTCTCCCTGTCACAATTGTTAAGGTGGGACCCTAAGGTAGATCCTCAAATGAGCACCATCCCTCCACGTGTCCATGGTCTACCAAAACTGTACCAACTGCATAAAAAATTTCTAAGTCTAGGCAAGGCGGTGGGGAAATCTCCACGTGTCTCCCAATGCAACTCCAAGGCCAAACCAAAAGGTGAATTTTAGATGAGCATTGGCCCTCCACGTGGAAAATTTTTGAGTTGAATCAAGCCTTAGAGTTTTTAAAGTGCCCTATTGAGCCGCATCCAACTAGAAGGGCCACATTTCCATAGATGCTTGAGATGTAAATTTGACGAGGAAAAACACTCCGTCAAACCGTAAAATGCAAGAAAATCACCATTTGAGCCTGAAAATGAATCTTTCTTTCAAGATAGAGAATTTGGAAATGATATAAGGCCCAAATATGATCCTCTGAGTTGCATCCAATCACATTTTCACAAATACTTGGGACAAAAAAGACAGACAAAAACGTGACTGTGGAAAATGGAAGGAAGGAAAAAACCCAAGTTTACACCCAAGTTACAGACTCTTTCACACGAATAGAGGAAAAAAAAAAAATTCTGGACTTTTAAGTGATCCTTGACCAAGGAAGGGACTAATCATGGCAACCAAATGGAGGACAGATTTTTATGCATCAATACGGGGAGAAAGAGAAGACGCAGAGCCTGACAAAGTGGAGAACTTTAAGGACAAACAAGGCGAGATAAAATTGAGCACCAACATGATCATTGGCTAGGTGGAGTCAAAAGGTTGAAAAGGCTAAACAAAAGGTATGGCATGATCACCACATCAAAAACAAACAATTTGAGGTTGGGAAGAAGGTATGATTCCAAGTTTCTACGCCATCCCGAGAAATTGAAGGTCCATTAGTTGGGGCCCTATATCATCTCGTACATCCTTGATTCAAGCGCATTCTAGTTGAGAGTGTTGGATGGGATAAGATTTCTAGGCCATTTCAATGGGAGTAGGCTGAAGCCCTATTATAGATAATTCTTCTTCGTGTTTGTAATAAGGTAGTATTGTCAATTATTTTACAATTTCCCTTTATGAAATTTCTTTTCTAGTGTTTCCCTTTCTTGTCATTTATTATGTTGTTTTTTTACACCTTGGGTGCCGCTAACCACATTAATTTTTGAAGGTTATATATGTGCAGAGGACCATGCATAATTTTAGTGTAGGGTGGAAGAATGCAGAGTATAGTGTAAAGCTAAGTTGGCAGAGGAAGTTGTAGTGAATGGCCTAGATGAATGGCCCAGGTGAATGGCCCAATGGAAGGAAGCACGTGGGAATGAAGGAAGTGCATGGAAGAAGGGTGGATGAAAAATTTTGGTGTTAGGATAAGACTTCAAACAAACCATGTACAAAGGAGGAAGAAGCGCAAGAACAACACGAAGAGAAAAAATTAGGTGAAGGATAGAAGAAGTGCCTTCGGCGTTGTTGACAATTGCGTAAGAGTCTTCTCGTCGGGGGATTGTTTGCGCGCGAAGATTGTAGAATTTTTTTGCAAGATTGGGCACGTAAGTGAAGGCACATAAGGCAAGATTGGTGGAAAAATCCACATTTAGTATTAAGTACGGTGGTAGGTAAAATATCATTTAATGCTGGAAAGAAGAAAAACTATAAATAAGAAGTCGACACTTCATTATTTTACCTTGTGATTATGAAGTGAAAAGAGCTCTCGCAAACTAGGGCATCCAAAAGTGATCTGTGTGAAGAAGAATCTAAGAAATCTAAGAGGGTGTGACTAGAGTATATCCGCAAACTAGTAGGAAAGGAGTACACGGGCATGGAGGAAGTTGTTGAGAAGCACCGTGTTGTGGAAGAATTGTTCTAGTTAGGGTTTGTGGCTAGGGCACAAAGTTAGGAGGGTTTCTTTGCAAGATTGAGTATGGGGTTGGATAGAGTGGTAGAGCAGAGCAAGGAGAAGACATTTGAAGTGTAACCTAACCAAAAGAATGGAACCAAAGAAAGCAACCATCTCACCTAAAAAGTAGAAGGGAAAGGGAAAGGGGAAGCAAATGGCTATCGTCAAAAGCACAAATGAAGAGTGGTAAGCAAAGATGCAATACCGGATGGAGTATTGCTAAGAAAATAATGGGAGTCTCATTTGTGGAAAATGACTATGAGCGACTATAATCATTGCACCAACATGACAGAAAGAAATGGATTTAGAGTTGGTTCACCCAAAAACAAGAGGACACCGGAGGGCATGCCCATATATAGCAACGAAGTAAAAGTTAAATTAGATAAGGTAGGGTTATTGAAACTTTACGAATTACCCTACTTCAGAAAACCTGAGCGCCTTTATCAATGGCTAATGTTGCGTGTTCATGAAGACCATTTTTATTTCACGGGGTGTAATATGCACATAAATTCCTAGTTGATTTCCAACTTCACATGCCTTATCTATGAGGGAGAGAGCATAGATGATGATCTGAGTGACAAGGAGGCCATCAAGGAAACAATAGCCGCATATGAATACAAGAAAGGATCGTGATACTTTGATATCGTAGATATTTTATACCCGTGATGAGGATTGCCACACGTTTGGTAACCAAGCTTAGTGACTTATAAAGATGGACTCAAGTCAACAAGGCATGGTTGAGTGTATGCCGAAAAATATCTAAGGGGACTATCTACAACTTGTATGCCTTCATCGCGGATGAAATCATTAACAATGTGCAAGAGGGCGAGAAGATACTATTTAGAAATGTCCTCCTCACAATTGTTTTCTCATAGATTGGAGTGCCCGATGGGCCGAGAAAGGTTTGTTTGGGAGTACCCAGAAGAAGAATCATCACCCGCAAAGAGGTTCGCGAAATATACTTGTGAGACCATGACAACCACTCATAAGGCATGCTTATAAAATTGGTACAAGCAAATGAAGGATGCATTTGAGGTGGAATGGAGGATTCCAGAGCAACTACCAATGCTCTTGGATGGAGAAGTAGATTTTTAGTGTACCAACACTTCTGCATTGGTAGATTCAAATTGATAGATGAAACAATGAGCCCCTGGTGTAAAATTCCCTTCTCCTTCACCGCACAATACTTCCAAGCGGGGGTGAACAGGTTCAAAGAGGCCAAGAGACTAAGGTTCGACATTAGTGAGGTGGATCAAGACCACAAAGAGTTACACAAGAAGCTCATCTACCCTAAAAAGTGCACATACATGGAAAAGTATGTATCCCACGAGGTCCAGATGATGAATCCCCTGACTTTACCAATTGCAATAAGGACTACGACACGTGTATATCTTTGCATCAGGCCAAAATTTGAAAAGGGTTCATACTTGGAAAACAATGTATCCATCCC
The DNA here is from genome assembly GCA_018340775.1 of Taxus wallichiana var. yunnanensis. NCBI lineage: Eukaryota > Viridiplantae > Streptophyta > Pinopsida > Cupressales > Taxaceae > Taxus > Taxus wallichiana. The sequence continues at coordinate 539,898,503 of CM031238.1, forward strand.
TAAAGACCCTATAGGAAGGAGGAATCTCATGCCAAAGAAGAGAGAAAGAGAGGAGGTGCAAGAGAAAAGGGCCCCAAGTGTCTAGACTGCACAATCAGTGGGTGTGCAGGAGGTAAGTGCCAAGCCAAGCACCTACACATGCAAAAGTAAGTCCTCGGCAAGGGCGAAGACCCCAGAAGAGGAGGCATTGGAGAAAGAAGAGCCACGCGCTCAAGGGGAAGTCACCAGAGGAGGAGGAAGATAAAGCAAAATCTCCTATCAAGAAGAAGCAGAAAGTGACAAAGAAGGATAACTCGGAGGATACAGAGAGCTTAGAGCCTTATAGAGGTGAAAGAGATGATGATGATGATGATGATGATGATGATGATGATAATGATGATGATAAACCAAGAAGCGAGGACCATCCTATCAATGAATTACATGACTCAAAGGAACAAGGAGAGGAAGAATAAAATGAGTACATCTTTGTCATGAGGAAGAATAACAAATAAAAGGAGGATTCTCAAGAAAGAGGGGTAAGTGAAGAAGTTACAAAAGAACAAAGGACCCCAAGCCTCATAAAGGAATAGGTAGATGAGGCCATGGAGAAAGAAGTAGAAAAAATCATCAATGACTTGGTAGAGCAAGAAATGGAATGCAACACGTACGTGGTGATGAAGAAAGGCGAGAAGGAGAGCGTAGAAAGAATATAGCAGCATGGGAGGATATCTCGGTTTGGTTGTAAGCTTTCCTAAGGCTGCGCATATGGGGAGAAAGAGAGTAAAAGCATCACAATTTTAGGTGATAGGCTACATTGATGATCCGAACAAGGTGTTTCATGTGTGCTTTTAAAGCATTGTACCAATGGAGTAAATCTTGGCTATGACATCATTTGATGAGGAAGGTGCATACTCTCGGATGAGGAAAATGATTTCTTGGGCATTTGAGTCCCACATCAATGAGCTAGAGTTTGAGTAAGCCAATGGTCAATAATGAAGGTACCCGATTCGAAAGGAGTCAACCCCTTTGTAAATACTCGAGAGGTTGTCGGATGAAAAAATCTTCAACGCACTCAACAAAGTCTCATTTGAGGTTCAAGTTGGGCTCTTCAAAAGAAATGATAGAGTAAAGTTCCTAGAAGTAGAGCTGGAGAAAAAAGAAGAAGATATCTTTAAAAATACCAAGGACTTAAATCAAGATGAGGTAATCGGTGATCAATTAAGGTGCGAGCTGAAAGATGAAAAGGAAAGAGCACGTGAGGTTTACAAGAAAGTAGAGATGATCACAGATGTCATTGTCTTAAAGCATCCAGATCTAACACCACCAACGTAGAAGTATGGATCCACCCTGGAGTGCCTAGAGGACTTGAACCATGTCCTCATAATGGAAAGGTGACCACTAGCCTTGGAATCTGCGAAGAGGCATCAGGACGCAAAGAGAATGAGGATAAGATGAAGTTTTTGGCAATTATTGCTCGGTCAATAAAAAGTCCTCGGTGATGTGAAATTTGTCACCCAAGTCGTTGAGGCCACCCATGAAAATTGCGCCAATAGAGATAAAGTGGTGATCATTATAGTCTCCACTCATGAAACAGATCTCAAGGAGTTCTAAGAGAATAAAAAGGGGAATAGAGTGGAACGTGACAGAATTCTAGCCGAGGTTAAGAAAAAATCGGAGGCTATTTAGACCTTGTGGGGCTTAATCAAGAACCAGCTGAAGGATTTATATCCCCAAATCACTCAAAGGATGGACATTCTCAAGGATTTGGGAAAAAAATTGGAGGGGATCTTGGAAACGATAAATACCCAAGGAGAAGGGATAGGCTTTGAAGAGGTGATCACCCTAGTCGGTGACCTCCTCATGAGCACGAGATGAAGTCGATGCCTAGAATAAGTTGGAGGCAAAATTGAAGAAATATTTCCCTCTCCTCTTGCAAGTAATCATAGTTTCCCCATTATTTCATTCTTCCCCAAACTCTTCATTATTTAATTCTTTCCCCAAACTATTCAGGAACATTCATTCTTTATTCATTGATAAAATGTTCCCGAGGACAGAGAACAAGCGTAGTGTGGGGTGATGTTGGGCCCCTAAAATATTGGCTAAGTATAAGAAGGTGGTCAGCGCACAAGGCCTATTTGAAGAAGGGAGCACAAGGAGAAAGTGTGCGGACAGGGTTTTAGGAGGGTTTAGTAGAACTGGTGGCTTGCGTGCGCAAGGCAGAGCAAAGGTTTTGGGACTTAGCCATATTTGGCATGTCAAGTAGAACACGAGGAAAGCATGACCCGAATGCATATGCAGAGTGGATAAGGTGTCATCCTGGCAACTTGGAGCCCATGAAAGGAATACACTTTGTGATAGAAGATTCCATACATTCATCATGGCGAAGAATAGAGATCTTGAGTCTAAAGGAGCATGCTCCCATAGAGGACCACTAGGACACCTAGCAACTTATCTACAACTTTAGAAAGGCATGGCGCTTTTGTTGAGGTTATAAATACAAGTGCTTGGAAAAGAAAGAAATATGAAGAGAATGGAAAAGAGGTGAATCTATGCGTAAATATTGTGGGTTTTCTATGGGTTGGGTTTAGAGGATCTGTAGAAGTATGATGTATCAAGGGGATGGATCTGAATATTTTTCTTTGTACTATGAGGGGCTTAAGTCTAGTTCTGATGCATGACTTTGGTCTACACTATTATATGGATCTGTGATAACCTCAATGAATGTAATGTGATTACCAAATGTATTTAATATGGATATATGTGGCTCTAGATTTTACTTATATCTATATGGATTAGTTTTATATATATTTCATATAAGTGGGTGTAAACCCATGTGCATTTCCTTTCTATTATGATTTAGATCTATGTTTTGTAATGCTTTTCTTATCTGAATGAATACATTGGTCTAGAAGCCCATTTTGAGCTCTAAGATGAATGTATGGTTTTTTTCCATTCTCTTCACTTAAGTTTCTTTTGTAAATAAGGAATTCTCACAAAACTCACATAAAGGAGAGACTCGTCTCACGTGCATGCCTCGTGAGCGCCCAACACCCACTGGGTGATAGGTGACACACATGGGATTTTCCTATTCAGAAGGGTACAAAAATTACTACAATGTTAAACGTGCTCGAGGCCTATGACCAATGTGATAAAGTCAAAATAACATAACATTATCGATGAACACCATCATGGTTTATGACTAGATGATAAATCATGAACAAGTAAGCAAACATAGTCATCCAAGACAGTACAACATTCCTAACTATATCTCCCATGATCTAAATCATCATACACAGCATGTTAGTTACATGTAAATATCAACATAAAGCAAAAATAAGTCATAAATTCTTAGTACTTTATGAATGTGGAATGAAAATCTTTTTGCATGGTTGTGCATGCAACTACGCGTAAGTTTGTATATCCTTTTCAAGATATACATGTGCATGTGTAGCTACATACTCAGCTATGCAACATGGCTTATTCCCCTACCTTCATAAACCATTCAACATTTTACAACTTATCCTTTCGATGAAACATATTAAAATTTCGGGATGTGACATACTTCCACCCTTAATGAATCATCATCCCAATGATTTTTACTCATTAATTACAATCAGAATATTCAAACACAAAATTATATCTAGTAGCTAAGGAGAACAATCTACATTTTCATCCAAAAATTGTAATTTTACATATCTCAATTCAAATTTACTAGCTATAATAGCCTTTTATTCATTCAACTATTGTCAAACAATCAAAATACGACAAAATCCTTATCATTCCAAAGCATCAAAAATGTAAATTGTTATCAAGTATGTCAAAATAATTGACCAAAAATTAGAATGAGTTAATTAAAAACATTTTTTTAACATTCAAATCAACAAGGATAACCACCGTTTTTATTTCTTTCAAAAAAATTCGGCAACTAGCTTGTTTCCCCATGTTAGTTTTTAGGCCCATAGCCTTTTTCTTCTTGAAGTGTTTCTTCTTTTCGACATGTCAATTTGCCATTGCAACTCCGAATCCTCGGTTGTGAATTGTTTTCTTTGTTCCTCAAGGGATAATCCACGCGTATTGGTCACTACCACTATAGTTGAAGAAACCCACAAAAGGAATCTTCCTTTCAAACCCGTGATTCTTACTAGCATCGTTTTCCGACCATTTTTAAAATTTGCAGCAGTGTCATTTATACCATTTTGAGCGTTATTTTCATCCTTATTTCCCCATTTATTTACATGTGACAATGGTGAAGGTGATTGTTAGTTGTTCTTCCAATTCTCATCCCTATGAGAAGTAATGGCTTGGAACTTCTACTCTAGCTCAATGGCATTTTCAAACATTGTTTCCATCGTAGGAGGACTACTGATATTAAATTGACCCCCTATAACTAGGTTAAGTCCTATTATAAATTTGTGTATCTGAAATTTTTCATTTGTCAAATCTTAAAGAGTACATATTTAAGAATTTTTGTAAACTTTTCCTGTATTCTGTTACCATTAATTTTCATTACATTATGTTCCAAAATTCGGACATTTTCTCGATCATAGTAAAGTTGCAAGAACTAAAGGTGTTATCGAAATAACACTTGAACTAATCCCAAATTATATCAATTAAATTAAATCCCAATTTAACTTTATGGATTTCTGCCATAAGGAAGCCTCATTTGAGAGCCGATAAGCTCCCCAAATAGCCTTTGTTTCTTCCAATAAATCCCTAATCTTGAAGTAGTTTTCCATTTCATTGAGCCAATTCTTAGCTCCATCACCAAGTGTTGTCCCATCAAATTTAGGCAGATAATACACTTTATGTCCTTTGTGACAAATTTCGGTTGTCATGCGGGTTCTTAAATTAAGTGATTGATTTAGATTTGCAGCATTATGAACAACTACGTTATTATTTTCAGCATTTATGTTATTGTTATCAGCATTTGGATTATGTTGCTCTATTTTTGTTCTTCCACTTCAATCTCACTTTCCTCGGTGTTTACTCATTCCATAACAAAGTGATGCGGTTGCAAATGTCTTATAGGAAAGCAAGTATCTCATCCAATTTCTACATTAGCACTTCCTTAGCACTCATAACCAGATTATTCACAAAGTTTCATCTTGTCCTAACCATTTTTGTTTGTTCTTTTTAGACAAGAACTTAAACTTGTATGTTAGCATAGGAACCTATTAAGTCTCGAGAGTTGTTTACCTTATAAATTAACGTCGATACCACAATATAAAACCCATATTACACTTCATCAAACTAAAGGATTTTTTTACACCAACTCATTAATTACATTTAATGCCCTCACCGATTTTTACGTGCAACAATTAAAATCCAACATACAAGAGTTTATAAATTCCCTTAAGTTTTGTTACGCTGAAATGAGTATCATAATTTACAACCACTTTGTTGAATTAATCTAGCATTAATTGACATTTATAATCCATCTAGAAAACTTATGATAACTATTTACAATTGTAAGGGTTTTGAGATCCTTCCCGGTCCCCATCAAACACACTTAACGATCTAATATACCTTATATATCATTTTATTAAGCCTTATTAGGGGCTGAGAGAACTTGTGCGTCATCTTAGCATCCTTCAAAAATTTATTGTTGTAACAAACATCTGAATCTAGACACCCAAATAAGAAGACTCGATGAACAGATAATGCATTCGATTATATGCACTACCATGGCCATAGTTATTTAGCATTTTGTTAGCTATCTAGATCCAAGACTACACACAAGCCTACAAAACTTGTCTTCGATTAACCACAAAACTATCTCAACATATTCATCTAGATTCCTTGTTGTTTGCTTAATTTATTAAGTTTATAATTAATCACCTTAAGTAATCATGTCTATTAATTGATAAGCTTAAACATCGAAGTTGTAGTTATCATAACTTAGCATCCAAGTCATGTTGCTAATGCCAAAACCACTTTGAGATCCCTATAGGAAAAGGTACATTCATGTAATGACCTAAGTCATTATGCGACTACTCCTCTCCCTAAAGCCATCTCAATCCGGTACATGTATTACTCGTATGACATGAATGTCGTGTCACAATACCTATCTTTGTGTACTTTTCATTATGTTATCTAAATTAGGTTAGAGGTATGAAATGATCTCTATGAGTTACTGAATAATTTATGTACCTCTAACCGCATGTCAAAAACTATATCAGTTTACAATCAATATTTTAGATTAGTTGAGTACTAGAATTCAAAGTATTTTGTAGTATTAATTAGACATCATTAATGCCCATTTAGTCATATATATACATATATACCATTTCATGGGTTTTTAATTTAATTTTGTAATTTATTACATAATGTCATATATTCTTTCACATTGTTGTACAATGGATTGAGGTTTGTTCATATGAAAATACAACTTAATATTTTGAAGTGTAATTTTCTTCCAACAAAAGACAACAGTTAGAATCTCAATGATTCGTTCATATAAGTTGATTTATATCATCTTACTTATCTAAGGTCAACAAATATAAGTTCATCACTTATAATTATGTCTTTATTATACATCCATATGCTCTTTCTTACATTAATGTTTTTGTTATATGTGTTTACCTCAATTATACTTAATCAGCCTTATGAAAGTTGAGGTCATAAAGATAGCACTATAATTCACACTATTTCATTTTAGAAGAAGAGTTATATTTAGAAGACATAAATGTCTTCATTTTGTACCATATTATATAATAACTTTACTATTTTGATAAAAATTAAATATTTGTAAATATATTTTAAATAATAATATTACTACTTAAATACTAATTTATCTAAACACTTCATTGTTAGCAATAGTACCCAAACTTGTCACAAACGTAATCTTATGATCATTTCATCAATTGATAACTTTAAAATTTAATACTTGTTACATAGTCGAAAGAGGCTATAAAATATACTTAATATACATTAGACCCAATAGCTTTCATAATTTACATAGGAAGTCTTTAGCTTTTAATCATATGTCACTACAATCATTTCATTCATGTAGTTTGGTACAAAAATAAATGTATGTCATGATATCCCTTTTAAATAAACTCGACATTCCACTCATTCCTGTAGTCAAGAAAGATGATAATGTATAAATGGTCAATCCAAAAGAATGGCATGCTATATATATATATATATATATATATATATATATATATATATATATATATATATATATATAGTTGTATTAATACAAAATAATTTATCATCACTAGTATAATTTAACAATATTAAAATTAAGTGTCCAAAGACAACAAACATGTAAGTTATAGAATATTATTTAACTTTCATTTACCAACTATTTACATCCATTCATCATCTAATAAATAATCATTACTATGTTCTTAATTAAAAACTCATTTTTGTCCAAAACCTTTCTCCTTTTTAAAATCAACTAAGTAACCATTCATATTATCTAGTATTGTCTTTTTAACACTTAATATGCATATTAGTTATAAAATAAAGAAGCAAAGAACAAGCTATCAATAAATTGACATCGCATCAATCCCTAAGGCATCACAAAAGTGATGTGTTAGATTTCTTTCCTTCTATGATTTGATTGAAAAAATATTTAATCTTAGTTGACTATGGAGAAAAACTACTTATTCAACCTTAATTATAACAAGAAACTGAGCAGAGTCAAAATTTCCAAAAAGACAACGACTTTCACCCTTTTAAAGATTGCACATTTTTTTACTAAGAGATTACATTCTCTACCCATGACCCCATATACCTAAAAACTTCAAAGATAATATATAATTGAAGGACTGTAGAATTCATTCTTGGCCAACCCCTTATTCACAAAACTAGTATTTTTTTAATATATTTAACTAACAAGGAATTCTCGAGACCAAGAAAGTCTCCAAAGATTAAGAATATTCTTCACTAAGAATGCATCCTTTTTAAATAAAAATAAAAATTAGAAGGACGCAATCCAACATGCAGAGACAAATAAGGAAAGGATTTTATTATTGTCAAGGTGGTTTCTTATCCTTCCCAATGTCCATTCAATATAACTATTCAAACCCAAGATAAAATTCCTTTTCTCTATTCATATCAACCCAACAACATCACCTAGATAATGTTTCAAGCTACACATCTAAACCAACATAGACCGAATGCTTATGAGCTTGAATAAGGGTAGAGGAAATCCCCTTATCTCGTCCTCATCCATTAAGTTTAAAGGTGGTGTCTAATCTATGAAACTAGTCATTTTCCATATAAAGTATGTATAACCATATAGGAGCAGTCTAAATTTCTTCTATAAGAAATTCTTAAAAATGATAGTCTTTTCAAGTGAAGGGTCGAGCATCCAAAACATTGTTAACACCCGGTTCCCAAATATAACTATATACCACTCAAACCATCATTTAAACCTTTTAAACAGATAATGTTCCATTATTTCAAATTAAAATATCAAGACAAAGAGTTATATATAAACATGCCTACAATTTAGAAGGTATCTCAACTTTTTCTTGCAAAAACCTTAAGATTTCCAGCAAAGTGAACCAACAAACTTAGCGCATTAATCATCAAGAACACCCCAAGAAATTCAAAACATAAAACCCCAAATAATTACTTATATATTTATATAATAATTTATGCCCAGATGAAATTTTTAGCAAGGCCGACTCAGTACACCATGCACAAATCACTCCGTAAATCTCGAGATCAAACTATAGCTCAAAATCCCTAACTTCGTGATGCCGATTAAAACAATCCACTTGAGACCCAAGAAATAACCTAGGGTTAGTTAGAAAATTATGGAATAATTTTTTTATTAGAAGTGTCCACAACCAAGTTGCAAGACAATAGTTGACCCTATTAGGTTTTGGAACAAATCTAAATTACTAGAACATATTTTTCCTTCATTAACAATTTTCAAGTTCACATGGTTCAATTTTTAGGGTTAGAAGTTTCAGTTAGGTTTAGGGAGTAATTTACCCCCATACCCACTCTCTAACAGGCTCAGAGTTTTAACTTGATTTTTCTCATACTTAACACATCCAAAATTTCCCTAAATCATTCCCATTGGATAGGAAATTTTCTCACCTTTCCAGTGATATAAATAAGTCCTCCTAACTCCTTCGAAACTCAAGATATGGACAGACAGAGTTTAGGGATCAAATTTTCCCCAAGGGGACACGTGTCAAGCAGGGGTGAAGAGAAAATTCGGGTAAGCGGGTCATGGGGCGGTATTTGAAATTATTCCCTTGCACGGGCGTAAAGTCCACAATTTTCTGCACCTTTCCAGGACCTCCAAGGACACATTTCAGCTCAAGAAAAGGCGGGAGAGGATGAGGGAAAGGCGCGGCGGCAGAGAGAATTGAAGAATTTCGCCAAGGAAAAGGAGAAAAACAAATAGCACTCCAGCGGGTCTGCCGAGGACACGTGGTGCACAAATAATTCATGTAGGGAGAGAAACATGGAATGGTGGAGTGGCAGGAGAAGCTGGAGAATTTTGCCAAAGGGGAGATAAGGGGAGAATTGGATGTGCGGGTCCGTGCGCCCGCAGAAGGGATTCCCAAGGTGAGGTTAGGAGTGCGGGCGCGGGAGGAAACAAAAAATATTTCCAAATAAAAATTTTCAAAAGGAAAAGGGGTCATGAGGGTTCCGCCCCCTCCGCAAGCACCCAAAGCTACCACGTGGCAACCTGTGATAGGTCGCGGGCCGGCGGGGAGAAATGGAAAAAATTTCCAAAATTTTAAAAAGATCCTAAGGAAAAAATGATGTCGCACCTCTGCCGCTACCCCATGAGGACATGTGGCAGCCTCGATTTGTCTTGTAGTTTGGTGGAGGAAAATTCAAAAAATTCCCAAACCAAAAATATTAAATTTTCCTAAGGATTTTTCGACGGAAATTTTTGGGCCACGGCCCACCAGGGAAAAAATTGCCCAAATTTTCTGCCAAGGCGTAAAAACTTCTTAGTGCCATAACTTTTACTAGAAAGCCCGAGTTTGGGAAAACAAGGACTTTACTCGAAATATCTCGATGTCATCTTTTCACAAGAAAATAAATTTTACATTTTGATAAATTTAAAGGGGTCATTTTGCAAAAAGATTTGTAGGCTTTTAAAAAGCCAACTCGTAAATTTCCAACTTTCAATTTTGATTAAATTGGATATCCTCCTTCACTCAATGTGCCAAACAGACATGGAGGATTTCTCTAGGGAGGGTTTAAATTGCTTAGGAAGGTAAATTTACTTGTTTGAGTTTCAACATACATTTTTCCATCAAATGACAAAATACGGTTGTGGAAGAGATTTGGCTCATTTTTGCAATGTTTAATACTTGTTTTCTTAAGTTTTCTTTGTTAATTGAGTTCCTTCATGGCTTAGCATGCTAAATTATATCAATTCTAGGTTGATTATTAAGTGCATGTCTGAACTGTACATTTTTATTAACTTTAATTGCCAGTTTTGAATATTTACAAGAGATCAAATCAAAAGAGGTCCATCTAACTTTTCATCATGCAAGTAAGGCACTTATTTTCCGATTTAATATAATACAATCAGTTATTTTAAACAACCATTCTGAATCAAAAGTAATACTAAGTTCCATTTTTACACATTCCCAAAATACAAAATACAACATTGTTCCCACGTACATTTCTTCTTTCCAAACAGAGATCTAACTATCTCTTTTTTCATACAATGAAACATTGAATTCAATCCAACAATGCATATGAAAAGGTCTTTCAACTCTTTATTGACTTCAATTATAAATCTTTACATCTTTCCATGTTGAATGCAATAATAGAATTTTGTTTCTTTCCAATAAATAGAACAGGATATAAATGTCTTTCACAATTCAAATATATAACTTCATAATCAAATTACATACATATTTCTTCACAAAATATAGGTTACAATTTCATTCACAACAAGTGGGAAAGGATTACAAATAAATATGTTTTCACAAGAATTTGCTAAACTGCATTTTCCTTTGCTCCAAGACAGCAACATGCACATTTTCTCTTTCTCGAGTTGATCACAACAAAAGAGGGGGAAAGGCAACACTCTCCACCCAACCAAGATATCCAATGAAAGGAGAAGCCTTCCTTCATCATTGACCCCGAGCCCCAACCAAAATACAATAAGAGATGCAATTCAACACATGGAAACAACTAGCTTCCACAACACACAACATTCATTTCAAACATGCACATTCCAATATAAAACATAGTTCTACACAAAAAATTAGTTTACAACTGCAATTGTAAACATTCAAATCAAAACTCGGGCTTGATCATGCAAGCCAAAGGAGCAAGGCCTATGGGGAATCCACTTATGCCTCCCAATTAGGAATTGGGCATCCACCAAACAACCCACCAAACTAATTCATCCCACACACATCCTAATGCCCCCATATATTTCCTTATGCCCACCCCAAAGTAAGAAATGCAAGCTATTTATTTTCCATGGTGGATCCCAAACCCAAACTTATGATGCCATTGGCATTCCCTTATGCCCCCCCACATGGATTCCCCATAGCCTTATCCTACACCATCCCTATGGCAGTCTACCCAACCAGCCAATAAATAAAACAAAACATTCTCCATTCATACAACACAACAAGAAAATAATAGCATGAAAAGAGAGTTAAATTCCTACCTCTCCATGGTAAATTTTGTTTCCTAACAGCAAACTTCAAATTCAATAACATAGTTCCAAATAGAAATCTCTCAAGTATGCAAAGCTTTATCCAAGCTCCTTCCAAAAGCAAGAGCTCCAACACAATAAAATGTGCCCCCAATGAAGTTGTAAAATGATTCAACAACCCCAAAACAAGAAGAGAGTTTGAATTATATAGAAGAGGGAAGAGAAGAGGATGATGATGATCCATGTAGGATGTCACATCACACATCCTCCCATTAAAACACAAAAGAGAAAATCCATTCTCCCAAGCATAATAAAGAGGTGGGTGAAAATATGACAAGTTACTTGCACACTCCAAAAATCCCACACCTCAAGGGACAACAAAAATTAAATAAAATATAAGAGAGTGCAATCCCAACAAGCAACATGATTAATAAAATTCATTATAGAAGTCCCAAATCACTTCTCCAACCATAAGTATGGTTGGTAAATTAAATTTAGAGGCATGGGACAAGTTTTACTTGTCCCACAAGCCTCAAAAAATGCCCCCAAGGAAAAATTCGAATTTTTCATGGAGGTAGAGTATTTCATACTCCAAAATTGACTTACATAACTCTTACACAACCCTTACACATTTAATACAACCAGCCAAAATCTTCCATTATTACTTTCCCATATCCCAATTTGATTTATTTAAATTTTAAGCATATGATTTCTCACATTAATCTATCACAATTTTAATTAATTAAAAGAAAGGAACACATTACTAATAAAATACATAAAACAATAATAAAAATAACCACATAAATAAAATACATAATACCCATGGTCACATATAAAGGAAATCCCCCATGGGAATCCCTAAAAAAATACAACACACACACTCAAGACATGTTGCCATGGTGACCTTGTTGAATTCACCTAGAATTCCATTGTGGTTGGTCTCCGATCCCCCAATGCTTTGTTGTGATATTTTTAACTTGCAAGATACAAATACCTCCGTCAGCCTCATGGCCATATCCAAACATCCAATATGATACAAATAAAATCACAAAATCATCTAAGTATGTAAATCACAACAACATCAAGGCAGTTTAACATTATAACATATAATTCATCCCAACAACTATATCATCATCGCAAAATATCCAAAATCACATGTCCAAACAACATCCATAAAACATCCATGTCAAATAGTATATCATCATCCACATATGAGTGTCTCTAATAATCATCATGCATCATAACCAAATCAAGATCAACAATAATCCATGATCAAATGTCTAACAACATACTAAATCAAAACATAATAATGTCCATAATGTAATCAATTGTATCAAAATAAGCATCAAAAGGTGTCAAAGGGAAGTGGGCACTACATCCCCCTCCCCTTAGATGAAAATTCCTCCTGGAAGTCACTGGAACAAATGTGGAAACTAAACTCGTAATGAAGTGGAATCCTCCCATGTAGCTATAGTCTCATCATATATGTCCCACTGCACCCGAACCTAATAAACCTCTCTACCTCAAAGGCCTAGGGTCTTGCGATATAAGATGCAAATGGGCTCCACCATCACCTTCCCCTAATCCATCATCACTTGCAATGATGTCCAATCTAACACATGAGAATGATCTGTGATATATCTCTTGAGAACTGAATCATGAAAAACATCATGTATGCGAGATAAGTTAGGTGGCAATGCTAGACGGTAGGCCAAAGGGCCAATACGCTCCAAGATCTCAAAAGGACCAACGAATCTAGGAGCTAACTTAGAAAATTTTCCATAATGGATAGGGATCTTGTGTGGCCTGACACAAAGGAACACCTTCATGCCCACATCAAAACTATGGTCGATCCTATGTTGATCCACATACTTCTTCTTGTTTGTCTTGTGCCTCCTACAATCTCTACCTGATCAACACTACCTACTACTCCATGTCCTATAAAAGAGCTGGTCTAAGAGATACCCTATCCTCTAACCTATCCCAGCTAAGAGGTGTCCTACACTCTCTACCATACAAAGCTTGAAAAGGATCCATGCCTATGGAACTCTAAAAACTATTATTGTAGGAAAACTCCACTAAGTATAGGTACTCCTCCCATTTAGATTGTTGATCCATCACATACATCTTGAGCATGTCCTCTAAAATTTGATTCATCCACTCATTCTGTCCATTTGTCTCAAGGTGATACGTTGTATTGAAGTTGATCTCATCTCGGGACATCTTTGCATAGTAGTCCAAAAATGTGAAGTGTACAAAGGATCGCGGTCACAAATGATCTTCCAAAGAATCATGTGTAACCTGACAATCTCATCTAAATATACTCGTGCCACTTCTCTAGTTGTGTAAGTGGTCTTCACTAGAGAAAAGTGAACCACTTTTTTCAATTTATCCACCATGACCATAATGGCATCGTGGTGATATCTTGACATCGGTATCCCAATGATGAAATCCATGAAAATGGTGTTGCACTTCCATTCTGGTATAGTATGAGGATAAAGAAGGCATAGTGGATGTTGATGCTCAGCCTTAACTCTCTGGCACTCCAAACATCGTGACAAAAACTAGGCCACGTCTCAAAAAATTCCTCTCCAATGATACAACTGTCTTAAGGTGGCGTGCATCTTCTTCACCCCGAGATGGGCTGAATAGGGTGCACAATGTGCCTCTACCAAGATGTCCTACCTCAAGCCTCCATCTCTAGGAACATATATCCTACCTCTGTGCTGAGAAGACCATCTGCCTCTAAGGAAAAACCATCAAAATTCCCCTCAAGGGGTCTCTGTGACTCGATCTCTGCTTCGAACTACAATGTAGAAGCTATCAAGAGGAAGCTGTTGAAGAATCCTGCTCCTGTAAATCTATGCTCACTGTAGTGGCCATAGCCACATGTCTCCATCTACTTTGAGAGCATCTGCTACCACATTCTCCTTCCCCTTCACATGCTCTATCTCCATGTCATACTCACAAAGAAACTCCATCCAATGCCACTGATGAGCGTTGAGATTGGGTTGTGTGAAGAGGTGGTGAAGACTCAAATGATCTGTCCTAAGTGTGAATTTCCTGCCAAGAAGAAAATTCCTCCATCAAACCAAGTCTTGCATAACTGCCGTAAGCTTAAGATCATGGGTCTGATAATTAAGCTTGTGATCTTTGAGTTTTTGAGACTCAAAAGCCACTACTCTGCCCTCCTGCATCAACACACCTCCAAGCCCTGCGAAGAAGAATTCATGTAAACAAAGAACTCACCCTATGGATCCGGAACTACAAAAATAGGAGTTGTGGTGAGGAATTCCTTTATTTTCCTAAAGGCCTACTCGCATCTATCTGACCAAACAAACTTCTTCCCTTTCCTCTAAAGGGAAGTGATAGGGTGCGTAATCCAAGAGAAGTCCTGAACAAATCTTCTATAGTAACTTGCTAATCCCATGAAGTTATGCACCTCGGTCACTATAATGGGTGCTAGCCAATCCATAATGGCCCTAATCTTGGAAGGATCGACTACAATACCTTCCCCAGAAATAATATGACCCAAATATTACACCTCTGTCTGAAATAAAACACACTTCTCCAAGTTCCCGTAAAGTTGCTGCTCACGAAGACACTGAAGAACTTGACAAAGGTGCCCCTCATATGCCTCACGTGTACGTGAGTATATCAAAATGACATCTAGGAAGATGAGCACGAAGTGATCTAAGAAGGTCTTGAATACCCCATTCATCAAACTCATGAACACTGTGGGGGCATTAGTCAAACCAAAAGGCACCATTGTGAACTCATAGTTCCCATATCTCATGTGAAAAGTGGTCTTATGAATTTCTACCTCCAAAATCCTCACTGATGGTACCACGACGTAATATCAATCTTAGAGAAAACTATGGCTCCCTTCATCTGATCAAACAAGTCAGTAATATGAGGAAGAGGATAATGATTCTTGATCGTTACCTTATTCAACAGGTAATAATCAATACACAACCGCAAGGACCCATCCTTATTCTTCACAAAGATCACCGGTGCACCCCAAAGGGATACACTAGGATGGATAAGGCCTTTCTCCAAAAGGCCCTCAAGTCAACAACTTGAGCTCATAGAGCTCTAGGGTGGTCATCGATAAGGTGCTCGTGAGATAGGCTCTGCTCAATGAACTAGATCTATATGAAAATCAATCTCACGTGGGGGTGGTAACCCCAGTAGCTCCCCTGTAAATACATCTATAAACTCTCTCAAGATGGGATGATCATCTAGCGATGGTCCACTAGACCCATCCTCTAATCTATCACTAATCATTATGAGTATACATCTAGAAACCCCGTCGCACACACCGCTTAAGCTGCATAGCAGAGATGGTGTAAATAGAAACGGTCTCCTTACCCCTAAAATCACCGACTTAACTCCCAAAACATTTGTACAAGATATAGTCTTGTGATAATAATCCATCCTGGCCCCGTGTGCGAGATAACCAATCCATTCCCAAAATGACTCCATATGAGCCCAAAGGAAGGATAAAGAGATCTGAGGTAGTGGTGAAAGGTCCCAAATCCACTACACACTCCTTAATTAAGGATTCTACAGATATCTTGGCTCCAAAATCCATCTCAACATCCCATTGTGACCTTCGCCTAATCGCCACCATCCTACATCGCTCTACTAAAGAT
Organism: Taxus wallichiana var. yunnanensis; assembly: GCA_018340775.1. Lineage (NCBI taxonomy): Eukaryota > Viridiplantae > Streptophyta > Pinopsida > Cupressales > Taxaceae > Taxus > Taxus wallichiana. The sequence continues at coordinate 539,914,748 of CM031238.1, forward strand.
GGTGCAATGAAAGAATCAGAAGAACCAGAATCAAACAATATAGAGGTAGGAATCAATTCTACCTATGGTCTCAATGACTAAGCTCGATGCTCTTCCCGGTGGTTCTCAACCACTATGTAAATCCTGTGGCTACGTCTCATGTCACCAACAACGGCTCTAAAATCTATTCCTTACCCTTATTATTAGGGTTACTCAGTGGGCAATCTCTCCAAAAGTGTCCAGTAACTCCACAACCAAAACATCCTCCCCAATGAGTAGAACCTCCAGTAGGTGCCCTAGAATTCTGTGGCATGGATCCTGATGATCCATCGTGATCTGCTAAGGTCTCTGCTAGTGAGCTCCCACTGACTGAGCTCTAGGTCCACCCTGTGTCCTGATGGGACCCCTAGGAGGAGGCCCCATACTCTGACCTCTCTGTACATCAGCTCTCTGTGGAGGTCTATGAGGTGGGCGGGACTGCTGCTACTATGGCCTAAAGGATTACTTGTGTTGTACCCTAGCCACCACAAGGAAGAGGTACTGACCCCTCGATATACCATCCTACATCTGTTGTATTCCGGTCTAGACTCGGTCTCTAGCTTGCTAGGTCTTTCCTCGAGTCTCCTCTGCAATATAGGCCTTCTCAACGGCCTCAACTAAATTCTGTGGGTAGTGAATCCACACAACACCTCCAATATCTAAATTTAGACCCCGAATGAACCTGTGAATCCCCACCTATGAATCCCGCATATACTCAACATACTGGAGTAGATCCATAAATCTACTCTCATACTCTACTACAGAAAGAGATGTCTGTCAGAGGTCATGGAACTCGTCGATCCTCTATTGTATGAACCTCCATGACAAATACCTTCTCTTGAATCTCTCCTCAAATATCTCCTAGGTCACTTTGTCTCTAAATCTACATGGAGCTTCTACTCCTCTATCCTCCACCATACTCTTGCTCCATCCCTAAGTAGATGGATCGCAACATGAGCTTTCGTGTTGCTAGTACAAGGACAAAGCTTGAAGCAACCACTCAAGATCACTAGCCAAGCCTCTACCTGAAATCCACCCATATCACCTGAGTAATGTGATGGCTGAAGCTTCATGATCTCCCTGATGTGATCTGTAGCTATATTCTGGCGTCCTCTAGGTCTCTATGCATGCTCATCCCTAGGCCTAGGGCTCTGAGACCTCTCTCTATGCTCTAGAACTCTATCACCCCGTATACTAGGTGGTAACTCAGCTCTAGCTGACTTTGTATGGGATTTCTCTCTCTATGCTCCTCGCTGGGTCGAGGAGATACCTGGCTCTCAATGGAATGGGCTCTGTCATGGCTGGTTACATGTCCTCCTCCTAATCCTTTGCATAAAGTGGCATTGACATCCTGAAGAGTCTACAAGATCTGGGGTAGAATAGTTGCTACACCCTGATCCGGTGGTGGTGGTGGTGGTGGTGAGTCTAAGTCTCTGTGAAGGTTCCTCTCGCTCCGTCTAAGCCTCCTGCACAGACCAAAGTGAGAGTTAGTTTATTTTGCTAAGTTTTACACAACTTCCATGTTTACTAAAATATACAAATTCTAGCTAAGTTGTTTTCTAGGTTTAAAAGTGTGCTAGGTTTAAGTTTCATGTCCCAATTTTTCTAGTGTGCCCAATGGTCCAAGCTTTTGAACCACTGCTCTGATACCAAAGTTTGATTCTGGTTAAAACAACCCACTTGAGACCTAAGAAACAACCTAGGGTTGGTTAGAAAATTATGGAATAATTTTTTTATTAGAAGTGTCCACAACCAAGTTACAAGACAACAATTGACCCTATTAGGTTCCAGAACAAATCTAAATTACTAGAACATATTTTTCCTTCATTAAAAATTTTCAAGTTCACATGGTTCAAATTTTTTTTTGGGTTAGAAGTTTTAGTTAGGTTCAGGGAGTAATTTACCCCATACCCACTCTCTAACAAGCTCAGAGTTTCAACTTGATTTTTCTCATACTTAATGCATCCAAAATTTCCCTAAATCATTTCCATTAGATAGGAAATTTTCTCACCTTTCCGGTGATATAAATAAGTCCTCCTAACTCCTTCAAAACTCAAGATATGGACAGTGGAGTTTAGGGATCAAATTTTCCCCAAGGGGACACGTGTCAAGCAGGGTGAAGAGAAAATTCGGGTTGGCAGGTCACGGGGTGGTATTTGAAATTATTCCCCCATGTGGGTGTAAAGTCCACAATTTTCTGCACCTACGCAGGACCTCCAAGGATAGGTGTTGGCTCAAGACAAGGCTAGGAGAGGATGAGGGAAAGGCACAAGAAGCGGAGAGAATTAAAGAATTTCGCCAAAAGAAAAGGATAAAAAAATAGTGCCTGAGTCCGCCAGGGACACGTGGCGCACAACTGGCAATGTGGGGAGGGAAATAGGGAAGGGTGGACTAGTGCGAGAAGCTGGATAATTTTTCCAAAGGGGAGATAAGGGGAGAATTGGACGCGTTGGTCCACGCACCTACGGAAGGGATTCCCAAGGTGAGGGCGAGAGTGCGGGGCCATGGGAGGAAACACAAAATATTTCCAAATAAAAATTTCAAAAGGAAAAGGGGTTGTGAGGGTTCCACCCCCTCTGCAAGCACCCAAAGCTGCCATGTGGCAGCATGTGATAGGTCGCGGGCGGTGGGGAGAAATGGAAAAATTTTCCAAAATTTTAGAAAGATCCTAAAGATAAAATGATGTCGCGCCTCATTACTGCCCCTTGAGGACACGTGGAAAACTCGATTGGCTATGAGTCGATGGAGGAAAATTCAAAAAAATTTCCCGAACCAAAAATTTAAAATTTTCCTAACAATTTTTTGACAGAAATTTTCAGTGCATGGGTCTGACAAGGAAAATTTTCCTAAATTTTCCCACCAAGGCAAAAAAACTTCCTAGTGCCATAACTTTTGCTAGAAAGCTCAGTTTTGGGAAAACAAGGACTTTTTGAAAATCTCTCGATGCCCTCTTTGTACAAGAAATGAAAATTTTACATTTTGATAAATTTGAAGGGGTTAATTTTAAAAAAAGGATCTATGCAAGCTTTTAAAAATCCAACTAGTAAATTTCCAACTTTCAATTTTGATTAAATTGGATCTCCTCCTTCACTCAACATGCCTATTGATCAATCAGACATTGATGTTGGTTTACAAACACTAGTATTCAGGTCCTCACCACTCCCACCAGACATCATTACACAATTCTCCTTATTAAACGTAGCAGCCAATCAAGCTAAGGATTTCTGGACTAGACCAGAGAATCGTCCATAAAACCCCAGAGAATCCACTACACCTCCCATCACCATTTTCATGACCTTGTCTGGAAATATACATGAAGCACCTACAGGTCACTTCCCATGTATCCAATAGCCAATAAACAGGATCTCGGCAGAGCTCGACATTGATTGGAGCCTCCAAACTGCTATTATATCCGAACGATCCATTACACCAATTCAAGTTAGGAGGGCCTTCTTTGCCCTAGATTTACAAATTCCATTATTGCGTATTGAGGATATAACATTACCCAACTATTTTTTTCTATATCCATCTATATTCCACATTCACCAGTCGTCCCGGCATGACCTCGAGAGGTCGGGTATGAGGAAGAGTTACTTGTAGATGCCCATGCTCGCATGTCACTTTTCCATCATACAAAATTGGTGAACCCAACGTGAATAAACAATTGTTCCCCTTTTATTTTCATTTCTTTCATCCACCTTCACTCTTTCCCATTATTCTACGGGTATTCATATACCCCCTGAATATGTCGGGATATGACGCATATGGCAGACCTCTCTCAAGTCTTGAAGCAAATTATGGTCAAACAAATAGACAACCGTCACCCTCACTTTCTACATGGGCTGATAACTATTCAAGTAATTACTTGTCATCTCAAACTCCCCCTCAAAGAACTAGTTCTAGTTCTTCATTCCGAATTGAGGAGTTGGATCAACTTGCACAAACACAACAACCAGAGCCCTCAGGCTCTAACAATGTGGCGTTCTTGGAGAATCCACTTTATCTCCTTGGGTCTTGTTCGGACCATAGATCGATCAAGAGACATCGATCCACTCCCATTTTTGGATGAGGAGTACTTAGCACGCTACGCTAGAAGTGAACAATGCTTCCAAAACATGTACCCACCTATAGGGAGTTTACAAATACAATCTGATACCCTACTCCAAGAAAACACCCCCATTCCTCCACCTATGGGAAATTCTCTTGGTGAAACTTGGCAAGGTAATGATCAATTCATAGCAGGGTATCATACCCCTTTACAACCTCAAGGTATACAACAAACGCCATTAAGGAAAAACACTGTGTCTTCACCAATAGAGGTCATTTCAGCCTTAGTTGAGAAGGTTAGAGGATTGGAACTTGCTCAAGAAAATCAAAATTCATATTTTGGGAAAGCAGGAATCCCCAACCCTTCGCATCACCCCAACAGTTGACCTCCTTATAGGAACAAGCATGTTAGGCATGCCTCCTCAACATCCGTATAATTACCCACAACAAACACCAACTAGGACCATGTTTTCAAATGCCACTCCAGTTGAAAATATGATACCTCTCGGCTTGGCACCAAACAACCCATACCAGAACAATGATCCTCCCTACTTAAACATTTATTCAAAATCACCACAAAGAGACATGTTCTCTTCTCTCTAGGATGTTCGTTCAACCACAGGGATTCCCTTATGTCCCTGTGAATGCATATGTTATGCCATATCAACAAACCATGCCACCCACACCCCCTCAGCAAGCACCATCGATGGTCGAGGCCTATGCGGTAGGGACTTATTCAAAATATTTAAAAGAGCCCCTAGACTTCACCATATGAAGTGTTATGCTTCCAAGACCTATTCCTAATTTACCCAAATACAAAGGGGAAGGATATCTAAATGCACACATTAAGGCACACATGAATACTAGTGTTCATAAACCAAAGCATCAATGTCCGATTGATCAATAGGCTGTTGGGTTGTGGGACCTATGGATCATAGCCATAAGTTTTTGGTTTTGGCAGACCTCCTATGGTCATATGAAGAGTTAATCTCTCCTTCCAACTATCCAATAATCATACGCCTTTTCAGCATCTATGTTTAGAACTAGGAGTTGTGTAATTTTCTCAGAATACCTTATAGGTATTCTGGGAACTTGAATGAGTAAGCTAGTGTCTATGTTGATGAGGAGGTCCCCTGCATTGGGTTGTGGAACTAGAGGATCGCAACCGAATATTTCTTCTCTTTCGAGTCCTTGTACAATCATATAGATACCCTATCAAGGAAGTTTGTAGTTAGGATGATTTGACCAAAATGTGTATGCCTTGTCATCTTTAATATTTAACTCTCTCAATTGTTCACTAATTTCTCATAGGTTTACTGTTGCTTGAAATACCTGGATCCTAAGGTCTTGATCTATATCAGCTAGTGTTGTGGGTAGATTTGGTTGAGGCACTATTGGTTCAAATATGTATTCTCTGGGCTCTCTAGGTCCCGTGATTGTCATGTAAAAATGATTCAACTTTAACTAAAAAGAATAAACTAATTATGAAAGATGTATCTATACTATGCGTGCATTCTTTTATTTTTGTATTTTCGATGAAGCATTTTAACGAAATTAAAAGAGAATCTATTCTAATATTTTTAGAAAATGGACAATTAATCTAGTAATAGAATTAAAAAAAAAAGTACCACGGGTGTAGCTATTTGCACAATGCGGTGCAAATTTATCCTAAATATCTAAATAACCAACTAGTTTAATCGAAAAACTCTCAATCCTACCTCAGAAGTGAGAAATGAATCATAGATTCTTAGAAACTATCATTCCCCACAGCTTCCCTGGCAATATTGAAAGTGAACTTTAACCAAAATGAAATAATTTACTACTCTATTTGATACATTATAACTAGAACTTTGATAGCTCAAACCTGGAGTTTACAGAATAGTGGTAAATCCAATTGTGTGTGACTTTGTCCCCTCAATGTGATCTCCTCATTCCTTTGTGTTCTCGTGAATCCAGAAAAGTGTGTATGTATATGATAGCATCAGCAAAAGAAGGTACTCGAACAATGGTAGATTTGGATATAGACCGAATACAATGTGAGTAAGAGAGGGATAGTGCAAGTGAACAAAGCTTGACTATGCAATTCCTAGCGGGATTTATTGCGGGAATACAACACAAATACGCCAAGAGTTCTAGAAACTATCTTTTGTGACCAAAAAAAACCTACAACTCTAAATGGATTCCAATCTAAGAATGAAACTACCTTATTCTAAACTGGTTTGCATGGAACAACAATGAAGCAAGATTGAAACAAGAAGATCAAATGACCTCTAAACAACAAAGGAAGACTAACAATGGATGTAAAACATGAAACTATTGGAATTCTAAGAAAGAAACTCAAAAGACTGAATGATTAAATAGAGAAGGAGAGGGGCCTCTTGTTTGAAAACAAGTTGGCTATTTATAGAAAATGCATTCACTAGAAGGTAACTTGGAATGGAACTCTTTTACCATTAAACAAAGTGAAAACACTATTCATAGGGCAGCCAAAACATAAATGCAAAGAAAAGTAGCTGAAAAATGCGAGATAGAAACTTGAATTTTACGTTTGACAAGATCGTTAGAACATTCTGGAAAACGCGCATAGGACCACTACCCTTTCTGGGTGGCGGTCACGGACCGCCACCCGGCGGGCGGTGGTCTCGTCACTTAAGACCAAAATGTAAGGAAAAGGGGGCAGAGGGTAGAACAAAGCATGCAGAGGCCGGATGAGGCATACGAGATACAAACGTATACTTGGTGAGCTTTTCTGGATCCCGAACACCTTGCGAGGAGACTTGTATCATCATTGGGGTATGTGTAACCTCTTTCCGGTGGTGCAGTACCCTACAATTTTGGGTACGTATAGCCACCCATGAACTAGTTTCTATTCTCGGGTGATCGTGTCTATGAAAGTGCTCGGGGTATGATTCTTTATATGTCACTTATATCGCTATTTATTCATTATTTGTCACATTAGGTTTGTTATGTCACACATGTAACCGGTAAAATATAACCTAAGTACCTACACAATATTCAAGAAAATATTATGTGAATAAAATAATGCATATACTTGAGTTTTATGACCTTGATGGTCGCCCTAATGTGGTCACATGAGTGTTGCACTACATTTTAGAATCTATGTAGTTTTTGTGTGTATCTAGTCTCACCAAGATAGCGGCTACAAATAATTTTTCCCAAATGCAAATGTGCGGTAAGGAATTTAGAATAAACCCTCCTATGTAGTCTAAAATGCAGTCCTTGATGTAGTAGATAGAAAATATTAGCTCCTTATAGATGTATGTGTCTCTTGAATGCTTTCCCCATGAGGTTAAATATGACATGTATATATATGATTACCTTACTTAAGTTTCATTATTAAAAAGTGAAAAGGCCAACCAAGGGTGATAACAGGAAAACAATAAAGAAGTAAGATATAAAAGATATGAAAAAATATAAAGGGGAAAAAAGTTCCTAGAGGGGATAGTAACGCTTGGGTGCTCCTATCCCTAATGGGCGATCCTGTAAATAGAGTCATGTCACATCCCATAATTTCAATCTGTTTTGTAAAATGGATAAGTTGTAAAAATTTGAATCGTTTACGAAGGTAGGGAATAAGACTTGTTGTGTAGATGAGTACAAAGCTACACATGCACATGTATATCCTAAAAAGGATATACACACTTACACATAGGTGTATGTGTAACCATGAAACAATGCTTCTCATTCCTTGTTCATAAAGTACTAAGCATTTATGAATTATTATTTCTTTGTGTTGATATTTGAATGTACTTATATGTTGTGTATGATGAGTTTGGTAATGAGAGATATAAATAAGAATGTTGTACCTATCTTGGATGAATATTTTTATTTTTGTTCATGATTCATCATCTAGTTGTAAACCATGATGATGTTTTTGGATAATATTATGCTATTTTTAATTTATCTGTTGGTCATGGACCTCGAGCATGTTTAATGTGGACCGTGTTAAAGAAGTAAGGTAAACATTTTATTTGTCTATCATGGTTAATAACCATAATATGTTGAGTCAAAGGTAATTAAATACTAATGGCTAATATTATTGAATCATTTTAAAAGAGGCCTTTGGACTTGTGATGTTAAGATGTTAATGGATAGATGTTGAATGGGAAAATTCATGGTTTAGTAAAAAGGTTATTATTCACGTTCTTAAGACCCTATGCATTGGTTTAGTGCATTATATAGTCTAAAACCATGATTGAAGGCAATAAAATATATACATTCTTATGGTCTTCAACCAAACTTCATAGCAAATGGATTATAATTATTATGGTTTAAGTTGGTATATGGACCATGTAAAAATAAAGGGTTTGTTAAAAATCTTGGATCGTTCATTTGAAACTCCTCCACCACCAAATATGGAGAGAAAAGTTGTAAACAAATATAATAAACACCACTATTGGGCTTTGCTAAAACTTGATGGGCATTTAATGCATGCCCACAGATTTTGGAAATCCTGAAGCTTCTCCAAGAAGCTATCTTCCATGCATAATTTCATTCTCTCTATTTTTTGGAATTATTTTTGGTTGGGTTCTTTTTGGAAAAACCATGTGTGGAGTTGTAGTTCCCACTTCCCTTTGACACCTTTGGATGCTTATTTTGATACTATTACTTACATTATGGACATTATTATGTTTTGATTTAGTAGAGTCATTAGACATTTGATCATGGATTATTGCTGATCTTGATTTGGTTATGATGCATGATGATTATTAGAGACACTCATATGTGGATGATGATATACTATTTGACATGGATGTTTTATGGATGTTGTTCAAACATGTGATTTTGGATAGTTTGCGATGATGATATAGTTGTTGGGATGAATTGTATGTTATACTGTTAAACTACCTTGATGTTGTTGTGATTTACATACTTAGATGATTTTGTGATTTTATTTGTATCATATTGGATGTTCTGATATGGCCACGAGGCCGAAGGAGGTATTTGTATTTTATAGGTTAAAAATATCACAACAAAGCATCGGGGGATTGGAGACCAACCAAAATGGAATTCTAGGTGAATTTGACAAGGTCACCATGGCAACATGTCTTGAGTGTGTGTGTTGTATTTTGTTAGGGATTCCTATGGGGGGGATTTCCTTTATATGTGACCATGGGTATTATGTATTTTATTGATGTGGTTATTTTTATTATTGTTGTATGTATTTTATTAGTAATGTGTTCCTTTCTTTTAATTAATTAAAATTGTGATAGAATTAATGTGAGAAATCATATGATTAAAATTTAAATAAATCAAATTGGGATATGGGAAATTAATAATGGAAGTTGGTGGATGGTTGTATTAAATGTGTAAGGGTTTTGTCGAGTTGTGTAAGTCATTTTTGGAGTATGAAATACTCCACCTCCATGAAAAATTCGAATTTGTCCTTGGGGGCTGTTTTTGGAGGCTTGTGGGACAAGTAAAACTTGTCCCATGCCTCTAAATTTAATTTACCAACCATACTTATGGTTGGAGAAGCAATTTGGTACTTTTATAATGAATTTTATCATAATTCAAACTCTCTTATATTTCTTGTTGGGATTGCACTCTCTTATATTTTATTTAATTTTTGTTGTCCCTTGAGGTGTGGGATTTTTGGAGTGTGCAAGTAACTTGTCATATTTTCACACACCTCTTTATTGTGCTTGGGAAAATGGATTTTGTATTTTGTGTTTTAATTGGAGGATGTGTGATGTGGCATCCTACATGGATCCACATCATCCTCTTCTCTTCCCTCTTCTATATAATTCAAAATCTCTTCTTGTTTTGGGGTTGTTGAATCATTTTGCAACTTCATTGGGGCACATTTTCTTGTGTTGGAGCTCTTGCTTTTGGAAGGAGCTTGGAGAAATATTTGCATACTTGGGAGATTGCTGTTTGGAACTATGTTATTGACTTTAAATCTTGTTGTTAGGAAACAAATGTTACCATGGAGAGGTAGGAATTTAACTTTCTTTTCATGATGTTATTTTCTTGTTGTGTTGTATGAATGGAGAATGTTTTGTTTTATTTATTAGCTGGTTGGATAGACTACCATAGGGATGGTGTAGGAGAAGGCTATCTTGAATCCATGTAGTGGGGCATAAGGGAATGCCAATGGCATCATAATTTTGTGGAGGGAGAGATTAACTCTTCATATGACCATAGGAGGTCTGCCACAACCACAAACTTATGGTTGTGATCCACAGGTCCCACAACCCAACATGCCTATTGATCAATCAGACATTGATGTTGGTTTATGAACACTAGTATTTAGGTCCTCACCACTCCCACCAGACATCATTACATAATTCTCCTTATTAAACGTAGCAGCCAATCAAGCTAAGGATTTTTGGACTAGACCAAAGAATCGTCCATAAAACCCCGAGAGAATCCACTACACCTCCCATCACCATTTTCATGACCTTGTCTGGAAATATACATGAAGCACCTACAGGTCACTTCCCATGTATCCAACAACCAATAAACAAGATCTCGGCAGAGCTCGACATTGATTGGAGCCTCCAAACTACTATTATATCCGAACGATCCATTACACCAATTCAAGTTAGGAGGGCCTTCTTTGCCTTAGATTCACAGATTCCATTATTGCATATTGAGGATATAAGATTACCCAACTAGTTTTTCTATATCCATATATATTCCACATTCACCAGCTATCTCGGCATGACCTCGAGAGGTCGGGTATGAGGAAGAGTTACTTGTAGATTCCCATGCTCGCATGTCACTTTTCCATCGTACAAAACTAGTGAACCCAACATGAACAAACAATTGTTCCCCTTTTATTTTCATTTCTTTCATCCACCTTCACTCTTTCCCATTATTCTACGGGTATTCATATACCCCCGAATATGTCGGGATACAACGCATATGGCAGACCTCTCTCAGGTCTTGAAGCAAATTATGGTCAAACAAATAGACAACCGTCACCCTCACTTTCTACATGGGCTGATAACTATTCAAGTAATTACTTGTCATCTCAAACTCCCCCTCAAAGAACTAGTTCTAGTTCTTCGTTCCGAATTGAGGAGTTGGATCAACTTGCACAAACACAACAACCAAAGCCCTCAGGCTCTAACAATATGATGTTTACTGGAGAATCCACTTCATCTCCTCGGGTCTTGTTCAGACCACAGATCAGTAGACAATTAGATCCATTCCCATTTTTAGATGAGGATTACTTAGCACGCTACGCTAGAAGTGAACAATGCTTCCAAAACATGTACCGACCTATAGGGAGTTTGCAAATACAATCGGATACCCTACTCCAAGAAAACACCCCCATTCCTCCACCTATGGGAAATTCTCTTGGTGAAACTTGGCAAGGTAATGATCAATTCATAGCAGGTATCATACCCCTTTACAACCTCAAGGTATACAACAAACGCCATTAAGGAAAAACACTTTTTCTTCACCAATAGAGATCATTTCAGCCTTAGTTGAGAAGGATAGAGGATTGGAGCTTGCTCAAGAAAATCAAAATTCATATTTTGGGTAAGTAGAAATCCCCAACCCTCCGCATCACCCCAATCAGGTTGACCTCCTTATAGGAACAGGCATGTTAGGCATGCCTCCTCAACATCTGTATAATTACCCACAACAAACACCAACTAGGACCATGTTTTCAAATGCCACTCCAGTTGAAAATATGATACCTCTCGGCTTTGCACCAAACAACCCATTCCGAACAATGATCCTCCCTACTTAAACATTTATTCAAAATCACCACAATGAGACATGTTCTCTTCTCCCGGGATGTTCGTTCAACCACAGGGATTCCCTTATGTCCCTGTAAATGCATACGCTATGCCATATCAACAAACCATGCCACCCCCACCCCCTCAGCAAGCACCATCGATGGTCGAGGCCTATGCGGTAGGGACTTATTCAGAATATTTAAAAGAGCCCCTAGACTTCACCATATGAAGTGTTATGCTTCTAAGACCTCTTCCCAATTTACCAAAATACAAAGGGAAAGGATATCTAAATGCACACATTAAGGCATATGCCACAGCCATACGGGAATTACTCCCTTGGGATGGGGTTGTTGCTAAGATATTCCCTAAAACCTTAGAGGGTATTGCCCTTGATTGGTATGACAGAATACCTGAAGCCTTGATACACTCATTTAAACAACTCGTGTCAGAGTTCATTAAAGCTTTTGATATGAAAAAATTGTTAAGAACAGGAATCAGGGAATTCTTGCATATTAAACAAGAACATAATGAATCCATTGCTCATTTTATTCAAAGATGGTGTACGGTTCTCTACTCATCAGCAAGTGCTCCAAACATGGATCAGATGGAACTATGTGATTTATTCCTTCATTCTCTCAATAGAGAGATAAAGGAAGAAGTCCAAAAGTTCCCACTAAGAACTTACGATGAAGTACTCGAGAGTGCTCTCCGAATCGACCAAGCAGTGATAGATAGTGGTCGTAAGACATATGGAACAAATGGGAAATTAATCACTCCCAATCAAAACACCACAACCTATCCTAATACTGGGAATGCTAATCAAGGACCTAAGATCCTTAACAAGAACTATGGAGTTACAACAGATGGAGTAACTGACCAAACTAAAAGAGAAAATGTTGTGAACATTTCGCCACCCATTAACAATCAGTGAAATAACAATTTTACTCCAACAATCAACATGGTGGATTTTAATCATCCACCATGACCACAACAACAACGATGATGAAAAATCCAAACACAAGGTCCAAATTGAAACCCAACTGGATATTAGAGTCAAAACCAAAGGCAACAACCTCAAAATTTTAACTCTAACAACCAGCAACCTTATCAGAATTTTGGGCCATAGTAGGTTTCAAATCAATAGCCTCAAATTATAATCCCAATTTGTATTGTGGTTTCCACAAAATTCAAGGCCACGATACTAGGACTTGTCGTGACTACAATAAATTCATGCAACATTTTCCAGAAGATCAAAAATAACTCTTTATAGATATGTTCTTAGCAAATTTTGTAGTACCCACTCCAAACACTTACACAGGGGCAGTTTCCCCTCAAAATGCACCCCTCAAGATCTTTAATGATCCACTCCCAAACCATTCTAACAATAACATGTTAGATCCAAGTGGAACAAACAAGGGTGTTATAACAGGAAACAATGATCATGAAGCTTCAACTTCATTAAATCCACCAGTCGCACCCCAATTAGGAACTCAACCGCAAACCAAGATAGTTGGTCTAGTAGAATTAGACACCGAGCTACCCATAGAAACCATAACAAGAACACAGGATTATTCTTCTCAACCAACTCCAAGTTATCCATTGGAACTAGACAACATTCAACAAACATTGGTAAAACCCATAGGCACCTATGATTTAATTAATGATTTAACGAAAACCTTCTCTCACATCTCCTTCTTGGACTTGTTAAAGAACTCTCCCACCCATAGGGCTGCTCTCTTAGAAGCATTAGGCCTTGGTCATTTAATTAATATCACCCCTCCTCTAGAAACGCAAGTAAACCATGTAGACTTTGACGTCTACCCTCCAAGGCAGCTAGATAGGGATACTGAGTTTATATTTGATATAAGCAAAATACCAACCGACGCAGAAATCACATGAAGAGGTGACCCAGCTTTACATTTACAAGTATGGGTTTACAATAATTATATTAAATGCAAAATGATTGATGATGGGGCAGCAGTTAACATAGCCCCCTTCACTTTTCTTCAAAATTTAGGATACAGAGAGACAAACTACTCCACAACATGAAATACGTTAAGAGGTTATGATAGCCTCAAGGCCACCTCAATTGGAACCATAGTTTTACCAGTCACTTTAGGACCCAAGATGGTCCTCACCAAATTTTATATTACAGATCAGGAAACCAACTATAATATGATCCTTCCATGGATACATCACATAAAGGCAATCCCTTCCACGTTATTCCAAGAAATAAGATTTCTACACTTAGGGAAAATATTTGTGGCACAAGGTGACCCAAAACCCTTCGATATACACCTAGCTGATTTGAAGAAAAGACCAGGCGTTCATTCCGAGTTTGAACTCCCAACAAATCAACTTAGCAAACCAATTAATTCAAAACCAAAAGAGAAGTTGATACCCACCACAGAGTTGGAAATTACAAATCTGGTCGAGGGCATCCCGACACTCAAAAATGAGGCCAATGTCATAGAAATAGTGTCATTAGGGACTACCACAAAAATTTGAGTTGCTAGAGAAATATTTACCTATTCTCCTACCATTTGATTCTATGGGTATGGGATACACCCTAGGAATTGCTTCTCTTCCATCAGACGAAGTTTGTATGGTAGAAGTAACCAAAGTAGAAGAAATAGATACAAAAATATCCCAACATCCATTTTTCCAAGAAAATATTGGACTCTCCACTTCGATGGAGCTAGATGTCACTTTGGAGTCAGGGGGGAGTGATCTTTACTTCACCTAAGGGAAATATCCTACCTTTCACCTTTAAATTAAACTTTGAATGTACAAACAACGGAGCTGAGTACGAAGCTCTCCTCCTTGGCCTCATCCTAGCCAAAAGAATGGGTGTCGATAACATTAGAGTGCTAGGAGACTCACAACTAGTTGCAAACCAAGTCTCTGAGGTATATGAAACTAGGGCTAAACATTTACAACTCTACAAAATAGCGGTATTAGATCTAAGCAAGGGATTCAACTTCATATCAATTGAAGCAATCCCACAAGAGTAGAACCTTCTCGCAGATTCAATAGCAACCTCAACTTCCCGTTTCACTCCAAACAGTGAGTTGGAAGATACAAATTTCACAGTATCACTTCATATTGAACCGCTAATATGTAAAATACCAACAAACCCACTCCTCACTCATAGAGAAGCTGAGAATGATTTTCCTATCCTAGATCACTTTGACAGTGATAGAGTCACTCTCGAGTATCTAAATGCCTATGTGGAGCTACACCTTGCTCACCGCATAGTGGATCTTTCCCTAATACCACATTCCTCTTCCTATTTCAGAAATCCCATGGTAGAATCTCCTCCACAAAAGGATCTCGATATCTATAAGGTGGAAGATGGAGAAATCTTGGAACTACCTCCAGCCCCACCTGAATTTGAAGAAGGTAATGCTTCTTTAATAGAAGAAACCATTGACATAAACATCGAGAATGGAGGAAGAACCAAAAATTTTGAAGTTAGGATCCTCGTTAACTCCAGAGGAGATAGAAATACACACCCAAGTCCTCAAAGAACATCAAAAGGATTTCACATTTAACTATAAAGAAATGATGGGCATTGCACCACACATCGCGGTACATAACCTTGTCACTAAACCAAATGCAAAACCAATTAAACAAAAGTCAAGACCAATGAAGCCAAAAGTGGCTCTCATGGTAAAAGAGGAAGTAATAAAACTTCTCCAAGTGGGATTCATCAAACCCATTGACTATTCACAATGGGTATCTAATATCGTCCATGTTCTCAAAAAGAATGGGAAGATACACATTTGCATAGAATTTTGGGATATTAACAAAGCTTGTCCCAAAGATGACTTCCCGTTACCATCCATTGACGTTATTGTTGATGCAATAGCTGGATTTGAACTATTGTCCCTCATGGATGGGTTCTCAGGGTATAATCAGATTAAAATATCTGAACATGATCAAGCCAAAACTACGTTTATAACTCCTTGGGAACTTATTGTTATGTTGTCATGTCATTCGGTCTTAAGAATGCCGGCACTACATATCAGCAGGCAATGACATACATATTCCATGATCTTATCCATAAAATTTTGGAATCCTATGTGGATGACTTATTGGCCAAGGCCAAGAAGCACACCGTGATCATACAGAAGTACTTTGTATCATCCTCTCACAATTGATTGAATATGGCGTCACTTTAAACCCAGAGAAGTGTGTGTTTGGTGTGACAGGAGGAAAAATTCTGGGCTACATTATTTCTTCACAAGGGATTGATGTTGATCCAACCAAAATCTGGGTTATTCTTGAAATGATTCCACCATTGGATGAGTTTGGAATCAGGTCATTTCTTGGGAAACTCGGTGTAATCCAAAGGTTCATCCCGGATTTAAGTTTTTCCATTCATCCAATCAACAATCTATTAAAAATATTATAGCATTGATTGGACTAAAGAATGCAACGAGGCCTTCGAAGCAGTTAAACACTTCTTGTTGTCTCCACCCATGCTAATGCCTCCCAGACCAGACCACCCTTTGATCCTATACTCACGGGCCACTGATGTCTCGCTAGCCTGCATGCTGGCTCAAGAAGACAATGATAAACGAGAACGTGTAGTCTATTTCATTAGCCAAATGTTTCTTGATTATGAAACACATTATACACAGGCAGAGAGAGAATGCCTTGCCATAGTCTTTACAACAAAACATTTAAGACATTACATGTTAAACCAAGAAACAAGGGTCATTGTAAAGACAGATCATTTACGAACATTCCTCATGCAAGGGTCTTTATCTAAAAAGGTTGGGCATTTCATAACCTTAATGGGTGAATTTGAGTTAACATTTGTAAACCAAAAATCTGTTAAGGGACAAATCATTGTAGACTGGTTAGCTGACAATCCATTAGATGGAGGTGATCTGGTAAATCTGGACTTTCCTGATGAGTGTATATACTTTTTTGAAACCAGGCCCCCCATCTCTACATGTCCCTGGTACACTGATATCATCAATTTTATCATGGACCACACATACCCAAAAAGTGCCACATCACAACAAAGAAGGTGGTTACGCATTATCACTGCTAAATATGTTGTTTTAGAACAAGTACTCTATCATAAATCCTTCAACGACATGCTTCTAAGATGCGTCAACACAGAAGAATCCAAGAAGATTCTTTATGAATCCCATAGTGGGATATGTGGAGGCCACTTCGGTGGTCATGCCACTGCTCACAAAATACATCGGATGGGCTATTTTTGGCCCACTCTCGAACACGACGCAGTAGATTTTGTACGTAAGTGCCACAAATTCCAAGAATTCTCTCACAAGATTCACATGCCAACACAATCCCTGTAACCAATAACAACCCGCGGCCCTTCTCCACGTGGGGTCTAGATTTGATAGGGAAATTCTCTCCCTCATCAACCGATGGCCATAATTTTATAATTACAGCCACGAATATTTTACCAAATGGGTAGAGGCCATGCCTCTCACCACTATACCAAGTTTGGTAATTGCCAAGTTCATTCTGAACCAAATCATTTGCAGGTATGGTGTCCCACAAGTCATTATCTCAGATAATGGCACATCCTTTAAAAATGATGAGGTCCATGAGTTATGCAGCAAATTCAAAATAAACCATCACACGGCCTCTCTTTACTACCCTCAAGCCAATGGAAAAGCCGAAGCAACAAACAAAACATTAAAGGCTATTCTCCTCAAAACAGTTAAGGAGAACAAGCAAGATTGGCATCTAAAACTATATCTCGGCCTTGTGGGCCCATCGAACCTCAATAAGAACACCAATAGGAGAAACCCCTTTCTCATTGGTATTCAAGGTAGAAGCAATTCTCCCACTTGAGGTTGAAATACCCAATCTCTGCATCTCATTACAAGGGATTTTGGACGAAGAAGCTTACAGGGAGGCACACCTCTCTCAACTAGAAAGCCTTGACGAGGCCAGGCTAAATGCCGAACAACATAAGAGAGCTTATGCTGACCAGATGTGCTGGCAGTATAACAAAAAATTCTATGAGCAAGAAATATATGAGGGAGATCTAGTTCTAAGACTAGACAACCAGATTGATAAGAAAACCGGCGAAGGAAGGAAGTTCCAGCCCAAGTGGTTGGGCCCATACCGAGTCATGAAGGACTACGGAAATGGTGTGTATCTCTTGTGCACACTAGAAGGTGAGGAATTCAATGAAACTGTCAATTCCTTGCATCTTAAACAGTTTTACACATAAGACATTAGAATCACCACTTGTACATTATAGCTACCTACATTGCATTAGTCATTTAGTTTGTTTCATTTTGTCCACTCGTTTTGTAAAAATTGTAGTCAAGGAACTTACTCTTAAGAAATCTATTACAAATTTCTGAAAATATTGGCAAAAGCATTCAAATCACATCTCTTCAAACATCATCAAGTAATTTCAAATCTCATCATCAAGTTTGACAGACAAGTATTGACGAAAACCATACCAAGGCCTGCATACTTGGTTTTACTCTTTCTTTCTACTAGGTAAAGTTGTCCTTACCTATGGTCTATTCTAGAAGCTTCTTGGTGTCACATATATCCCTCTTATGTCTCTTTGAGAGAAAGGATATCCCAAAGTCACATATTAGAAGTGTCAAAATCAAATAGAATCAAAAATGCCAAGCAAACCAGAATATTTTATTTTACACACTTCTTTTCCCCACCAACCTTCGGTGATAAGCCCGCACCTCTTACTGGTGGTGTGAGGTTGGGAAAGGAAAGAAGTGCCCTTACTTGCCTATATCCTGCCTTTGGTGACAAACCCATGCTTCTTACTAGTGGCATGAGGTAGGGTGTGGGGGGTCCATTCACACAAATTAACAAATCTTGGTATTCTAGAAATACAAATCAAATTATATTAAGTGAAAACAAATGTCCAAATTCCAAAGAGATCAAATCCTCAAAACCATATTTTGTCAACCAAGTTGCCATTTATAGATCTAAGTCTAGATAAACTGGAAAGTAAGTGGCCTTCGAGCTTGGTGGTAGTTCTGAGTAGGGTAAGTGTGTAGGTCTAAGTTTGGTTTCTATCACTAGGTTTGTCTATCTCTCATCATTCCATTCATTCAAACTCATACAATTTGTGCCCTTCCCAAATCTTGGTGTTGAGCCCTCACATCCTACTGGTTGCGTGGAGTTGGGAATGGGGCAAGTTCATCTCTTTATCACTATACATTCATCACGTTTTGCCAACATAAGAAGGAATCACAGACATTTCCCAAAGAGGCCAAAAGTTCAAAACTACAACATGTTCGTCATCACATGTCAGCATTACAAAAGCATATAAAGTAAAACATTCTGTTTAGTATTTGCTATCATTTTTCATCCATTGCATACACTTTGAAAAGCATGAAAACAAATACTCTAAAAACATCTAGTATACACATGGGAAACGAGTCACAAAATTCTAGACACCAGATAGTCTAGATCCAAAAGAGATATATATATATATATAATGTTGTTTCATGTACAATGCCATCATGCACTAAGGCATGGTCAAAACGCTCAATGAGCCCGAAAATACAAAAACAATCGTACAAATATCTGACCAAAAGTCACTACAAAAAGGACACTATGATCTCTCAATCTCTGCGAGATCCCTCAGAAGGTGTATGGCCGCGCCTAGGACTCCTGCTGCGATGATGCTCTAAATGGATAGAGGGCTCACAATCACACCGTGCGATTGTGGTCTCACTATGAGAGAAACTCCTCATCAAACACTCAACAGTCCTATATCCAGCCAGCTCGGTGCGAAGGGAGGTAATGATCTTTGCCACCTTCTAGATAGGGGAAAAGACATTTGTATGTCAACCAGCTGCTGAGGGCTCCCCAACATCCTCAATAAGCTCGGCCCGAGTACCATCAGAAGGGAGCAATAGAGTGTCAGTGCACACCTGGCGAATCAAGTCTCACCATCCCTCAACAGTCACTGCAAATAAAAAGGAGAAACACACAAGTTAGAAAGTTGTCCAAAATAAAACCAAAGATAGACGAAAAAAAAAAGGAAATAACAACTAAACAATTCTAACTAAAACAAAGTCGAGAAAAGAGTGGTAACTCACTCGGATCTTCGGCCTCTAGGTGGGATCTCTAGGGTCCATGCCTACCGCTGATGCTACCACTGACTGTCATCCCTCTCCCACATCTAGAGAAATGTGACGGCCTACCACGGACTCACCATCTCCCCCTAAATCCTGAGAAGGAAACTCCTCCAAAATCAGAGTCACCTTCTCTGCGCTCCGCTCCACCCTCTCGGCCCGCAAGATATCCTGAGTGTCATGCCACTCAGAATCGTTGTCATCCTCCTCACCTATCCCGCCAGGCTCTAGTCTCTACCTCCTCTGTCTCCCCCAGGTGAAATCCTCAGACTCGGAGTCCACGTCAATAGGCTCATCTCTACTATGAGCAGGACCGGCACCAATCTGAAGTAAAGGTTCTCGAGGATTACTGGTTATCCCTCGAGCACGAACCACCCTCCTAGTTGTGATAGGAACACCAAGAGTGACCAAAGCCCAACCCAGGCCTCTAGGACCTCCCCAAGCCTCACAAAAAAATCTATACACTAACCCTGCTGAGGAAACATGTTAATATATGGGAGGCCGAACTATTGTGGTACTCTATCAAAGGGGTGGATCTCCAACTTCCCCGTCCTATCTACCAGTTGACTGGTAGTGTGGCAAGTAATCAATGTGAGTGTCTCCTCTCCCCATAACCCTGTCATGGCCTGATAGGGAGTAGCCTCCATGTCTACAATAGTCAAAGAAGCCACTAGCTGGTGAGGCACTCTAAGAACGGTCATCCCTATCCACCTTGCTGCCTTGATGGCCCTAGGATCCTCTGCCTGTACACCTCTCCCATACGGAGTGATGTGCTCATACACCCAACTCATGACAAGAGTAGGGTGGCTCAATGACTATCCCTGTAGTCTGACCACCCTATATAAATCATGGTAGGTGGTCCTGAGGATGTCTGCTCCCCAAGCATAAATGCGGCCATGGCCCTCAATCTGTGTAATGATGGGAGCCCAACAATATAAGAGAGTGTCCCCTCCCTTGTCCCCAATCAATCTCAAAGCAAGGATGCCCATGATAGCCTTGCAGAGCATAGGAATATCTGACTCAACAATGGAGTAGACCTTCACCCCCTTCTTCGACCCCATGGAAACAATGACATCCCCATATAAGTAGCCCACTGAACCAACTGAGATCTCGACACTGTTGTCTTGAGAGACAACGCCTCCCAAGGATTGGAACCCCCAGTATATGGTAGACATCCTCTAGGGTGATGGACCACTCACCCCTCACACCTGGTAATCGGAAAGTGTTCCGATCTACATCCCAATATGAAAATAAGTCACATAATATGTGACTAGTAGGCACAACATGAGGAACCTATGCGATCCTCCAAATACGGCCCTCTGCAGAGTGTCTCGCTCTGTCTGGGTCAGTGCCTCTAACACTGCTGGGAGCCAATCACACTCCCTCTCTCTACTCCATCTAATATACTCCTCCTTCTGCATCCACCCAAAAACACATAAAAAGAGTAAGTTAGTAACAAAATCTGACTAGAAAAATTATCAAGAACATGTAAAAATACTAAAAATGCAAAAACAATTAAATAAAACATCTTTTTTTGCATTCTGTTATGAACCGCCGCCCTATGCAGAGCGGCGGTTCCATAACCACCACCTTCTAGGGTGGCAGTCCCATGACCACCGGCCATGCGGGTGGCGGTCCATCCGTCTGAAGTGGCAAACAACTCGAAATCCCTAAAAACACATTAAAAATGCAAGAAAACACCATTTTTAACAAAATAAAGACCTACCCTATGGGCGCCCCCTAGAGACTCATTTAAAACTAGCATTTTTGAAAATGATCCCCCCATGACAAAGATTTCAACATTTCTATGTTTTGGATTTAAAAACGATAAATTGAGAAGAACTAACTTGAGACTTCGCAGGCCTGATGTTCCGCTCTCGAGAGGCATGATCATGTTCTCGCAACGGACGTTTTGACTATAATCTCATTGAAAATGGTCACCGTGGGTCCCAGAGCTCAAAAACCACCAAATCGACATGCACAAATGAATAGTAAAATGAGTTCATTATATATATATATATATATAGCTTTCTAAAATTGATTTTGAATGTCTTTCGTAGGGTTGGAGCATCAACGGAGGTAAGTTCTAAACCCCGTGCAGATGGTAAGTCCTCATTTCATATCAATTTAGTTTTATTTCTCAATTTATTTTATCTATCTACACTTGAGTCCCCTTTTTCATTTTACAAATAGTGGGATTTTGGATGGCGACTTTCCGACACACGGGCGTGTCAGGTATAACTCCTAACTCCCCATTTCGAGACCGCCATACTCGGATCCACCGTTTTATGCCTCTTCATGGCTAAGATGCTTCTCCGAGGGGAAATATGTATGTACTCAAAATTGTGGGAGTCTTGCACCGCCGAAAGAGGTTACACATACCTCAATGATGATACAGGTCTCCTCGCAAGGTGTTCGAGATCCAGAAAATCTCGCCAAGTATACATTTGTATTTCATATGCCTCCTTTGACCTCCACATGCTCTGCATTTCGCCCTCTTCCCCCCCTTTTTCCTTGCATTTTGGTCTTAAGTGAAAAGACCACCGCCCTTCCTAGGAGGCGATCCGTGACCACCACCCATGACAGGCGGTGATCTTGTAACCATTGCCCTATTCGGGGGTGGCGGTCCTGTGCGCATTTTCTAGAATGTTCCGACGATCTCGTCAAATGTAAAATTCAAGTTTCTATCCACATTTTTCAGCTACTTTTCTTTGCATTTATGTTTTGGCCGCCCTATGAATAGTGTTTTCTCTTTGTTTAATGGTAAAAGAGTTCCATTCCAAGTTACCTTCTAGTGAATGCATTTCTATAAATAGCTAGCTTGTTTTCAAACAAGAGGCCCCTCTCCTTCTCTGTTTAATCATTCAGTCTTTTGAGTTTCTTGCTTAGAATTCCAATAGTTTCATGTTTTGCATCCATTGTTAGTCTTCCTTTGTTGTTTAGAGGTCATTTGATCTTCTTGTTTCAATCTTGCTTCATTGTTGTTCCATGCAAACCAGTTTAGAATAAGGTAGTTTCATTCTTAGATTGGAATCCATTTAGAGTTGTAGGTTTTGTTTGGTCACAAAAGATAGTTTCTAGAACTCTCGGCGTATTTGTGTTGTATTCCCGTAATAAATCCCGCTAGGAATTGCATAGTCAAGCTCTGTTCACTTGCACTATCCCTCTCTTACTCACATTGTATTTGGTCTATATCCAAAGTTTCCATTGTTTGAGTACCTTCTTCTGCTGATGCTATCATATACACACTTTTCTGGATTCATGAGAACACGAAGGAATGAGGAGATCACACTGAGGGAAAAAGTCACACACAACTGGATTTACCACTGTTCTATAAACTCCAGGTTTGAGCTATCAAAGTTCTAGTTACAACGTATCAAATAGAGTAGTAAATTATTTCATTTTGGTTAAAGTTCACTTTCAATATTTCAAGGAAGCTGTGGGGAATGATAGTTTCTGAGAAGCTATGATTCATTTCTCACTTCTGAGGTAGGATTGAGAGTTTTTGATTAAACTAGTTGGTTATTTAGATATTTAGGATAAATTCACACCTGCACAGAAAATAGCTACACCAGGCTACTTTGTTTGTTTTAATTACATTTACTAGATTAATTGTCCATTTTCTAAAAATATTAGAATAGTTGCTCTTTTAATTTCGTTAAAATACTTCATCGAAAATACAAAAATAAAAGAATACATGCATAGTATAGATACATCTTTCATAATTAGTTTATTAGTTTTAGTTAAAGTTGAATCATTTTTGCATGACAATCACGGGACCTAGAGAGCCCAGAGAATACATATTTGAACTAATAGTGCCTCAACCAAATCTACCCACAACACTAGCTGATATAGATCAAGACCTTAGGATCCAGGTCTTTTGAGCAATAGTAAACCTACGAGAAATTAGTGAACAACTGAGAGAGTTAAATATTGAAGACAACAAGGCATACACATTTTGGTCAAATCATCCTAACTACAGACTTCCTTGATAGGGTATTTATATGACTGTACAAGGACTCGAAAGAGAAGAAATATTTGGTTGTGATCCTCTAGTTCCACAACCCAATGCAGGGGACCTCATCGACATAGACACTAGCTTACACATTCAAGTTTCCAGAACACCTGTAAGGTATTCTGAGAAAATTACACAACTCCTAGTTCTAAACATAGAGGCCGAAAAGGCGTATGATTATTGGATAGTCGGAAGGAGAGATTAACTCTTCATATGACCATAGGAGGTCTGCCAAAACCACAAACTTACGGTTATGATCCATAGGTCCCACAACCCAACAGGCCTATTGATCAATCATACATTGATGTTGGTTTACGAACATGCGTATTTAGGTCCTCACCACTCACACCAGACATCATTACACAATTATCCTTATTAAACATAGCAGCCAATCAAGCTAAATATTTTTGGACTAGACCAGAGAATCGTCCATAAAACCCCGAAGAACCCACTACACCTCCCATCACCATTTTCATGACCTTGTCTGGAAATATACACGAAGCACCTACAGGTCACTTCCCACATATCCAACAACCAATAAACAAGATCTCGGTAGAGCTCGACATTGATTGGAGCCTCCGAACTACTATTATATCCGAATGATCCATTACACCAATTCAGGTTAGGAGGGCCTTCTTCGCCTTAGATTCACAAATTCCATTATTGCGTATTGAGGATATAAGATTACCCAACTAGTTTGTTTGTATCCATATATATTCCACATTCACCACCGTCTCGGCATGACCTTGGGAGGTCAGGTACGAGGAATATTTACTTGTAGATTCCCATGCTCGCATGTCACTTTTCCATCATACGGTGGCCTTGTCCCCTTTCGAGAGCTCTTGTCCCTAAGATCGTCACTTTCCAGAATTAGACATAGAACTTACACATCCCAAAATCTTCCTTTCTAGCATGTTCATCATTCCAGAATCAATTTAGACATACACTTACAATTTGATCCATTCTTTATTGCCTATTTATCACTTGTGTTTATATTTCCTTTTCTTTATTTTAATTGTTTATTGTTATATCCATTTGATCAGCGGTGTCCTTATATTATATTTAATTTCATTAAATAAATTACAAATGTCATTACAAAAGCACTCAAGAGTCTCCTAAATCTTCCCAAATTAGTTTCACATCAATTAGAAAAGGCCCTACTATGGGTCTAAAGCACTCAACTAGGCCAAAGGGTCTATCATCCTCCATTTCCAATTATGCAAACGTCATGAGCCATGTATTAGAAAAGAGAAAAGTCGCTCCAAGCATTATAAAATGGTTTCAAGGAATAAATGGTTAGGTTATGTAGTTGAGCTACATCACATCACACTACTACTATATTGGGTACATTATATACTATATAGTTAGCTCGTTTTATTTGTTTCAAGATATATGAGGGAACCCTTAGGGTTGGCTTAGATTACACTCATGATTTCACAAGTACATAAGAGAAGTACATGAGACTTGATCCCAAACAAGGGAATGTAGTCTACTAGATGGATTAGTTCAACAACTATGGTTGACAATTAGTCTAGTTTCACCACACACATGATTTCTTATTTTGATTTTCTAATGCTTTAGTGAAGACTACTATAGGTTTCTATTTTGTTGCAGGAGATTATAGGTCATCCCAAAGTGTATGCGAGTAAGTGAAATATACTAAAAATGGAATTTCCAAGAAATAAAAGCACTCTGGAAGTTTTAGATCCCAACTTACGAAGGGTCCAAGCTAGTATAATTTGGGTCAAGATTCTACAATTCCTAATATTTGGACTTCACAAAAGTGTTATATTCTTGCCCCTTCTCGGCTTCCATCTAAATAACTCATAACAAAGCATCTCTAGTATTTGATCTACCTTTTCCACCTATTTTTACATCCATACCTTCTATGTTTTAACTTTACAGCTAAGTCTTCTTCTCATCTTGTGTATTTAAGCTATCATTTATAATTTATTAATTGTTGCAAGTATTAATGTATTATCTAGTTATGAATGGTTGATTGTAAATTGATTAGATCAAAATAATCCCCTATTACAAACCTTTACATCTTCTTTATTATTTTTCACTTCCATAACATAGATTCAATTAGGGTGTAAACATTTTGTACTCAACCATCAAATGATTTTCTTAAAAAAATAGTCACATGGTACCCAACAAATGAAGAATATGAGTGATTTTGATGTTTATAATTTGTTATGCTATTTTTTTGTTATATCTTGTAATTTAAAATTTTCAAAATCAAGTTATCTTTGAAAAACATATGCCATTAAATGAAGGTTATATATCAATAATTAAAACCATAAATGTGCAAGAAAACATCTTGGTAAGAAATTAGTACTTACTAGTCATGTTATCATATAAGTATAATGTTAAATTATGATTATGCATTTTTAAGCATTTTCTTCTTAACTTTCACATTATTATTTTATTTTTAGTGCTAATTTTGAACTAATATTTGATGTTGATTGTAGGTAAGGATTTGGATAAGGAAGATAACGAGGAACATGAAATTGAAAAGGATGTAGAAGACAATTCTCGCAAACAATGATGGTGAAGAATTATAGTAATGATGATTATTTAATATTGGCACACAATAATTTATTTTATTTTTACATGAACTCTTTTATTAAAAGGATGTTGTATCCACAATTAATGTTAAACAATTGTATTAAACTTTTGGGGTAAGTGCACCAAGTTGGGGGGCCAAAAAGTGGACAAAAACCCGAAAATGAACAAAACATGATCGCATTAATTTTTTTAGGCTCGAAAAATTACGAACCTAAATTGTGTACACGTTATAACGTGCATGCGTTTCTATGATCAAAAAATGCATACATGTTTTTCTCTATATGAAGTTTGTAAGGGCTTGAAGGAGCCATATATACTAAAATAATTGTTAAGTACTTTAAATTTATTTTAGTAAATATAAGATGTTAGGGTCACTCTGCACCTGATGGAAGTGGTCCCGTAGCTCTGGTAGTTATAATCTAGAAGATAGTTTTTCAAAATCTAATCTAGTTAGTACTTATTCATTTTCAGGATTTCAACAATGACCTAAAACTTTCAGGCCATATATATTGTAGTCGGTCTTTGTTTTGGGAAAACATATAGTCATTTTGTAGGTTTTTTACCTTCCAGATTGGATTTTGGCACTACCACTACTTGAATTTATACCAATTTTAAAATTTGGTCCATAATTCACTTTAGTGACCATGAATCAACTCTATGATGTTTGTCTACTTCTTACTAAAATGATATCCTCACTTTCTAGATAGAGGATTGCTCCCT
Organism: Taxus wallichiana var. yunnanensis; assembly: GCA_018340775.1. NCBI lineage: Eukaryota > Viridiplantae > Streptophyta > Pinopsida > Cupressales > Taxaceae > Taxus > Taxus wallichiana. The sequence continues at coordinate 539,941,951 of CM031238.1, forward strand.
AAATGGGATTCTTGTCCTATGGAAAAAATGAGGTGATTGTAATGTGCCTCCTCCTTAAGGTGTGATCACACTACTAGGTGTTGAATGAGTTTTTATGAATAGTACCAAGTGAATTACATCAAGTGAACTTAGATGATTGTTCATTCTTAGAAACATGGTGCTCCATATAAAGATCATCCCTTCACCTTTCCTAACTCTAAAATCATCCTTTCATGGAATAAAATTCAATATTATCATACATGTCTTTAATAATATGTATCTCATGGAGATAGATGATTCCTTAATACTTCACACATGATTGTCCTAGATACCTCGATGGCATGACTAGCTCATTTTAGCTTGTTCTTTGGAGAGATTTGGGTACAATGACACGGTCAAGATATGATGATCATCAAATCACTCCTTGAGCTCCACATTTCACATTTGAATATGATGAATCCTTCACAATTCAATTTATTTACCAAGATGAAACCTGGGTGTAAGCATGCTTATGGTACATGGACACTTTTTTTTCTCAAGTTGTTCCTCATGGAAATGGGTTTCCACCTCCTGGATAGGGGATGAATCCTTGAATTAAATTTGAGTATGAGTTACATGTTCTTGACCTCCATACTTCACTGAAACACTAAAAATCACATTTTATGATCAATGAAACTATTCTAAAAATATAATTTTTCTTGCAACTCAAAATTTAGGTCCTATTTCATTTTGAACTTAGAGGGGTAGCTAAAGAGTTTTGTAGTACCTAAAGAAATATTTAATCCTTGAATGAATTTTGATTATTCCACCTTATATATTATTATAATATCCTTCCAATTCCTATTTTTGTTTCATCCTAAGTCTTTCTATAACTCCTGGAATCATCCAGAGAAGTCAACTTTTACCATTTTAGCTTTCATTCCCTGCACCTAAAAACTCGGTCTTAAAAAGATTGCTCTTGAATGAGATTTTATTTCCTAAAATTTCCTAAATTTACTTAGACATCTTCAATTATCTCTGAAATCACCCTCAGATGCTTTATATTTTCTCTAAAAACTTCTAAAGGGTGTTCAATTAGCTATAGAATGGCCAAAAATGGCCTTTTTAGGCCTTTGAAGAAGTAGTCTCTCATAAAAACTAAATGAGTTGATCGATCACCTCAAACACTATTCCCTACACACTGAAACACACTGAATGATATTATTAGGACTTTCCTTTGGGTCAGGGTTTATGATTTATGGTTTAGGGTTTAGGGTTCAAGGTTTAGGGTTTAGGGTTTAGTGTTTAGGGCTCATGGTTCAGGTTTCAGGGTTTAGGGTTTAGGGCTCAGGGTTTAGGGTTCACAGTTTAGGTTTTATGGTTTAGGGTTTAGAGTTTAGGATTTATGGCTCAGGGTTAAGGGTTGAGGGTTTAGGATTTAAGGTTTAGGGTTTAAGGCTTAGGGTTCAGGTTTAGGTTTCATTGTTTAGGGTTTAATGTTTAGTGTTTAAGATTTAGGGTTTAGGGTTTAGGGATTCAATGTTTAGGGTTTAGGGTTTAGGTTTTAGGTCTCAATATTTAGGGTTTTGGTTTTAGGGTTTAGGGTTTAGGGTTTAGGGCTTAAGGTTGAGGTTTTAGGGCTAAGGGTTTAGGGTTTAGGATTTAGTGTTTAGGGTTTAGGGTTTAGGTTTTTGGTCTCATGGTTCAGGGTTCAGGGTTCAGGGTTTAGGGTTTAGGGTTTAGGGTTTAAGGCTCATGGTTTAGGGTTTAATGTTTAGGGTTTAGGGCTCATGGTTTAGTGTTTAGGGCTTAAGGTTGAGGGTTTAGGGTTGAGGGTTTTGGGCTAAGGTTTTATGGTTTATGGTTTATGGTTAGGTTTTATGTTATGATCCTCATGTGTAGATTTCACTAACACCTCGAGTTTTTGGTGTAACAATTCGTTACATTTGGTATCAGAGTGACCACTCATGTTTGAATCTCGCTCTATTGATTAGGTTGTGTAGTCGAGGCCCGTGGGGCACCTAAACGTTAGTGAAGTGGGGCTCGTATGTATAGGAGTTTTGGTGTAAACCCAGCTTGAATTGAGCTCTACGGAAGCGTGGTGGGATGTTATGATCCTCACGTGTGGATTTCACTAACACCTCGAGGTTTTGGTGTAATGGTTCGTTATAGGTTTAAGGCTCAATGTTTAGGGTTTAGGGTTGAAGATTTAGTGTTTAAGGTTTAGGGTTTAGGATTTAGTGTTTAGTCTTTAAAGGTTTAGGGTTTTGGTTTACCGCTCACGGTTTAGGGTTTATGGTACATGGTTTAGGGATTAGGATCGGGGTGTGGGGTTCAAGGCTTAGGGTTTAGGGTTTAGGGTTTAAAACTTAGGGTTTAGGGTTCATGGTTTAGGGTTTATTATTTTGGTTTTAGGGTTTAGGGTTTAGGGTTAAGGGTTTAAAGTTTAGGTCATGATTTCAGGTTTAGGATTTAATGTTTAGAGCTCGGGTTAAGTTTTTAAGGTTTAGGGTTTATGGCTTCTGACTTAGGGTTTAGGGGGATTAAGGTTTAGGGTTTATGTTTTAGTTTTTAGGGTTTAGGGTTTAGGGTTTAGGGGGTTTAGGGTTCAGGATTTAGTTTTTAGGGTTTATGGTTTAGCATTTAGGGCTCATGGTTCGTGATTTAGGGTTTAGGGTTGAGGGCTTAAGGCTTAGGGTTTATGGTTTAGGGCTCACATGTAAGGGCTATAGATTTAGGGTTTAGGGTTTAGGGCTTAGGAATCAGGGTTCAAGGTTTAGGGTTTAGGGTTTAGCATTTAGGGTTAAGGGTTTAGGGTTCAACATTTAGTGTTCAACATTTAGGGTTTAGTATTTTGGATTTAGGGTTTATATTTTAACATTTAGGGCTCATACTTAAGGGTTGAGGTTTAAGGTTTAGGTCATGGAATTCAGGTTTTAGGGTTTAGTGTTCGGGATTCATGGTTTAAGGTTTAGGGTTTAAGACTTAGGGTTTAGAGTTTATGATTCATTGTTTAGGGTTTAGGGGTTAGGGTTTAGGGTTTAGGGTTTGGAGTTTGGTATCAGGGTTTAGGGTTTAGGATTTAGTTTTTAGGGTTTAGGGTTTAGCATTTAGGGATCATGGTTCATGGTTTAGGGTTTAGGGTTTAGGGTTTAGGGCTTAGAGTTTAGGGCTTAAGGCTCAGGGTTTAGGGGTTAGGGCTCATGGGTAAGGGCTAGATGTTTAAGGTTTAGGGTTTAGGGTTTAGGGATCATGGTTCATGGTTTGGGGTCTAGGGTTAAGGGCTCAAGGTTTAAGGTTTAGGGCCTAGGGTTTAAGTTTTAGGGTTTTGTTTGTAGTTTTAAATGCTAAAATCTTTAGGTTGAATGTTTGAAATCCTAAAAATTACCTATGTACTGACCAAATTATACTATAAAAAACTATCTTCTAAACTATGATAGATGGAGCTATGAGACTAGTTCCATAAGGTGCAGAGTGACCCTAACATCTTATATTTACTAAAATAAATTTAAAGTATAAGAAATAATAAAATATAAATAATAATAAATGAAAAACTTATACTTATATTATTAGGAACATGTACGCATTATAACGCATACATATTATGCTTGTTTACTTTTCCAAGCCATGCCTCAAGGCTTGGGATCCAGGTTTGATCCCTAAACCCGAGCATGGACCTGCAAAAACATATAGCAAATAACGTGTTTTTGTAGGAAAATGCAAAAATCTATCTTCCATCATCATAAATCGACATAAAATGATTGATTCGTTTAAAAAAATTATATCACGACATATAGCAAAGTTTCTACTTTCTAAAAATATAATTTATCAAATTGACTAATATAAGGTTTCTATATTATTTATTTTCTAACAATGCCTTTTTATAACTATTTTTGAAGTTTAAACATGTCTATATTTTGTCATATATCTTTTTTTGGTTCATCAAAATTGAAAAAAATTATACTAGCCCAAACTAGGTGTAATTCTATACACATTCAAAAAAATTAATTTTTGATATTTTTTGAGGTAGTTGGGGGCACGGTCGAAGCTTCGTTATGTTTTTAAATTTAAAATTTTTGTACTAGAAAAATCATAAAAAAATACTCGCTAAAAAATCTAAAATAAAATGTAGCCCAAACTAGATGCTCCTAGCTATCTTTCTACCAGAGGGTTTTAAAAATTACTAAATGGTGCTAAAAAAATGGTGGGGGCACGAAAGTCACTATGTTATGTTTTTAACAAAAACAGAGAGCACCTATTGATATTTTAGTTATTTGACCCACTTAAACTTATCCCTTTTCAATCAAATTTAGTAGCTTAGAAACTAAACTCAAAATTCTATGATTCATGTTTATACAACATCTTCCAATTTTGAGTGTAACTATTTCAAAAACTCGTACAAGTTGATTTTATTTTTTTCGAAAAATGTGTCCACTTAAGACCCCTTTTGCGCCACCACCCCCTCCCCAACTTGGTGCACTTACCCTTTGAATTTAATAGTTTATAACATTTCTATTTAACATTTTTATACGTGGTGACATAATGCTTTTGGTATCAAAGTTATTATTATAATTTATATTGTAGATATTAAATAAAAAACAACTTTATAATTTGTGAGATATATGAAGAATTAATTATTATTAAAAACTACTAAACAACTCGTTATTTATTCAAGCTCAAATGAAAATGGAAATAATAAAAAATTGATAATTTTTCAAATAATTTTATAAGTTGATTGTATTTTAAAAATAAAATATCAAAATTCTTTAACCACCGTGATTGTGATGCTAAAATCAATATTCACCTTGTTCTTGATGCAAAGAAGGTTTTATTATATTTGAAATTTCTAACACAAAAATATGATGCTAAAATGGTGATGCATATAGCATCACCACTAAAACAACCCATTTCCACAAATTTCTCACACAAACTAAAATTGAATTCCCAATGCTAAAATGTCTCGATGCTAATATTTGTGACATAAATAATGTCAATAAAAGCATCACTAAATTTATACTAACCATCATCGTCAAACATTTGATGTAAAAGTGTAAGACTTTGAAAATATTTAGTTAGTCCTGTGGTTGTGTCATGATTTAACGTAAGTGAAAATATTGCATCATGATCGAGAAAGATAAAAATCAAGATTAAAAAGTTCTAATATTGTTGTTAATGCACTACACTCAATGAGATGAAACATCAACATTTGAGAGAGGATACTAAATGTTTCTATTAAATATACTCAAAACATCTTATGGTCTGTGTTATGTCTACTCCAATTCCTCTTAGTAAGTAGACTTATTTTTGCAACCAACCTAGGAATCATTTAAAAGTATGAAGTATGGTCACGTCGAGGTGATTGACCTACCTCCAAAATCATTCTCCTTGTTGATCGGGTAGTATTTTTGTTGAAAAATTTAAGTATTGTACCTATTTCATTCTTGTAGCTCATGATTAAAAGATTATTTTCAACTCAATTTATGAGAACTAGTGTTTTTAGCCAAAATAAGTTATGGTTCACATTTTTGGTCATTAAATATTGGCGTGTTGTTTTAATATCCTAAAACATTAAGAGGTATTTCAAATATTAAGATACATTGACTATTCCTTTGTGTAACACAAATCCCCATACATATTAAGATACATCGATTATTCCTTGGTGTAATGCAAATCCCCATACATTTTTCTCTTATAGTTTGACATTCGACAACCCACGTAGGGTATGGTGGAAGACCACCGGTCTCCTAGTATTTGAAGTTAAGTTTTAGAAAACTGCTCAGGTAAGATTTTGAGAAGGTGAAAATAAGTGAATCTAGTCATCAAAGAAAATATAATCGATCACTTCCACAATCTAAATAATGCACTTTCCAAACAACGGTGGTTTGGACAAAGTGTTTGGTTCATTGTAGATTTTGTGATTTTTGCTTCCTTATGTTAAATATTTTTCTAATTATCATCTAAGAATTAATGTAAACCCTTTTTTTTTTTCCTTCCTCTAGACTTTAAAAATAATTATTTTAATTCAATAATTAATATTTATATTTTAATATGGTGACGTGAATTCATATATAATGAGTGTTTATTTATATATATAATACAATTTTACATCTATTTTAAGCCTACTTAAATGCATTTTTGATGGATATGTTGGAATTTGGTGTGAACCCATTTATTCATGTCATGTTGCGAATATACAATTATAGTCAAAACTTATCCACAAGAAATAACAAATAAGAGTTTGAAAGTTCCCCAATAATATAAGTGAAAATATATTAACTTGTGTTAAGAGGGAAGAAAGAGTCCATATTGCGTGGTTACTTAGGAGCATTGATAACATTTATCGAACACTCCAAATGTGTTGACTTGTTTGATAAGATTGGAAAGACTGGCCCAACTCCCAAACCCGAATCCAAGCACTCCAACAAGTGCCACGACTCCCCAATTCAGGGCCACAATTCCTCTTCCACGTGGCATCCAGCTTTTGGTTTATCCGCAGCTTCCTGTGAAAGTAAACACGTTAAAGAATCTGCGGAAAAAGAGACTCAATACATCATTTATTATAGCATTAAAGTTGGACTTCATCCCAAGTACCGACGGAATCTGTATTTTTAATTTTTAATTTTTAATTTTTAATAAATCTATGACGTGCAATGTGAAGTATCTAAGATTTTTTCCTAAAGAGTGACGTTGCATAGATGATATAATATATTATGATTGACTTAGGAGGAGGAGGAGGAGGAGGAATAGCAATGAAACCTGTCTGGCGGCTTTTGTTCTGTAGACGATGAGATAGGCGAGGCAGGGAATTATGTAGGTGGAGAAGCTCATGATAATTGAGCCTATTATGCTGTTGAGCGGGCCGAAGAAGGGAAACAGCAGTGCCAAGAACCAGAGCAAAATTGCGACGGGCAGCCTTGCTATCACTCTTATCAAATAGTGTGATTGATGCACTCCCAACACCTTCTCCCACATGAAGTTTAGCGGCATCACAAACAACCCAAATGCAATTGCCTGCAATTCATGCATTATTCTAGTTAAAACATCGTTGAATTTGAGCTGTTATAAGATGTGGCGTAAAGAATGAATTCAAAATTAGCTTACCTGATGAGCAATCATGAAACACAATGCTACGCTTCTGAAAACAGATGTTGGGAGCACTGACAAGGCATTGGAATGCTCCAGAAGCTCATCTCCAAAGGCCCAGTAGAGAACTATGCAGTGCGGCATGCTGATTGTCATCACATACCCCACTGTAAACAGATATACATATTTGTATGCTCTTGGCCGCCACATGGCATGCATGATCTCTCTGATAATATTACATTATTCAAACTGCAATTTAGTACCAGAACTTGCAAAACAGGATTGAATTGAATTGAAATGAAATGAAATTGAGTATTACATTGTGATTGCATGTCCACCGAATGCAAAGAGTATATTGGTAGTGCCTGTGAAAAACTTTTCCATCGACGCCGGAGCAGAGTGCTTCACATTGGGTAACTGATTGCATTCACCAACAAGTAGAAACCTATTAATATATTACCAAGCATTGGGGGTTCTCGGCAAATCTGTGTTGAGTTAATTACCTGGCCGTGATGAAGACCTGCAATGAGCATGTACCAGGCTGTGTAGGTTGTAGTGAGCACTCCTATGATGGACCATATTCTGAAATTGTGGAACGATGGGAGGAGAATTGTGAGCATAGATAGGCCTCCGAATACGATTGCCCACTCTCTTTTGTTGAATTTCGAGTTTAGGTAATATGCATTGCTGCACTCAGTTGGTCAAAAGTATGTAAGTGTGTCTTATTTGGTGGCCAAAAATATTTTAAAATCTGACCAGTAAATAAATACTTAAAATACTATTATTATTATTTTTAAATAGGGTAAATTTCTGGATACCCTGCCCTAATATATTTAACCTCTAAAAATACATGTTTGATAATTTTATATATATTTGGTCATATTTTAGTTGTCATTTTTCTAAAAATACAAAAATGTGTAAAAAAATGAAACATAATTATAACTATTAGTCTCACGTCATCAAAGAGTTGAAAAACAAGTGGGTGAGTGACTTTGAGGGAGATTATACCTTGCACATGCTATGATTTGCACAACTGCCACAGATCCCATGGTCACAATGTTGAAAAAAAGGGATACCCGCCTCAGCCATGGTCCAACCAAGTATCCCATCACTTCATGGTACTGCTCACCATCAATACATATATATCAGGAATTATTACTTGGGCATACCAGCTATATTATTAGTGGAGGAAGATATATACATATGTGTGTGCTTAAATTCACAGTTCACACCTGGATGACATGCTTCTTGAAGTTAGCACCTTCCTTCTCTTTCCGAACACGGTACTCCATATAGAGGCATGCGAGCATATAGCAAGTCCATATACCCACAATCGCGTAGAGCAGGTGGAAGAAAATTCCAAGTCCAAACCCCATTTGAGAATAGGAATAAGGCATGGAGAGGATCACCTGACCCACCTGTAAAAATCATCAATTTAATACATGAATGATTCATTAAATAAAATGAGTGTGGGTGATTCATAAAATTAATATTACCTGGCCGGAGACAGCATTGCACCAAGCATCATAATTGGAACCACCATGCCACAGCGTTTTCTGCACCCATTCCTTGAAGCCAGGCTTTTCATATGCACCAGAATTCTTGAGGCTCTCATCCACTACAGGTATGCTAACCTCCAAGGGACTGATTCCTTCTATATCACCACCACTTGATGTTGCTCTTGCCGCCATGTCTGACTGAGGAGCCTAAAATTGGAGAACACCCCTTTCAAAGAAAATTGCTAATATGCAGAGCATTGGTTCATGTAAAATTTATAGAAAGAGTGTGGAGGAGGCGTAGGGAATGTAGTTTGAAAATATGAGGTGACATGGCAGGCATTATGATTCGGACACCTAAACAACACGATGCTTACTGCAATGTGTTGGAATTAGTCAAATAGAGGGTGCTGAAATGGAACTGTGGACTCATGTGAGAATCGTGTATAAATTCTTAATTTTTCATTTTACACTAGCGAGGCGGGAGTGGAGGCGGGAGTGAGGGTTCCACGCGTCTTCTCAAAATAACTTTAGTTTAACAATGGTTCGATTACATTTGTTATGTTAAGCTAATTTCACTTAGATGTGATAATATGAGATATTTTATTGACTTCTCACCACCGCAATTTTTTTCTTGCGGGGTCTCTTTCTTATCTCTTTGTGGAAAGCGGTTTCGCACCGATACCTAAATACAATTTGCAAATCCATTGCGAATACGATAACATTTCAAACTAAGTTGTTTAATACATATCCAATTGTTATACTCTTATAACATCATCTTCTCGTTTTCTCAACCCTCTACATGTGCGAACGACTTATACGAAACACTTTCTCCAACACCATTACATGGAAACATTATTGACATCCTTAGTATTTGGTTCTACGATAATTAGAGTTGGTTAATAGGATTATCCTCACTTTCTTTAAAATAATAAGACTATTTTAATTCCAAGAAACAACCTAAGGATATTGTTAACGGGCCAAGATTAGAAAATAAAACTTTACAGTCATATTATAGGGTTAGTGTAATGCCCACTCTAAAAACACGGCCAAAAGATGGATAATTATTTTCTTATCAACAACAAAATTTGGGCCCACATAACAACATCACAATCCCGAACTATAACACAACATGCATCACTTCATATGTGATCCATAGGGATCCAAAATGACTCTACTTCATCAAAACAATCAAGCACAAAGAAGGAAAAAAATAAAACATAGAGGTTTTGTCTTTTTAGTAACATGACCGCCGCTCTATGCAGAGTGGCGATCCTAGGACCGCTAGTTTGCATTGGACGGCGGTCCTAGCTCTTTCAAACAGAAAACAAAAATATGAAATGAACAACCCAGAATTTGGAAGGTTGTCCATGTCTCTTCTCCTCCATGACCTTTTCCATTCTCTAGTGCACAGGAGGACATGAGAAAGACTATAAATACATGTTTGTAGAAGAGAATAGGATCATCGAAGCATGAAAGCAAGTGAGCAAGAAATTCTTAGTGTTGGAATTGTGTTTTGTAGAAGAAAGGAGTTTTGAGATAGAGCAAACAAGTAATTGGGAGGAAGTGTGAGATATTATCTACTTCTCTTTCATACTTATTGTAAATTTTGTACTTGTTATTTTGAATTGGCCAATAAAAGTGGGAAGAAAGAGCAATTGCCCTTCCCGACTAGTTTTTCCTCCTCTGGAGGTTTTCTAAGATAAAACTTGTTGGTGTCTATGAGCTTAAATTTGTTCCTTTCCTGTAATTGTGGATTCTAAGCATAAGCATAATTCATTCACTAGCTATCTCTGTCATTTTCTAATAGAAAGTAGAACAACAATGTTTAATTTGTGTTTCTGTGGATAATTCCAAAGTTGAAGAGTTTATAGATCATTTTGGTATCAGAGCTAACAAGTATCCAGGATTGTGGTATTTGTTCTTGGATTTGTATGACAATGACAAGATCTAAAGGTGAAGAGGCTTTACCTTGTGATCCGAAATTTCTACAAAGAAGTGGAAACAAAGAATTCAGGGACAAATGGAGGAAGAGAATTTGGTCCGTAGAATCAAGATGTTGGAAACCATGATGGATAGGATGTTTCAAGGCAAGAAGAACTTGCAGATTTGCGAGAATACAACTTCTATCAAGCAAGACTCTATGGACTCGGTGGTTCGGGGCTTAGCTGAAAATTTTGGCATATGAAGGAGCCACCATGGGGAAAGTTATGGGGAAGAGTATGAAGAAGAGACTTCAAATGCAAGAGAAAAGGTAAAATCTGATCATACTCCCAGTTAAAGTTGAGATTAAAAGCTTTGAAGGACAAGTAGATGCGAGTTGCTTTATAAATGGTTTAAACAATTAGAAGTCTACTTTAGCACTCATAATGTCACTGAGGCACAAAGGATCACCTTTGCACGTCTCAAAATGGAGGGACACACTCTATTTTGGTAGGAAACTCATCTAACCACTTGTGACAAGAAGAAGCGTCCTATTGTAAAATCTTGGCAAGAATTTAAAGAATTACTTAGAGCTAACTTCTATCCTATTGGCCACAAGAATGACCAAATGATTAAATGGCAATATTTTAGACAAGGCAGTGGTCAAAGTGTGCATGACTATACTACAGAGTTTCGGAGGCGAGGCCATGTTGCTAAACATGGACTTGGAGGATGAGGATATTCTGACTAAGTACTTGGGAGGACTTCACACTCACCTCCAAAGAAAATTCATCTCCACAAAGCCCAAAGATCTTAATAAGGAGTGTGTACATGCATACTACATAGATGATGAAAAGAAGCGAGGAGAAAGCAGAGCCAAACGCAGCGGTTGACAAATCAGCGGGAAAAAGAGTATGGGAAAATAAGTAATAAGGTTAAGTGGAAAGGGAAAGGTAAACAAGCTGCCACTACTTTAAATACTTGTAAAGATCCCAAGAATTTTTGTAAGAATTGTGATATCAATGGTCATACTGATGCTACATGTTGGAAGTTGCATCCGGTTACATCCAAAGAATCAACCAAGGACTCAAAGAAGTCCATGATAGTTGTAAAAACAAAAGGGGAAGTGGAAATCGAAGATGAATCTGATGTAGATGAAAGCCTTGGATGTACGGCCACCAACATGGACAACTAGGAAGAGGAGATGAGTAGACTATTCTAGATCAAAATCCAGATCAAGAGAACTAAAGTAAATGCTTTGGTTGATACCGGTTCTCGATCCTAACTTGATTTCTAAAGCAGTTGTGAAAAATCTTGGTCTTAAGACTTACAAGCATCCACACCCTTATCCTTTGGGTTGGGTGAAGAAGGGTGTTGAAATTTAGGTAACAAGAAGATGTAAGGTCAAGTTTGGGATAAATTCCCAGTATATTGATGTTTTGGAACCTGACATTATTCCACTTGATACTTTTGATGTTGTATTCGGGAGTCCTTACTTGTATATCAAGGATGCTATATTTATGAGAAGGGAAAACTAGTACAAATGGGTCAAGGATGGGATCAACTACAACATTCAGGAACACCAACGTAAGACACAGGTTACTATGGTGAGTGCTAACCAAGCAAAATGACTTATCGTGCAAATCATAATCAGTTTTGTTTACTTTTATTAAAAGATAAAAAAGAAGGGGTAGAAGTTTTAGAGATTTCTAACCATGGAAAGTATGATTTAGATAGTATTATTTAGTCTTTTCAGGAAGTATTTTAGGATCCCAGTGGGTTACCACCAAAACGGGAAGTAGAGCATGAGATTCAGCTATTGCCAGAGTCCCCTCTACCAAACATCGAGTTGTATAGGCAATAATTGCTTGAGAGTACTGAAGTAAAGAAACAACTCCAGGAACTACTAGATCAAGAGGTAATATGTCTGAGCACCTCACCATGTGGTTTGCCTATTGTGATGGTGCCAAAGAAGGATGGTTCTTAGAGAATGTTCATAGACTACTGCGCTTTGAACAAGATCACCATAAAGAACAAATATCCATTTCCCGCATAGATGATCTCTTGGACCAGCTTCAACATGCCAAATTTTTCACGAAGTTGGATCTCAATTCTAGTTATCACCAAGTCACAATGACGGAGGAGGATATATGGAAGACTACCTTCAAGACAAAATAGGGTTTGTATGAATGGTTAGTACTTCCTTTTGGGTTATGTAATGCACTGCTACATTTGTGAGATTTATGAATGATGTATTATGGGATTTCATAGATTCATGTTTCATTGTATATCTAGACGATATCTTGATTTTTAGTGCCACATGGGAAGAACATCTAACTCATTTACAACAAGTCTTGCAAGTTCTCAGGGAGAAGCAGTTGCTTTGTAATATGAAGAAATGTGAATTTTCCAAACAGTCACTTGTCTATCTTGGGCATGTTGTTGGAGGAGGAGAGCTACGATTGAATCTAAAGAAGGCGGAAGCCATCATTAATTTCCCAAGACCAATGGGAACCACATAGACTAGGAGTTTTGTGGGAGCAAGATGTAGTACATGCGGAAGTTCATTTCGGGCTTCTCTGCGCAATGCAGCACCTCTACACACAATGGCCAGAAAGAGTAAGGGTTTTGACAGGGGTAAGGAACAAGACAAATCCTTTGAGTTATTGAAATACAAGATTAGTCATGATCCAATACTTGCTCTTCCTAATTTGATGCAGCCTTTTCAAGTAGAGACAAATGCCAGGTGATTATGTTATGTGCATAGTATTGCTTGAGGAGGTAAACATGTATGCTATCATTCATTAAAAAATTTCACTTCATGAGTTAAAAGATATTCGAGTATATGATAAGGAAATTTATGCACTAGTTCGCACAATTAAAAATGGAAGCATTAATTGTTGGGTAAAGAAACTATTGTGCACACTAACCACAAACCTCTCCAAAGTATTTACAAGCACAATCTAAATTATAGTAGGCAAGGAATTACAAATGGATGGGGTTCCTTCAGCATTTCCATTAGGTGATCAAATACAAGAAGGGTAATACAAACTTGGTGGCAAAAATGTTGTCTAGGCCACCCACATAGAAGAAGTTTTCATGTTTGGCCACTATCCCTCATATCGAGCCCTTCACGAAGGAAGCTTACAGAGAAGCATATGCCCATGACAAAGACTTTGGGGTGATATTTCAGCAGTTGCAGTCCCAAGGGACTGAAAGGACATGGATTGAAGATTGTTATCTTAAGGATGGGCTACTCTGCCGATGGGGAAGCTTTATGTGCCTAAAGAAGAAAGAATTCTATTTATGAGGGAAACACATACCTCAAAAGTAGTGGGACATTTTGGTGTTGCTAAGACCCTAGCCCACTTGCAAAGGTATGTGTATTGGCCCAATATGTAGGAAGAAGTATCAAAATTTATACATGGATGTAAACTTTGTTGTACAAAGCAGAAGCCTAAGACTAGGAAGGAGGGTTTGTATATGCCTTTTCCAAGTACCTACTCGTCCATGGGAGGACATTTCTATGGATTTTATAGGAGGATTATTTATGTCTAAACATAGCAATGACTATCTCTATGTTGTTGTTGATAGATTCAAGAAGATGTGTATCCTTATGGCATGTAAAAAGATAGTAAAGGCACATGAGGCAAAGAGAAATTTTCTTTGCTAATGTATGGGTGCATTTTGGTTTGCAAAGTCTATTATTTCGACAGGGATTCCGTGTTCTTGGGAAGTTTTGGACTACTTTGTGGAATAAGATGGATACCAAGTTACGTAGGAGCACAAATTTCCATCCACGAGATAGATGGATAGACAGAGGTGGTGAAACAGGGACTTTGGTATAGTTGATCAAAGGGTATAACAACAATACCCAAGGACTTGGGATGAGTCTTTAGCCTTTGCATTCAACATTCCTATAATCGGTAGTACACACATCTACTATGAAGTCACTATTTGAAGTATGCTTGGGATATCTACCTACAAATCTACTGGACATAGCAGTTGGGTAGTAAGATGAGGAGGAGACATAAGACACAAAGGTGACTAGAGAAAACAAATTCATTGAGAGGATCCGGCAAATCCATCTCAAAGTCAAAGAATAGCTAGAGAAATCTCAAGCCAAGTACAAAGCTAGGAATGATCAGCATAGGAGAGAACATAAGCTTCATGTTGGAGATAGATTTTGGCTTTACTTGAGCAAGGAGAGACTACAAGGTCAAGCACTAAATCTCAAACCACTACAATATGGGCCCTTCACCATATTGGAGTAGGTTGGAGAAAATGTTTTTCGATTTGACTTGCCATCATTTATGAGGATGTACTCTGTAGTAAACCGCGTGAGAACTTACACCTATAGGAGCCATCCATGCTAGATGAAGATGAAGGACTACAGTTGCTACCTTCTATTGAGGATTGCATCTTGGAATCATGAGGTGAATTGGAGGAGGATGTAATGTTGCGGGAAAGGTCGGAGAGACTAGGAGAGGTGCTCAGGAGTTTTGGCGATTGGATGAAGGAAAGACACCAAGGCAGGCCTGGTAGTACTCAAAGGAGAAAGTGAGGGAATTATTTCCTCATCTACTCCCCACTAAGATTTTGTGAGACCAAAATCCTCCTAAGCGGGGAAGTGTGATCCATAGGGATCAAAAATGACTCTAATTCATCAAAACAATCAACACAAAGAAAGGAAAAAATAAAGCATGGAGGTTCTATCTTTTTAGTAATAGGACCACCGCCCAATCTGAACCAACGATTCATGTAACGCCACCCAACTAGGGCAGCGAGTCTTGGGACCACCAGTCTACATTGGGCGCGGTCCTGGCTCTTTCGGACAGAAAACAAAAATATGAAACGAACGACCCAAAATTTAGAAGGTTATCTGTGTCTCTTCTCCTCCATGACCTTTTCCATTCTCCAGTGCATGGGAGGACATGAGAAAGGCTATAAATACATGTTTGTAGAAGAGAATAGGATCATCGAAGCATGAAAGAAAGTGAGCAAGAAGTTCTTAGTGCTGGAATTGTGTTTTGTAGAAGAAAGGAGTGTTGAGACAAAGCAAACAAGTAATTGAGAGGAAATGTGAGATATTATCTACTTCTCTTTCATACTTATTGTAAATTTTGTACTTATTTATTTTGAAGTGCCAATAAAAGTGGGAAGAAAGAGCAATTTCCCTTCCCGATTGGTTTTTCCTCCTCTGGAGGTTTTCCAAGATAAAACTTGTTGGTGTCTACGAGCTTAAATTCTTTCCTTTCCTGCAATTGTGGATTCTAAGTATAAGTATAATTTGTTCACTAGATATCTCTACCATTTTCTAATAGAAAGTAGAACTACAACATTTAATTTGTGTTTCGTGGATAATTCTAAAGTTGAAGAGTTTACATATCAATATGCATCTCCAAGACAAGGAGAAAGTGACATGAATGAAACAATAGAAATGAAAATGTATAATACAACCAAGCCATCAATAGCTTGTCAAAGGGAAAATGATGCCACCACTTCCACTTATCCCTCTACTAAGGAAGGAAGACATGAGAAAGACTAGCCTTTAGTTCCTCCGAAACAATCATTCAATTGCGTGTGAAAACACCCTTATCCCTCCACTAAGGCTAGTCTCTCCAACCTTTGTTTCCTCCAAAAATAAGCAAACTCATACACCATAATAACACTTATCCCTCCACCATGGCAATACAAGTCCCCAACATACACACATACATAAACATACCCATTCATGCAAGATACAACCAAGACCAAATAAATGAACACGTTCTCCAATGAGAACCAAAGTGCAATAAAAATAATTAAGAATAATGCGACTATGAAAATGAAATTTCATTAATAATATGAGTCACATTATCAAGCCTTCTTATGAGACTTGCAAAGGGGATGGATCATCATTGCAACTACCACTTATCGCTCCATTACAAAACCCGGCTAGCCTTTGGTTCCTCCCAATAAACATGCAATATAATATAACAACTATACACTTATCCCTCCACTTGAGACAACACTTATCGCTCCACTAAGGCTAGCCACGAATTCCCTTGGTTCCTCCATATGAACAAACAACTCCTTATTCCTCCCTTCACTAACATCACACTTATCCCTCCATAAACAATGATGTACCCCACCCCCATACTTTCATACATCCACACAAGAAAAATGACAATAAAACAATTTCACATTGGCTCCAAAAGAGCGAAATAAAAACAATAATCATAACCACAATAAACACATAAAGTATGGTTTTTAACCATCTTATACATATATTTCTCAATTTACATCTTATTACAAATTTACTCCTTTTGTATTAAGCATTGGTTAAATGAAAAATAATATTCATACTTCTAGTCATTTTGACATCATTTATGGTGCATAGGATTTGATATAACAATCTATTGCAATTAAGGAATCCATGTTCCCAAGAAATATGTCCCAACATGGGAATGAGTCATTTAATTGTTATTAAACAATGTATAGTTGACCACCTTTTTATAAGAGATAAGGCAAGTCCACTTTATGTTTGTGAATCCATCTTATTCGGTACCAATTGATAGTGATAAAATGATACATGTTTTACATAGTTGATCATACAATAATTAACGTATACCAAGAACATATGTTCTCATCTCAAAATTTGCCTATTTCTCACTTACTAAAAGTGTTTACTCTCTAATAGTACACCTCATTATTTTCATTCTTTACCACAATTAATTTCCATGATTCAATTATTAGTGGGGATTATGTTGTCAAGACACGTGTTTCCACATGAAACATTCATTATAATTTTATTAAGTATACAGGATTTGAACGTCAGTTAAAAGTATGACTTCGTGTTTCTATTAATCCTTTCAAAATATTTTGTTATACTCAAATTAATATTAGGAGTCAAATACAAGGTTTTATCCATGATTAACCTCTTAAGACATCTCAATATTAAGTAGTGTTACAATTATATCACTTAGACCTCACCACGAGATCAACATCAATGTTACCACACTAATCTTGTTCCACCAAAACTTTACATATTAAGACTATCTTTTATTCTTTAAAAGGAAGGAAAGAACACTATGAATCTATCGAACTACTCAAATTTCTAGCAATTACAAAAAATGACCATTTACTTGTTATCCACAACATCTACAACCCAACATAGGGTCAAGCTAGGCACATAAAACATACCCATCTCACAAGGACTTTCAGACAATTAACAACATTTTGTTGTTATGAGTCTAGTAAACAATTCCCATTTCCAAAAATTATCAAAAGGGATACAAATTTAGCAATTGATGTAGATACGGTTTCCATAGCTCTAATCGCAAATAACCCTTTAAAAGGTCTTTGATTTAGTTTATTCATTTTGGCAAGGTCTACAATTATGACACGGTCCACACTAGAATAGCTACGACGTTCCCATCCGGCAAAAACCTTTTTACTAGTAAAATTAATATTCTAGTGGTTTTTTGGAGGAGAGGAAGGTATCAAGGTTGTCCCAATATCATGATTTGACAAATTTATTGAAATTAATTTGCCCCTTTAGTTTTGTCACTTATTAATAAGTCACTCTTTTCAATGAAAACATAAATACGACATTCACTTAAGCTTAATGCATAGGAGAAAATAGGTACATTGAACCCAACGCACGAGGGTTTTCTATCAAGATAAATAAGGGTAATGATTGAATTATGAACTTGAATTCACTAGAAATTCATGCTCCTCTACAGGCTCATTGATTACCCAATGAGTCGTGGGATAGAAATCAACACAAGAGTGGGATTGTTTTGGTTCATCATTATGTTAGCCATGGTTAGACTAAGAGTGGGGAGAAGGGTGGGGAGGATTAGTGATCTCATCCATTTGCATGAGCTTAAGAGTGTAATTTCACTACCAAACAATTAAGTAAAATTACAATGATTTTCCATGATATTCAATTACACATTCTTGATGCAATTTAACAATAAAGTACAATGTAAAATTTCATCATCTCATTAATTAGCACACATACATTGTAGCATCCCGCATTTAATTAAATTAATTTATTGAATTATTAAGATCGTTTTTATAAAAGTTTAACCATTTTATGGACATTGATTTAACATGATGCTTATTGACCACTTTGGTCGATATGAAGGCAACAGGCAATGGCGTGAATCAATTTTACTAGTTAAGTTTGATCTTTCAAATGTTAGAAAGACACCATGGCATTTCGCCAAGCACTATGAACTGTGATTGTTAAGGATATTAACAACCCCTTACTAATGAGTGTTTGATCTGGTTTGTGTTATTACTTGTCTAGTAAAGGAGTGTTTGGTGATGATGATATATATGTGTGTGTGTGTGTGTGTGTGTGTGTGTGTGTGTGTGTGTGTGTGTGTGTGTGTGTGTGTGTGTGTGTGTGTGTGTGTGTGTGTGTGTTTTGGCATTGTTGGCATATTATTGGTCATGAGACCACTTATGCTATGCATTTATGGAGTTTAGTTTGGTTGTTATGTGGCATTGTTAATTTGTTAATGAAATTGTGTGAGGTGGAGATTCGACCCACCCCACCATGCGGGTTATGTGGTTTTTAGAACTTAGGTTAAAACCTAAGTTGCATGGCATATTTGTAGCATAAGTTAAATAAGTTTTATGGTTTAAACAATTATTTGATGTTGATAAGCCATGAAGTGGTAAGGAATTTAAGGAGGTTTGGTGTAAATTTAATGTGGACAACAGGGATGCCTTGGAAAAAATTATATTCCTTGAGAATCTAGGTCATACAAGTAATCTCATTGTTTCATTTTCATCGTGGTAAATTTTAAGACCCCTTACTAAAATCCAACTTAGATTTTCCTTGGTGAATTGTAAAGAATGGATTTGTTGTTGATGGCGAATATGGGGAAATTGTATATAGTGACGAAGGAGAATAATGTATCCAGATAAAAGCGCATAAAAAATGGGCATAGGGGATAAATTCAAAAATACGCATATAACAATATAGAAACCCATTCGCATATGCAACCGGGTGGAAGTATGCGATCAAGAGGTTGTATATACAATCGGGTCATCTACATATATAATCAAGTGTCTCAGTAAAATTATATATGAAACAAGGTGTTTATACAATTACATATACAATCGTGCATTTATATGGTTGTATATGCGATCGCACATCCGTATATGCAACTAAGTTTTTGGTTATATAACTGACGATTGCATATACAAGCGGTGGTTGCATATACAAATGGATGGCCACATATGTAATAGGGTAATTTCATATGCAACCGGTGGTTGTATATGTAGTTGGGCGACATGATAAACAATCGGTGGCTACATAAGTAACTAGAAACTATATAAACAATCGGTCAATCTGCATATGTAGCTAGATGACTTCATATGTAACTAAACATCTACATATGTAGTCATCTGGATGCATATATAACCACCCAATTGCATATACATCCACCATGTTGTGTCTATAGTCGGTTGGTTGCTTGTGTACCGATTATTGTGATAGTCATCCATGTATACCTAGCTGCTGGTTATAGTAAACATTTTCCACCATGTGTCATGATCCATCCCTCACTTATATGTAGCCTTTGGCCCTCATTCTATCATTTTTCTCCACTTGCTCCTTAAACTCCAAGCTTTACTCTAGTATCTACTTCAAGCTCCAAAGTATAACTACAAGCCATCGATTCATACAAAGAATCGATTAATCAAATTAGGCTCTAGACTCATATGACTATCAATTCTTCAAATCAAGATTCAGGCTCTAGGATTATATGGCTATTCATTCATAGAATCATGATCCATAGTACACAATACACATATCTACATCTACAATCTATAAATAACATGTCATTTGACATCCTCTTAAACTCCCTATCGTAGGATAAACCCAAAATTCAATATAAAAACCTTATGTGCCCGCAATTTTCCACATTTCTCAAACTAAAGGGCACATTCAGTGACTGGGTAGATAAATGTTGTTTTTGAGGGATAATTTACATGCCGAAATATCAAATTGATACTAGTTTACTACAATTTATATTATCCAATTTTGATAAATCCACATATCTCTTCACAGTCAAATTGCCATCACGAGTATGTCTAGGTGTAGTTTCGAAACAAAAACACATGAGGAGTTCTATTACACCCACTAAATTGCAAGTGCTTTGAATAACTTCATCAATTATTCTAGGCATTACTATCAGTATATCAAGATATGAATAATGGAACATACATTATTTTAAAAATATCAATCGAACTATGCTTGTTTTAAATCATTACTGCATATTTACAGATTCCTCGATAGTATTCATCAAAATTCCCAACATCAACATGAACCAACGGAATCCACAAGGATTCAACCACTGACAGTGGAAGAAACTACACCTAGACATACTCTACAGGGTAGGTATAATGTACATTATTAGTATCACAGTCACTTCAAACTTTAACTTTTCATTAATTTACTAAACATTAAATTCTTGTGTTTTTTCACATTTTAATTTTTCTATCCCTTTTCCCACTTCTTAAAAAAAAAAATGTCACCACCACTCGCCACAAAGACAAGTTTAGAAAAGGGGGAAAATAATGTCTTTTCCAGCTCAAAGTGGTGGCCCAATTCATTTGACACGAACATCGTTTCCAAATTTCTCCTTTGGTGCTCTCCTAGTGCAATGAGCACCACCATTTTACAACAAATTCATCTTGATGATGATTTCTTGGGTATCAAGAGTGGTACTTGGGATCCAAACTATTTTTAATATGCATAATATGATTCAGGACTAGACCCAAATAGATTCTATTTATAGGCATAAAAACCTAGTTCGTCATATTGCACACCCTCTCCAACACAGATACCATTACCACATCGACGATCAATTAACAACTTTATTGTTGCATAATTTTTTGGCAAATAAATATGATGCTAATATTAATTATGTTTTTATGATGAATATAGAGACATTGAAAACATGGTAATTTTGAGCCAAAGATTTGGTGAAGAAAATAAATGCCCATTATCACAACCATTCCTAAAGAAATTATTTATTTTATTTAGTTCAAAATGAGCTAGGAAAGATTGATGTATTGTTGAATCAGGATCTCTTAGGTGCCATTACAGTAGGAAATGACTATAATGATAATGTTTTGGATGTAATGTTAAACAGAGTTAAAAAATTAAATGGTGAAGCCCAAGCTTACTATAACAAATGGGCTAGAGACAAAAACTTGGTTGTCATTGCAAATGTGGAAAAATATAAAGATGTCGTAATTTTAACTCTTTCTTTGCATTGAAATTTTACTTTTACATATTTAAATTTTTTAACTAATAATATTTATTTTCTCAAATGCAATCAAAATATGAAAATTTGAAGAATGAAGTACTTCTTCGATCAAATGCTCACACGTGATGGTGTCATAATCAAATTTGGTTCCTAAGAAGAAGTTGATAACAACCATACGTAGTGCATGAAAATTATCATGTGAGTGACACCAATTAACATGCCACTAACAGAACTTACTCTCATCATGCCAATGAGGAATGAGTTGAGAAGGATCTAGGATCACGGTAACCGGTCTAGGCAACCGACGCTACAAATCTTCCTTACTCAGTTATTGATGATAGTAAGGTTAGTTTTTTTTGTTAGGTTGTTGTTCAATATTGAAAACGTTTCTATTCGAAGAAGAAACAATAGGAAGAGTATATGAGACTCTGTCATCCATTATGTTCTTGTTCTTAGATCATTGAAGGATTTGGACTTGTTTGTTAGTTTGTGTCTTGGGAGGAGCCTTCTCGAATTCCCTCATGAGATAGTCTTGCCTTTTGGCTTGTTTAAAGGCCTCTTCTAGGGAAGTAGGAGAAAAGGACCTCACTTTGTATTGAAGGCAAGGTTCAAGGGCTTGTAAGAAAAGTTAAAAGAGGCTATCATTGGGCATGTTATGTTTTACCCGTGTGGATAGGGTCTTCCAACACTTGATAAAAGATTATGCTAATTCATTCTCAAATTTTTGGTAATTCACAAAAGTTTTGATGTTATTTTTGGGTAGATCATGATATTGGAACTCGTTCACTAGGGTTATCACTAGGGACTCTAGCTCAACTATAGAATTAGGAGGTAAGGTGTGATACCAATCTAGAGCATCTCCAGTAAGGGTCTTAGCTAAGAGTTTAGTGGCAATGTATGAGTTAGTTCTGATCCATTCTTTGTAAATATTTCTAAAGGCCTTGATGTGAAGAGTGGGATCAATAGACCCATCATAAGAGATAGATGGAGTAATGCCACCAATGTCCATACTAGTAATATAGGGTGCTAATGGCTCTTGTTGGAATGCTCATAATACTTTTTTTTTAATGGGGGATTTATTGATTGGAACCCCCATTAGGACCATTTGGAAAAGGACGGGGTGTGGTCCGCTAAGAGCCCATTGAAGGGCGACTAAATAACTGAGCCATATTGGCTTGCATTTGGAGGAGTTGAGCGGTAGTGGAAGATTTTTGTTGGTTAATTTTTTCAATAAGTTGAAGAATAATATTGGTAGGATCAGAATTGGAGGCGTTCTTAGATGAAACTATTTCAACAGATTTCCCCTTTTCTTCCCTATGGTCAAGTTGTTTAGAGATGAAATCAATAAGACATTTTTAAAGCATTTCTTAAGGCTCTCCCTTGTATTGAGGAAACTAAGATATAAATTTTTGAATCTTAGGAGGATGGTCAAAAGAATCATCATTATAACTTTCTTCTTCCTCATCCTCATGTGGGCCATTTCGAAGGTAGTAAGGATTCTTACTAGGTGCTCCTACGATGCATCGAGTTCATAAAAAGGGAAACTAAATGACATGATGATATGTCTTAAGAAAAGTTTACACAAAAAATTCAAAGGACCCTAAGCCCCGATACTCCATGCTTTGGAGTGTTGATTTGGCTAAGAAAAGGTTTGGAAATGAAAGCTACAAACACAATTGATCATACATAAAAAAATTACACATTGGTCGAAGGAGTTTGGTAGAAAATATGGTCAAATAGATAGGATCAGATGTGCAAACATGTTTTCATAGGGGCCATAGGAGTTTGGATGTGAGGAGACAAGAATAGATAGGGTCTCTTATGGGAAATGGTTTCAGTGCATGTGGGTTTTTAAGATTTTTTTGGTCTTTGGGTACTTAGATGGAGTCAAATTTGAATGTGGGTTTCTTTTAATGAGTTGTCCTAGATCAAAAGGTTTTTAAGTTCATGTTGAGTTCACTAGAGAATGTATGTGGGCCAAAATGTGTGTCAACAACAATAATTCCTAAATCATCTATTCGACAAGGGTATTGAGGAAACAAGTAGGAAACACACATGTACCACCATATAAGAGGATAGACTTAAAGGGGCTACAATGAGCGCTAGGGTCACATATCTAGAGGGAGTAACCCTTACACTAGGTTAACCTAGGGTTTCTAAGGCTTGTGATCAAGATAGAGGAATGAACCCTACTGAGATATTAGTGGTTGGGTGTGGAGAGGTATGGATCAACAATAAATTAAAGAAGCATGCATGAAATAGCTAAAATGAAAGTAAATAAGGAGATATTATTTGATAAGAGTACTATGTCAACTAGCATCAAACATGTATAATACTAAGATAACGTAGCATAATATAGAAGAGGAAGTGAACTAATCTATGTAAAATGACAAAGAAGGGCTAAAGAACTCACCTGTACTTATAGGGTGGTCGTTGATGCATATATTCTTTCTAGGTGCTCCTACGATGCATTAGTTCATACAAAAGGGAAACTAAATGACATGATGATATGTCTTAAGAAAAGTTTACACAAAAAGTCAAAGGACCCCAAGCCCAAATACTCCATGCTGGAGTGTTGATTTGGCTAAGAAAAGGTTTGGAAATGAAAGCTACAAACACAATTAATCGTATATAAAAAATTACACATTGGTCGAAGGAGTTTGGTAGAAAGGATGGTCAAACAAATAGGATTAGATGTGCAAACATGTTTTCATAGGGGCCAGGAGGAGTTTGGATGTGAGGAGATAGTAATATATAGGGTCTCTTAAGGGCAATGGTTTCTGTGCATGTGGGTTTTAAAATTTTTTTGGTCTTTGGGTACTTAGATGGAGTCAAATTTGAATGTGGGTTTCTTTTAATGAGTTGTCCTAGATCAAAAGGTTTTTTAAGTTCATGTCAAGTTCATTAGAGAATGTATGTGGGCCAAAATGTGTGTCAACAACAACAATTCCTAAATCATCCGTTCGACAAGGGTATTGAGGAAACAAGTAGGAAACACACAATTACTAACTTATAAGAGGATAAACTTAAAGGGGCTACAATGAGCGCTAGGGTCACATATCTAGAGGGAAGTAACCCTTACACTAGGTTAACCTAGGGTTTCCAAGGCCCATGATCGAGATAGAGGAAGGAACCCTACTGAGATATTAGTGGTTGGGTGTGGAGAGGTATGGATCAACAATAAATGAAAGAAGCATGCATGAAATAGCTAAAATGAAAGTAACTAAGGAGATGATATTTGATAAGAGTACTATGTTAACTAGCATCAAACATGTATAATACTAAGCTAACATAGCATAATGAAGAAGAGGAAGTGAACTAATCTATGTAAAATGACAAAGAAGGGTTAAAGAAATCACCTAGCACTTATAGGGTGGTCGTTGATGCATATATCTCCCTTGAGAAGCAGCACACAGAGAGAGAATCACTATTAGGTGGAGTAGTGGAAGACTATTCATGTCCTAGACTTGTTATATGATGACCCAATAGTGCAAGAAATCATCCAAGAAGAAGAGTGTCCAATCCAATCCAAGCAAGATGCAAGATGAACCAAGAACAAAGCGAGCATATGTGGAGATGGCGCAAAAGATCAGAGAAAATGGCAATTCAGATGTATTAGCTTCTTTCCCTTCTTGAATTTCAAATGAGGTGAGGGTATATATGCCATCGGGTAATGATGTTGGCCATGGGAAAATATAACACCGATACAATCACCCATAGTCGATTGTGTTGACCATGGATGCAAAAATAAAGTAGCATGCCATGAAAACTAAAAGTAATGTGTCATGGGTCATGGAAGAGGATGAACAAGGTGTAAAATGGTGGAATGCAAGAAAGAGATCATGAATATGATATACATGAGACCTAGGAGGACAAGGATAAGTAATGTAGGGAAAACTAAGGCCAAGAAAAATAACAACACTCTCTCTGTGTATTGTCTCTAACCCATAATGGTTACGTGAATAACCATTCCCCATTCCCGACAGGCCCCTTAAGGCACCCGCTCAGAAATAGATACATTAGTGACCCTTATCTGCACAAAGGAATTTTTAGTAACATGTATGAAAGATGAAAAATGAAAAATTAGGTGTATCAATGTTTGATAGAAACATACATTTCTAGCAGGAAAGACTCCCAAAAAGTAATAGAACCATATTAAGAGCAGGTCTAAAACTATATAGGTCAGACAAGACCATACAAACAGTCATGAGAGAGTTGTACAATCCTCCCCCATGTTAGTTTCCAATTATAATTCCCAACCATAGTTCTAGGAACGAAACATTATTAGGTTCACTCTCCCATTACCAATAGTCTGTACATCTAGAACTTTCAAGAATCATATGTAATCAACTAAGTGCACTCATTCCCTTTTGTTTTCAAGTTTGTATCATATTGTGTAAGCATTTAATGTGATGTTCTCATATTTTAAGATGACTTTTAGAAGTTAATTAATCAGAATAACCCTCTGTATCTACCCTTTACATCCTTAGTGTACTTAATTCACTAAACTTTAGATTCCAAAATCTAAAAAGGGTGTAAACATTTTGGTGATGATGGAGTTTTGTAGGTAGGATGAAGCATCTATTTCTAAGATTGAGGTGATTGTTTTATTTTTCTAATTTTATGCAACTATAAATAATTTGATATTTAATTCCCTTATGTTATTATTTATAAAATGTTTTTAATAAAACATCAAAAATATCATCTCAATAACAAGGTATATATTTTCCTTCGAATATAGTTAATACAAACATTTAAAAACATACAAACAAATAAGTAATAGTGTGAATGAGATTAATAATATTGGAATACAATCTTCACAATACAATCAATACTATTCAATAAATAGAATAACAAATATTTCATTAATTAAAACTATTAAAAATAAGAAACAAATAATAATGTTTTCACAATTGAATACTTGTAATATTGGAAATTGGCATCCTTTATATTTGAATCCGAAATCTAAAATCTCCAATTTTGAAATGTGAAATATCATATATTAGGAAATAAAAATATCTTAATTTGAAATTTAATTTCTCCCAAATTGTTGATTTCTATCACATCAAAATCAAATATTTGTTGCGTTGAAATATGATTTCTTCAAAGTTAAAATCCAATTTCATATATTTTGGAATCCAACATCAACCATTTTAAATTGCAATATCAAATATCTCATATAGTGCCTTGGATTGGAATATGTATAGATTTATCGAAATGATGATTGTTTCGATATTAATGGAGTCACAACGCATTAAACCTACCACTAAAATATACATGATAAAGGTCTATAAAGCATGATAATGAAACCACTTTTGATATTGATAGTGAGAGTCACAAAAAGATTTTGATACCACTAATACCTTAAAAATCACCTCTTGCTCACGATTATTATATCAATAGAACACTTTAAAACAAGTTATATATTTTTTGAAACCAAATCATCTATTTATCCTATATATACTCAAACATTACGCAAAGAAAAAAAAGAAAAGGTAGAAAAAATGAGTCTCGAGAAATAAAAGAGTACTTTAAAGAGAATTGAAAAGAAAACGGTCACATAAGGAAACGGACCCTTTTGTTCTTTCAAAAATCTTAAAAACACATCGATAAACTAGTACAAACATCATCTTAAGGGAAGAAAACTCCTTTATAGGGCTAAAAGTTCAACTTAAAGGTACCTTCTAGATAAAAACATTTTCTCACACATGATTTTTCTGCAAAAAAATGGTATGCAAGTTAATATCAACAAGACTAAGGTTAGGATCTTGAGCAATAGAAAGAAAAGAAATCAACAACAATTCTTCTTTGAGGGTAGTATTTTAGAAGAAGTAATTACTACAAATACTGGGGATTAAATTCAACAATAATCTTACTTGAGAGACTTGTAAAAAAAGAGAACAAAGAGGAGGGTGGAGAGATCTATATTCTTTACAAAACAAATGCAGAGAACCGAGCTATGGGATTGGAAAACTACTCGAGACCCTTAAATTGAAATGTTAGTTACTCATTGTACTTTATGGGTGTGAAATATGGGCCATCAACATACTAGTATCAAAATGGAAACAAATTGAGAGAATTCAATAACATATGATCACAAGCAAGTTCAAGCTGAAAATTTATGTCCCTTATGAGATTCTTTTAGCTGAAATAGGTGCGCCCAATCGAAGCCGTTTCTATGATTCGAATTCTAAGATACTTCAATACAATTGAATAGAAGACAAAAAGCAAGTGGCTCAACATAGTCTTGAAAGGGCCATTAAATGCAAGAGAAAAGGTCATGGGTGAATCAAAATATTAAGTGGATGAAAAAATGGAATATTGAATGGAATACTTGGCCCAAGAACAATAAAGAAATAAAAGCATTTGTAATAGATAAGTTCCACAAAGCTATGTGGGAAAAAATGGGGAGAAAAAAGAGATACTACCTCGAAGAATTTAACTACACTTGTGATCATCAACAAAAGGCCTACATAGGGGCCCTCATCCCTTGGAGAGCTAAGATTCTCATAGCTCAACTAAAAACTAACTCTCACCGGCTTAGATGCGAAACAGGTAGATGGAAAAGGCCTAAAGAAAAATGGGAAGAAAGACTTTGTGTCTTTTGCTTAGACAAGGTAGTGGAATAAAAAAACACTTTATTATAGAATGCAATGCTTATAATGACATTCATTTGAGATATGCAATCAATTTCACAACATTGTCATTATAGGATATACTCAATGAAGAGTGGATGGCTAAAATGGAGGTCTTCATCATCAAAATTAACAAAATAAGATTAGAAATGATGAAAATAAAAGATACTTTGGTTTCATGTCTCATGGCTATTTTTAGTCTCATTGACGTTAGAAAGTTTTCATTTCATTTCAATTCTATTATGTATTATAAATTGCAATATTTTATTTACAAATTTATATGATTTATAATTAATATTTTCTCAAATTGATTATATATTGAGAGGAACATTTTCAAAAGATAAAAACTACAACCTACTAATTCATTTGGTAACTGTGACACCTCAAATTCTTATCGGTTTAATACAGTCACAATAACGATTTTGACAAAGAAAAAAAAACAATACCCAACCCACCGATGACTAAGGTTCTTGTGGTCCATATGCAGGAGACACAACGATGACTCGCCTTAAAAGGGACTACAAATGTTTCTGCGATGAGCTGTAATGTTTTAATATAGATAACGTTTCAACTGGAAATAGAAATATTCAATAAAGTGAAAAACCGTAATTCAGGCGAGGTCCAAAAAGTAGAGAAAATTGTCAATGGAAGAAGATCTCACCCTGAATATTATAATTGAAGTGGCTGCCACCAATATACACATAGACATCTACGCAGCATGCTCATGCTGATGCGGATGCCACTCACTGCTCGCTTACTAATTATGAGTTTCTTCAACAAATCAGAACATATTTCTACTCTTCCCCAAATTCAAACCTACAATAGAGTTCACACCTTGGAACACTTACAAACTTTGCTTCTTATGGATCTGCATATTATCATCTCAAGCACACCACTTTGTCTGTTCCTATACAACGTTCAGAAACTTGAAATCCCCCAAGGTGTTTAGACATTACTAGTTATCTCATTACAATAATAAATTCAAGAAACCTCAAGAAACTTTAACCTGTATTGTGGGTTGCATCAATAATTTATTAAAGTATTGAAAGTGATAAGGATAGCATATTTGCTTGATATTAGATGTTTGACGGATCTGCATTATCTTTGGTGTGATGCATTCAACAAAATATTGCAGGTAAGAGGCGTAATAATAATGGAAGGATAACACATGTCTCTCAAAACTCACTTATTTCACATTGTATTCTTCTATGGTCTTGCTGTCCTTTTAAAGTTCCAAGAAAGGAGATCGATTTTCTAAAGATCCAAATATATTTCTGCAAAAGAAAGTGAAAATTTTGGATCACCAAATCCAATGAATAAGGTCATAAAATTAGGTTTCTACGGGATGATAATTTCCACAATCATGCATTAATAGTACCATGAGAGTGAACTAATCTTTTTGTGAAGGATTTTTGTCTCGTGTTCATTTTCCCGAGATATTATTTGCATCATTGTATATACATGCTCTACACACTTTTTTTTTTGTGACACACATTTGCAATAAATCTTATATTCTTCTATAACCCACTATTGTCAATCATTATTACTTCTAAAATATTCTTTTATGTAATTAACATCTATTATTTACAAGTAAATGTATTACATTTTAATATAAAAATAAATTTAACCTAAATATCTTAACGAACTTGTATTGTTATACATGTTTTAAACCTAAATATTTGTATTTAGATGATATATTTTATTATTGTAATGTTTGTTTTCTTCCATGTTAGATTTCCTTAGACTTATTCTTGTATGCATCTTGTTAGGATTTTTCTTCCACTCATGCCTAATATAGCCCTAACAATTCATTGTCGAAATTATTGTAAATTTAGTGCTTCTTTGTAACATTTAATTATTATTATATATCTAAATATTAAATATTATAATATATGATATTATTATGGCATACTTTTTTAAAGTTTAAATATCCAAGATATATTCCTACTGTATATTATTGTGTACTATGTTATTTTGTTTATAGGAATTATTTGTGCTTGTAGTTAAATGGGTGTTTCCAAATGGCATGACATCTATTGTTGGATGCATGTTTTGAACATCTTAGGATTATATACAATAATATTATTATTCCATGTTTATGTTCTTATATGATTACCAATGTAATTGAAGCCACAATGCCTTCTAAAGATAAATATTGTGGAAATTCCAATGTATGATGAATTCTTATGAGATGAGACACACCATACAAAATAGGGATAGGGATAGAGAAAAGAATGCAAAAATTCCTTCTCATATTCTTCAACTTGATGGTGGGATTAGCCTAAATATTCATCCTAATCTCCTACAAGATCTCAATCTTTGGTTGATATATGGAAAATGACTATGATATCATGGATAAATTTAAAAATATTCGTTGGAAAACATCTATCTTTGAGCTACTTACCGAATCAAATGTGTACAAGGATATTATATATAACTAATTTACCCTAAAAATAAATATATGGTATGTAGATGGAGGTCCATTGTTATTTACATTGAGTTGGGGTTAGAAACATTATTATGTAAATATTAACATTCATATCCAAATACACATACAATATATTGAAAGATAGATCAATTGAATCATGTGCAAAATTTTGATAGATGGATAGATGAACAAGAATGTACTTCATTTTTTGACTAGTTTGGAAATTATTTTGAGGGTGACGTGAGGATAAAATGACCATAAATGTTTTGTAGATGTTTCATCTCGGATTTAGGAATTGTATTAAGTTCAAGGAAATGATTGTTTTGCATAGACCGGGCCATATAATAGTTTGTTCCTATTAGATGATTTGGTATGGGTTGCAAAATGGTATTTTATAGGTTTCTAAACCTTTGCAAATGATTGGTATATGGATCACTATAAAATATTAGGTCTTGATCATGTGTGAAACCCTCTAACATCAACCATGTTAACCCCAAACCCTAATATTTAGTTAACACCATGTAAATAAATTAGCGGTTTAGTTGAAGCACAATCTACATTCTATTATAATAGCTTGTTTGAAAAATTGCTCTGGTGGTATGTTTTTTGTGGGGATTTTTGAATCCATGTGTGGGATCGCCTTCGTTATGGTTGATCCCCTGGCCCAGATTATGAGGGCTATGGTGCTACTGCAGATGGGCCCCCTCCTAGTTAGGATCTTGGAAGGTAGTGATCATCTCCGAGTCTATTTTGGCCTCTGCTGTTGGGCCCTCGTTGTCCCTGAAACATGTGCTAAAAGATGGCAAGCTGTCTTTGACTATCCCTCAATCTTTTACAGATTCTTCCATTGTAAGAAAAGATCTTTCCTTAATATGAAAACTGTCTAGGCCACGTCCCCTTTTAGAAGACATCAAAAATGAGGATACAATAAATGGGATCCTAGCGGTTCTCTCACGGTTTTTTCCTTCCAAACGGCTTCATCCATTTTATTTTATCCTAAAAGAGGATTTCCCTCGTGCTATCCTAAATGTTCCTTGGTTCTTTGCTCACAGGGATTTTATCTATGTAAATGGACCCCCATATTTAATTCCCTCACTAAAATGATGAATGAAGCCTCCATTTGTGTTTGGATATAAGGCCTCCCTTTAGAGATTTGGGAGAAACTAGTGATTGAAGGTATTGTTGAATATCTAGGTAAGATGATAACATTGGATCTAGTGACAAAATAAATATCTTTTCTAATTCATTCCGTGTTCCGTGTTATCACGGATGTAAGTAAACCACTTCCCTCTTCCATAAATTTGATTTCAAATTTTGTGATATGCGTTCAACCTTTTGAATATGAATACATTCCCCAAATGTGATCTACTTGCAAACGGTATGGGTCATTGAGCTTTATCTTGTCCCTCCAATCCTCATCCTAAATCTAGCTCACTTCCCAAAAGTTTCCCCTCAAATGTTTCCCCTAAAGGCAAGGGAAAGGGCATCGTAAATATATCTCCAGAGGTCTGCACCTCTAATCCTTTCACTTCCTTATCTTTGGAAGAATTTAATCTCCTCTCTCCTTTAGATACAATCTTGGACCCGCTGCCCCAAGATTATTATTTGCCTATTTCTTCTCCCCATTTGAGCCATTCTCCCCTCCCTCCTCCTCCTCTTCGGAAGAAGGCGAGATTCTTACCTTTGGCACTCATGTGCTTCCTGCGGTTTTGTCATCTCTTCGGACCCTTCTCTACCCCATGTTGGATCCTATCTTTCGCCCCATAGAGTATCTTGTTGTTATTAGATAAGGAAAGAAGTCTCGGTGATCCTTCTCGGGATGATTCTAGCCAAAGGTTAACTAGAAGTGCTATCAAGAATATTGATCTAGGTTTCTCTAAGCCCAAAGGTAGACCCCAAAATATCTCCAAGATGCATCAAGAAGTAGATCAAGGGGTGGCAGATGGTACACAAACTGTCTTAATGATCTCAGGATACCCAAACTAAAAGGTTCTAAATGAAATTTTTATCTTGGAACATCAAAGGCATAAATGTCTCTCAAAAATCATAATTTTCAAAGAAATTCAATTGTCTCTTAAGCCAAGCATTATAATGTTGTAAGAAACCAAGATGAAGGATGATAATAACATTCATAGAATATGGCCTAAAGCTTCCTTTTTGACCATTCCTCCTTGGGAAATTCTCGGAGGGCTCTGTACTTTCTAGGACCCTATGATGTTCTATGGGGAATAACTATTAAAATATAGTTCTTTTGTGGTTGTTTTCTTATAAGAGATAGGGTCAAAATTTGGCTAGATTTCCTTGAATATTTATGCTCCTAACTTTGAATTGCAAAGAGAAAAAGTTTGGCATGACATTTTGGCTATGAAGCAAAACTGGGGAATTTGCCATGGTTCATTGTGGGAGACTTCAATACTCCCATGTTTCATGATGAAAAATAGGGAGGTATTCCTATCGGCATGAGCAAAATGGAAACCCTCCAAATTTTTGTAAATTCTAGATCCCTCTTTGACTTGGAGCTTCATGGAAGAAAATTCACTCAGTAAAATAAAAGGTTTTGAAAAAAACATATTCCAACAAGACTCAATAGGATGTTGGATTATTTGGATTAGATATCACACTCCAAATAAGTGTCTCTCCGCCTCTCCTAAAAGTATCCTCTGATCATTCTCCTATCCTTCTAATTGTGGAAAAGGATGGTTGTAATAGATCACCCCTTTCCATTTTGAGTTAGCTTGGTCCAGACACTTCTTACAAAATCATTACCAAAATGATGGCCAATAGATTAAAACCCTTTATCTCCATGATGGTGTCTACCCAACAATATGGATTCATCTAAGGGTTGTTGATTTAAGGTGAAATGATCACTGTTCATGAAGCTATCTACTCTTCTCACCTCACCAATATTTTGGTTATGTTCTTAAACTCAATATGCAAAAATCATTTAATAGAGTTAGTGGGATATTCCTTATTAAAATTTTGAGGAAATATGGTTTTTGTAAAAATGGATAAAGTGGGTGAATTGTTGTATTTCCACTCCCCATTTCTCCATTTTAGTCAATGGTTATCATAAAGGATACTTCCCAAGAAATAGATGTATCCGATAAGGAGATCAAATTTCCCATTTCTTGTTTATCCTCATGGAGGACTCCCTTAATAGAGCTCTTAGTGTGGCCATGATTTCAATTTCTATCTCAAGTCTTTTCATTCTTCTGCTAGACTTCCTACTACTACTCATGATAAATTAGTTGATGACACGATTCTCGTAGGAGTTTCCTTTGTTGTGGAAGCTAGAGCTACTATTAACATCTTAGATTTGTGTCAAGAAGCTTCGCCAAAGGGTAAATATGGAAAAATGTTGTATTTCCTTCATCAATACCTCCCTAGAATGAAAAGGAGGATTGTGGATATTTTTGAATGTAGGGAAGTGGATTTACCTTACTCTTATGTTGGGCTTCCCTTTTCAATGGTAGGAAGGTCAAGTGGTTATGAAACTCTATCCTTGATAAGATTCATAGGAATCTTGTGGGTCGAAAGGATCTCTTTTAGCGAATTTGAAAACTCCAGCTCCTCAAATACACTCTCAAAAGTATGTCGATTTACTTTCTTTCCTCCTAAAAATCCCCTCTATGCTCACTAATAAGATTGATCATATTAAAAAATATTTCCAATGGTCGGGGACGAAAGATAAGAAGAGAAATCACCTCGTCACTTGGGACTCAATTTGCAAGCCAAAAATATTGGGTGGTATGGGTTTGGGAATAATTTGGGATATGCAGAGCAATCTTTTAGATAAACTTGGTAGGGCCATTTCCATGGGATTCTTGGATCCTGGGAAATTAATTTAAGAGATAAATACTTGAGTATAGATTTCAAATTTATATCTCGCAAACCTACTACCTAATGGATGGGAAATTTAGAACTACATCACTAGTAGTAAATACCTTTTACGTAAAGGCTCCAAATAGAACCTAGATGATGGCATGAAAATTGATTTCGAGATGATTTGCGAATCTCAAATAAACTTATCTCCAAGGACCCTATCTCGTAACCCTAATAATCCTCACTTGATCCATTTTGTGGGTATTTCGGTGATTAGCTACATTGATAGAAATTCTCATCCGCCCGAGATGGTTGTTTCCCAAATGGAAAGGGTGCGATAAAAATCAAGCCATGCTTATAGATTATTTGGAATGTCTTCTCTCTTCAATGCACATTGAATATTATCCTTCCTTCGAATCTGTGATATGTCCTTAGATTTTGTCTAGTGTTTTTCTGTTAGCTCGATGTACAACTCCTTATTTGATATCAAAGGATGAATTTCCCCATAAACACTTATGTTTGGTTCACATCATTCCCAAAATTGGCATGTTGTCCTAGTGAGTTTTGAAGGATGTTATTCGAATGGATTTAAACCTACAATGAAGAGGTTACTCCTTACTACTAAGATGTAACCTATGCTTAAATAATATTGAAGACTCTTTCCATGTCTTTTTGCAATGTTCTTTCTCTTCTAAAATCTAGTCCGCTATCTTGAAATCCTTTAGGATGAAATGGACCTTCCCGAGATCTATACAAGATTTTTTTTCTCAATGGACTTCTCCCTTCCAGAACAAAGGTCTATCTCTATCCTGGAAAGCTCTTCTTCCCCACATGGTTTGGGTTATCTAGAAGGAACAAAACAAAAAAATATTCAAAGAATCTTCCCAAAATGAGGGTGAAGTCACCATATCTATTTTGAGGATGCTTCAGGAGGACCTCAAATCTTCTCTACTCGTAAAAATGAAGCTCCAAGATAGATCTTTTTATAGTGTTAATTAGCTAAAATATCTACATTCTTAGCCCATTATCCAAAATTTGGATGCAATAAAAGATTCAAAACACCGGGAAGCTCCACCTTTTGGTTGGTGATTTAATAAAATATGAATATTAAATCTAATTTCAGAGTCACTACAAGGATATACAAAAGAATACAAATGCTAGGCACTCTAAAAATGTAATCGTGTAAGAAAATGAGAGAGGCAGGAACTTATGTAAATTTTTTCTTATCATGAAGATGTAATTATCTAGAAAACTCGATGAAATAGGAGGGAAGAGTGTTGCAGTCAAGCCCGTAAAATTGTAGAATTGTCGAAATTTCAGAACTAGGGTGCCTAGATTGGGTCGGGGCGCTAGGTGTTGTAGACCTCTTCTAGGTGCCTGTGACTATGAAAAATGGTTGGAAACTTTTAGCAAATGGATTTGTATACATGCAAATGACATGCAACAGTTAGGGGACAAAGTAACTCCTCAATGAAGGTGAGGTTTCCTTTATTGAAATCCAAAACTATATTTACATATATACATTCAAAATTGTATGTGGGGTGTTTTGGGACATCAAATGGAAAGAATTTTGAATGAGGGAAATGAAATGGAATGAAGGTATAAATGGAAAGGAATGGATGGAAGGAGAATACAATAGTTAGGTAAAAACAAAGTCTAATATTGCATATAGAATAAGAACAACAACAAATAACTAACTCAAATAAAAAGAGTTTGAATCGATAAATAAGAATAAATGGAAGGTAACACACATGAGCAAGTAGATAACAAAGCTTGATCATCAGTGAACAAGAACAACATATTAATAATGTTGAAAATAAGATCAAAGATAATATTCACATGCAATATTTAAACACTAACATCTAATGAACATAAGAACATCAAATGCTACAAGAGATAATGAATGGGACACAAAGTTCATATTTCATTAACTCTCTAAAATGTCTTCACAAAAGAACACAAAGTTTATTTCTTGAAACAAAGCTTACACAAAAATTATTTTCTTCTCCTCTCTCAAAGTCACCTTACAAATGAGCCCATAACTTCCTTTTATAACCCAAAAGTTGGTTACAAGGTAGTTAGGGTTTACATGAACATTAAATTAGGGCACCTTAAGTGACTTTGAATTTTTCAACTAACTTTTAAAAAGTAACTTGAAAATAGAAATCACTTAAGTGATCAAAAGTTTGCTAAAATGAGTTTAACAATAATAACACTTTAAAATATAAAACAAGACCCAGTGCCTTATCCATTAAAGTAGGGTCCTCCTATCTCAATCATATGAGAAATGGACTCTCCCACTTTGTTAGATACCGAATGTTATCTCCTCATCCCATTGGTGAAATTAGGATCTGTCACCTTTGCCAATTGAAAAGATCTGAACCTTTCCAATGTCTCGAACATCTTCTCTTCTTCAAGAGGTTCACTCGGTTGAAGCATAGTCTCGTAGGAGACTTGTAATTCCAAAATCCTATCTCGACATATTATGCGGGTTGACCATTTTGATTGAGCATCATCACATAAATTCCTCAATTTGATACAATGTTCCATTGAAGTAGAGGAGAAGTTGATGGCATGAATGTACACGTCCTTAAACAATTTTGATAGTTGTTCCTCAACATGTTCGATGAATTCCTTTGATTATGCTTGTCTATGAAATCACAAGGTGTTGGGACCCTAAAATATCGACCAAGTACAAAAAGGTGTGTGGGCACCGAAAGCATAGTTAAAGAAGGGTGTGCAAGGAAAAAGCACATAGGACGAGGTTCTAAGAGGGTTTAATATAACAAGTGGCGTGCACACAAGGCGAGAAAAAAGGTTTCAGGACTTAGCCATATTTGACGCATCAAGCATAACACAATAAAAGCATGACCCAACTATGCATGCAAAGTGGATAAGGTGCCAGCTTGGAAACTTGAGGCCCACGAAAGGAATATACCTCGCAATAGAAGATTCTAGAAGACCATCATTGCAAGGAGTGGAGAGCTCGGGCCTAAAGGAGCATTCCCCCATGGAGGACCACATTTGACACTTGGCAACGGATCTGAAGCCACATAAGGCCACATAAAGACTGCAGAGGAGAAGATATAGATAGATAGATATAGATTAGTAGAGAGGATCTCTGTAGATATACTACAAGGAACTCTATAGGGTTGGGTAGAGATCTATAGGAAAAGGATGTAATAAGGGGTTGGGATTGTAAATTTTCTCTTGAGAACTGAGGGGTATAAATCCAGCTATGATGTATGACTTCGGTCTGCACAGCTGTGGTAGTTTGTAATGGATCCAATGGATGTAATGAGGTTACCAAACTTGATTGAATATGATTATTAATGATTCTGGTCCATATTTATAGCTTATAGTTCTGATTCATGAATGTTTAT
This sequence comes from Taxus wallichiana var. yunnanensis, assembly GCA_018340775.1. NCBI lineage: Eukaryota > Viridiplantae > Streptophyta > Pinopsida > Cupressales > Taxaceae > Taxus > Taxus wallichiana. The sequence continues at coordinate 539,979,955 of CM031238.1, forward strand.
GGAATAAATATAAATCCTTATGCATTTCCTTTCTATTTTGGTTCCTATCTATAATGCATAAGTACCATTTGGTCTGGGATGATTGCATTTGTCTATAAGCCATTCTGAGTTCTATGATAAATGTATTTCTCGTTTCTACTCACTCTTTTTAAGTTCCTATCATAGATGATTTTTCCCACTTAAGTGACATAAAAGAGATACTCGGCACCCGTGCATGCCTCAAGTGAGAGCCTAGTGCCCACTGGGTGATAGGCCGACGTGCATGGGATTCCCTTGTTGTTTGGTGGGTGTAAAAATGACTACATCTTGGTTCCATTTCCGGGACCTCTTTTTGAAGTTGTAGTGGGAAATGGCATACATCATGATTTGTGCAATGAGTGATGACAAAATGTTTAACTCTAGAAAGTGTTGAATCATGGTTCAAAAGAAAGGAAGAAGAATTTTCTCGAGATTCAACAATGGGCTGAGTTTGATGCACGCAGATGGGTAGATGAGAACATATACCATGAGTTATATGAAACTTTCTTCTTGCTTCCAAGTAGAGCTATATGAATGGCTCTCAAGATATGCATCCGATCAAGATGGTATTATAGATCATGCATGTGGACTCAAGAAGAGTACCAAAGGCTACAAGACGTAGATCGATGTTGACTCGTGTTGTGGATCATTGATGGAAAGGAGTACTTGCTAGCTAAACTCGGAATATGCTATTTCTACATATTATTTTCTAGAATTTGCTGAGTTCATGTTTCTACATGAGCTTAGAGGATCATTTCTACATGATATTCCTTTGTCGATGAAGATCTTGATCGTTACCTTGAGTTTAGAGGCATTTTCGATGGCCGGCTAAACCTTTCTGAGTGTTGGGCGAGGAAGCTAGGGTGGAGGAAGATGATAGATATTGTGATTGAGAAAGAAAGGGAGGAGATATGACTCAAGTATAGTGAAGTGTGTGAAAGGGAGATTGTTAGACAATGCGAGGCTGCAAGTGTGATGGATATGTGGAGGTAGACATTGTGAGAAGGAGTTGAGGTTCATGCAGAGGACGTGGAACTTGAGAAGTCTGTGCTACCCCATCTTGGTAAATGCAAGAGAGGTACCCCTTTAGCTTCTGATGAGAGTTCATCACATGGAGAGAGAAGATTCGTTGGTGTGCATTTGACCCACCTAGTGACCAAACCTTGGCACTTGGTTTTCCAGATCAAGGGAGAAGTATTTTTAACCTAGTTGGCATCGGTGGAGGTGACCGATCTATGCCTAGGAGATATAATTTCTCATTTGGAACTTCTATGGTTACACACTCTATTCTAGTGTTTGGAGGAATTTTCGGACAAGGTGTAAATACACAAGGTTTGGGCAAAAGTGTTGGGGAGTAGCACGGGGCATACATATGGTAGTGGAACAATCTCAAAGACCATTGGCACGTAGTTTAGTGGGATGTTAGGGATACTATGCGCGACCACTTCGTGCCCATTATCGGCTCGGGAGGATCTGGAGGTGGAACTGGTGGATCTGGGGGCACAAGACCGGTGGATCCAGTGGATCCGATGGTGGAGGAAACACTAGAGGGAACCAAGGATCTGGATCAGGAGGACAGGGCCTCAACCCCCTCCTCAGGTATTTTTGAAATGTCTTTACACTTGCTAGATTATAGAGGTATAGAAGATGTTGTGGAGCATGTGCATAAATGTGAGCTGCTATGGCATGCAAAGGGGATCACTACCTAAGAGAAAAGGAAATCTAGTTTGTAACAACGTTGTAAAGGAACATGCATAATCTGTACAAAAATATGACCCTCATTAGATGGTAGTGGATTATACTGCATTAAAAATTCCTTCTTGGTAGAGTTCCACATCCCTGAGTTTGAGTAGAAGAACATCAATGCTCTAAAGGAAATCCAACAGGAATGGTAAAGAGTGTGTAGGAATATGATGCATGGTTAAAAATCTCCTGTCAAAATTTTCATATGACATTCACCCCTCATAGCATGTTCAATGGTTTGTTAGAGGGTTGATAACACCATTTAGAAGAGCATTATCTTATAAAAATTTCACAGACCCACACGAGGTGCCGAAGATGCTCTACATGTCGAAGCTCTTGGAAGCGTTAATACTAGTGTTAGCCCATTTATGGAATCTCAAATTTCTGCTATGGCTAAGTAGACTGGAGAAGTTGTCTACAAACTCACCCATGAGACTCGCAGTGGTATGTGGAGTACATAATGTGAAGTTGAGGGGCATGCAAAGGATAGATACCCTTGGAAGTTGGTACACACCGTATCGTGGATTGTGAATTTTTCCATGGGGATCATGATGTAAGTAGGTTCCCTCTACTACAATGCGTAATCCGTAAGAATTTTTCTTGCTATTGTAAGATCCATACATCTACATCACATGAAACCAAATACTGTAGGTTGATTGATTAGATTCATGATGCTATTGATCTTGGTGTGCACCATAATAGTCTTGCAAGTAGTTCTAAGGGTGATGACCGCCGTTATGAGGAGCGCGCAGATGGAGGCACACATGGAAGGGGTTTTTGTGGAGGATTCCATGGTCATGGTAACCATGGAGGAAGAAGTGAGTTCCCGTGTGGAACCTATTTTAACTGTGGGTCTACAGAACACTAAAAACGTGAGTGCCTAGAGCTATTGCAGTGCTCATGGTGTGGGAAGAAGCACAAGTATGAGGAGTGCCCTGAGTTTTTGAGCACATGAGTTAGTAGAAACGGAAAGACAAGGGTGCTGTAATAGTGAGCATAAAGAAGGATGACACACAATGGATGCCATGGGTAATGCGTGAGTCGGGTCGGAACCTATTTTGGTAACAACATGAGTAGAAGTGACACACACAAAGGATATACCAAAGCAAAGGACCTTGGTTTCAAGAGAAGAAGTGGTACATGGGAAGTACCTAGACCCTGCTCATCAGAAGGAGGTATATCAAGAAACCATGGATGTCATTTAGAGTTTACAAGGAGAAATCCAATGTCTAAAAGATAAATCCAGAAGGACGAGCAAAGAGAGAATTCCAAGGCCCCAAAAGATGACTTGGATGAGTTTAAGGAAGTATGTAAAATGCTAAGGCAAGAGAATATTATTCCCTTTCTAGGAGCATGTTGTGGGAGAAGGTACCATGAACTAGATCAGAGCATGAGAGGTAGGTCTTGCATGCAAACCTTCCCCCTCACAACCTTGACTATGATAAGGAGACCACCTTAAATGTAGTCATTGATGGGTGGCTTCTTAGTAATATAATCTTTGACATAGGAACATAGGTAAATGTTCTCACCTTGGATGGATGACATCAAATGGGAAGACCTACATTACAGCCATCTTCGAATGTGTTGTATATGGCAAACAATATGAAGTCAATTCCCATCAGTTTCTTAAAATATGTGGATATCACCATTCAAGGGGCTAAGTTTATTGGGGAATTTGAGGTCTTGGCACTCGCCGAGGTAGAAAAATTTCCAGCGTTACTTGGGTACCCCTGGTGCTACCAAAATAATGTTGACTTTTGGTTCAGTAAGGGATACATCATCTTTAAAAATAAGGAGGAACGAGTCATTATACCCCTGGTTGATGGGAAATAAACACCCTATACCGAAACCTTGGGAGAAGAAGTCCTTGATAGAATATATGTGCGCTCAATTAGGGATACTGAGATAATTCATCCCACAAGAGGAGTTATCCTATTTGAGGATGCTTAGTCCATAAGTGACACTACCAGTATAGCATGTGATAATTGGGCACATGGGACCTATGAGTTGATTAGATGACATTTAAGAGGATCGGTAACCAAGGTGATAAAGGCACGTGTAGTCCGATGCCTAGGAGGAAGAAAACTACCAAGTTACTCAGGGAGGGGCTAATATGGAAGATTTCTTTCAAGAAATGGAGGCCCATTGAAGAAATGAGAAGGAAAGAAGGAGAATGTTTAACTACAACCTACTCGGAACTACTGCGCATTAGTGGGAAACACATCAAGAGAACCTCTTTGAATAGTGTGAGGTGAGAATTTCCTTCTCCGTAAGGTTTTACAGGAACAACATGCCCATGACTATAATAGACTACCGTGGTAAAGAGCCCGCTTCCTTCCATATCCAAGCATGTGAGATAGCTTGGATGGGAAGCACAAAAGTATTGCCACCTTCATTATGGGTTCACAAGTTGTACTCCACCTTGCAAGGTTGTGCATGCATGTGGTATATTCACTTAGAGATGCATCATCAAACTAGTAATTGGCAAGAATTGATGACTGATCTCATTCAAGTGTTTGAGTATCGAGTGCAAATCCATCAATGGATAAGGTGTTGCAAGTTTTCAAGCACCTTACAATAGGAGATAGTGCTATGGCGGAGGACATAATACAAGAATTTATAGGCGAACCTTGCCAGAGACGTGCTTTGAGGAAGAAGAAATATAAGAGATACATCTTGAGCACATGTGTAGGGAAAAAGAAAAAGGGAAGATGGTGTATGTTATTGATGGGGAAGAGGTGGAAATCTTGGATGTTAACCATTCTATAGGGACATGTGAAGTCATAGATAGTGTTGATGAACAGCGCACACCTACCATGAACCTTTAAAGAAGAAAAAGGTTAACATCGGCTCAGAAGTAGAACCCAAGGAGGCTATCATTGAGACTTTCTGTCAAAGAAATAAGTCTCTCAAATCATTGATCTCATTACAAAAATTCCAAGAGTTGTTCCCATGCAGTACCATGAGCTTAAAGGCATCCACCATTCCTTAGGGGAGATGAGGATAAAGATGAAGGAAGGTGCGTGCCCAATCAGGAAGAGACCATACCAGATGAATCCCAATTTATGCATAAAGGTCAAGGAGGAAATAGAAAAAATGATAGCATCAGGTATCATTGAGGTTGTGGAAGAATCGAATGGATAATTCCAATGGTGATTAGTATCAAGAAGGATGAGAGGATAAGGATTTGTGTTGATTACAAGGACCTGAATGTAGTATGTGTCATTGATCCTTTCCCAACCCCATTTACTAAAGAAATCTTAGAGGGAGTGGCAGGATGCGAGGTCTACTCTTTCATGGATGGATTCTCGGGCTATCACCAGGTAAGGATTGCAAAGGAGGACTAGAGGAAGATGAATTTTTCCACTGAGTGGGGAATTTTTGCCTATATAGTCATGCCTTTTGGGTTGAAGAATGCGCATGTTGTGTTCTTGCGCATTGTGGTGCAAGATTTTCAGGACTTCATCCATAAATTTCTTCAAGTTTACCTGGATGATTGGATAGTATATGGGTTAGTGAAGGACCATTGTGACAACTTAAGGTTGATGTTTGAAAGGTGTCGGCAATTGAGGATATCCCTCAACATTAAGAAGTGTGTCTTTGCTACCCCATTTGGAACCTTGTTGGGACATATCATATGTAAAGAAGGCTTGTTAGTAGATCCTGCCAAGGTTGCAGTAATTGTGGGATTGGGGGAGCCTACTAGTCAAAGTGCAAAGTGCATAGATTCCTTGGACACATGGGTTACTACAGGAAGTTCATCAAGGGATACGCCAAGATCACCGCACCTTTAGAAGAGTTACTTAGACACAAGAGTGCCTTCCTTTGGGGAGAGGTGCAACAGAAGGAATTTGACACTTTAAAGGATAAGATTTTCACCGTGCCCATACTATGACTCCCCTCTTGGGATAAGCCCTTCCATGTTCATGTGGATGCCTCAGGAACAACCATTGGAGCAAGACTTACACAACCCGAGGCATTGGGAGCTACAACAATAGTACCCACCGACATATGTGACAAGAAGAATTCATAGCAGAATTCATGTTGGCTCATCAAAAGAATACCCCTTACCATCCACAAGAAAATGGAAATGCGAAGGCATTTAACAAAATACTAAGTCATACCCTAACCAAAATTTGTGACGTTGGTAGACAAGATTAGAATTGATAAGCTAAATAAATTGGATGAAAAACGATCACTTTACGGGTGGAGTCAAGACCTGAAAAAAACAAAAGGAATGGCATGATCGTCACATTAAGAATAAAAATTTCAAGTTAGGTAGATGATTTTTTTTTATGATTCCAAGTTTTTGCGCCATCCTGGGAAGTTAAAAGCACATTGGTTAGGTCCCTACATCATCTTGTTCATCCTTGATTTAGGTGCGTGCTAATTACAAGCACTTTGGATGGGACGAGATTTCCAGACACTTTAATGGGAGTAGGATAAAGCCATACTATAAATAATTCTTCTTGGTATTTGTAATAAGGCAATATTTCTAGATAGTTTAGGATTTCCTTTCATACATTTTACTTTCTCGTGTTTCCATTTCTTGTTGCTGTTTTGTGTTATGCCTTGGGCGCCCGATAACCTCCTTAATTTTTAAAGTTTTTGAATGCGTAGAGGACCACACATAATTTTAGTGTGGGGTGGAATAATGTGAAAGAAAGTGCAAGATTCAAAGTGCCATGAAGGATTGCATTGGAAATCCTGGTTAAATGGCCCCGTGGAAGGAAGTGTATTGGAAAAAGGTGAACGAGGATGGTTGGTGTTAGAATAAGACTGCATCTTGGTTCCACATACAAGGGAGGAAGAAGTACATTCGAGAACGATAATGCATGCGTAAGAGTCTTCTGTCAGATAGATTGTTTACGCGCAAGAAGGTTGTAGGATTGTCCGCATAAGGTTGGGCGCGTGAGTGGGGGTGCTAGAGTCCGGATAGTGGAAAAATACACAATAAGTGTTGAAGTATGGTGGTAGGTGAAGTAGAATTTAATGCTAAAAAGAAGGGAAAAATATAAATATTTGGTTTGGCACTTCATTATTAACATTGTGAATATGAAGAAAAAAATATTTCTTCAGACTAGGGTTTCCAGTGTTGATCTGTGTGAAGAAAATTTTGAGGAATTAAGGCACGAGTGACTAGATTTGATCTACAAACTAGAAGCAAAGAAGTTCACGGGTGTAGAAATTTTTTTGTGGAGAAGTGCCATCTTGTGAAAGAGGTTATCCCAGTTAGGGTTTGGCAGTTAGGGCACGGGCTGAAAAGGGTTTCTTCACAAGTTTGAGGTATGATATTGAGAGGGTAGAAAAGTAGAGAAAGTCGGAGAAGTTGAAGTGCTAAGATAACCTAAACCATGACACCTAAGAAACCAACTATATCACCTAAGAATCAAGGGTAAGGGAAAACAACAAGAAAACCCCATAAGCATGAATGAAGAATGGTACATAGAGATGCAAGACCAGGATGGGGTTTTTCTTGAAGGAATGGGATTACCACTTAAGAAAAATGACGATGAATGATTACAACCATCACATAAACATGACAGCAAATGAAATGGCGCTGGATTTAGTAAGCTCGACAAATAAGAGGACACCAGAGGGTTTACCTTTCTATAGCGATGAGGTAAAAGTAAATTTAAAAGGAAGTATTGTTGCAACTCTATGAGTTTCCTTATTTTGGAAAACCTGAGTGCCTCTATCAATGGTTAATGTCGCGTGTAAACAAGGACCACTTTTAATTTGTGGGGTACAAGATGTGCATAAATCCTTAGCTAATTTCAAAATTCAAAGGCCTCATTTGTGAAGGAGAGAGTATAGATGACGACCTGAGTGACAAGGAAGCCATCAAAGCAACCATCTCTGCATATGATTATAAGAAGGGGTCATGGTACTTTTATATCAAGGAGATCCTAGACCCTGTCATGAGAATGGCCGCACTCCTGGTGACAAAGATAAATGATTGAGAAAGGTGGACGTAGGTAAATAAGGCCTACTTAAATGTGTGAAGGAAAATATCAAAAAGCACCATCTACAAATTGTTTGCCTTCATCACAGATGAAATTATCAGCAGCGTGTAGGAAGGAGACAAGATACTCTTTGGCAATGTCCTCTGAAAAATTTATTTTCAGAAATCAGAGTGCTAGATGCGGTAGATAAGTTTGTTTGGGAATATCTAGAGGAAGACCCCTCACCCATGAAAATATTTGTAAATTACACTTGTGACAGCATGACGGATGCTCACAAGGCATGCCTAGAGAAATGGTATAAGCACTTAAGGGATGCATTCGAGTGGAGTGGAGGATCCTAGAACAACTACCAGCACTTATAGAGGGAGAAGCTGAATTCATAATATACCAACACTTCTGCATTAGCAGGTTCAAGTTGGTAGATGAAACCATGAGCCCATGGTGTAAACTCCCCTTTTCCTTCACCGCTCAATACTTCCAAGTGGGAGTAAACATATTCAAGGAATCTAAGAAACTAAGGTTTGACCTTAGTGAAGTGGATCAGGACCACAGGGAGATGTGCAAGAAGTTGGTCTACCCCAAGAAGTGTGCGTACATGGAAAAGTACGTGTCGCACGAAGTTTAAATGATGATACCCCTAACTCTGCCAATTACAGGGAGGACCACAGTGCGTGTATCTCTTTTCATAAGGCCAAAATTTGAGAAGGGTGCATATCTAGAAAATTATGTCTCCATACCTAACGACCCCACAGGTAGAAGGAAGCCCACACCAACAAAGAAAGGAAGAGAAGAGGTGCAAGGGAAAAAGGCACCAAGTGTCCAAGATACACCAATGGTGGGTGCCCCAGGGACAAGTGCTAGGACTAGTACTTACACGCACAGGAAGAGGTCTCCAGTCAGAGAGAAGGCGCGTAACAAGAAAATCCTATCACAAAAGAGAAGTCACTAGAGAAGGAAGAAGAAAGAGCATAATCTCCTATACTAGAATCCCCAGTTAGGAAGAAACAGAAGGTGATGGAGGAGGCTGATTTGGAGGAAACAAAGAGCTTGGAGGCCTACAGAGGTGAGAGGGATGATGATGAAGAAGATGAACCTGAAGGAGCCCGGGACCACCAGTGTTTGAGGTGCATGATTTAGAGGAAGAGGGCGAAGAAGAGGAAAATGAATTTCTCTTCGTGTAGAGGAAGGGTAGCTAGGAGGAGGAAGGCGCCCAAGATAAGGGAGAAAGCGAAGAAGTGATTAAAAAAAATTAGACTCCAAGCCTCATACAGAGTAGATAAACGAGGCAACAGAAAAAGAAGTGGCAAAATCATTAAAGCCTTGGTAGTACAAGAGTTGGAGTGTAGCACTGAATTAATAATGAATGAAGATAAAGAAGAAAGTGTGGGAAAAGATCACGATAGCATAGGAGGAGGACCTAGTTTGACGGTATGTAATCCTAAGGGTACGCACACAAGATGAATTCTTACATAGATCTAGAGACTAAGAATGAACTATGTTGATGATCCAAACAAGGTGTTGCACATGCGTTTCCAAAGCACCATTCCAACAGAGAAACTCTTGGCCATGACATCATTTGATGTGGAAGGTGCATACCCACGGACAAGGAAAATGCTTTCATGGGCATTTGAGTCCCACCTTGACGAGCCAAAGTTTGAAGTGAGCCAAGGGGCATTGATGAAAATTTCAGAGTCTAAAGGAACCAACCCCTTGGTGAATACCCAATAGCTTTTGGATGAGCAAATCTGCAATGCACTCAACAAAGTCTTAGTTGAGGTAGAAGCTAGGATTTTGGGAGAAATGATAGAGTGAAGGATCTAGAGGTAGAGCTAGAGAAGAAGGATAAGGATCTCTTGGAAAGAGCTAAGGAGTTAAAACATGAAGAATTAGTCAGCGCTCAGCTAAAGCATGAACTAAGGGATGAGAAGGCAAGGGTGCATGAGGTATACAAGAAGGTAGAATCAATCATAGGTGCCATTATTTTGAAGCATCTAGACCTAGCACCACCCGAAAAAAAAGTATGGATCTACCCTGAATGCCTAGAGGACTTAACACACATCCTCACCATGGAAAGGTAACCACTGGCCTTAGAATCCGTGGAAGAAGTATCAATGAACTTGAAGAAAGAAGACAAACTTAAGGTTGTAGAAATCATCGCCGAGTACAGAAAGGTTCTTACTGAAGTAAAAATTGCTACCCAAACTGCTGAGGCCGCGTATGACAACTATGCAGATAGGGATAGAGTGGTGAGCATTCTGGTCGCCACTCATGAGGTAGAGCTCAAATAATTCCAAGAAAAGAACAAAGGGAATAGAGCGGAGTGGGATAGGATCTTAGCCAAGGTTGAAAAGAAGTCAGAAGCCATTGAAGCCTTACGAGGTTCAATCAAAAACTGGCTAAAGGAGTTGTACCCACAAATCACAAGGGGGATGGATGCGCTTGAGGATGTGGGAAAGCAACTGGAAGGAGTGGTTGAAATGATGGATACTCAAGGAGATGGACTGGTTTTGAGGAGGTAAGTGCCCTAGTCGGTGACCTCTGCCAAAGAGCACAAAATGAATTCAATGCCTGGAATAAGTTGGAGGCGACTTGAAGAAAGATTTTCCCCTCCTGTTGCATAGTAACAACACTTCCCCATTCTTTCATTCTTCCCAATTCTTCATTCCCTTATTCTTTTTCCAAATCATTAATTCTTCTAGAATCTATTGTAATTCCTTATTCATTGAAGAGGTGTTCCCAAGGGCGAAGAAACAGTGTGAAGTGTGGGGTGATGTTGGGCCCCTAAAATATCGGATGAGTACAAAAAGCTGCATGGGCATGTAAAGCATAGTTAAAGAAGGGCATGTAAGGAAAAAACATGTAGGACGGGGTTCTAGGAGGGTTTAATAGAACAAGTGGTGTGCGCAAGGAAGAACAAAGGTTTCAGGACTTAGCCATATTTGACGCAACATGTAGAACATGAGAAAAGCATGACCTGACTATGCATGTGGAGTGGATAAGGTGTCATCCTGCAACTTGAGGCCCATGAAAGGAATATACCTCGTAATAGAAGATTCTAGAAGACCATCATTGCAAGGAGTGGAGAGCTCGGGCCTAAAGGAGCATGCCCCCATGGAGGACCACATTTGACACTTGGCGACGGATTTGAAGCCACAGAAAGACAAGTTGGCAATTCAAGAGGCCTATATATACAAGCACCCGCAGAGAGAGAAGATATATATATATATATATATATATATATATATATATAAGTAGAGAGAGTGGAGCTCTATAGATATATTGCAAGGAACTCTATAGTGTTGGGTAGAGATCTATAGGGAAAGGATGTAATAAGGGGTTGGGATTGCAAATTTTCTCTTGAGAACTGAGGGGTATAAATCCAGCGATGATGTATGACTTTGGTCTGCATAGCTGTGGTAGTCTGTAATGGATCCAATGTATATAATGAGGTTACAAAACTTGATTGAATATGATTATTAATAATTATATTTCATATTTACAGCTTTCAATTTTGATTCATGAATGTTTATGAAATAAATATAAATCCTTATGCATTTCCTTTCTGTTTTGGTTCCTATCTATAATCTGTTAAGTACCATTCGATGCAGGATGACCGGATTTGTCTAAAAGCCGTTTTGAGTTCTTTGGTAAATGTATGTCTCGTTTCCACTTCCTCTTTTTAAGTTCCTATCATAGATGATTTTTACCACTTAACTGACATAAAAGAGAGACTCGATACACGTACGTGCCTCGAGTGAGTGCCTAGCACCCACTGGGTGATAGGCCGATGCACATGGAATTCCCTTGTTCTTTGGTGGGTGTAAAAATGACTACATAAGGGATTTCATCTATGAACTTGTTGGCAAGAAAATTTGTCTTGTGGACAAATTGGTGGGTTTCAAGCCAACACTATGGGAATCTAAGTCCCTCTACTTGAACGGTGTAGGTTCCATATGTGCATGCGTGAAAAAGTGGATTTCAATGGTGGCCTTTTGACCAGAGATCCGACAGGGGCACTCCACTGACCATGTAGCAAAGCTAGCAATGTTTCACTAGAGAAGAAACTTTGTCTTGGAAAGGGGAAGGGGAGTGGAAATGGAGGTAGGAGAAAAATATTGTAAGTAGAATATCGGATGCCCAACACATTAATTAGAAATTTCATTTACATGCATTTATAGTTAGAAGAAAAACAAATCAGCAGGAGAAGCTACAAGACCAAATGAAACTCATTGGCTACAAAGTACCAATTAATTCCTCAATCAAAGAGGAAAAAATTCCTCATTTTATTATTGAAGCTCAACCAGAGTTTGTACATAGCTTGAGAATGGAAGAAATTCAAGGAAGAAGAGAAAATAGAAGAAGTGTGGCGTTTTCTATCTTTTCTAGGTATAGAGAACTCTGGTATTTTTGAAATCAATCACCAGCCCTTGGAATGATGTTGAGAAGCCATTATATTCTTCGCAAGAAACCGTTACAACTTCACAAATCCTCAATGCCTTTTCAAATTCCTTTGTTGTGAAGAAAACGCTCATGGTGGGTTAAAAACTAGATGTTGCGAAGCAACTGTTACATTTGATTTTCCAGTTTAAATATAGACCATTTGATTTGCTCCTCTAACTCTGAAATTGAGTCATCCATGTGGAAGGAAGGGATTGGAGTGGTTACGAGGGAAGCCTTTTGAATTTTGTGATTTTTTGTGAGATTTGGCAAGTTGGAAAAAATTGGCCCACAGCCCCGCTTTGAATTTTCAACTTAGACACATGGCACATTCTTATTAGAAATGGGATCGCAGCCCTTTTCTCAACATTTTAACATTTTTTGGAAAAAGGCTCAAAAAATCAATTTCCTTTGCCAACCCGTTGTTCTGATTTGACTAGGACACGTGGCACATTCTGGTTAGAGACGAGGTTATAGCTCTTTTATAAACATTTTAACATTTTTTAGAAAAAGGCTCAAAAACTCAAATTCCTCCACAAACCCACTCTCCCGCTTTGAATTTTCAATGACAGGCCTGAGACCTTGGAATTTTTCCTTGTGGGCTTCAACTTTGACTTTTACCTTTATAGCCTGATCGGGGCTGTAGGTCACTTTTTAACTTTTTGCCTTTTTTACAAAAAGGCTCAAAGACACAATTTTTTTCCACCGACCTGTAGCTCAAGATTCAACTCTTGACACATGGCATCCTTTGATTGGAAGTGGGGTCACAACCCTTTTCTCAACATTTTAACCTTTTTTGGAAAAAGGCTAAAAACTTGAAGTTCTTTGCCATTCCACTCCTCTCGCTTTAAATTTTCAATGGTGGGTCCGAGACCTTGTCGGAGTTGTAGAGCATTCTATAACGCATTCTATAACTTTTAATTCAATTTTGGGAATTGGGTTAAATTTCCAAAAGTGCCTCGATGGCCCACTCATCTGCTTTGACTTTTCTCTACGGGCTTCACCTTTGATTTTTTTTTTTTCGGGCTCAAAATTTGACTTTTACCTTTATAGCCTGATCGGGGCCACGGGGCAAATTTACCATTTTTGCCAAAAGTGACCAAAAGTGTTAAGTTCACCAAAAATACCATTCCTCCCCATCCAATAGGATCTGACCATGTACCTACATTCATTGGGGTCAAAAATTGATGGGGAAAAGACGCCCTGTCATCCTAACTGTGGAAAATACGCAGAGGAAGAAAACTTCATTGTTTTGAGCTCCATTTTTCGAATTTCCTTAAAAACCAGAGGCATGGAGGAAATAAAATGATTTGATGACCCAGGCCATAGAACAAGTGAACAATTTCACTCAAAAATGGAGGTTACAAAGAGGATATTACGTGTATAGACCGGAAATGGAGGATTTCTAAAAATGAGGAAAATAGAGGTTTAAACAGCTCTAAGGCATGAATTTTACTAATTTCTTGAATCTCTAACTTGGCTTAACACCAACGAGGTGCATGATCTCAAAAAATTTGAATTTGGCTATGAAAATGTAGAGTAGTTTTGGGAGACAATAGCTGGCTCTAACTTGGGGATATAGTGTGAACTGGGCATGGCTAGGGCACGACATGAGGATCCAGAATCTCAAGTTTCAAAACATATTACGTTGACCATTGCCTTATCCATTGGGCCTTGTAGAGTCATGTACAATTATAAGAAAGAATGGAAGAAGGAGGAAACAAACAAGACAAACTACACACAACAAAAACCAAGAAAACCAAGCCAAAACCACACAACGAAAAAGGGAAAAACACACCTACAAAATCACCTATGGTACAAGGCGGGGGACAACCCACTTTCACTGATGATATAGTTTCAAGTATTTCCCACTTTGAGGCAATTCCAATGGTGCTACATCCAAGTATGAGAGGAGAAAACATTCTCACCACAAGCTCTATGAATTTGGAATGGGCCAAGCCATAATGAATCAAACTTTCCATGGCTGCCCTTTGGTTCTCTTCTCTTGTCCCATAGCAGAAAAAGTCTCCAACCTTGAATTCTCTTGCCTTTTCCTCTTTTCAAATATCTTATTCACTTTCAACTGGTGTTCTTTAATTCTATCCACCACTTGGCATCTTCTTTCCTCCATCTTCTCCAGGAAGAGGATCCTCTTGTCAATGGAGTCTTTGTATTGACCATCTTCTATTTCTTGCAGCAACTTGAGAGCTGGCATCTCAATTGTGAGAGGAATCTCTGCCTCAACTCCATACAACATTTGGAAAGGTGACATACCTATTTCCTTCTTAGGAGTGATCCTATCGGCCCACAATGCATCATATAACTTCTTGTGCCAGTTCCTTTGATTCTCATATACCAGCTTACGAACAATGGTCACAATGTTCTTGTTGCTTGACTCATCTTGATCATTTCCCTATGGATAGTAGTCATAAGAGTGAGATAAGGAGATTCTAAAACCATAACAAAAATCAGTGAGCTCCTTTGAAGAGAAATAGGTGGCATTGTCTACAACAATCTTCTATGGTATTCCAAAATGAACAATGATATTCTCCTTGATGAAGTTATAGACTGTTTCAGAGTTGGCTTGTTTGGTCGGGATGGATTCCACCCATTTAGTGAAGTAATCAGTTACAGTGAGTACATAAGTATGCCCTGTACTAGAATGAGGATTTAGAACACCAATAAAATCTAGCCCCCATTGCTGAAAAGGTTCTTCATCACCTACCACAACCCCGAGTGGCAATGCAACTAGTTGTGGTTTTCCAACAAATTGTTGACATGCTTTGCATTTGGAAACCCAATCTTGAGTGTCTACAAAGATGGAGGGATAATAATATCTCCCTCTAAGGATCTTATGTGTGGTGACCATTGCTGAGAAATGTCCACCACAAGCTTGATCATGATATGCCTTGAGCAACTTTTCTTGCTGCTCCTTATCTACACACTTGAGGAAACAACCATCTAGGCCTCTCTTGTAAAGTGCATGATTCTAGGTCACAAACTTGGCTTCCTTTAGGTTGAGGTGTCTTCTTTTTTTGTAATAAATATGAGGAGGGCATTCTCCATAAGTGAGGTAGTAAGCAATATCAACATACCACTCATCAATAGTGGTGACAAAGAGCTTGTGGATTGTCTTTTGAACAGGTTGAGAAAACACCATCCTTTTCTCCCTGTTGAGCCTTGAGAGCTTCATCTTCAGCAATCAGCTTGCGCAAACCATTTCCTCTTATCAAATTAGAGGTTCTAATCTCCAAGTCATACTATTGGGTCTTTGTAATCCAACTTCCTCTCTTAGCCCTAGGATCTTGCTTGAGTCAAATGGACTTGATTGCACTTCCAGGGACCATCACCACTGTATGGGAATTGAGAATGTAGAATCTGAAAATTTTAACACCTTTGACCACTGTGTAGGCATAGTTCTCTAGTTGACTATACTTTAGCTCATGATTTTTCAAAGGACAACTCATGAAAGCAATGGGTGCTTCCAAACCTTCATCATTTTTTGAACAAGGACAACAAAGAGTGTATGTTCTGATGCATAGCAATACATGATGAACTCCTTGTTAAAATTTGGAGATACAAGAGTTGGAGCTTTGGCAATGGCTTTCTTGATCTCCTCAAATGTTGTTTTTCCTTCCTTATTCCACTTGAAACTTGCTTGAGGATTCATCATGGAAGTTATATGCTTAGTCAGTTCAGAAAACTCAGAACAAAACAACGAAGGAAGTTTACCTTTCCAAATAATGAGTGAAATCCCTTCTTGCTAGTTGGTAAGGATAGTGCTTGGATAGCTATGATCCTCTCAGGATCAATGTGTGCTCCATGTTTGTTCATAATGTGTCCCAATAACTTACCTTCTGTGACTCCAAAAATACACTTCTTTGGATTTAGAGAAATGCCATGTTTCCTACACCTTGCAAGGACTTTCTCCAAATGACAGATATGATCTCCCCTCCTCTTTGAAAAAACCGTGAGGTCATCAAGGTAAATGAAAATGAAATATTTCAAATCTTTGAAGGTTAATTCCACTACTCTCTGGAAAGTGACTACAACATTGATCAAGCCAAAAGGCATTCTGCTATAGGCAAAAGTGCCCCAAGGTGTTGTGAAAGCTAATTTGTTGTAATCCTCTTCGCCACCTTGATTTGGTTGTACCCTAAGAATTCATCAAACAAAGAGAGGATTTCAGATCCAATGACTTCTTGAAAAATATGATCCATGATTGGAAGAGGGTAGTTGTCCTTGAGAGATGCCCGATTCGATTTCGAAGTCTACACAAATCCTTATTTCCCCATTTTCTTCCTTACCCATCGCACAATGTTAGCCACCCATGTTGAATGGTGGATGGGGAAAATTATTCTAGCATTGAGCATATTTTTCACCTCTTCTTTGATAACATCAGCAATATTTGGATTGTAGGGCCTTTGTTTCTTCCCGAAGGGCTTAGCTCCTTGCTTAAAAGGAATGGAGTGATGCATTTCCTTTGGCTGAAAAAATTTGAGTTCATCGTAGGAGTAGGTCAACGTATTTGAGTACTTTTAAGTAGAGAAACAAAATTTCTCTATTCTTCTAGTGAGCAAAATTTACCAATGTTGATCATCCTTGGATCTTTGGAAGTACCAATGTTTTCTTGATCAAAATCAGATGGATACCGAGAGGACTATTTTTATTTTTCTTGAATGAACTTGTCATGTTTGTCAAAGAGGTCTTCCAAAGAAACTAGGCCTTTGGGGATTTTTTTCCTGTCAGTTTGATCACTCCCTCTTCATCAATCTCTTCAATTCCTTCCTTCTCCCCTTTGAGGACTGATTCACGGTGTGGATTTTCACTTCCTTAAAAGAATAGATTATTGAAGTCATCTCTTTGTTATAAGAAGGCTAGGATCTAATTGTCATCATTGAAGACCTGTTAGTGATTAGCATTGTCTAGTACACTAGGTCTGAAAACCATCTCAATGGTCACTTTATCCTTGCCAAAAGAAGGATGATGTCACTAAGGAAGCTGACACTACTAGAGAATCAACCTTTTCATTCTGATCCCTAGGGATAGCTTCAATGGAGAATGCATCAAAGGATTCAATGCAGTCCCACACTCTGTTTCTATAGTGCTTGAGTCTTGGATTTTTCACTTGATATTGCTTTGGCGGACCTGATTTACCACAACCTCTGCATCACCTTTATATCTCAACTTCTTGATTCCCATTTCCTTTGTTGTATTCATGCCTAAGAGTAATGATTCATACTCTGCTATATTATTTGTATTTTCAAATTGCATCTTGTAGGAAAAAGGATATACCTCCTTGGAAGGAGAGTACAATACTACACCAACTCTTGAACCTGCTCTGGAATGAATACCATAAAAATCCATTGTCCAAATCTAATCTTCTTCTTCCATGAGGAGTGGCAAGTTATCTCCATTTTGTGATGTAAGGAAGTAGTTTCCTAGCCCAAAATCTTGAAATAAGATGTTAGCTCTTGGATAATTAGATTTCCTTATTGTGAATTTCATTTTCCCGATCGCAAAACTTCTTCATTTCTCCTTTCATTGAGATAGTTGCAAATCACCAATCCATTTTTATTTCTCCACATAGGTCTATGCAAAAACTTCTTCTCAACAAAGATACCAAAAGAGGCTAGGATGTATTCCACCAAGATGGTTAGGAGTATCTTCTTGTCTGGATAATCAGCTAGTGCAACCTAAGCATCCTTGATTCTTCCTACCAATGGAACTTGTTTAGATTCCATTGAATAGCATGTTCCATTTACCTGGGTTAAATTGATGCCAATAACATTTGTAAATTTTGCTAGCATCACATTATTTGAGGCTCCAAAGTCTATGATGCAATTGTTCAACTGGAATCCTTTGATGAGAAGTGACAGTAGAATGGCTCAACTCTATTGGTGTTGGAGGCACTGAGGGTTAACATGTTTTGAGAAGGTGGTATGGATGGTGTGGGTAATAGGCCTTTAGAGATTGAGCTCGAAGAAAATGGTTACTACCATGAACTACTTTGATGAATCACAAATTGTGTAGGATGTGTTTGTAGGTATTCAATCTCAGAGAGCTGAACTTTGGTTTTTCTTGCATGCTCCACAAAGTCAAATGGAGTTATGGTAGATGAGGAAGAGGTTCTAGTAGTGGGAGAGGATTTAAATGATAGGGGTTTATTACTTTTGGTGCTGGGTTCTCCTTTTCAAATGTAGCAATTAGCTTGGAAGGAGGTGAGGGTATAGCCTTTGATTGAAATTTAGATGTTTTTGCAAAACTAGCATTTAGAAGAGAATTTCTCTTAACAACTTTTGAGTTGGGAGAAGAATCAGATAACTTACTTGGTGTAGCAGCATGATCCTTGGCAACCAGTGAATCTGATTTCTCTTTGGCTGATTCCATGGAAGATGGTAATGGTGATCCTTTGCTAATGATCTTGTTTTGTGGAAGCTTTGGAGAGCAATCTTATTTGTTCTTCCTATCATCTGCTGCAACTGTTGAGGCTGAAACACCATTCTTGGATTGTGCATGAGTGAAAACAACACATGAAAAACTTGGAGCTTCTTCATCACTTTCCTCCTCATCAGCAACATATTCAATCAGGCCATTGTGCATGCTAACCTCTTCAATTTCAAGATAGTTTTCATAGTCATCCATGCTTTCTTCTTCGCTTCCTCAATGTCCAATCCTTCTTCCGATTCCCCCGTATCATAGATGGCATTGACTCAGGCTTGCTTCAAGAGAAATCCTATGAGGGGGTGGAGAAATTCTTGGTCTATCAGGAAGATTTGGTCTCCTTGGAGCATTCCTCATTGTGATTTGTGATAATTGTTTCTTCAAAGAAACTAGGTCATTTGCCATTTTTTGGAACATTGGATCAGTGGTGACTAAATTTGAACTCTGACCTTTTTGCTTCCCATTTGGTCCTTTCACTTTTCCAAAAGAATTAGATCAGCATCAGTCTCAATTGCAAAGTCTTTAGCTTCCCTCAATGTTCTTGGTTGGGATCTTCTGAGGAAGAAACCAACTTCGATGGAAAAGAACTGATGAAGAACCTTTTCAAGTTGTTTTCAAAGGGTACCACATCTTCTGGGATCCTTATTATCAATGTATCATACCTTGCTACAAAATCTCTCATTGATTCGAGGTCTCCTTCTTCATTTAAACCAATTGGACCAAAGCATATCCTTGCAATCTTCTCGTGCTCTTGAACCTATGTTCAAATGCACTTCTTATATCTTCCTAATATGTGATAGATATTGGGGGAAACATGTAGAACCATTCACCAGCTTTTTCTTAGAGTGAATCCACAAAGAGACTAATCTGAACATCTTCATCTTCAAATCTCAACACCCCACAAGCAAAGTGACAAATGCTACTACATGTTCTTCCGGGAGCTAAGAACCATCCCCTTTGAATTTTGGGAAGTTCTTTCTTGAGCCTCTTGGGAGCTCATGAAGTGGTTATGGAAGAGCAAGTGGACCCGTATTTCTTCCCCATGGTACATTAGGCCTACGTACTTCACACTCATGATCACCCATTCTATTTCTATTTCTAGCCTCCGGTCTTGCTAAGGCTACCTCTACTCGCTACTCTTTCTTCTCGCTTCAATTTGGAGTCTTTCTATTTCTTCAATTTGAGTCCTTATCTCCTCTTCACTCTTAACTCTCTTTCAAGAACTTCAAGTGTGGGATCAACTTGTCCTCCTTGTCTCAATTGTCGGGTGTATCTTCTATCACCAGCCTTGAAATTTTATGCTCTCCTCTGGGGTGCTTTGGAATTTGTCTCTGACTTTCCAATTCGATAACACGTTCCTCTTCCAAGTCCAGAAACCTTATGAAAATGAAGTAATGATTGAAACTTTTTCTATTATGCCAAATAGATTCTCTTAGATCAGAAGCAATGTCTTCTTCGATGTGAAAAAGTAAATCAGGTCTCTCAACAGGAGGATTTCCCAGGATAGCCATGATTTACATCCATGTAGTTTGTGTGATTATTTAAATCTCCAGAAACTTTTCTTCTAGAATATCTTTTTTATTTTATGACCCTGAGGTCATTTTTAGGTGTAGATGTTGTAAAATCTACCCCACGGTGGGCGCCAAAAACTATTAGTGAGAAAATTTGTCTTGTGGAAAAATTAGTGGGTTTCAAGCTAATGCTATGGGAATCTAAGTCCCTCTACTTGAACGGTCCAGCTTCCCTATGTGCATGTGTGAAAAAGTGGATTTCAATGGTAGCCTTTTGACTAGAGACCCAATAGGGGCACTCCAATGATCATGTGGAAAAGCTAGAAATGTCTCACTAGAGAAGAAACTTTGTCTTGGAAAGGGGAAGGGGAGTGGAAATGGAGGTAGGAGAAAATTAATGTTGTGAGTAGAATATTAGATTCACACACACATTAATTAGAAATTTCATTTACATGCATTTATAGTTTGAAGAAAAACAAATCCACAGGAGAAGCTAAAACAAATTAAACTCATTGGTCACAAAGTACCAATTAATTCCTCAATTAAAGAGGAAAAATTCCTCATTTTATTATTGAAGCTCGAAGTTTGTAAATATCTTGAAGAAATTCTAGTGTGGCATTTTCTGGTCACTTTTTTTGAAATCAATTACCAGCCCTTGAATGACATCAAGAAGCAATTATATTCTTCACAAGAAACCGTTACAACTTCACAAATCCTCAACGCCTTTTCAAATTCCTCTTTTGTGAAGAAAATGCTCATGGCGGGTTAAAAACCAGATCTTGCAAAACAACCGTTACATTCAATTTGCCAATTTAAATATAGACCATTTGATTTTCTCATCTAACTTTAAAATTGGGTCAGTCCGTGTGGCAGGAAGGGATTGGAGCGGTTACGGGGGAAGCCTTTCACATTTTGTGATTTTTCGTGAGATTTGGCAATTTGGCCCACAACCCCGCTTTGATTTTTCAACTTAGACACATGGCATGTTCTTATTGGAAATGGGATCGCAACCATTTTCTCAACATTTTAACCTTTTTTGGAAAAAGGATCAAAAAATCAATTTCCTCCGCCACTCGCTCTCCGATTTTACTAGGACACACGACACATTCTGGTTGGAGACGGGGTTGCAGCTCTTTTCTAAACATTTTAACCTTTTTGGGAAAAAGGCTCAAAAAATCAAATTCCTCCACCAACCCACTCCCCCTCTTTGAATTTTCAATGGTAGGCCCGAGACCTTATACTTTTTTTCTCAAGTGGGCTTCAACTTTGACTTTTACCTTTATAGCTGATCGATCAGTGCAGGGTCACTTTTTTAACTTTTTGCCTTTTTAGCAAAGAGGCTCCAAAACAAAAATTTCTCCACCGACCCACTGCTCTGATTGAACTCTTGATATGTGGCATCCTCTAATTGGAAATGGGGTCACGACCCTTTTCTCAACATTTTAACCTTTTTGGAAAAAGGCTCAAAAACTCAAAGTTCTCCGCCGTTCCGCTCCTCCACTTTGACTTTTCAACGGCGGGTCCGAGACCTTGGCGGAGCTGCGGAGCATTCTAAAACTTTTACTTCAATTTTGGGAATTTGGTTAAATTTCCAAAAGTTCCCGATGGCCCATTGTCCACTTAGAATTTTTTTCATGCGGGCTTCACCTTTGAATTTTTTCTCGGGCTCAAAATTTGACTTTTACCTTTATAGCTTGATCGGGGCCATGGGGCGAATTTACCATTTTTGCGAAAAGTGACAAAAAGTGTTAAGTTCACCAAAAATCCTGCTCCTCCCCATCTACTAGGATCTAACCATGTACCGCATTCATTGGGGTCAAAAATTACGGGAAAATATACCCGCTATACCGATTGTGGAAAATATGCAGAGGAAGAAAACTTCATCGCTTTGAGTCCAATTTTTGAATTTCCTTCGTGAACCAGAGGCATGGAGGAAAACAATGATTTGATGACCCATATCATAGAAAAAGTGAACAATTTCACTAAAAATGGAGGTTGCAAAAAGAGGATATTACGTGTATAGACTAGAAATGGAGGATTTCTAAAAACGAGCAAAACGGAGGTTTAAACAGCTCTAAGGCAATGTTTTGCTAATTTCTTGAATCTCTAACTTGGCTTAAACACCAACAAAGGGCATGATCTCAAAAAATTTGAATTTGGCTATGAAGACACAGAGTATTTTTCGGAAGACAACAAAACTCATGAATCGAGGTGAGTGAAGTGAAGGGTTCACTATATATGCTCTCGTAATGAATCATAGAATCTTTGAGAAGCATCTTTTGTAGCTTGAGAAGTAGACACCAAATAAATCATGTCCCTTGGCATTCTAATTCAAGGATCCCTTCAATGGATAGACTTGTATATTCCATGCTCATCATCTCTTGCAAACTAGGCAATATCTCATCTAGATTTGATATGCTAGAAGAAAAATTTTCCTTGAAAGAAAGGATTGGATCTAGGTATGCACAAATGTCTTCATGGAGCTTTACAACTGCTTTGATTATGTCTTTCCCAAAGATGAGAATTTCTGAAAGCTAGGATTTAGTGACATGGCCCAATTTTTTTACCTCCTTCAACAAATTTAGCGTTTCTTCATTGGGGGTAGCCACTTTATTAGGTACTAGGAAAGTGGAGGATATTGGATTTATCAAATGTTGAACATAATTCACCAATTGATTCTTTTTCGTCCTTGAGTTGAGAATTCTGATATTTATATTTCTCAAGATTTCTTAACACAATATCCATGGAATATAGAGAATTTTTATGCCACTTTCCAATGTAGACTTCCCAAGCCCAATCTTGGATACTTCATAGTCAGCAAGAGTCATGACATTACACTGTTTCTTGAATTGTGTAATGGAAAGATTTGTAAATTTGTTTCCATCTCCATCCACCATTATTCTTGAGAACACTTTAGGATTCTTGGGGATGACATCATTTGAAAGCTTGGAAAGGGAATCAAAGTCAATATTGATCACCTTGACAACCCTATTTCTTTTCTTGACTTCACAGTCAACCCAAGAAGGGGTCTCCTTGACCAATTCTACACACAAAAGCTTGGAGTCCAAAGTGAAATTCACACTATTCTTGACATCATTAGATTATACAATATTTATTTCCATGACTTAAATCCTCAACGAAATAACTTCAACATCGACCTCTTAAACCTTAAGGAGACCTTGAGAAACATCTTCATGAACTAGGGGTTCAGGAGCGTTTGGTATTTGGACCACTTGCGCTTGAGTAAAATCTTGTGCATGACATGACTAAGTAGTGTTTATGATGAGCTTCCTTGAACTATCAGTAATGTGAGTAGATGAGTCTCTACTCAAAGTGGAAATCCTTGAGACATGTTCTCTTCCTTCAATAGGGTCAGGACCCTTGGATGTTTCTCCTCGCAACATCTTCTTTGGAGAAGTGGATTTGGGAAACCATTCTCTCCTTGCTTGATGTGTATGGGTTGATGGCATGGAGGTTGACTGAGAAGAGGTTTTAGTCAACTAGAGACCTCCTCGTGTTGGAAATTTTTGTGATCCTGGGGTATGAACTTGGATGGATGGTAACTTTACAAGTTCTCGTTCATACCAGGTTATGCTCCTTTCTAGAATCGGTTGATTCTTGCCATCAAGAGAGAATTCATCTCTCTTGGTCCAATCAACTTGGGGCAATGGGGTGAAGGAAAAAACATCATATGAGGGATCAATCAAATTATCACCATCATCTACTAATGAATCTGGAGGATCTTTGATGCCAAAGGCCTTGATTTGAGCAAGTCGGTCAAAGGGATAATTCTTGGCTTTTTACTTCATGTTCATCCGAAAGCGTAGACCAAAATTCTTCCATGGTGTGATGGTGCTAGTACCTCACTCGAGATCCTTTTTCATGAATCCATTGATGTCAAATTGGGATATATTCACAATTAGATGTATGGTAATGAGATAAAAATCCTTCTCCATGAGTTGTGCACTGAAGAGATTCGAGCATTGGTATTCCCAATTTGAATTGGGAAGTAAATTCCCGAATAGTGTTTGTTCTTGAGAAGACAATGAACTTGGAAAATTTTCCACGCAAGATCCATTAATGCCCACTTATCACCGACATACTTGGAAATATTCCTTAGACCGCCTACAAATCGGCTCATGTGAATGTAGCAAAGGATGGGAGATGGATGAACCATGTTCCCTACCGAGAAATTACCACATGGAATCCTTGGATAATATATCTTCCAGATTTATATTCAAGTTTCGATCACGTAGAAGATGAAAGCATAATTAAATCTCCTAAACTGATGAGAGCTATTTTTGAAATTCAATTGTGGATAATATTGGAAAACACTATTTGAAGGACCCATGATTCTTTTTGTCTCTAACCCCGAAAATAGATTTCTTATAGTTACCGCATAGGTCAAGTACGATGTCATGTAGAAATGCCTAGTCATCTTCACCTTGAAAAATTCTTGTGGAGAGTGTCACTAATGATGGTGGCCCAATATAAAAATTCTATTTTTGCAAGGATAATGCAGATGAACTGATACATCCATGAGTGAAAAATCCTAGCACAAGGGAGACCGAAGACTTGGCTCAGAAGAGTGATCATATCACCAATTTATTCCATGAATTAAATATGGTAAAATTCCTTGGGAAAATGATCAACACAATTCCTCTTGGTCACTAGCCAATTATTATTGACCCTCTTGGTCCACCTAAGGGGTTCTTCATCCCAAATATCTTGCGCTAAATTTAGAGTGATGTCAATATTCTCAGGGAAATCAGGGATGTTGAGAAATTATTTGATGTGATTTGGTGTGATCAAAAGGAAAGGCTCATGATTATCCTGGAATATTCCTCACCTTTTGGGATCATAATGTTCCATGCAGGAAATGACTAGCTCAGGGCATTGCATTGAAACAGGGAAAGTTGTTGCTTGAGGTAGACCACTATGATAGAGTCTATCTGAGAAGATAGTTTTCCCCTCATCTTTCACCTGATGTAGTGCCCACTTCCCTTTGACACTTTTAGATACTGATCTTGATACTATTGATCTTATTATGGACACTATTATGTTTTGTTTTAGTATGATGGTTAGATGTTAGATCATGGATTATTATTGATCTGGATTCAGTTATTATGCATGATGGTTACTAGAGACATTTTTATATGTGGATGATGATATATTGTTTGACATGGACATATTATAGATGTTGATTTGGACATGTGACATTGGATATTTTGAGTAGACCTAGTATGGAAGATTATTGATGATGATATAGTTGATTAATTAATTGAAAATGATAATTTTGAATTTTGATGTTGTTGTGATTCATGTGTCTATATGATCTTGACATGTTGTTTATATCATTTTGGATGTTCTGATATGGCCACAAGGCCGAAGGAGGTATTTTCATTTTGCAGGTTAAATATCACAACAATGTCGGGAACTGGAGACTAACCGTATTGAAATTCTGGGTGAATTCAACAAGGTCACCATGGAAACTGTTGTGTGTGTGTGTTGTATTTTTGTTAGGGATTTCCATTATTTGTGACCATGGGGTTTTATGTTTTGATCAATTTAGTTTCTTTATTAGTGTTGCATGTGTTTATTTTGTGATGTGTTACCCCTTTTCTTTAGTTATTATATATGTTGTATTAATGTTGTGAATAATCATGTGTTAAAATAAATAAATCAATATGTCATAAGAATGTAATAAATGAAGTTGTTGATCTTAAATGCAATGTTGTAAGAAATGTGTAAGAAGGTGTAAGAGATATGTAAGATAGATTTTTGGAGTGTGAAACACTTCATCCTTTTGGGAAATTCGAATTTGTCCTTGGAGGCTTTATTTGGAGGCTTGTGGGACAAGTTAAACTTGTCCCACACCTCTTAAAATTATTCACCAACCATACCTATGGTTTGGAGGTTAAATTTAGACCTTTTAAATGTATTTTGAAGTGACTACTTGTAAGTTTTAATTGCACTTCTCTTACATGTTTTAAATTCAGTCCTTTTGGAGTATGGGTTATTTTGGAGTGTGTAAGTAAATTTGTCATTTTTATTTATTGTGTTTAGGTGCATGATGTTGATTTTGTCTTGGGGTTGAGGAAGAATGATGTGGCATCCCAGATGAATCCATATCATCCTCTTCTCTTCCCTCTCCTTTAAAAATTTGAATTTCTTGCTTATTGGGTTGTTGAAACTTTGTTTTCCTCTTGGGGCAAATTTTGCTTGTTGTGGAAGGAGTTTGGAGTCATTTTGCATGCTTGAGCATTGCTGATTTTGGGACTGCATTTGGCATTTGGAAAGCTTGTGGATCTTGGAACAAACTCCATTATGGAGAGGTAGGAACTTGAGCCTTTTTATAAAATGTTTTATTCACTTGCATGCATGTATGAAATGGTGAATATGTTATGTGTTGTTGGCTGGTTGGGTAGACTGCTTAGGATATGGTGTAGGAGAAGGCTATGAGGGATTTCATATGGGGGCATAAGGGAATTCCAATGGCATCAGTTTTATTGTGGAGGGATTTTGGGATTGGGATCCACCATGGAAAAGAAATAGCTTACATTTCTTACTCTTGGGGGGGCATAAGGGAGAAACTTTGGAGGGGCATAAGGAGGGGTTGGGAGGCATAAGGTTTATGGGATATGATATGTTATATTGGCGGTATGATTATTGGTGGATGCCCAATTTCCAAATTTGGAGGCATAAGTAGCTTCCCCATAGTTCCTTGCTCTTGTTGGCTTGCTTGATCAAGCCTAAGTTTTGTGTGAATGTTTTCCAATGCAGTTGTGAACTTTATTTTTTTGGACTATGTTTCTTATTGTTTTATGCATGTGAAAGAATATTGCATGTTTTTTGTGGAAGCCTTTTTGCCATGAGTTTATTATCATCTTCTATTTCAATATGGTTGGGGCTCGGGGCCAATGAGGAAGGATGGCTTCTCCCTTCTCATTGGATGTCTTGGTTAGGTGGAGAGCATTGCCTTTCCCCCTTCCTTGTTGTGATCAAGATGAAAAGATGGAGAAACTAGCATGCTGCTATTTTGGAGCAAGAGGAATACAGTTTGACAGTCCCTTCTTTTGTGTAAGTTCATTGTAACCCTTCCCACTTTAAGTGGATGAATTGTATAGTATTTTGTAATGTGAAACCATTTGCATTGATAATGGAAGATTGAAATTGGAATCATGAAATGTAAAGGAGATTCATTTTACTCTCTGTTTTGGAAAAGAAATGTAAAAGATGTTATATGCATTGTATTTGTATCTTAGAAATCAAATGGAAAAGAGAAGATTGTAAAGTCAGTATTTGAAAGGAATAAAGGATTATCTTAAATTTAAAATTTGTATTGTGTATTGGGTTTGGATTTTCTATTAAGATTGAAATTTTTGTTTGTGAAAGAAGAATGCGTAAGGAAGGAAGTATGTTATTTTTCATACTTGAAACTATATTAAAATTGAAATCGAATTGTAATTTTAACTTGGAATTGAATGGTTAATTAAATCTAGTAGATGTATTAGACTAGTTTAGAAACTATTCACACATTTAAATGATAAAAATTGACATGCAGTACTTAAAATAAAACACCACGGTTATAAAATTTACTCCAAATTTTTATTTTTTATTTTATAAAATGAGCAGTTCAAACTTACACCAAGCAATAAGATATGAAACATTGAAATTCAGGCTTAGTAAGTCCTAAGGAATTCAAATTGACCCTAACATTTAAGAAATAACCTTCAAAACTTTATAAAATCCAATTTGAAACTTGCACAGTCGTTTTTTTGTCTATTGTTGGAAAAATACAACCTTGAATAAATTGAACAAATTTACTCTCCAAAAACACTCTAAAACCTCCCTAGACCAATCCTCCATGTCTTTTTGACATGTTGAGTGAAGGGGGAGATCTAATTTAACCAAATTGAGAAGTTGAAAACTGCCAGTTCACTAATTAAAACCCTACATATTGGTTTGTCAAAATTGACCTCTCAAATTTCATCAATTTCCAAAATTGATGACTCTTGTGTAAAGAGGTTATCGAGAGATTTCCGAAAATTCCTTGTTTGCCCAAATATGATCTTCCTTTCAAAAGTTATAGCCATTTTAAGTTTTACTTCAATTTGGCATTCAAAAATAAAATAAATCTAATGGCTAACTTTAATTTTTAACTTTGGAAAAATTTCCCTTAAAAGTCCACTGCCCCACCATCCCTCAACCAATTGGGATCTGCCACGTGGCACCTCGGTGGGGTGGACCAAAGATTTTAACTTGTCTTTTTGAAAATTTTCACCTTGGGAAAATTTTCCCACTTTTCCCCATCCCCGCTAACCCGCAACCAATCACGTGCTGACACGTGGCTCGATGGATGCGTGGGAGAATTCTGAAAGTTTAACTTTTAATTCTTCCTTTGGCAAGATTTCCCTTTTTCCTCTATCATCCCGTAGCCAATCAGAGGGTGCCACGTGTCCTCTTGGGGATATGGCAGAGCTGCATGGTTCCCTTTTTTCCCTTAGCCTTTAAAAAAAATTTGGGGAAAATTTTCATTTTAGTCCTACCGCCTTGCAGCCAATGAGAAGGTGCCACGTGGCACCTTTGGGGTGCAACAGGAGGGGAAGGACCCCTTATTTCTTTTAGTTTTTGACTTTGGAAATTTTTTGCAAATGTACCCCATGGCCCGCAACTCTACCTTCCCCTCGGAGTTTCCTTCTTCCATGGGTGTGTGGGCTCACAAGTCCCCAAACATATCCCTTTTTCCTTTTTGCCCATTCAAAGCATAATTCACCAATCTCCCCTGCCACTCCACCAATCCCTTACCCTTTTCCCGTTTGAACTTGGGTGCGACACGTGTCCATCTGGGGCCCCATGAATGCATGGGAGGACTTGTGACGTTGTGCCCGTGCTTTGTGGGAAAATTTCTTAAGCCACCCCACAACTCGCCGACCCATTCAAGGCACCTTCCCCACCTCTTGACACGTGTCCCCCTAGGGGAAAATTTGACCCTAGAACTCCACCCGACCATATCTTGAGTTCTATAAGGAGTTAGGAGGACTTCTTTATATCACCGGAAAGGTGAGAAAATTTCCTATCCATTGGGAATGGCTTAGGGAAATTTTAGAAGTGTTAATGATGAGAAAAATATTGTTGAAACTTAAAGACTATTAGAGAGTGGGTATGGGGGTAAATTACTCCCTGAACCTCACTAAAACAACTAACCCTAAATTTTGAACCTTGTGAACTTGATATTAGTTAATGAAGGAAAACATATGTTGTAGTATATTGGTCTAGTCCTGGAACCTGTTAGTTAAAACTGATGTCTTGCAACCTGGTTGTAGACACTTCAAAAAAATTATCCTCTAATTTTCTAGCTAACCCTAGGTTGTTTCTTTGGTCTTAAGTGGTTGTTTAATTGGGCACTACAATTTGGTATTAGAGCGATGGTTCAAATGTTTGGACCATTGGGCACACTAGAAAACTTGAGACATGAAAACTTAAACCTAGCACACTTCAAATATAGAAAACAACTTAGCAAGAACTTATATATTTTAGTAAACATGGAAGTTGTATAAAATTAGAAAAATGAACTAACTCTCACTTTGGTATGTGTAGGAGGCTTAGACAGAGTGAGAGGAACCTTCATAGAGACTCAGACTCACCACCACCACCACCATTAGATCAGGGTGTAACAACCAATCCACCTCGATTCTACTGCACCCTTCAAGATGTCAATTTCGCTCTATGTGGAGGCTTAGGAGGAGGACATGTAGCTAGTCATGATAGAGACCCATCTATTGAGGGTCAAGTATCTCCTCGACTCAATGAGGAGCATAAAGGAGAGAAATCCCATGCAGAGTCAATCAGAGCAGAGTCACCACCTAGGAGACAGGGTGACAAATTTCCAGAGCATAGAGAGAGGTCTTGGAGCCCTAGACTTAGGGATGAGTGTGCTAAGAGACCTAGAGGCCGATAGACCACAGCAACGGATCACATCAGGGAGATCTTGAAGCTTCAGCCCTCACATTACTCAGGTGACATGAGTGTATTTCAGGTAGAGGCCTTTATAGTGAGCTTGAGTGGTTGCTTCAAGCTTTTTCCTTGTTATAACAACATGAAAGCTCGTGTTGTGATCCATCTATTGAGGGATGGAGCTGGAGTATGGCAGAGGACAGAGGAGTAAAAATTCATGTAGATTCGAGATAAAGTGACCTAGGAGCTGTTTGAGGAGAGATTCAGAGAAGGTATCTATCATGGAGGCTCATACAAAGAGGGATTGACGAGTTCCATGACCTTCGATAGGATTCTCTTTCAATAGCAGAGTATGAGAGCATATTTCTAGATCTACTCTAATATGTAGAGTATATGCAGGATGAGCAGGTGTAGATTCACAGTTCATCTGGGGCCTAAATTTAGATATCGAAGGTGTAGTGTGGATCCACTATCCTCGACATTACCAGAGGTCATCAAGAAGGCCTATATTACGAGGAGACTGGGGTAAGACCCAAAGAGGCTAGAGACCGAGTTAGAGATGCATTCAACAGATGTAGGATGGTAGATCGAGGGGTTCAGTACCCCTTCCTCATGGTGGCTAGGGTAT
Organism: Taxus wallichiana var. yunnanensis; assembly: GCA_018340775.1. Lineage (NCBI taxonomy): Eukaryota > Viridiplantae > Streptophyta > Pinopsida > Cupressales > Taxaceae > Taxus > Taxus wallichiana. The sequence goes on from CM031238.1 coordinate 540,010,659, forward strand.
AGCACAATCATCATTTAGGCCACAATAAAGCAACAACAACAATCCCGCACACCTTATAGACCTCCACAGAGAGCCGATGCACGAGAGGTCGAGTATGGGGCCTCCTCCTGGGGTCCCATCAATACACAAGGTGGACCTAGAGCTTAGTCGGTGGGAGCTCACCAAGAGAGGCCGCAGCATGTAGACCATAGCTGGATCATCAAGATCCACACCAAAATCTTCCAAGGCACCTACTATAGGTACTACTCCTTGGAGAGGATCAGGTGGATGCTTTGGATGTGGAGTTGCGAGACATTTTGGAAAGATTGCCCTCGTAACCCTAACAAGGGTAAGGAATATATTTCATAGTTGGATCACATTGGTGACATGGGATGCAGCCACAAGATTTATGCAAAGTGGTTGAGAACCATTAGGTAGAGCACCATAGAATAGTCATTGAGACCACAGTAGCATTGGTGGTATTCCTACCTCTCGCATTGTTTGATTCTCGGTTCTTCTGATTCTTTCATTGCACCATATTTAGTAGAGAATACACAGCAGTGTGATAGTTAGGCAGGTCATAGTTGGGATGTCGAGATGGCTTCTGGAGCCAAGATCTCTATGGAATCCTTAGTTAAGGAGTGTGTAGTGGATTTGGGATCTTTCACCACTACCTCGATCTTTGTATTCTTCCTTTGGGCTCGTTTGGAGTCATTTTGGGTATGGATTGGTTATCTGCACACAAGGCCATGATGGATTCTTACCATAAGACTATAGCTTGTGCAGATGATTTAGGAGTTGATTTAGTGATCTCTGGGGTCGAAGACCCATTTCTATTTGCACCATATCTCTTTATATATAGCTTAAGCGGTGTGTACAACGAGGTTGTCGATGTATGTTGTTACAGTCAAGATAGATCGAGGATGGGTATAGTGGACCATCGATAGATGATCATCCCATCTTGAGAGAGTTTTCTAATGTCTTTCCCTGGGATCTACCAGGTTACCACCCCACGTGAGATTGATTTTCATTTAGACCTAGTTCCCGAGCAGAGCCTATCTCATGAGCACCCTATCAAATGACCACCCCGAGATCTATGAGCTCAAGTTGCAGCAGCTTGAGGGCCTTTTGGAGAAGGGCCTTATCCATCCTAGTGTATCCCCTTGGGGTGCACCGGTGATCTTTGAAGAAGAAGGATGGATACTTGCGGTTGTGTATTGATTACCGCCACTAAACAAGGTAACGATCAAGAATCATTATCCTCTTCCTCGTATCGATGACTTGTTCGATTAGATGAAGGGAGCAACAATTTTATCTAAGATCAATCTCAAGTTAGGGTACCATTAGCTGAGGATTTTAGAGGCAAACATTCATAAGACCACCTTCCATATGAGATATGGGCACTATGATTTCACATCGTGCCTTTTGGTTTGGTGAATGCCCCCATAATGTTTATGAGTTTGATGAATATGGGATTTAGGACCTTTTAGATCGCTTCATGCTCATCTTCCTAGATGACATTTTTATATACTCACGTACACGTGAGGAGCATGAGGGGCACCTTCGACAGGTTCTTCAGTGTCTTCGTGAGTAGCAGCTTTACAGGAACTTGGAGAAGTGTGCTTTCTTTCAGACAAAGGTGCAATATTTGGGCCATATCATTTCTGGGGAAGGTATCACAGTCAATCCTTCCAAGATTTGAGCCATTATGGATTAGTCAGCACCCACTATAGTGACCGAGGTTTGCAGCTTCATGGGATTAGTAGGATACTACCAGAGATTTGTTCGGGACTTCTCTTAGATTGCGCACCCCACCACTTCCATTTAGAGGAAAGGGAAGAAGTTTTTTTGGATGGAAAAATGTGAGTAGGCCTTCAGGACATCAAGGAGTGCCTCACTACAACACCCATTCTTGCAAAGTGTTGAATCCACAGGTGAGTTCTTTATTTACACAGATGCTTTGTTAGCGGAGCTTGGAGGTGTGTTGATGCAGATGGAAAAGTAGTAGCTTTTGAGTCTCGCAAACTAAAAGATCATGAGCTTAATTATCCACCCATGATCTTGAGCTTGTGGAATTTGTGCATGCTTTAGTTAGATGGAGATATTTTATCCTTGGATGGAGATTCACACTCAGATTGATCATTTGATCCTCTGCCACCTCTTCACGTAGCCCAATCTTAATGCTCAACAGTGGGATTGGATGGAGTTGCTTTGTGAGTATGACATGGAGATCAAACATGTGAAGGGGAAGGAGAATGTGGTAGAAAATTCTCTTAAAAGATGGATACATGTGGCTATGGGCACCTCAAAGGTGAGCACAAATTTACAGAGCAGGATCCTTCAATAAATTCCTCTTAATAATTTCTACATTGTAGTACGATCAGAGATTGAGTCATAGAGACCCCTTGAGGGGAAGTTTGATGGTTTCACCTTAGAGGAAGATGGTCTTCTTTGACATAAAGGCTGGATATATGTTTTGAGAAATGGAGACTTGAGGTAGGACATCTTGGTAGAGGCTCATTGTGCACCTTATTCAGCCCATCCTGGGGTGAAGAAGATGCATGCTACCTTGAGATAGTTGTATCATTTGAGAGGACTTCGTCGAGATGTGGCTCAGTTCATGTCACTGTGTTTGGAGTGCTAGAGGGTTAGGGCCAAGCATCAAAGCATCCAAAGCAGCCTTCTTTATCCTCATGACATACCGGAATGGAAGTGGGACACCATTTCCATGGATTTCATTGTTGGGCTACTGATGTCAAGCTATCACCATGATGCCATTATGGTCATGATTGATAAATTGACAAAAATGGCTCACTTTTCTCTGGTAAAGACCACTTACATAGCTAGAGTAGTGGCATGATTATATTTGGATGAGATCGTTAGGTTGCACGGGATTCCATGGAAGATCATTTGTGACCGCGATCCTTTGTACACTTCACACTTTTGGACTACCATGCAAAGATGTCCTCTGGACGAGGATCAACTTCAACATAAAGATATCACCCCGAGATAGATGGACAGACTGAGTGAGTGAATCATATTTTAGAGGATATGCTCAGGATGTATGTGATGGATCAGCAGTCTAAGTGGGAGGAGTACCTATACTTAGTAGAGTTTTCCTACAATAATATTTTTCAGAGTTCTATAGGCATGGCTCCTTTTCGTGCCTTATATGGTAGAGAGTGCAGGACACCTCTTAGCTGGGATAGGTTAGAGGAAAAAGTATCTCTTGGACCAGCTCTTCTACATGACATGGAGTAGTAGGTAGTATTGATCATGTAGAGATTGTAGGAGGCACAGATAGGCAGAAGAAGTATGTGGATCAACATAGGATTGATCATAGATTTGATGTGGGAATGAAGGTGTTCCTTTGTGTCAGATCTCATAAGATCCCTATCCGTTATGGAAAAGGTTCTAAGTTAGCTCCTAGATTCATCAGTCCTTTTGAGATCTTGGAGCTTATAGGCCCTTTGGCCTACCGTCTAGCATTACCACCCAGCTTATCTCACGTACATGATGTGTTTCATGTTTCAGTTCTTAGGAGATATATTGTAGATCCATCTCATGTACTAGATTGGACATCATTACAAGTGTAGGATCAGGGGCTAGGTGATGGTGGAGCCCATCCATATCATAGATCATAGGACCCTGGGCCTTTGAGGTAGAGAGATTTATCAGGTATGGGTGCAGTGGGATAGATACGACGAAACTGTATCCACTTAGGAGGATGCCACCATATTACGAGTGCAGTTCCCACATTTTTTCCAGTGATTTCTAGGAGGAAGTCAAGTCTAAGGGGAGGGGGATGTAGTGCCCACTTCCCTTTGACACTTTTAGATACTGATCTTGATATGTTGATCTTATTATGGACACTATTATGTTTTATTTTAGTATGATGGTTAGATGTTAGATCATGGATTATTATTGATCTGGATTCAGTTATTATGCATGATGGTTACTAGAGACATTTTTATATGTGGATGATGATATACTTGTTTGACATGGACATATTATAGATGTTGATTTGGACATGTGACATTGGATATTTTTAGTAGACCTAGTATGGAAGATTATTGATGATGACATAGTTGATTAATTAATTGAAAATGATAATGTTGAATTCTTGATGTTGTTGTGATTCATGTGTTTAGATGATCTTGACATGTTGTTTATATCATTTTGGATGTTCTGATATGGCCATGAGGCCAAGGAGGTATTTGCATTTTGCAGGTTAAAATATCACAACAATGTTGGGGGACTGGAGACTAACCATATTGAAATTCTGGGTGAATTCAACAAGGTCACCATGACAACTATTGTGTGTGTGTGTGTTGTATGTTTGTTAGGGATTTCCATTATTTATGACCATGGGGTTTTATGTTTTGATTAATGTGGTTTCTTTATTAGTGTTGCATGTGTTTATTTTGTGATGTGTTACCCCTTTTCATTAGTTATTATATATGTTGTATTAATGTTGTGAATAATCATGTGTTAAAATAAATAAATCAATATGTCATAAGAATGTAATTAATGAAGTTGTTGATCTTAAATGTAATGTTGTAAGAAATGTGTAAGAAGGTGTAAGAGATATGTAAGAGAATGTAAGATAGATTTTTGGAGTGTGAAACACTTCATCCTTTTGGGAAATTCGAATTTGTCCTTGGAGGCTTTATTTGGAGGCTTGTGGGACAAGTTAAACTTGTCCCACACCTCTTAAAATTATTCACCAACCATACCTATGGTTTGGAGGTTAAATTTATACCTTTTTAATGCATTTTGAAATGACTATTTGTAAGTTTTAATTGCACTTCTCTTACATGTTGTAAACTCAGTCCTTTTGGAGTATGGGTTATTTTGGAGTGTGTAAAGTAAATTTGTCATTTTTATTTATTGTGTTTAGGTGCATGATGTTGATTTTGTCTTGGGGTTGAGGAAGAATGATGTGACATCCCACATGGATCCACATCATCCTCTTCTCTTCCCTCTCCTTTAAAAATTTGAATTTCTTTCTTATTGGGGTTGTTGAAACTTTGTTTTCCTCTTGGTGGAAAAAAATTGCTTATTGTTTTTGGGAGCTTGTTGTGGAAGGAGTTTGGAGTCATTTTGCATGCTTGAGCATTTCTGATTTTGGGACTGCATTTGGAATTTGGAAAGCTTGTGGATCTTGGAACAAACTCCATTATGGAGAGGTAGGAACTTGAGCCTTTTTATTAAATGTTTTATTCACTTGCATGCATGTATGAAATGGTGAATATGTTTTGTGTTGTTGGCTGGTTACGTAGACGCTTAGGATATGGTGTAGGAGAAGGCTATGGGGATTTCATATGGGGGCATAAGGGAATGCCAATGGCATCAATTTTATTGTGGAGGGAGTTTGGGATTGGGATCCACCATGGAAAAGAAATAGCTTGCATTTCTTACTCTTGGGGGCATAAGGGAGAAAATTTGGGGGCATAAGGAGGGGTTGGGAGGCATAAGGTTTATGGGATATGATATGTTATATTGGTAGTATGATTATTGGTGGATGCCCAATTTCCAAATTGGGAGGCATAAGTAGCTTCCCCATAGTTCCTTTCTCTTCTTGGCTTGCTTGATCAAGCCTAAGTTTTGTGTGAATGTTTTCAAATGTAGTTGTGAACTATTGTTTTTTTGGACTATGTTTCTTATTGTATTATGCATGTGAAAGAATATTGCATGTTTGTTGTGGAAGCCTTGTTGCCATGAGTTTATTATCATCTTCTATTTCAATATAGTTGGGGCTCAGGGGCCAATGAGGAAGGATGTCTTCTCCCTTCTCATTGGATGTCTTGGTTGGGTGGAGAGCGTTGCCTTTCCCCCTTCCTTGTTGTGATCAAGATGAAAAGATGGAGAAACTAGCATGCTGCTGTTTTGGAGCAAGAGGAATACAGTTTGACAGTCCATTTTTTTGTGCAAGTTCATTGTAACCCTTCCCACTTGAAGTGGATGAATTGTATAGCATTTTGTAATGTGAAACCATTTGCATTGATAATGGAAGATTGAAATTGGAATTGTGAAATGTAAAGGAGATTCATTTTACTCTCTGTTTTGGAAAAGAAATGTAAAAGATGTTATATGCATTGTATTTTGTATCTTAGAAATCAAATGGAAAAGAGAAGATTGTAAAGTTGTATTGGAAAGGAATAAAGGATTACTTTAAATTTCAAAATTGTATTGTGTATTGGGTTTGGATTTGTTGTTAAGATTGAAATTGCTGTTTCAAAAAATAAGAATGAGTAGGAAGGAAGTATGTTATTTTTACATACTTGGAACTATATTAAAATTGAAATCAGGAATTGTAATTTTAATTTGGAATTGAATGATTAGCTAAATTGAGTATATTTATTAGACTAGTTTAGAAACTATTCACACATTTAAATGATAAAAATTGACATGCAAAATTAAAAGAAAAGACCACGATTATCAAAAATTACTCGCAATTCTATTTTTTTATAAAAATGAGTGAGCAGCTCAAACTTACACCAAGCAATAAGATATGAAACATTGAAATTCAGGCTTAGTAAGTCCTAAGGAATTCAAATTGACCCTAACATTTAAGAAAGAACCTTCAAAACTTTATAAAATCCAATTTGAAACTTGCACATTCGTTTTTCTATCTATTGGTGGAAAAATACAACCTTGAATAAATTGAAAAAATTACTCTCCAAACAAAAAACACTATAAAACCTCCCTAGACCAATCATCCATGTTTGTTTGACATGTTAAGTGATGGGGGATCTAATTTAACCAAATTGAGAAGTTAAAAACTACCAGTTCACTAATTAAAACCCTGCAGATTGGTTTGTCAAAATTGACCTCTCAAACTTCATCAATTTCTAAAATTGATGACTGTTGTGTAAAGAGTGATTCGATAGCTTTCCAAAAGTCCTTGTTTACCCAAATCTGAGCTTTCTATCAAAAGTTATGGCCATTTGAAGTTTTACTTCAATTTGGCATTCAAAAATAAAATAAATCTAATCGCAAACTTTACTTTTTAACTTTGTAAAATTTTTCCTTAAAAGTCCAATGCCCCACCATCCTTCAACCAATCGGGATCTGCCACATGGCACGCTGCGGTGGTACGGACCAAATATTTTAACTTATCTTTTTGAAAATTTTCACCTTGGGAAAAATTTTCCACTTTGCCCCGCTAACCTCAACCCGCAACCAATCACGTGTTGACACGTGGCTCGACGGATGTGCGGGAGAATTTTGAAAGTTTAACTTTTAATTCTTCCTTTGGAAAAATTTCCTTTTTCCTCCACCGGTCTATACCCAATCGAGGGTTCCACGTGTCCTCTTGGGGCTACAACGGAGGTGTGGTTCCCTTTTTTCCCTTAGCCTTTTTAAAATTTTGGGGAAAATTTTCATTTTAGTCCCATCGCCCGCAGCCAATGAGAAGGTGCCACATGGCACCTTGGGGGTGGAAGCGGGGAGGGTGGACCCCTTTATTTCTTTTAGTTTTTTTACTTTAGAAAATTTTTGCAAATGTCCCCCATGGCCCACAACTCTGCCTTCCCCTCGATTTTCCTTCTTCCATGGGCACGTAGACCCACGCATCCCTTTTTTCCTTTTTGCCTCCTTTCGGCGTAATTCACCAATCTCCCCTACCACTCACAATCCCTTACCCTTTCCTTGCTTGAACTTGGGTGCCACGCGTGTTCACCAGGGGCCCGTGGAGGCACAGGAGGACTTGTGACTTTGTGCCCATGTTGTGGAAAAATTCCCTAAACCGCCCTTCGACCCACCAACTTGTTCAAGGCACCTTCCCCACCTATTGACACATCAGTAGACACCAAATTTGTGTCTTACGACCCTCTTGTGACCCGTATCTCATTTCGCAACCTAACCTCACCACCTAAACCTTACACAATTATTTATTAATTATCTTATAATTAATAAATCCACATCGCCTTACCTAGCCACCTCATTTTGCCACCTCATCATGACCTAGGCCTAACCCTAAACTAATCTAATTAAGACCTATAACTTGGTCTACATCCACACCCATGACTAATGACCCCTTTCTCGCACCCAAAACCGACCTTCTAGTCACTTGACCAAGCCCGCAACTAATCCCTCGGGAGAAAAGGAGGGAAAGTTGGCTATTTTACTAAAAATAGCCCACTTTGACCTGACCGATACAGTTCCTACTCGACCGCCGTCGGTTACGTAACCGCCATCGGTTCCCTGTAAATGGGCTCCCCTAACCAGAAACAAAGGTCGAAGGATTTTGGATCAATCAGGATCATCAGAAGTGATCGAGAGAATCCGGATTTTACTTGGCCGAGCAGAGACAAGTGAAGAAACAAGAAGAGTTTGTAGCAAAAGGAGATCAAGCCCAAGATCAGAATCGAATAACCGTGAGCCCCGTGATACTCAAATGATCATCGTGAGGGAAGATATCTCATCTTCTCGATCGTCAGACGCCCTATCTCGAAGTTCTCCTTTGTCATCACAGCTTCTTGACCTGCATTCTCGCCAATAACTGTAAGTAATATCTTGCATGTTCTCTTTCGATAACATTTCTTAGACTTTTGAATCACAAATTAAGTATAAATCTATTCCCGCATCTACCACCCAAAGAACACATTATACCTAACTATCATCCACTTACCTCTCATCACCCCATTACCTAATCCCACTCATATACCAGCCTTACAAACAACACAACCACCCTACAACCAACCCTCACCAAAAGTCCCCCTAGTGATATCGGTTAGAAGAAACCGTATCGGTTATTGTGACTCAAAACCAAACCAGCCTTTCCCCTACCTTTTCAACGAAGCAATTAAATTGTTATTTTACAATATTTCGTGTTAATTCATATTAGCAGGGGAACCACCACCTTCGAAAGGAAGTGTTATATTTCCTGGCCCAAGGCGCCTCATTTATTGTCTAATCAAAATCTTGTGGTCTTGTATTCTTATTTGCAGTAGTCCTTCCAAGACAAAAAGGAGTTCTTCGCAATCAACCCGATCTCTCTACGGTACGCGCGCACACCATCTCGACATTCAACAGTATTCCTCCTAGCCCTAACCCTTATCTCTTTTAAAAGGAATGAAATGATAGAAGCAACTCTATTCCCAAAATCTGAAACATTCCACGCGAAACATTTTGGCACGCACTGTGGGACCTATTTCGGTTTCTGCTTTCTCTTGCTTGCTTTCATATAGGAGCATACTTGCTGTTTTCTTCTTCTAAATATATTCACAAGGTATTTTGTTATATTTAGTAAAGGAATTTGTCTTGCTTTCCTAGTTTTGCATTAGTGAAAGTCATCTTATTTGCTTCATCGAATATCATTTTCGATTTGGGTTTAAAACACGTGCATCACATTCTTGCTTGCTGTTTTCAATTCTAGTGAACATAGATTAAGTAACAGGTCATACACGTGGGGGTGATTTCCACGGTATTGACAGGAAATTAATCTTACTTTCACTACACAACACATACCGAATCACTTCATAATTAACACAACAGCTCAAAACATCCCCTTTTTCCGCGGTATTCCTCCGCCCGATTGAGGTAACCTTATAAGCCAAAACAAACTTGACATTTCCCCTAAGTCTTTTGTTTAGGATTCTGACATCATTCTACGTCTAAAGGCATAAGCCCACAATAATTAAAATTAACCCTAGGGTTAGTCTCTGGATTTGCGTGTGCATCTTGCTTGTTTTTAGTTCTCTTTCTCTGTACTCGTCTTCTCGATCACCTCGTAACAATTTGATAAGTGTACTAAACATTGTTAAAAATCAAATCAGCAGCTTCTTATATTTTTCTTATACCAGTCTTATTACACCGACATCGGTTAGCTGACCGACGTCGGCTAAACTCTAACCGACATCGGTTATTAGACCGATATTGGTTATCGCTTTTTACTGGCTTCCTCGACAAACCAAAGAACTCCCCAATTTCACCATTCTCGAGGTCAAGTTTCTATTCCCGATAGATTGAAGCCCTACTGTACTCTTGTCCATGGTTGTTATCACTGGAGCAAGCCGCTGCCATGGTTTCACATGCCTCGCTTCCGTGCCTTTGCCTCGAATCACCCCCTTCACATAATATAGGGAACCCTACGGACACCAAAGTGAGATCCCCAAAATTCCTGTAGGAGATAAGGAATTTGCCAAATTTCTGGATGCTAATCCTAGTGCTGTATAATACTATTTGTCTCATGCCCTTGACCGTACACCCGACGGTCAACTCCTTGTTGGCATGCCTATCAGTATAGCTGCTCATTTAGCCCCTTCTCCGCCTGATAACTCCGTTTTTCCTTCCGCATCCTTAGTCCTGTCGCCTACCTCAGCAGCTTCAGGGGTTCATACGGCACAGATTGGCTTTCCTTTGGTTAATCTTGGGTCCAACATGTCATTACCGCCGACTACTCCTACCTCGTCTCTCTTGCAGACTGTTCCGTTCATGACTTGCTCTCTGCCACCTATCCACACGAGCTTTCCTTCTCAAGCTCCACCCACCTTTTCATTTCCACACACATATCCGGTAACCTCAACAGCTTATATAGGACATCCCTATTCGGTTACCTCAACACATTCGTCCTCCATACCTTATCAACATTTAACCCCACCATTGTCTAGCAGTGGCCCTTGGCCCAATTTGCCTCCGTTTACCACAACCACACCATCATCTCATCCAACTACTGATTTAATTAAACAAATGATGGACAAAATGCAAAATCTGAGGCTTCTGCTTTCGAAAGTCGTAGCGCTTGACATATGAGCAAGTTTTTCAGAACCTATCCACCCTTTAGTCCCCTTTCATTCATATCCTCCTCAATGGGAATTACCAAAACTTACCCGCTTTTAATAGTAAGGAGGACCCCAACAACACTTACGATCATTTAGACATGCCTGCTATCTGATTGCTCATGATGACGCTTTACTACTTCGCACCTTTCCCATGTCCTTATCAGGACCCGCCTTGGAGTGGTACAGTGCTTTAACCCAGCACTCAATCTTCTCTTTTAACTAGCTAGCCCAATCTTTCTTGGATCATTTCTCCATTAACATTGCCAAGAAAGTATCTATCACCGACCTCTATGCCATCCAACAATTTGAAGACGAATCTATCGCAGATTTTGTTGGACGATGGCGAGGCCTTATCAACCAACTTACGTATGCCTTGCCTTAGACCGAACTTATCAAACTATTTACGCGGGCCTGCGCTAAACACATCTCTCCTACCCTCCAAATTCAAACTTTCCGTACATTTGACGAGGCCTTTACTATGGCTCGAAAACTAGAGATTCGAGCCTTAGAGGAAGAGAAATTGCGGTTGCGCAACAAAAACCCCACTTTTCGAACCCAAGATTCCACCAAAAACCTAACACCACCAATCCTCACCCATCGATCGCTTCAAATAAAAGGAGCCGTGCACGCGGTGATGGTCAAATCCCAACCATCGTCTAATACCCCGCCAAAAACCACCTATAAGTATAAAGCAGAGCCCATCAACTACACTCCCTTGGGAGAAACATATGGTGTAATATTGGAAAAATTGCTTAAAGCAGGAGCCATTACCTTACCTCCTGTTAAACCTCACTCCGGGTTTGATTCCACTCGCGCCATACCTTCTTGGTACAAAGAAAATGACTTCTGTAACTTCCACCGCGTAAAGGGACACAGTCATGAGAACTGCAAGATGTTGAAAAACATAGTGCAGGAAATGGTTGATGCGGGGGATATAGCCCTCGATAATCCTAACGCCCCTGCTAACCGAAATTTGAAAATATTCAACAAACCATTCCCGAATCATTCTTCTAACAGTAATCTAAACCAAGATATTTTAGCCGAGGAGAGTGTTCATGAGATCCATGCAGTCTTCGATTCCCAGCCAAAAGCCTCTATCGAGAAAATTTTGAATCAAGCCTCTTCACTGACCCAGGGGCCCGAACCTCCTTCACCACCATCAAGCCAAAGCGAAATCATTCCTTTACCCATAAAGGAGTTAACTTCCTAGAGTTCTCTTCTAATAGATGAGTCTTCTTACACCACATCCCTACAAGATTGTGAGCGGATGTTATCTAACCTATCTATTTCCCAAACGTCCCCTTTTACCGCTCTTGCTGCACAAGAGGAAGGCTCGCCACTCCTTTTGTCATCTTTAGACGAGAAACCTCTTGCACCGACATCGCCAACTTCTTTAACCATGACGGATCCTCTCAAACATGCCCTCCTACCTATTAGTTCTTCATCGCCTAAATCTTTTCAGCGACCGGTTGACCTCTTAACACCTATTGATACAATGCCTCGTCTACCCCCTGCATCACACCCACAGTGGACCGGAATCACAACCCACCTTTCTTCCATACAAAAATTCCAATTCACACCTGAAGACTGTCATTCTCCAGAAGATAGATGAGTCCTATGGGAACGTTTGAGTACCCCCTATTCTACTCAAATGCAGATGACCGATCCAGACACCTCTACCATATACCCGAAGTGTTTACAGAAACTCAAAATGCCTATGTCCTCATCTTCACCCCCCGCATCTCTACCAAGTATCTCATCCACCTCTATTAGCCTAACCAAATCTTCCCCTACACTTGGGACCTCACCAATACCTGGGCCTAACACACCCACCTAAGCGGCTAGACTTATCCAAAATAAAGCCACCCCCACTTAGAAGACAAATTCAATCCATGCCTCTATCACAATTAAAACCATCATCGCCACGTCTACCTTCTATATTGGGGCCTCATCCCTCCACCTTGCATCAATATATCATACCTTCTGTGTTTTCTTTAAAACCACCCGCACCTTCCGCACCCATACAGAGATCTAAGGGTGTATCAACATTGTCACCCCACGTATCCTGTCCACCCATCAACCCTAAAAAATTTCATCATCAAAGGACTTGTTTGCCGTCACTCCTCTTTTGTCGCCATTGTCTCTGATACCATGTTATTTGAGCCTCATCATCTAACCAACTAAACGTAGCTCCTGCGCCAAAGAAACCACGTTTAGTTAAAACCACGTGTCAACACCCTTTGGCTAAACCACCACCCGTATGAACCAACCATGCCCGAACATTACCGAAACCTGCTCAATCAATACCCTCATCCTCCTCCGATTTTGACCCACTCAAAGGATGTTACGCCAAAATCCTTGCTATGTTGGTGGAGAATGCGACCATTTCTCTACCCCCACTTAGACCTTATGACCCATCTAAACCTTGACCTATAGGTTATGATGAGTCTAAAAATCTGCGCTTATCACCACACACCAGACATGATGTGGAGGATGATGCAAGCTTTAAAAGCCATCCTTCGTCAGTCACCTCTCTCGAGATAGAAAGATTAAGAAAGACAACTTACGAGGGAGAGACCTTTGGCTTCCATTCCCTCTCCTATACCACCCCGTCCCCGCCTCACCAATATCTATCATTATTACAACCCCACCTCTCGAAGACCATGATTTATCCCGACCATCTTCATCTCAGTCCACGAGATCAATATGATTAGTGCTACTATTCGAGCGTAGAAAAAACAACGAGAAAGAAAAAGAAAGCACACTCAAGTCCTCTCTCTTCTTTGTCCACCATCCCGATCACACCACCACCTAAAGTGGTTATTCGTGGACCCGCTTACCCCGCCTCTAATGGAGTTGCCCACCGAGCCATGATCAAACAACTTCACCAATCACCTCGTAAAATGACACTCGTATGATCTCATTCGACTTCAATCTCATCGACAAGCTCTCATTGAAATCCTTCAAGGGATCGAGGTCTTACCTAATGAAACCCTCGCCTGTTACCTCCATTCTAACACCTAATCATGTTGCTTCCTCACCAAACAACCTACCGCCCCAACCACTTATGTCTCTCGTACAACAAGTCGCGCAGATCGGTTTCTCAAGACGAAATTGTTGACTTTGGTACATGTAAGATCCCGACCCGCTCTTTTCATCTCACTTACATCCGGGACATTCGGTATGTCATGTTATGATCGACGGGGCGCTAGCCTAAACATCATCTCTTCAAAAGCCTTCCAACAAATGAATATCCCTTCTAGCTACATCTGTGCAACCCCATCATGTCATGGTCGCTTCAATGATGCTATTACCTCTACCTTAGGCACCGTGATCCTTAACATTCGTGGTAGACCACGTACTTTACCCGAAATCTTCTATGTCCTCAAGGAGAGTTCCAATACAATATATTGCTAGGGCGCCCTCGATCCGGGATATGGGATGCGTTCCCTCAACCTTACATAGATGCATAAAATTTGAGTACGAGGGGAAGTCTTACACCGTAAAAGCTGATCCTCCCCCCTTCAAAACCTGCAATATGTTATATCGCCCTAATGATGTGCTTGTACCAATCAAGACACCCATTCATCCAACCCAACCATCCACTTCAACCACACCTCTACCATTCACTTCAACAGCACCTACACCTTCAACCCAAGAAATCACCGTCGCAAAAACCACTTCCCTTCCCGCAGCTAACATCCCAACCGCAGACCCCTTAGTAGATGTTTTTCAACGCCTTACGCTGGGGGAGTATCGCCTATATAATGTTAGTTCTTTCCATACCCCACAGAGTACGGACAGAGGACATGCACATCCTACCTATGACCCGTCGTGTGGGGGAAGTAATCCTACGACCACCTCACCGCCGCACTAACCTAACATATGGGGGTGTCGACGCATCTTCGCTGCCCCTGAGCCTCCTCTTGGTGTGGTTCCCTTCCAATCCGATTTCCAATACTTGACAAATCATCATTTCGCCCTTACCTTCTTGACTCGCTGTGCTTGGAAAGGCTTTGGTTTTGGTCTTTATGAACAAGGCCGACATACAATCATTCCTGTAACTACTCGCAAGCACAATGATCGTAGTGGTCTCGGATTTCCAGGAACACTTACACCGAAGGAACCTCATGTCAGTTGTCTTCTGGAAGATGACAACGTCACCCCTACCGAACCATCATCACCCATTTTGCCTTCGTCACCCACAGAGTCGATAGATCCCGAATCTATCCCTCCTAACTTTTTTTTTTCATAAATGCTATCTTCCTAGGTCCTCTCACTTATCAACGCGATAATGAGGACCCTCTTCTATCCCCTTCGTATCCGCATACATGATCAAGAGGACTCACCTTCAATTAACGTTGTTGAGTGCCAGGATGATGACTCCATCCTCACTTACCTTGGTGCGGACGACTCTTATATTCAACGCGCCTTACCATCTGAAACTCAAACCATGTTGAACGAGTCTACTATAGAAATCAACATCCACATGGAGGAGGATCCTCACATTGTGAAGATCGGACAATCCCTTAGCGCATCAGAACAGGTCGCCTTTACTACCTTTCTCCGTACTCACAACCAAGCTTTCGCTTGGTCCTACGCTGACATGCCAGGAATTGATCCTGACATTGCTGTCCATAACATTACCCTGAAACCCGATTCCAAACCAATTAAACAGAAATTGAGAAAAATGCATCCACGCATTGCCCTCTTGGTCAAAGAGGAGCTTCAACGACTCCTTTCTATTTCCTTCATCCTACCTATTGACTATCCTCAATGGATTTCTAACATCGTACCTGTCACTAAAGTGACGGGGGACTTCTTGATATGCATAGATTTCCGGATCTTAACCTCGCTTGCCCTAAGGATGACTTCCCCCTACCTAGTATTGACCAACTTGTTGATCTCACTGCGGGCCATGAGATGCTCTCTCTCATGGATGGCTTTTCAGGATACAACCAAATTTTGGTCAGCCCCTACGATCAACATAAAACTACCTTCATAACTCCTCGGGAACCTTCGTTATCGTAATGCCATTTGGCCTTAAGAATGCTTTGGTGCAACCTATCGCTGGCTATGACCTACATTTTTCATGACATTATGCACACTATCCTCAAGATTACGTCGATGATCTTCTTGAAAATCTAAACATCGTAGTGAACATCTCGATGTTTTAACCATTATTTTTGATCGCCTGCTATAATATTCTCGTCCGCCTTTCAACCAAAGAAATGTGTCTTTGTGTCCTTTCGGGAAAACTTCTTGGCTTTATCGCTCTTTGCATGGCATTGAGGTCGACCCATCTAAAGTCAAAGCTATCCTAGAAATGCCCCCACCTACTAACCTCAAACAATTACGTAGTTTACAAGGTAAGCTCCAATCTATCCGGCGTTTCATCTCCCAACTCTCGGATCGATGTCAACCTTTTCATCACCTCCTTAAAAAAGACATTGACTTTCAATGGAGCGAAGAGTGCCACCAAGCCTTTGAGGCTCTCAAAGCTTATCTCTTGCAGCCACCCGTGCTTATCCCACCTCAGGATGACCGCCCTTTCTACCTTTACCTTTCCGCCACCGACCACGCTGTAGGGGCCATGCTTGCACATCGTGACTCCGAGAATCGCGAACAAGCCATTTATTATATAAGTCGTACTTTGGTGGACTATGAGACTAGGTATACACATGTAGAAAAGTTGTGCCTAGCCCTATCATTCGTGGCCACCAAACTCCGACACTACCTCCTGAATCACAAAACTTTCGTCATCACCAACACGGACCCCATCCATTATATGTATGCCAAACCCCATCTAAACCAACGCATCGCCCGATGGCTCATGCTCCTCGCCGACCTCGACCTTGAGTTTGTCCACCAGAAATCAATCAAAGGACAAACCATCGCAGATCAACTCGCGGAAGCCCCTCTACCCGGGGCACAATTTATTAATTTTAATTTCCCTGACGAACTCATCGCTACTCTTTCCCTCAGGGAGGAGTCGTATCCAATGACCCTCTTCTTCGATGGATCCAAATGCCAGCGTGGCGGAGGAGCCGGCGTTGTTCTCATTCCTCTCGACGCTGAGCCTATGCCTCTTTCCTTCCGACTCGATTTCCCCTGCACTAATAATACTACGGAATACGAGGCCCTTGTTCTGGGTCTCCAGGTTGCGTTACACTTAGGTGTCAAATCTATCAATATTTTCGGCGACTCTCAATTGGTAGTCAATCAAGTTATGGGCATCTACCAATGTAAAAATGAGGAACTTCAAAAGTACAAACGCTACGTGGATTCACTTCTAGCCTTATTTACTCACTATTCTATCCAAACCATTCCTCGCTCCACTAACAAATTTGCGGATACTATGGCTTGCTTAGCCTCGCAAATTCCAGCTTCATCAACTGACTCTGACATTTTCGTCTTGGTCCAACAACTCTTTGCCCCATCTTACTCAGCCTTGGTTGTTTGTATGATAAATAATGTGTCTACTAATTCGCAGGATACCTGGTATCACCAATTTCACGACTACCTTACAACCTCTGGTTCTCCCACCTACCCTTACTAGTACCGACAAACGCACTTTTCTTAAACACGTTTCTCGTTATGTCGCTGGGGGACTCCTTTATAAATGTGGTTTTGATGGCATCCTCCTTCGATGTCTAACCGGCGCGGAGGTCACCTATACCATCCAACAGGTCCATGACGGTATTTGTGGTGGACATTTTAGCCTCCTTGCCGTGGCTGCGAATCCTTCGCCTAGGTTATTATTGGCCTACTCTCAATAACGATTGCTACGAATATGTTAAGCGTTGTGTTATGTGTCAACAACATGCCAACCTTCAACATACTCCTAGCCACCCGCTACAGGTCACCCGAGATCTTTGGCCTTTCTCACAATGGGGTTTAGACCTTATTGGTGAGATTCATCCGTCCTCTTCGCAACGTCACCGATGGATAATCACAGCAACCAAATATTACACAAAATGGGTGGAGGCTATTCCACTCATTTCAACTAAAAAAGAAAAAATTGTAGAGTTCATTAACCACCACATTATCTCTGCCGCTTTGGTGTTCCTCATCACCCGATAATGTATAATGGAAAATATTTCAAAAATAGGTTGTTCATTGCAAGACCTTTGTGACAACTTTGGTATCAAACTTAGTTTCTCATCACCCTATTATCCACAAGCGAATGGACAAGCCGAATCTTCTAATAAAACCCTAACTAAAATTCTCATGAAAGTTGTCAATGAATCCGGAAGAAATTGCACGATCACATCCCCTTTATCCTCTCGGGCTTATCGTACTAGCATTCATACCTCCACCAATGCCACACCTTTTCTTTGGTATATGGTACCGAGGTCATCTTGCCTCTCGAAATACAAATACCCTCCCTCGTAATATCTCTTCAGATATTCTCACCAACGATGATTTCTACCAAGAGCGGTTAGCCCAATTGGAGCTTCTTGACGAGCGTCGTCTTACAGCTCTTGATCACCTTCAAATATATCAAAAACACATCAAGCGTGCTTATGATAAGCGACTTCATGAGCGTACCTTTAAGGTTGGTGATCTTGTCCTCAAAGAGAATCAACATGTAACCAAACTAGAAAAGAGAAAACGTGGAAAATTTGCTCCCAATTGGATTGGGCCTTACATAATCACTCACACTTATGGATCAGGCACTTATCGTTTAGCTTCGCTTAATGGTAAACCTGAGCCTGAACCCCTTAATGCCTTGCATCTTCGACCATTCTACTATTGAATTTAGTGTTATATCACTTCTTATCTACCTACCGCTCGTCCCTTGAGCTCATTTACCGTTACATACACTTTGTTTCCTACATCTTACAATCAAATCAAGCTCACATAGTTTGATTCCCACCTCCCCTTAACGATGCCTTCCCTTTTTAGTCTAGTCCATGACTTCAAAGTATTAAAATGACACATTCTTAATTATATGCTTATGGGATTTTCTTGAGTCAAACTTTCTACCAAACTAGATGCTTTACGCCAAAAGGACATCTGGCTCTCTAAATTATATATAGACTGCTCCCTCGAAGGACAGCTATATGCCAAACTATTGCTGCTATTATATATAGACTGCTCCCCCGAAGGACAACTATGCACTAAAATCACATCTGCTACTATAAATAGATCGCTCCTCAAGGACAAATATACACACAATCACCTTTTTATCGAAGCTTCTCGCATTGATCACTTCGTGAAGACCTCAAGAATAGTACGACCAATATCCTCAGTAGACTTCCCGCATCGATCGCTATATTCAAGAAAATAAAAGCCACATTCAAAAGAACTTTTGAGTCATGGACTTGTCTATTTAGGGTAGGTTCTCTTTCGTCGAACACTCACTTTGTAACAAGTTCTCCATACCTCAGCCTATACCATCCACCTCACCTCACCATTTGTTTAAACTCAAGGGACGTGACGTATATCCGATATATTGTGATCATACAACTCTTTTAACCTATCGACTTCTCGTCTATACACACATACCTAGGGGTTTAAGCTCATCCCGCATTAATATGTGGTTTTTTTAGCTCTTTTCAACTATGGAGTAAATTTTTCCTCTTTGACTCGTATCTAGGATTATGTGTTGATCTTAATCAGATATGGTTCCCTACCACTTGGGTAGGCTAACTTTCGCTTCACTTATACCTATTCCAAAATCACCAATTCATTACCAACACCAACAACATTACCCTACCAATATCAATATCAATATTTTTACCAACCAACAAATTGCCTAACCATACCTAAATTACTCCGAATTCACCTCTCCCTGGTCTTAAGGGAGAACTACATCGGTCTGAGGCCCCTCCTTGCTTTGTGCAATGGGCTATGTAGGCAGCACTTCGGAGACATGGGGTCTCCCAAGGTTAGCTCGACCATCTCCTACCATAACCTATCATGTGTGATAAATATAAATATTTTTTGTGTATTTCTATTTTAATCACATTCCTCTTTATCCTTTTTCAAAACACCGAAAGTCAAAACACAAACATTCTTATTATTATCGTAACTCAAATCAACATACATATTCAGTTTTATTTAGATGTTAAACAAACACATCTTCTCTATCATCGACACACAAAGTCGGCATCCTTATTTATTCTTATACCTCGATAACATTTATTTAGACCCTCACGCCTCATCCCGAACCACGTGATGATCGTGATCGCCGACGTATCTCGCCAGCCTCTCTGTCCTCAAAGGTACCATGGCTATTGGTACCGCCCACTGATCTGCCAATCTCTCCTGTAACATGTTAATATGCTCCCTCACATGGAGGTATCTCACCTCTAGTCCCTCCGCTCATGACTCCGCAACCGCTAACAATCCTCTTGCCTCATTCACCTGTGTTTGGAGCTGATGAACTAATCTCTGTAGACGATCTCTCTCCGCTGTAATCATAGCTATGTCAGGACGATCACATACACCTCGTAGCTTCTCTACCCACCATAATCTATAGGCCTCTGTCGCTCCTACATCCATTACCCTACGATTGGCTGCTATCTCCTCTGGCCCTTCTGGAGGTGTTGGCCGGGGAGGTGAGAATGCTCCCTCGGCATCGATCCTCATATATGGTCTATAAGCCAAGGGTATATCCTACACAAATCCAAATTGTCACTACACATGATCTAGAGGAATCCTCTCATACTCACCTAGCTTGTGCCCCGCGATCCACCTCAATCGCTCTACACCCCTCAACTCCTCCGCTATATTCTCTGTTACCATATAGTTCCCATACGGCCTCCAACAGATATCTGCCATCGTCACCATCTCCCATACCTGCCTATAATACTCAATGTCACCTGTCACGGCCTGGGATCTTGCCTCTTGTTCTATCTGGACCCATCGTCTGAATCCCAACCTCTGCACTCCGGTCCTCCCGATCGATGGGTCGGCCTATTGGTCGCACACAAACAATGTGCTCATAGGCCCAACAATGTAATAAAAATGAACAATCCAGTGTCGCCCTGTGATTTCGTCTACACGCCCATAAACCCTTGTATAGCTCCGCCAAATATGCAGGTGCCCATGCAAAAGTCACGTTCCTTTCTATCATCTCCCAAATAACACACATCAATTCTTTTGGAAATATTCCCCCATCCGCCCTCGGCAATGCATAATATCCTACCGCTATCATTAATATCACTGCTAACCTTGTTTCCTCAGGGTGTGCTGCATACATTATACCATACGTGAATGTCAAACCTCGCTGTGTCAAATCTCTTGCATATGGACCAAATAATGCTGTTATTGCTCCCCGTGCCGTGCTAGGTAAAGCCTGATATACTGGTCTTCCTGTAATTGGGAGTCTCAAAATACGGAACACATCTTCCAATGTCACTGTCATCTCCCTTGTTGGCAGATAGAAGGTATTCCTGTCTGGATTCCATATCTCAATCAATGCCTGTAACATAGCATGGTTACGTGTGAATCGTGAATAATAGTGGATTCCACTTAACCCCAAATGATTTATCAATGTCCATTCAGCTGGTGTTACATCCACTCGGATTCGTGACAACAGCACTGGCACAGTATCGTTCATCTTGAACCCTGCCTCCGCCTGCACACATCAAAACGACACACAACCAATCAATAACTCAAATTCCCAAGGGTTCTTTCTCACATTCTAGAAATTCCTCAGAGAATCAAGATTGGTTTTAGATAACCGATCGGTTCCACAACTAATACCTGTTATCTTAAGATGACATCGGCCAATATCGACTTTACACACCCCGCCTAAAAACACCACCTATGACAATAATTTGATCGTTTATCCCTCTCTGTACATACAAACATACCCGACACTCCTAACTACCTTCCCCATCACATTCACCCTATCCCGAATCATTGCCTATCACCTTTTCTTTCTCATCTCTATCTACTTAATCTCCATCATACTATTCACACAACATGCAAGAATCAAATTACAACCACGACGTTTACCTCTTGGGGCTGCAGCAGCACTGAGATGGCACTTATTGTCCTTCTCGTCCCCCCGCCATTGGATGCTTCTCCTTGTTTTACCATGTTCACCACCCTCTTCAAATCTAATTTATTGTTTTGCCTTTCAATCTCAGATCACATTGATTTTCCCAGTCTCTTTTCTCCTTATCACTCAATTCTCTCATGTAATTACTTGTCTCAGGCAGTCAAAAAGTGTCGCATTCACGTATTTAACTTCTTGCATGGCTCTCAAAATAAGAACTTCAGTTGCCACCCCCACTTTTCTATTTTTAGAAAAGCTCCTTTTCTAAAGATAACCGGTATCGGTTATCTAACCGATATCGGTCTACTTAATACCGACATCGGTTATTTAACCGACATCGGTCATATACCTACCTTTTTTAAAAAACATAGTTCTTTTCTTTATTTTCTACCTAATTTTTTGTGGCGCCATCCCTTTTTCCTGCATAACAACACCATTATCTATAATCATACATTAAATCCACATCTCATTACAATTTCATCAACATCATCTATCTACATTACAAAAACACACAAGCCATCAACTAACGATATCAAAAGCTATCAATCTATACACCATTTGGATCCAACTTAATAACTACATACATTCAATTTCACTAAACCAAATACAAAACATACAACATTTCATAATACAACATGTCAATTAAACTCATCGTTTATATATACATACATACATCCCATCAACAAAAGACATCAACATCATTAATATATAACACCATGTAAATCAAACTCATCATACATTAAATATCACAAACCATTTTCAAAACACTTAAAACATTTTTACGCACAACATGTGGGTCAAATCATCATATCTATATATATACAAAGTTTCAAATATATAATGTGCCCTGCATCGGGGCCTCTGTGATCTCATAATACAACAAAGCCAGCACGCAGGCCGCAATAACTGTCAATAATCTCGACTCGGCTCATAGGCCGGTCTTTCATATCAAAAACATACTCGGCTCAGCAGCCGTATCAACCGCATAACCCGTACTCACTCACTGCAGCTAGTATATACAATAAATGAATGAATGAATAAATGAATACATAATATCTAGGCACGCAGGCCTCTATAAACATAGCCGGTTCGCAGACCGGTGCCCATATCCAATGAACCAATACAAAAATATGCAGGGACCCCTCAGCTCTCTCCACCGCCCTCTACCTGTCTGCCTGCTGGTCCCTGTGCTGCCTCTCGCCTCCTGCCTGTCACAGACCCACCGGCTGTGGCTGCACCTCCCTGAGATCTCTGGCTCCGAGAGGTCTCTGCTCTATGTGCCACATATGGCTGATAATCAGCCCCGGTACCATCAAGAATATCCTGATAGTACCAGGCCTCCGCTCTAGCCTCCATATAACGATCTCGAGCCACCGTAGGTGCTGGGGCTGGTCCCCTGACACCTAATACCAAAGTCCCCCTGTGCTCTGCTCGGTGCCACCGGTGGTGCTCAGGTGGCTAGGCGGTACTGACTCGTGCTTGCAATGCCGCCGGGTGGTGCTCGTGCTCGTGTGCTCGTGTACTGAGCCTCGGCTAGCCGCCTTCTCGTAAGACACCTATCTATGCCTGTGCAGCAGCAAGCTGCCCCTGTAATAGCTGTATCTGGCCCCTGAGCTGATCCCTCTCTGCTATCACCGCTGCCAAGTCTGGCTGTGCGGGTTGTGCTCTCCTCGCAGCTCTCTCTCCGGCCCACCAAACCAAAAATGCTCCTGTGCAGCCGGCATCATCTACGGTATCATCTGCCGGCCTCTCAGCAACCCAATCTGGGTCCACGGGCTGTGGTGCAGGCAGTGGAGCCTCTACATCATCCCTCCGGTACTGAGGGAAGCGAGGTGGCTCATCCTGTCGTAGCCCCATCTGCCTGCGTACCCTCTCCAGGGGTATCCTCTCATACTCCCCGGCCTCCGTCCCGCAATCCAAAACGTATACTGGATCCATCTTAGCTATGATCGGGCTCCTCCACGGGGTGATGACTCAAACCCAAGGCCATAACCAACCAATTTGGCCCAACACAAGGCCTCACCCTAACCATTTTGGCCTGACCCAAGGCCGCAACCCAACAATTTGGCCCGACCCAAGGCCTCACCCCAACCATTTGGCCCAACCCAAGGCCACAACCCAACAACTTGGCCCGACCCACGGCCCTCACTCATCAATCAGCCCGACCCAAGGCCGTACCACTTAAATACCTTGCCCAACATCAACAACATACACTTTTCTCCACCCATCATGTAACTTTTGTTCACTCGAGCTCACGTATTCATGTTTTAGCATGATTAGGGTCCTTGACTTGATCTGTCGACCAACTTTGCCTAGACTTAGACCGTGACGTTTATCTCAACCAAACCAACGATTTGGTACTGCCAAACATGCCCAAACGTTCCTTTACCTTACCCGTTATATATCCTGGAGCTACTTCCTATGCCTTGGATACCGTGATTATATCACCCTTGTTTGGATAAACTATCGACCTTTGCCTATGCATTGCTGGTTTGCTCACAAATCATGTACCCTAGTCGCACTAATACATTTCCACATGCGTCTGCTTCTTTGGACCTACCTCACCACCTCACCATCATCTCCACACCATTTACCCTTTATCAACCCTATCCCTGATTTCACGCTATCTCAATCTGTGATAGATTTGAGGGGGATTACCTATACCCTTAACAGGGGAAACCACTTCATATTATTGTTCATGCAGCTTTACAAAACAAACTACACGACAATAAGGGGCTAATGTAGACACCAAATTTGTGTCTTACGACCCCTTGTGACCCGCATCTCATTTCGCAACCTAACCTCACCACCTAAACCTTACACAATTATTTATTAATTATCTTATAATTAATAAATCCACATCGCCTTACCTGCCACCTCATTTTGCCACCTCATCATGACCTAGGCCTAACCCTAAACTAATCTAATTAAGACCTATAACTTGGTCTACATCCACACCCATGACTAATGACCCCTTTCTCGCACCCAAACCGACCTTCTAGTCACTTGACCAAGCCCGCAACTAATCCCTCGGAGAAAAGGAGGGAAAGTTGGCTATTTTACTAAAAATAGCCCACTTTGACCTGACCGATACCGGTTCCTACTCGACCGCCGTCGGTTACGTAACCGCCATCGGTTCCCTATAAATGGGCTCCCCTAACTAGAAACAAAGGTCGAAGGATTTTGGATCAATCGGATCATCAGAAGCGATCGAGAGAATCCGGATTTTACTTGGCCAAGCAGAGACAAGTGAAGAAACAAGAAGAGTTTACAGAGAAGGAGATCAAGCCCAAGACTGCAACTGAATAACCAGAGCCCTGTGATACTCAGCTGATCATCGTGAGGGAAGATATCTCATCTTCTGATCGTCAGGACATCCTATCTGAGTTCTGCCTTTGTCATCACAGTTCTTGGACCTGCATTCTCGTCAATAACCAGTAAGTAATATCTTGCATGTTCTCTTCGATAACATTTCTTAGACTTTTGAATCACAGCCGTTATAAATCTATTCCCAGATCTACCACCCAGCAACACATTATATCTAACTATCATTCATTTACCTCTCATCACCCCATTACCTAATCCCACTCATTTATTAGCCTTACAAACAACACAACCACCCTACAACCAACCCTCACCAAAAGTCCCCCTACTGATATCGGTTAGAAGAAACCGGTATCGGTTATTGTGACTCAAAACCAGAAACCAGCCTTTCCCCTACCTGTTTCAACGAAGCAATTAAATTGTTATTTTACAATATTTCGTGTTAATTCATATTAGCAGGGGAACTGACCACCTTCGAAAGGAAGTTTTATATTTCCTGGGCCCAAGGTAGTTCCCTCATTTATTGTCTAATCAAAATCTTGTGGTCTTGTATTCTTATTTGCAGGTAGTCCTTCCAAGACAAAAAGGAGTTCTTCGCAATCAACCTGATCTCTCTCTACGGTACGCGCACACCATCTCGACATTCAACAGGTATTCCTCCTAGCCCTAACCCTTATCTGTTTCTAAAAGGAATGAAAGGATAGAAGCAACTCTATTCCCAAAAGCTGAAACATTCCGAGCGAAACACACGTGTCCCCCTAGGGGAAAACTTTACCCTAGAATTCCACCCAGCCATATCTTGAGTTCTATAAGGAGTTAGGAGGACTTATTTATATCACCGGAAAGGTGAGAAAATTTCCTATCCATTAAGAATGGTTTAGGGAAATTTTGGAAGCTTTAATGATGAGAAAAATATTGTTGAAACTTAGAGACTGTTAGAAAGTGGGTATGGGGGTAAATTACTCCCTGAACCTTACTAAAACACCTAACCCTAAAGTTTAAACCTTGTGAACTAGATATTAGTTAATGAATGAAAACATATGTTATAATATATTGGTTTGGTTATGGAACCTTTTAGTGAAAACTGATGTCTTGCAACTTGGTTATAGACACTTAAAAAAAAAAATTATCCCCTAATTTTCTAGCTAACCCTAGGTTATTTCTTAGGTCTCAAGTGGTTGTTTAATCGGGCACTACACCTGATCACAAAATTGTGTTACGTTGATGTGGCTAAGATTGGTGTTGGGTGATATTATAATACATATATTTGATAGAAGTAGGAGGAATGATTCCATGGAATTCATATTTGAGTGCGGACTTGTTTGACCTTTCTACGAGCTTCTTTGACTTTCTCATAGATTTGTTAGGTTTTTTAGCCATTACAAATTTTAAAGGAAGAACAAAGGAAACACGTAAAATGGTGTTGGGTCTTAGTTTCGGACCACTATAACTACAAGAAAAATATGTCTCTTTATTTATTATTATTTTTTAAATAAAAATGACCGATTTCGGGTTACAAATTGTTTACAAAGTGATAATATGAGATCAAAATAAAAATATAAATTGTGCCAAAATGCTATGGGTTCATGCATGAATTGAGCCAAAATGCTTTGAACTCGGATTAGAAATCGAGCTACTAGGCTAGACTTGGTGCAAATAGAGAATCGAGTCAAGTTTAGTTTGCAAACCGAAACTCGAGATTGTTTATGTAGGCTTGAAATAATATATTATTGGCCATTAATTTTTTTATATTATTCCCTTTCTGAACAATAGTGAATGGATGGTCTGTGCATGATGGAAATAACCTCTTGTTCATTCCTTTACTGCGTGAGATATGAATTATGGTCTACGTGGCCTTCAATCTTGGCGTGGACTATTTGACTGGGTAAAGCGTGATAGCTGATTTTATTTGGCTTGCATATACTTTTATTTAGCAATGTGTGGCCTTTATTCTCCTTTGGCGTGGAAGTTCTACATTTTCCTTGGACTCAAGTGGGAGATTTGATTCTGTGATGGAGATTTCCTCCTATTTTTCTTGCATATGAATGGGGATTTCTTATTCTTCACCCCTTTTATGGAATTTTTCTACCTCTGCGTGGTTTTTATTGCCATCTTCCAAAGCATGGACCATTCTCTTTGGCCTATGGTGGCTTTTGTTCCAAGACATATGTGTTTTATTCTTTACCAATGCGGGGTGGATCTCCTTTACTAATGCATGTTTTTATTTGATTGGTGCGTTCCCTTTTTCCTCCATTAGCTTTGGTGTGCATGGATAAATATTATTCTAATCAATGCATGGAAAGTTCAAACATCTCCCTTGCATTGTGAATTTCCTTTACCCGATAACCGGGAGTGTGTGGCTTTAGCTTGGTGAATGTGTCGGCTCTCCTCTTTTTTTTTCTTGATAACTATTTTTTCCTTATGCTACCTGGTGAATGCATTTCCTTCTTCCCGTTAATAACCAATTCTAAATATTTTAACCAATTCCTAATTTCTTCGGGTAGTGGACATTAATTACTAGAAGAATAATGGGAGATTTCAACCATTTTCCAATGAAAATGGCAAAGTGGGCTGAAATTCCCCTCCATTTCTCCACATGGGGAAATGGGAGATATTTTTCCATTTGACATCCAGTTGGGTTGAAATTAACAAGGTAATTTCCCACAAGTGAGGGAAAATGAAAAATTTTCAGAAAGGGAAAAATGGAAGCGGAGAGCCAATTTGACATTCATGGCAATTGGAAGCGGAATTATAATTGCCCATGGCAATGGGAAAAATGAGAAAAGTTCTTCCAAATTTGTCAAACAAATTTTATGAGGATTAAATTAATATTTATTAATTAAACACCCTAAATTTAATAAAATTAATTTTATTAAATAAAAGGTAAAATATTAATTAAACATTAATTATTTAATTAAAACATGATTTACGACATAACAGAGGAACTCTCGATCGAAAATAATGAAATGAAGGTCAAAATGATAAGACAAACAAAACAATCACAATAAAGGTGATAAACCATAAGAAAGGAAACTACCATAAAAAATTAAATTTTCATGTTCTAATTTTGTGAAGACAAAATTAGTTGATAACAAAAACTAATTTCTTTTGTGTCACTTCAATATCACTAACCCTCATTGTTTATCATTGTAGGTCGCTAAAGGATCACCGATTTTTCATGTAACCTACAAAATAGATGATATATTGAAAAACTCCTAAACTACATAAAATCTTAAAAATAAATATGCAAATGCAGAGTTAGACTGACCCCAACGGTTACTGACATAGTGAACTTATGATCTCGAGAACTCCACTACATCTCAAACTTCATGTAGTTCTATGTGCTTGTGTGTGCAAGAGTTCTCCTAGGTAGCCCCAGCACCGATGATGCCAAGATAGTGGGATGTAGATAGATAGAATGCAAATGTGTGGGATGGAATTCATAAACTTCCACTTCCTATGTAGTGTGTGTAGAGTAGTAAGACAAAAAAACAATCCATTTGATAGTATGCTTTGATAAGATTTTCCCTCAATTTCCCACCATTATAATGGTATGTATGTTATGTTTATATGGGGATATTTTACTTGAATTTTGACACTAGTGACACAACATACCAACTAAGACCTCAGGATAGGAGTAATAAAACCAAAATGGCTAACCAAAAATGTCCTAAATGTGAACAATAACAAAGAGGATACAAGCACCCATGTTGGACAGAGCGCGCCAAGGCGTTGGTGTCCAATCACAGGAACTAACGTCCTAAGACAAGTGATAATAAATGTGAGAAGATTGATGAATAGGGATCCATGTGACTGACCAAAATCAAAAGTGCGAAGTGATAGATGTGAGAGATAAAAACAATAGAAATAATCAAAGCAAGCAGATGGACTAGGAAGTGTGTCACCAGTGAATAATCTTCTTAGTCAAGATCCATACATAAAACAAAATACTTGGTGGTGTAGTAAAATAGTATTATGTGCATGATTTTGTGTCTACATTCCCCCACCCTTTATGCTATTTGAATGAAATTCAAGTAGTGTAAACGAAGTAAGGAACATATCCGTGAGAAGCCATGTTGCAAAAGTATGTGTAAAATAATAACATATAGCATGATGAACCATGGATCAGCATGTCAATCCATGTGGCATAAATTGAGATATCGAACTATTATAAAGGAGTACTTGGAAAAATTGATGATTTTGATTTTGGAGAATTTGGCAATTTTGAATTGTTGCCGATGGAGATTTGAAGGAGTAGGGAGTGATCAATTCCCAACCTAATTTTGTATGTTTAAAAAAATTGAAGGATTTGGTCATCTTTTTGCCAAAGAGAGGGTGTTAGGAAGAGAGGTCTAGTTTTATCATCCAACTATGACTACATCCTTACAAGGTCCAAATCGTTGTAGATGGCTAGATACCAAAATTTGTTCAATTTCGATCCATGATTGAATAACCCATATAAGAGTAGTATAGGAAAGGAAATGATGTGTCATTTCCCCTACTCCATGGGTGCCGCAAATGATATATGGATACCATGTTAGGACATTTCAAATCCATGTAAAAATGATTTCCCATGTTAGGTCATCTGGGAAAGATAGTGAGCTGATGTAAATCTCAAGTTAGCTCTTCCGGGAAATATAATGAAATTATGCTATGTCTTGATTGATTTAATTGATTTGAATATTGAATGATTGTTTTGAAATTGAATGTATGTGATAGATTACTCGTGATGATATTTTTTTGTGTTTCCCTAGATTAGGTCATTAGGGGGAATAGATAGAAAGTATTAGAAAATGTAGAATGTTTTATGAGACTATTTTTACCTTCACTTGAATAGTGTGATATAAATTTTTGATAATGATGTGTAAATAGTGTCTAGTGATCTCATAATATTTTGAGGGTCATCATAAGGTGATCCCCATTTTTTCCTCCCTTTCGACAAAAGGGGTAGTAGCAAGCACGAGCGTTGAGCCAAAAGAAAAATGTAGTATAGTAGATGTCGCAAGATTGTGTGTACCTCGAGTTGAAAATGTTTCAGATTAGAATATAGTGTTATAGAATGTGTTCATTACAATTATAGGATAAATTTTGAAGTGAATGACGTAGATGGGGAGTAAAATAGAGTAGAAGAGATCAAGATCAAGATATGAGAGAAACCACGAGTCATGTATTAGTTGAAAAGTGAGTGTGAATAGTAACTATAATAAATGTAATATTAGGAGTTATTATATATAGTAATAAGTAAAGGTGAATAGTAATGTCATTTGAAATGTGACTCAGTGATAAATGGAGCTCTGAGCTTATGAGGATGCTACAAGTTAGAGCACCGAGATTTAATCGATTCAAGATGGTGGCGGTGGCCATGGCATCACTGCATTTACGATGAGCTAGTGAATACGAGTATTGTCAAAAAAATGTGTTGAAATTAGTTTGATTTTTACAAATTTTGAGTTTTTGAATTTTTGGGTATTTCGACTGGGTGAGAGTAGCGAGGCATTTACATCCTTTTGGATGTGAGCACTTAGTTCCGGCACTTTGGTGACTTGATCCTAGGCACCCGTGTCCTACTCCTGGGCATTGGTGACCCATGAAGTTGTTTTGACCACAAAGTGTGAAATATATGGAATTTGATGACTTTTTTTAGTATGAATGAGTGTATTTACATGTATACAAAGTGTTAATGTTGTGATTTTTTTGATTTTTATGTTGTGTAGAGGAATATTAATTTGACAGGGTTACGTGGAGGTTGACACTTGAGTAAATTGTTGACATTGGGATCATCTCGACACATAGTGGGACATACTAGACCATGTTGACATGTGGAACATAACGAGATTGGGGGAGGTACCCCATAATATGCCTATGATTACTACATTTTGCGAGTGATGGTGTGTAAATACTTGTATCTTTTGGTTACCTACCGAGAGATGACTGTGACCCTAGAGAATGTATATTGCATATTACGATTACTAGTTGTGGGTGAGAGAGTATAGGTGATGGCCGTAGTGAATTTTTAGAGGTAAATGAGGGTTGCTTTAGATGGTACTTTATAGAACATGGGTACAAACATAGACCCATATTAGCCTAGATGCCATACGAGATCGGGTTTTCCACGATTGCGGTTTAATGTAGTTGTGATTACTTCATCATGGTAGTAGAGGATGGTGGTGTGGGAATATTGTATGAGATGAATGATACTTGTCAACATATAGAGGATCATGGGATGAGGTTTACATGGTCACAATGTGTATTGACGCATTTTTATGGATACCTATATAGGTTTACATAGGGGTACCATGGTGGTGGGCTTGGAGCCACCACATTACTACATGCATGGTCCTAAGAGCATATTGATATATTGAGGCCACTCGGTGGACCACATGTAGAATGGGAAATGCCAGATATATTTTCTATGAAATGGGTAGGTTCTCAAAGAAGGAGGATGGACAAAAATACTTATAGATTGATGTTTGATCACATGGGCCCAAAGTCCATTATATAGAGGCCATATTGAGACTATTGTGGATGGAAAGAGGATGGTGTAGAGCTATGATGTATTCAATGTAGGATGTGGTTGGAGGATCGGTTCCCGGGGGAAGATGAGATATTTTAGGAAGAGCATGTGCCTCAATAGTTTGGTATGTCTCAAGATGTACCAATAGAACCATATGTATGGTTATAATCTACTAGAGCACCAAGGCAGCTAGGGACAAAGCCGGACTTGACAGGGCATATTTATTACACCTAGGCTTAGATGAGGTGGATGTAGCCATAGAGCAGCTATAGGTGGATGATGCAGAGAGTACCCGCATATAGCATGTGGAGGGAATCACATCAATGAGTGCTATTGTTTCTAGTTATCGTAGATGTGACGGGTGCCCCACCAATTGGAGGAGAAGAGGAGAAGGTACATGCCCCGATGGCGATGGCATAACG
The DNA here is from genome assembly GCA_018340775.1 of Taxus wallichiana var. yunnanensis. Taxonomy (NCBI): domain Eukaryota; kingdom Viridiplantae; phylum Streptophyta; class Pinopsida; order Cupressales; family Taxaceae; genus Taxus; species Taxus wallichiana. The sequence goes on from CM031238.1 coordinate 540,042,699, forward strand.
ACAACACTAGTGGAATGTAAGTATTGTTTGTTGTTAGTTATTGATTGTCACTTAGTTTTTGTATGTTTGTAATCGCATGTGCTAACTAATGTTGTATTGAATGGTTATAGGTGATACCTATTGGTTCTTGATTTTTGATTCATTGATATGCATGTTGATGCGAGAATGTGCCTCCAGATGTGCTTGTGGGAGGTAGGATGCTAGAGTGAGTAGATGTTATTACAAGTGAGCATGCCCATTTGTTCAAGCCAATGGTGATAGAGGCACTTATTATATTGTATTGATGAGTGAGTGTGATGAGGCATGGGAGGAGACTCAACAAGATAGGGAGGTTATAGGAGGAGGATCCCTAGTGCAGGATGTGTTCATGAAGTATGTAAAGCTATAGAGCTGATTTACAGAGCATTCAATCTAGGTGGCATTACTACGGAGGAAGGTGGAGATATATATGGGCCGTGACCAGGTGATGTAGATCTAGTGTCCAAGCATCTAGTTCTAGAACTACCATAGTTGTATATAACGATACTGATGATGAGATATGATGTATATGTATGTAGGGGCTTACCCCCCAACAATATTATGATGTTTTGACGATATATATATGGATGATTAATATTATTGTGTTGTGGAGATGTTTTATTTATATGTAATGTGATATTTGTTGTTCATATATGTTGGTATTTTGATGATTTATTTACATTGTTTGAATGATGATGTGTGATAGGTATTGCATAAATGATTATGCTATTTTAATGATGTAGATAGGAAGTAGATGATGAATTTTTGAAATTTGGATTATATGTATAAATGAGGATAGATAATATGTGATAGTAATAGATGTAAGTAGATAAAATGGATGATAGATTATGTATGTAAACATGTGTGCGTATAATGAGGGGGAAGAATATCAATGCCCCCTAGTGTATGTGTAGAAAAGATGAGGTTCATTTATGTAAGACCCCTCAAAAATGAAAAATGAACCATAAAACAAGAGTGTGTCATCAACAAATAGTTTTATATTGTATGCTAGATAGATAGATCAAAAGCATGTAGCACAAAGATGAAGTGAGGTTCTTATTGAAATAGATACCTCAACAATCATATAATAACCATGATAGCATGAGTGTGTCATTGGGTGATGAGGTGAGAAAAATCACCTACCAAAGATGCAGAGGCTTATGAGGAGTGGTGGAAGCATGTGAAGTGATAACAACATTATGGTAATATCAAAACTTAATGTCGATGATATGGTGATAATGATGGGAGATGTAGCAAGAGGGGAAGCATAGATGGCAACAAATTAGGAAGACAATGTGAAGTAGTAGTACTTTGAGGTGGATGAGATGATGTGATGATCAATGCGTGAGGTGGAGGTCATGGATGAATAATGATCTTAAGATATGGAAGAATGACGACCTTAGAAGTGGGTGGAGGAGACAAGTGAACTAAAGTGGAAGCACACTTATGTAGAATTGGAGAAAGATACCACTCATGAGAGCGAGAGCCAAAGGAAATGACACCCTTTTCTTCTAATTTTTGTAACTTGTCATGAAGGGTTAAATAGTCATCATCACTATGGCCATTGATGCAGTGGAAATTACAAAAAGGGAAATTTAACTGCAATGAAAGCGATGAGGAAGATGATGCTGATTTGAGGGTAAGAGAATTAAAAATTTATAAAGAAAATCATGCAGCACATCATGAGGCTTAGCAACATGTGAGAAATTTAATGGTTTGTGAGTGGGATATGGAGAAGACTTAGGTGGAGAGCTACACAAAGGAAGAAATGGAGAACGCTTATGTGGTGGAGATTACGAACATGCTTACAAGGTGGAGGAGATGGAGACCTTGAGGGACACTTGATAAATGGAATACGATAAGAAGAAGCAAATAATGTATTAGAATAATAAATATAAGGAGGATCTATAACATCTTTAGAAATTAAAACTTGTTCTAGATCAATAACCTTATAACATAAAAGTGGAAATGACTCACGTGTATCATAATGTAATTGTTCTTTAAATGCAAGAATCAAGCCAAAAAAATAAATAATTTTCTTTTGTATATCAATGGGATGAACGAATAATTGATGCATGCAAGAATTGAAGCGTAAAATGTAATATAAAATAAGTTCTTTCTTTCCATAATGCAAGTTAGGTAAGTAATCATGTTTGACTCTAGGATCATTTTAAGCATAAAGTGTCTAAGAAAAACATCTTCCATGTCACAATATGTACTAATAGATCCAAAATGAAAATAAGTGTACCATTGAAGAGAATCATAAAAATACTACGATGAAAATATTTTAGTAACAATCGATTACTTGAATAGGAATGCATAGATAAATGATAATACTTAAGATACAAGTACGGATTGCTAGTGCCATCGAAACATGAAAATGTAGGCATGATAAAATACTTAGGAAATGATGAATTGTGATTTTTCTTTGGAATATGATTTCCATGAATATATTTATTATCAATAGAATCATAGTAGGCTTTGATTTCAAGAGTGAGAGAGTGAACCTAAGATTACAACTAGCCAACAACATACATGAGTGATAAAATGTCATGTGAATGAATCATAGAAGATGTGAGAGGAGTATTGAGAGGTTGCAATTTTTCATTATGAGTGATCATGGGTACATGAGAATAAGAATTAGAAGATGAAGATGCGATGTGCACACTAGATGTAGAGACAAAAGAAATAAGAGGAGGTATTCTAGTAGGAATAAAATAAGTAACATGAATATCATCAGAAATGTGAGAAGTAGAAGAAACCAATGTGAGAGGTGAACTAATAAGAGTGGTAGAGTCATCATGAATTCCATCATAAAAACCTCAAAAATAGATGAAATCGGAATGAAAAATTCACATTCACCATTCTTAAGAGAAGTATAATCTTCACTAACATGTTCATGCTCAAAAATATAATCAGTATCAGATTAAGTTTCACATGCAAGTATTTCATCAAGTAATTCATCAACATTTAGAGAAGTAGGAGAAGCACAACCATAAGATATATCTTTATAATTGGTATAAACATCTTCAGAAAGAAAATAAACATGAGAGATAAATTTACATTCATCCTGACTAGTATGAGAAACATCATCATGTGCATGTACAGCTTTCATCATTTTAAGTATCATGATTTTTATAGTAGCAAAATCAAGACCAAGCATATAATCGATAATAACATCATTAAGAGTTTCAAAAATAAATAAAAGGTGGAGTAGCATTGGTGACTATAGAATAACAAGGATTAAATATAGAAAATTTTTGGTCCTTAGACACATTATTGATGAAGAGTGGGAAAAACTAGTAGGAACCTTGTGTTCAATAACATCAAGTAATCTTTAAAAATTGTTATCAAATTGAAATTATGATAAAGAGTGCTAAGTTCAGCCTCAAAAACATCATCATAGATATGGTTGAAATTAATATGATGAAAATATGGCCTAGGAGAGAAAGATTTACTTTTAGCCATTAGGGTTTTGTGGATCCTAGGGAAAGGATTTATAAGAGAGGGGTTCACCAAATGATTTAATAAAATCTAAATATTAAATCTAAATTCAGAGTCACTACGATAATATACAATAGAATAAAAATGTTAGGCACTCTAAAAATGCAACCGTGTAAGCAAATGAGAGAGATAGGGAACTTATCTAATTTTTCTCTTATCCCGAAGATGTACAAAGCTAGAAAAATGATGAAACATGAGGTTAAAGTGTTACTGAACCTAGCCTAGAAAATTATAGAACTGTCATAAATGTTGGGAATAGGGATCCTTGAGTGGGTCAAGGGTGCCTAGGTCTTGTGTACCTTGTGTGGGTTCCCATGACTATGAAAATGCTCAAAAATAGATTTTTTTTGTGTCACTTCAATATCGCTAACCCTTGTTTCTTGTCACCTTTAGGTCACTGGAGGATCATTGAGTTCTCATGTAACCTGAAAAATAAATGATATCCTGCAAAATCCACAGACTTCATCAAATCCTAAAAAAGAAGATGTAAATGGGGAGTCAAACTGACCTCGATGATCACCCAACAGAGTGAACTTAGGATCCAGGTGTTGCACTACATCTCAGAATCCATGAACTTATGTGTGTAATAATTATCCTAGGTTTCCCTCATGCCGATAATGCCAAGATAATGAGTTGTATCTAGATAGAATGAAATGTTTGGGGTGGAATTTAGAAAATTCCCCTTCCTATGCAATGTATGCAGAGTAATAAGCCTAAAATTCAGCCCCTTTGATAGTATGTAGATAAGTTTTTCCCTTAGAATTTCTTGCCATTATAATGGCATGTTTGTTGTGTTTATATAGTGATATTTTGCTTTAATTTAGACATTAGTGACATGAAATTCCAGCTAGGACCTTTGGATATGAGTAATAAAACCAAAAAAGGCCCACCACAAATGTCAAAAATGTGAACAAGAACAAAGAGGACATAATCTCCTAGGTTGGAAAAGAGTGCCTAGGTGCGCTATTGTCTTGAGACAGTGAAAAAAAATGTGAGAAGACTGACAGATATGGATCCCTATGACCTGAACAGAAATGGGTTGCAAAAGTGATTGATGTGAGAGATAAAATCAATATAAACAATCAAAGCAAGGATATGGAATAGGAAGTGTGTAACCATTGAATAATCTTCTTACTTGTGATCCATACATAAAACAACATACTTGGTAGTATAGTAAAATAGTAGTATGTGCGTGATTTTGTGTCTACAACTAGTGGAAGCTAAATTTTTATAGAGCCTCTAGAGGAAATTATGGTCCCTTGGGCTACGGAGGTGCTTATGAGGGACAAAAAAGTAAATATTATTGTGGCTTATTCCATAAATATGGGTTTTGGCAACAACCACAAAGCACAAGCTATGGCTATTCTCAAAGGAATAGAAATGGCTAGAAAATTGAGCCAGTAAAATTATTTTTGAAAGTGATTCCTAAATATTATCAAAATCACGAAGTAGATCATCACTCCCTCCGGACTATGTGCGGTATTGTAAGAGATGTCGATCTATTCAATAAGATTTTGTTGAAGTTACTTTTCAAAGATGTTTATCGGGAAGGAAATACTCTTTTTGATGTTCTTGATAAAAAGGGTTGATGGTAATGACTACATTTCTTGAAATGAATTATTTTCATATTATCTCTATATTCTAGTTAAAATTAATGTAGCCTAGGAAGCAGGATAACCCTTTTAAGGTCTAACTCGATGGAGCATGTTTTTGGGCTTAATATTTTAAAAAGACCTCTCTCCAACTTCACTAGTTTTGGGTGCTACCCCCAAAATAATTGTTATATATTTTCTCATGTTATCTACCTTGGCCAAAGTGGCTACAACCACTTGAATAATCATTACTTCATCATCCATGATATCTCGTATCTCTACATGAGGCATCTTTCACACATTAGCATGTGCCGATGTGGATAATTTATCTCATCACCATTCATGAGAACATGTGATATTTAAAGGATCGTGTATTTTTAAACCTATTTTGGGATATTATTTTTAAAAATGATAATATTGTAAACAATGAAAATCAAAGACAACAAAAGATAAATAAATAAAACACATATTACCTTAACTATATAATTCTTGCAAACCTTGAGATAAAATTGTAGAAACTTTACGTTGTTGGTTTTGTTAAATATTGCATTATAGATGTTCTTTATAATGTTCTCCAAATGTGTTTGCAAATGCTATGAGTAGATTTCACAAGGGTTCAAATGTCAAATTAGCAGAAGTTGGATGCTATTTTCTCAAAGCTCCAAAGATGGATTTACAAAGGAAATGGATTGCTTTTATAGTTGAGAGTAGAGCCATGAAAGGTGGATTTGACATTTAATAAGCTTCAGGTTGATGGTTGAATCACCCGGGTTAGAAAGTAGACTTGACAATTGGTAGTTGCAGATTTATAGGGGCAATAAACATTTGGAATGGAAGAAGTTACATATGGAAATTGAATTGTGCACACACTTTTAGAGCCCCTCATTTCTAAGAATCTATAAGTGGAGTTCAAGTGTAGTTGATTGGAATAGGTGTAATTAAATAAATAAATTTAATTATTATTTAATTATGAGGAGATAATTAACCATTTAAATAAATAAATGTTTAATTATATTAGCTAGAAGGTATTAGGAATTAATTTAATTAATTCCAAGAGCATGGTAGAATTAAATTAATTTAATTAATATTTAATTGTGAGGAGATAATTAACCATTTAAATAAATAAATGTTTAATTATATTAGCCAAGAGTGTAGGAATTAATTCAATTAATTCCAAGGTAAAATAGAATTAAATTAATTAATTCTAAGATGTGGGAATATGACTTAGGAAATATAGTTAATTTAATTAATTCTAAAAGGGTGTATTTGAATGACAAAGTTAATTTAATTAATTCCAAAGGGGTGCATTGTGGAAAGATATAAATATGTATGTATTTTTAGGGTGTCTACAAATATCTCTTTCCTGGCTATTTGATAATGGGTGGAAAAATTGTGCACATTGAACTTGCAGGACTACGCAAGTAAACCCAAATAGGATAATGACATTTAGGACATCTTGATGAAGGGTGGGATCTTGTGTTAGAATAATAAGGGACTAAGAGGATGGGGTGAATCAGTCCATTAAAATTTTATTCTATTTTAAATCATCATTCATCTTTGATACAAAAATTCAATCAATCATTAACCATATGTGTGATTATTTAAGCATTGAATTAACCATACACAAGATCAAGAGAAAAAGAGTACACAAGAACACAAAATTTAAGTGGAAAACCCTAAAAGGGAAGAAAAATCACTAATAATATACTTATATTACACAAGTAAAATATATTTAGTGAAGCACCAACTTCACAAGGAGCACCAACCCCTAGTTTAGTAGAGCACCAACCCTATAAGGAGCACCAACCCCTAATTTAGTGAAGCATTAGCTCAAGAAGGAGGCTACAACCCCTAATATGATCAAGAACCAACTAAAAACATTTTTATGAAGATATCTAAATTATTTTTGTTTCCACAACTGATGGAGATTATAAATTCATCTCACACACCTACGAACCCTCTCTCTTTTAACTCACTTTATCTTGATCTTTCATGACCTGATTTGGTTTTGAACCCTTGCACAAATGATATTTAAACTTATTAATATTTTTCACAAATCCTTATAACTCTCTTGATTCCCTTAATCCTTATTCACTTCCTTAACTAGGTCACATTTTCCTCCCATGTAAAACTAGTTCAAAAATGAACCAAAACAAGCACTTTATATGCTTCTCAACTAAAAATAATAATATAGGTAATTATAGACAAAATATATAATCCAATAAAACTAAAAATATAACATTACATTCATACACATTCATAAAATTGGACCATGTAGGTTGGCCATGCACCAAGACAACTAAACAAGCCAAAATAGGCTCATCAAAGACCTCCAAACACATAACCATGATTTTTAAAGCCTCAAAATTCCTCACAAATGTAAAATACATCATAAAAAAATAATAAATTCTCTCAAATTAACTTGAAACGATCATTTTCTTCATAAATCTATCACATATGCTCATTTCCTACTCAAAACAATTGTTTCCAAGAACCAGTCTTCACCTAACATGCTCAAGATCACGAAGAACATATCAAATATATCATGTAGCCACTCATTAGAAATAAACTGACATGTATAACACATATATTATTTCTATACCTCATGAAACATCTAAAAATTCAAACCCCACCTCATTTCCTCTTCACCAAAATGAACTTCCCTGCAAGTAGTTTTGGAAATTCTTATGGTTTTCACCCTTTCCATCACTTTCAAGATATCCAAATGAATTAAATAGGAAAAAAATATTATCCCTCTTCACTATCTAATAGATATAAAACATCATACAATCCAAAACATGAGACTTCTACATAATTTTTCTAAGCCAAGGCAATCTTTTCCTGAAACAATCAAACTTATTCTTCATAAAATGAGTTTGTTCACCTATAAAAACACATCATAAAGAGATAAAACATACACCATTATAAAGGTATCTAAATATTATTTCCATAAAAACTTACATTTCCCTCCAAATCCAACTAGAAGGCCTTCAACCAGGTCAATCTATGAAACTGCTCAAAACTGCCCTTTTAGGCCCAAAGATCCGTCTTCACAAATAGGGCACACTTTTCCCTCTAGGAAATAAAACATGTACTAAAAATATCATGTAAATCTAAAATCCCAATATCTAATTAATGTTAATTTATTCATCATCTTCAATGGGAGATATTTCCACAAATTTAAAAAATATGTAAGATTTCCTATTTGAGTGGGTCCCACATACTATCACAAGCTCTATCATACCTTTATGGAAATATGGAGGAGTCCTATATAACCTAAAATCATCAAATTTTCAAAACCAATCAAAAGCGGATCGGTCAAGCAATTTTCTCCAAGTCACTTTTGAACTGGGGTTTATAGGGTTTCAAAGTAACTTATCTTATTAACAATTGTTCATAAAATTCTGAAAATCAAATCACCTCATTATTTTTGTAAAATATTATTATCTCAATGGAAAAACATCCCCAAAAATATTTTAGTCCCATGCAAAGGATACAATTCACAATGAGCATCAGAAGGTCCACTTTTAGCACAAAAACACACTCTAGAAAACTTGGTTTTACCAAAAATGACATATCTTCAAAAATATTATTCAATTTTACCTAAAAATTGTCATAAATGATAATTACAACATCTTATAACTTTCCATACTCACAATATATCTCAAATATTTCTGAAACTCTCCAACCATAGTGACTTACCTATGATTTATGAGCATGTCTTCGCCTTCTTGCTTCCCAAGGACCATGAAACACCACCAAACATCTGATAACTGACCTAAAACTCATCATACATGTCATATTTACTATCACCATTCTGAAATCATGATCCAAAAAGACTTATTAGCTTTAAAATATATTCTTCCATACCATTATGTAAGCTCCGAGACTAGGAATATTCCTAGAAAGACCTTGAAACACCATGACAAACCATGAAATGAACAAGTTGACCTCATACAGACACATGAAAACTCTTGACACATAATTACAGACATGATGGACCTCATAAAACCCTTCATTTAAATTGGTAGGACTCATACTATGACTATGCATACTAAATCATGCTCTAGAACACCATATGATGTCACCAAATATGACACTACCAACCAAACTTCAGATTTGACCTTTGAATAAAACCTCATGGAGAATGATGTGACCCCATGACACCCTTTTCTATCAATGAATTTGACATCAATGACAACACTAAGACATAATGGCCAACAATCTCCTCCTTTGTCATTGATGGTAACCACCTTTAGAAACATTGATGGTAGCCATAAGACAAAACACTAGTAAATTACCTCATTTCCATGTTTATGATGCTTTTACCCCCTCTAAAATCTATGAAAAAGACTAAAATGATGAAAAAAACATGGAAAATGACACCACAAGACTAGACTAAATGGAAACAATACACAAAACCAAACTTGCTTGCTTGATTGGCTCCCCTTTAAACTATACTTGCTCTTCCTTCCCTTCATCAAAAACAATAAATGATCTAATAGACATGAAAAAGAGATCCCTCTTAACTGATATCCTCCATATTTGGGTTTCATACTTGTTTTACAACTTCTTCTAGGTCTCTAGCATGCCAATTTCACAAATTCTTCCTCCAATACTAACATGACCTTCTTTAGGAACATTGTCCCTAAACCACATTTTTAGTCAAAAATTGACCAAATTCTCCATGCTCTAGAAGCTCATACAGAAGATGAAATAACTTCTTATAGCTCCCCTTGGAAGTATATTATCCAAATATAACTGAAGATGTAAGAATAAGACCTCATACCTTGTTAACATGTCATGAAAAATGATCAACCATAATTCTGCTAGATAAAATATTAATTATGCATTATATGATTTATTATTTAAATTATTAAATAATCATATTATATGGTTATATTATAAACCATAAAATAATTGTAAGTTGTTATATGGTTTTAAACCATACTTGTCTTTTTGTCTCATAGGGATAATTGTTACATTTATTATAACAATGTATATGCTTCCCGGATGTATTATTGGAAGCAGTTGTAAGTATGGTTTTACCTGTGCAACATATTTGTTTGTCTGCACATTGCTGTCCAATATGTATAAATATTGCAGCACTCCATTGTAATGGTTAATCAATTTCACATTAATAAATTATACAGGCTTCCATCCCTATTTGTGAAATTACATTTGGTACCAGAGTGAATTGAAGCTCCTGGCAAGGTTGGAGAAGGTTGCAGAAGAAGGAGAATTCATGGAGAAGAAATCTGCAACAAAAGGAGAGCCAAGATACTACCTCCCCGTAGCTTCCCGTAACCCCCCTGTAAACCCACAACCTCTTGTTCAGTTCCAGGTGTTTGGAACGTAATTTTTTTACTCACGGTGCACTTAGCACTGTGCAAAATTTGTTGCAGGTATTGAAAATAATAATAAAAAATTCCCCAATAAGGGTTTTGTCTCTAAATTAGAGAACCATTTAGTCTCTACTGTATTTGGAGGTTGCTTTGCTTGTTTTGGAGGTCTATTGAGCTATTCATCAAGCCCCAGCCGAGTCTTGTCTTGCACAGACCGAACTGAATTTCATGTGCTTGAGGATCGAGTTGTGATCAATACACAGAGCCCAACACTATATCCACGTCAACGTTGACAACATTGTTTTGTTTGGATCATGCCTACAACAGTCTGGTTTTTATAAACTAAGTGGTGATCGAATTTTCTATGCAATGGCACATTGAAGACACCAAGCGGATCGAGTCTCAGACCTCCCTTTTCTCTGCAAAAATGGCCTCTCCACATTCTGATCTGCATAAGAAAAAAAAACAATAAAAGAAGGGGGGAAGCGGCTATTTGATGCTCTGCCACAAACCTACACAAAAGAAAAAAAAAGGAGGAAAAACAGTGAACAAATACACAGCAAAATCGACCTGTGCATTTAAAAAGCGGCTCCAAATACACAAAAATCAATGGCAAATTGAAACATGCGACTGGAAAATGATATATAAGGCGGCCATAGGAGAATACAAAGGCATGGAGGTTAAAAGAAACACTTCAGATCCATATTTGGAGCAAAAAAAAAACCCTAAACCACCTCTCACCAGCATGTGCCACGTGGAGCCTCTACAAGTCATCTTTTTTTAAAGAGGTGAGTCAAATCTGCCTTTATTTAAATACAATATTGTTCATTTTACATTACAAATGCTTAAGCGGCCAAGTTGGATAGAGGGAAAGCCTTAGAAGTGGGAGGTGCATGGTTCAAATCCCACCCCCAACTTCACATTTTGCATTTGGCGGAATTTTTGGCGGAACTGCTAAATTTAGCAGATTTTTTGAATTTAGTTATAACTAACTAAATTTAGCGGAGAAATCCCTAATTTAGGGTAAATTTTTTTCTCCCATTCGGCCTGGTTTTTCATTTTGGACATTTTTGCAAAAGGAGACCCATCTAAAAATTGCATTTTCAGCTTTTTTTTTGCAATTTTTAGCATTTTGGGTCGTATTGGGCTCAGGAGGCCACCAGGACCCGCGAAACGAAAATTTTTGCCTGCCATTCAAATTGTCTAGTTTTTTGAATGTAAATTGTATACTGTTGCATATTGTACTAATTTGTAGGTTGCCATAGTCAACTGCAAACTTTGTAACTGCTCAAAAACTGGTAGAATTGTAATAAAAAATATAAAAAATTGGTTCTGTAACACTCATGAGATCCTAGATCTCATTCACAGCATTCGGTATATACGGTGCCTCTGGGAAGTGCTTACGGGTAAATCCGTCGCGAATACTATTGCACTTAATGCCTAATATAGCTGCAACAACGTCATCTGGGCATCGTCCCTATAAATCGACAGGGAGTAATAAGGTCACAGTGCACACACTATGAACCATCCCATCCGTCTATGAACAATTGCACGACATAAATCCGACCGAGAAATTATCCAAGTATATAGCAAAGTTATGCGCGCGTATGAGGATATTTCTTTGAGCCGGTGTCAATAATTGCATAGACCCCATCAGTACTATCTTGGTACCACGTATTGAATTCTTTCACGTACGTTAACGCCTCTTTCACGTATCACGGGTATATAGAAAGGGCGAGCTTCTTCCACGTACCGACGGGTATATCGGAAGGGCACGTATATAGAAAGGTTTGGTATATCGGACTGATGGTATATAGATTGGGAGACCTAATACCTGGAGTGATAAGAGCCAAACCCTGTCAGTGATCTCGGTAAAATGGGCACCAATGCCCCCAAATTTTTTCTTCCAGATTCACAATTGCTCAAAGGAAGCAACTATGCTGCATGGAAGACAAAAATAAAGACACAACTTGAGTTTGAAGAAATCTGGCCTGTTGTGACTGGTACTCTAACCAGATCAACAACTGATACAACACAACAATGACAGTTTGATAGAACATATCAGAAAGCAAAACTCATCATCTTGTTTGGAGTGTCCGATGATGTGCAAGCCCACATTCAAGATGCCACAATAGAAAAAGAAGCGTGGGATAAGCTGAGCACAATATATGAGGGCAAGAACAAGAATGTCATACTAAATTTGTAGAGTTAGTTACATACATTGAAGTTCAAGCAGAATGAGAAAATTGAAGCTTTCTTAAGAAGAGTTGCAGAGTTGAGGGCTTCACTTCTAGCCCTAGGAGAAGAGGTCAAAGATGAATCTCTCGTTCCCATTGTTCTGAGAGCTCTCCCTTCTTCTTACCGCATTTTTGTCACAACTCTAAACTTGTCAGATACGACAATTAGTTTTGACAAGCTGGTAAACCTACTGCAACAAGAGGAAGCAATGCACAATAAGGATGATGAAGAGGAGCAGGCACTGTCTTCACATCAAAAATGGAAAGGAAAAGGTAGAGGAAAACCTAAATCCTATCAGAAGTCCCAACATCAGAATCAGTATCATGGGGACAATCAACAGAAGAAGCAATGTCCAATTTGCAAAAGAGGACATGACTTAAAAGATTGTTGGTATAACACTTATAAGAAAGGTTCATCAAGCAACTCTGGACCACAACAACAACAATCTTACAAGGGACATTCTAACAACTATCACGGGCAGAAAAAGGGGAACTAGAAAAGAAGACCCCACCAACAAGGTAATATTGTTGAGCAACAAGAATAATCAGAAAATGAAGACTTCTTGTTCACTGCTCGATCAAGTGAACCATCCACGTCATCTAGTGATGTCTAGTATGTTGATTCAGGAGCCACTCGACACATGACCGGCCACAGAGACTGGTTTATTTCAATGAAGGACATGCCATCAAAAATCATGTTTCGTTGGGAGATGATTCTTCATATACAGTTCAGGGGATTGGGAACATTTCTCTACCCCTTGGTTCATGCAAATGTAGACTATCAGATGTCCTATATGTCCCTGGGTTGACAAAGAATCTTCTTTCAGTTAGTCAACTCCTAGATCACAACCTAAAAATTGACTTTGATAGTCAATCCGGCAAGAAAACGTGTTTGATTCGAGATAAATCAAGAGGCTCGAAAATAATTGCAAAAGCCTCCAATGTGGGACGCATGTTCCAACTTGATTTTTTTATAGAGATGATCAAGCACTTGTGGCTAAAAATTCCACCTCAACGTAGTTGTGGCATCGGATATTTGGTCATGTTAGTTTCAAATATCTCGAAACACTTCACCGGTGTAATATGGTACATGGGCTACCTTCTCTTCAGAAGGATACAAACAAGTGTCCTCACTGCCTAGTAGGAAAACAACACAGGGCTTCATTCCAAAAGAGTACTTTTTGAGCTCATGGTAAACTTGACCTGGTTCATACTGATATTTGCGGTCCAATGCAGCCAAGTCATTCTGGGTTCCAGTACTTCATGCTTTGTGTTGACGACTATTCGAGGAAAATGTGGATTTTTTGTCTTCGCAAGAAAAGTGAAGCATTTGAAACCTTCAAAAAGTTCAAAGTAGCAGTTGAGAAAGAAACTGGTCGTCACATCAGAACTCTCCACTTAGATTGAGGGGGGGAATTCACTAGTGATGAGTTCAAAGAATACCTATAAACTCACGGGATTCGTCGACAAATGCCTCCTCCACACACACCGCAGAAAAATGGTGTTGTTGAGAGAAGAAATCATACTATCATGGAAATGGTGCGATGCATGATCGATGATTCTCGGACTTGCAAAGACATTTTGGGCAGAAGCAGCAAAAACAATAGTGTATTTGTTGAACAGAGCACCCACAACTACTCTTGATGGAATTACACCACAAGAAGCATGGTCAAAAAGGAAACCATCCATTACACACCTCAGAGTATTCGGGTGCAAAGCAAGCATGCACATACCCAAACAAAATAGAAAGAAATTGGACATGAAGTCACAAAACTCATCTTCATTGGGTACAGTGAAGAGACTCTTGGGTATAGATTGATGGATCCTAAGACTAGAAAATTCTACACCAATAGAGATGTTGAGTTTTTTGAGAAGAAGGAAGCAGAGACTCCTCCTCTAGACTCACAAGATGTAGATTTTTCACCTATTGTAAAAATTGAAGCTAATGTTCCCTCAGAAGATGAAAGTGATGATGGGGATGATGGTGTTGATCAAATAGAACCACAACCCATGGGAACAGTTCAACGTATGCCTAAATGGTGTACAAGTACATTACGAGATGCAAGATTGGATGCTCCACTGGATACATCCACCCCTGGACCATGGACTCGCAGTAAAGCAAGAGAAGAAGTTAAATTTTCTTTGATGAGTAGAGTTATTGAATCAGATGAGCCCTCTACAATCCAGGAAGCCCTACAGTCAAAATCTTGGAAAGATGCCATGGATTCTGAATATCAATCAGTGATGAAGAATAACACTTGGCAGCTTGTTGATCTTCCACTAGGGAAGAAACCCATTGGATGCAGATGGATATTCAAAACTAAGTACAAAGAAGATGGGATAGTGGACAAGTACAAAGAAAGACTTGTAGCAAAGGGGTACACATAAAAGAAGGCATTGACTATGAGGAGACATTTTCTCCCACAGCTAAGATCAAAACGATCAGGATGATCTTTGCTCTAGTTGCTCGATTTGGATGGAAAGTTCACCAAATGGACGTAAAAGTGCCTTCCTAAATGAAGATTTACAAGAAGAAGTCTACATGACTCAACTTGAGGGATATGTTATACCTAGTCAAGAAACAAAGGTATGCAGACTCAGGAAATCTCTGTATGGCCTCAAACAGGCACCCCGGGCATGGTACATCAAGATTGATGAGCATCTTGTACAACATGGATTTGTTAGAAATCCATACGATCCCAATCTCTACCTCAAAAAGCAAGGGGGGGAGATGGTGATTGTTGTTGTCTATGTCGATGATCTAGTCATCACTGGCAGTTCAGTGAGGATGATCGATGCAACGAAGAAAGATCTTAATCGATCGTTCGACATGACCGATCTCGGGCTGATGCACTATTGTCTTGGATTAGAAGTGTGGCAGAAAGAGAATCATATTTTTGTTTCTCAGATGAAATATACCAAGACTACGCTTGAGAAGTTTAGGATGATGGATTGCACACCAATTGCTACACCTATGGAGAACAGATTACAGTTATCTCGTTCAGATCCATCTCCTGAGGTAAGTGCCACTCTCTATCGGCAGCTGATTGGGAGTCTCATTTACCTGACCTACACTAGACCAGATATCAGCTTTGCAGTGAGCTATCTATCTAGGTTCATGTAGGAACCCAAAGTTTTTCATTGGAAAGCAAAGAAAGTGCATTTTGAGATATCTCAAAGGATCAGAGGATCTTGGTCTAGAATACAAGAAGAACGAAAAATTCTTCTTGATTGGATATTTGGATTCAGATCATGCAGGTAACATTGATGATAGAAAATCCACTTCAGGATTTGTATTATTTATGGGATCTGGACCAATATCATGGGGAAGTAAGAAACAACACTTTGTTTCTCACTCTTCCATAGAAGCCGAGTATCGTTCTGCAGGAGAAGCTGTCTGTGAAGTGATTTGGCTATGTCGCATATTGGAAGGACTTGGAATACCACAGGACAAACCGACCACCATGTATGTTGATAATGAAGGTGTTCTCAAACTTGTTCGCAATCCAGTTTTTCACGAGAGAACAAAGCACATTGAGGTTCAGGTTCATTTCATACACGAACATGTGTTGAAGCACAACATACAGCTTCAATTTTGTCCAACCACTGAACAATGAGCTGATATTTTCACAAAGTCACTTGCACGTGACAAGTTTGAGTTGTTCAGAGAGTTCCTCTCCTCATCTCTTCAGACAATGCACAATTAAGGGGGGGAATGTTAGGATAAAATATTAATTATGCATTATATGATTTATTATTTAAATTATTAAATAATCATATTATATGGTTATATTATAAACCATAAAATAATTGTAAGTTGTTATATGGTTTTAAACCATACTTGTCTTTTTGTCTCACAAGGATAATTGTTACATTTATTATAACAATGTATATGCTTCCCGGATGTATTATTGGAAGCAGTTGTAAGTATGGTTTTACCTGTGCAACATATTTGTTTGTCTACACATTGCTGTCCAATATGTATAAATATTGCAGCACTCCATTGTAATGGTTAATCAATTTCACATTAATAAATTATACAGGCTTCCGTCCCTATTTGTGAAATTACAAATTCATCTATCCTAAAATTACTTCTTAGTGATCTCTGGCTATTTATCATACTATTGCAACCTGTTTGACCATATGATTTCTTTGTCACTATTCCTACTACCATGACCAAAATTCCCTTTCTTAGCACTTTTTAGTCACCTATTTACTTGATTCAAGGTTAGAAGCAATCTCCCCTGTCTCAATTGTTCTTCTCGGACTGTACTACTATTGTTTCACATCTACACAGCTTCATTGTACCTTAACAGGACAATTTTTGCTTAAAATGTAAGTGAATCAACTATGTAATCCCTGCATCAAGAAACCTTATTGAACCCGTAGCTCACCATTATTGTGCATAGTAGTCTAAAATATCCCGTCATGTTTGCATATTATTCTTCACATGATCATCTTCCATCCGACCTATTATGAACTTAGGTTGTACCAGGGAAATAATAATGTTAACAACATCTTGAAGTTCAAATATCCATATATTTGACTGTGTATAGGCCATATCTTGCATTAATCAAATTTGTCTCATCGAGTATATGTCAACAACTTGTTGATTCTAATTTAAAATTTATAAGAGTTATTCATATCTTCTTTTAACCTCTTCAGGATCATGTCATCATTCAATAATCAACCACACATATCCTTTATCCTTCAAGTCCAAAGGATACCTTATTTGATGCTCAAATCATTGTAGGAGACTGATTTATTACTTGATAATCATACCGATTAAACCTTGATCGAAGACTCCCATTTCACTTTCACAATATTGGAATGTATCAATACTGCTTTTTATTACATGTATCCTACTTACATCGACTATACTACTCCCCTTGGTGATCTAAAGGACATTTATAATTGCATATAATCCTTAAATATCCCTAAACCATTACAACAACAAGATTATTTCGAGATATTTCCTTTGATATAAATAACTCAAAAAAGGGATCTCATATGTGCAAGATATGGTTCACTAAAATTTTTAGTCAATTGGAAAAAATAAGAGGATCAGTGCACTGAGATCTGCTAACTTGGACACATGCACATCTACCAAGCCAACCTATCATAGGATGGCATAATGGATGAATATTAAAAATTTGGTTTTGGACGCCGGTCTTCGACACTCGATTGTGGATAGGTGGGCCCCACTATTTCTTTGGCTGGATCCCTAAACCATGGTTGGTACACTCTTTTTACGTAAGGGTGCCTTGGCCTCTGATATTCATATTACCATTTTTGAGATTCTATTTATATTTTCTCATACTTGTGCTACCATGGTGCATGTGGGATTTATTTCATTGTAATATTGAAATTCCTTGTATTATATTAGACCAACTAAAACTCAAAACTTGATAGGATGGTCATTGAATTACAACTCGTATTGGTGCCAACTAGTCATGTCTCTACATAGCTCATCATAGTCCCAAGTTATTTAGCAACTTGAAAGGGTGGTCAACTCCCAACCGGTTGGATCTGTCCCATGGAAACTTCCACACTATATCCTTAGCATTCCAACTGAGAAGATAAACACAACACACCAACTTGCCACCACGTGGCCCTTACAAACATACCATAGGCCACCAATGTGACACCTTTTACCTCATCCCCAATGGATTGGTTGTTCAAAAATGAACCAACCACACATACATGGTAAAAAAGAAACGAATACATGACCACAACCACAAAAAAACAAAGAAGCCATTCTATTATACTCCGTAATCAATGTGGGATTTAATCCCAATAATAGCCAAATGGTCAACAAAGATGGAGGAAAGGGGGTTTGAAACCAAGACCACCTAGTTTCAAAATACCTGGATCACCATTGAGCCATTGGGGCTTGGTGAGTTATAAATCCAACTCGCATCTACTTAAAAAATATTTGGTCTATGTCTCACAGTAGAAGGAAATTTGAGTAGTTTTAAGAAATATAAGTTTTTAAAGAATTTAGATCCATTTTGGGACTTGGTCTAAACTGGAGAATGATTCTAAATTCTAAGAAGATTCCAAAAATGTCATTATTTTTTCATGAAGTGCTTTAATTTTCTTGGTTTAGGGTTTTTCGACTCATTTACACAGAGAACACACTATGGATATACTGCAGAGCTAGATATGGATTTGAAATCATGTTTATGACAAATTGGAGAGTTCTACAAACCTGAATTAGATCTTTTATAGGTGAAAAAGGTCTCTTAGTCACTTCAAAAGGTAAAAATTGTACTTCAAGTTATTTTTAATAGATCGATTCGTGATTAAGTGAATCTAGAGACATAGTCCATATGGGTGAACTCCATTATCAAGTTGTGGAGGATCTTATTTTGTTTTTAGTTCTTATTATCACTTTTAATTTAATTCTAAGGGAATGAAAAAATGATTAAGAAAATCAATTAATTGGAAAAAATGGATTAAAGTTAAAATCTAATCCATTATCCACAACATCCATATGTGTGCACAAGTCAATCTTGGATGAATTAAATTAGATTGATATACATGATAAAATCAGATTGTGATCAGTTTTTAATGGTTTTTGTAATAAACCCACTTAAATCATAGAAGTTGAGTTATAAGGAAAATTGATCGATTAAGTCAAAATTTTGATAATTTTTGAATTTTAAAAACATGTTTACAATGAATCCATAACAAAGATCTTTATCAATTTAAATAATATTTTTAAGTATCTATAAAAATTTAAAGCGGCACCCACGGGTAAAAACTATTTTTCGATCATTTTTTTGTATCGAGAAAGCTAATTTAACCGTATGATTGCTTCGATTTTGTGTAGTTGGTTTAGTGTGATTAAATAGGTACAGGTGCACCATGGGCAAGATGTCTAAATAGGAAAATCTTGATGAGATTGAGGCTTACAATCACAAGACCCGGAAGAGAAATATATCCATAGATCCATGTATTACTCCTTAGAAGAGGAGAATGCTCGACTGACATTATAATTTCAAACCAAGGTTGAGATCTTGGTAAGGTTGTAGAGTGGTGAGAAGAAAAAGGAATTACCTTTGACTTCAGATGTAGAACTAATGAGTGATGAGTGCACCGTAAGTTTTTCACCCCTAATTCATCTTCCCATTCAAATTCAAGTAATGATGTTTTTGTTGGTTTTGAAAAGTACATTAAATAAATTAGATCTAAATTATGAAGTAAAATGGGATTTAACGAAAATGGCCTTGGTAATAACAAAAAATAAATATCTAACCCAATAAAGGTCAAGGATCATCCTTGTTATGAAGGTTTTGGTTTCCTAGTGTGGGAATTGAATTATAGAATCCTCTAAGCATTATGAAGGAAGACGATCTTATGATAACAAATTTTATACCCCACTAGTATAATAGAATGGATGTGGTAAGAAAAATTAAAGAAGAGGTAATGAGATTCCACCTCCACTTTCTTATCATAATCATAAGCATGGGAAAAATTGTAAAACTTCTGAGGATCCACTCTTTCATTTTAAACAATATGGTTTTGATATACAAAAAATGATGAATGATTTTCCTTGCACTTTTTGTGGATTGTGTAATCATTTTGTTGCCTTTTGTTAGAAGAGAAAGTATTTCTGTAGAAGTGGTTTCTTGATGAGATTAATGTAAAAAACCAATCTCGTAGCTTTTAGGAGAGAAATGGAAAAAATATTTCCTCATCCTAGAAAAATGGATAAGAGGAACTATTGCACTCATTTTCACATGAGTGGACACAAGGTTGAAAACTATTAGAAACTTCATCCAACAAGCCATCCAAGGAATGGTAAGAACAAGTTGGTTTACAAGGTAAAATTTGTTAATCTACTAGCTAAAAATGAATCAACCTTGGTTCTATCCCAAGATAATCCATGTAGGCGAGTCCATTTTACTTTGATATGGATAATGAAAACTCATGTAATTTGGATAGATTTATATTTGCATAGTTGTAATTGATGAATAACACACATTATTTTCAAAGCAGTTTGGGATTCTTGTTGAGTATTAAAAAAGGAAATATTTACCATGTATTTTTAGCTTTGATTTTGATGAAGTAACCTGAAGGGGAAAGCCAGGTCACAGGCTTATCATACTTGGATAATTTATTTTGAATATGGGTTTGGAAAAACTTCATTTTAAAAACTTGACAACATGTAAAGTTGTTTCCTATGGGGCATGGTCGAGTTGATCATATGTTTAATTTGGGAAACATATATTTAGAGTATGTTGTTTCTTTATCTCTCGTAAATGTATCGTAGGCATTTTTTGTATGTGTAACTCTTATACAAACATTTTATAGCCATACATGATTTTTTCACATTTTATAAGTCTATTATTTTAGGATTTAAAATTTGTAACTATCAAACATGGTTACAAATAGGTTTTATAATTATTGAACTAACAAACTGTGATGTAGGTTACATTTTACATAGTTGATAATGTTGTAGGATCGAGGTACAACATGATGAATATGGTATTTTTGGTTGTTATATCAATCTGCAATATTGGCCATGAGTTATGTTACTTATTAATGGATTTTTGATATATTTTAAAAAAATTAAGCCTACCATTCTATAAACCGGGTTCCATGTGTTTTTGATATGCAGAGGACTTATTAACATTTCAGATGGGTGCTTTTCCTTTTGGGGACCAAAATGGTCTTATTGGGGAGGAGTGATACAAATGACATTTTTGAGTGCATGTGATCCCTAAATCTCTCTAAACTATTACAAAGCTTTCGTTGTTATAAAGAAATTGAAAAACAAAGCTCTTATGTGCAAGATATGGTTCACTGAAATTTTTAGTCAAATGAAAAAAATAAAAGGATCGCACGTAAGTCTACCGACTTGATGTGTACACATCTACCAAGTCAACCTATCATAGGATGACATGTAGCAAAATGGATGAAGATTAAAAATGTTGGTTTTGGATGCCGCTTTGACACTCGGTTGTGGATAGGTGGTCCCCACTATTTTTTTGTTGATCCCTCAGCTAGGGTTGACACACTCTTTTTGTAGAGGGGTGCCTTGCCTTCGATCTTTATATTACCATTATTGAGATTATGTTTATATTTTATCATACTTGTGCTTAACATGGTTCATGTGGAATTTATTTCATTGTAATATTGAAATGCCTTGTATTGCATTATATTATATTGGACCAAGTTGACCTCTGACAACTCGATAAGTTGGTCATTAGATTACAACTATATTGGGGCCAACCGACCATGTCTCCCTATAGTTCCTCATAGTACCAAGATATTTAGAAACTCGTCAAGGTGGTCAAGTCCCCAACTCGTCGATCTATCCATGGAAACTTCCATGCTATATCCTTAGAATTCCAACCGGGTGGATAAAAACAACACACCAACTCACCACCATGTAGCCCTTCTTACAACATGCCACAGGCCACTAACGTGTACCTTTTAACTCAGACCTAACAAATTGGCCAATCAAACTATGCACCAACCACATATATGTGACAAAAAAACAAATGAATGTGTGGTCGTAACCACAAAAAACAAAGCGGCCAATATATATTTAGACCCTCCAACAACTATACCTGCAAATAATATGGGATTTAATCCCAAACATAGCTAAATGGTTGGAAAAGATAGAGGAAATAGGGTTTGACCCCAAGACCACCCATTGTAAAAGACTCGGCTCACCATTAAGCCATAGGGACTCAACGAGTTATAAATCTAGCTCACCTCTACTTAAGAAAGATTTTATCTCTGATTGTGTAGAAGGTAGTTTGAGTAGTTTTAAGAAATATCGGTGTTTGATGCACTTGGAGCCATTTTGGGAATTTGGTGTAAACTAGAGAATTGTTCTAAATTCTGAGACGATTCCAATGATGTCATTATTTTTCCATGAAGTGCTTTAATTTTCCTGGTGTAGGGGTTTTTATGACTCATTTGCATGGAGAACGCATTGTGGAGATACTACAGAGCCATAGATGGATTTGAGAATGTGTTTATGACAAATTGCAGAGTTCTACAAATATGAATTAGCTCATTTTCAGGTGAAAAAGGTCTATTATTCACTTTGGAAGGTAAAAATTATACTTCAAGTGATTTTTAATAGATTGATTCATGATTAAGTGAATCTAGAGATGTAGCCCATCTGGGTGAACTTCATTATCAAGTTGTGGAGTATTTTATTCAGTTTTTACTACTTACTATTAGTTTTAAATTCAGTCCAAGGAATGAACAAATGATTAAGAAAATCAATTAATTGGAAAAAGTGGATTAAATTTAAAATTGAATCCAATCCACAACATAAAAATGTGTGCACAAGTCAATTTTGGATGAATTAAATCAGATTGATATGCATTATAAAATCAACTTGTGATCAATTTTTAATGGTTTTGTAATAAATCCACTTGAATCACAAAAGTTGAGTTATAAGGAAAATTGATCGATTAAGAGAATATTGATAATTTTTATTTTTAAAACACATTTAAAGTGAATCCATAACAATATCTTGATCAATTTAAATAAGAATTTTAAGTATCCATAAAATTTAAAATGATACCTGTGGGTGAAAATGTTTTTGGATCACGGAGATATGCATCACATATTTATCAATGAAAAAATTTAGGATCAACACAGACCATACTTGGTTATTACCGCACCATATTCATGTTAACCAAGATTATTTTTTACAGTCTTACACTTCTCATAACCTCTTCACATAATTTGATGGATAATAAACCAAAATATTTCACCGTCATAGATTTTGTACCTTATTTCTTGCTCAACCAATGCCTTGAATCTACCATTTAAAAAAAAGTAGGACATACATCATTTTCCACATCCATTCCCGACCTTAACTCCTCCTATCTTAAGACACATTGTACTTTCTTCTCCTTGTAATAATTAGACCTTGTCACACTTGACCATATACACATACCACTTTTAATTCACGGATCAATGATCAAATGACACACCATTATGTTACCTTTCTCAAAATCCTTGATCATAATAGACCTGATATTGAAATTCAAGATAAACCTTCATTTACTTGAGAGAATATTTTACCACCGGGTGTTACTAATGACAAACTTAATCTTTTCATTATATATTCAAACTTACAAGATCTGCTGATATCTTAGAATTAGATGAAGCAACTCGAATACAAGATTTTCAAGTACTCACAAGCTTCAACACTTTGATCTGACCCACAGGAGCACTAACATAGACTTAGGAATGAAATTTGAGTATTTCATGATCATCACACTTAATATATCATCTTGCCATGAATTAGTCACCATCTTAAAATTTAATGCGCACATTATCATGACACATAGTACTTTATACCTTCTTGGAGCATCAATAATACTTTGGAAAATTATTCATTTGTGACCATATTTGATCCTCTATAAGACAACAAAAATATTTTGACTTATAACTATTGAGTCCTACAAACCTTATGAACCTATTTATTTTGACTTCATGGCTTCCTTCATTACATTCACCATTCAAAAATATTTTAGACCTTCAACAAGTCTTTATAGAACTGTACTGGATTTCATACATATTGACCTTGTTATAGGTTAGTTAAGAAAGTCACTCTTAATATTATGCCCAACTTTAAATATCTTATGAACAAGCACCAACTTGATAAACATACTCATAACAATGTAACATACCTTGGATATTCAATAAGCCTTTCATCATGATGTGAAATTTAAACTCGTACCTCCATACTCAAACCTTAAGTGACTCAATCAAGCAAAGAACCTTTATATACCTTTCACATAATTTAAACAACTACATACATGCCTACAACCACGTTTGTTCACTAGGAATCTCATCCTTTTACTTCTACTGGACCCGATATAACTTATATCTTCAAACTAGCTTCATGATACATGAGTTATCTTGAGACATGTTAAACCTTAAACAAGGACCATATGCACATCATATAAGCCTAGTCATATCATAATCATACCTCCAAATCCATAAAATTCACTAGAATGACCTAGGAGTGTAGATTTAAGACTTTTAATCTTGCTTTCACATGACCATCTCGATGCTTGATGTTTATTCACTTAGGATGAAACTTCATAAGAAATTGGGATGAAAATTTCATTGCAAGAATAGGCCTTAACCTCTACCAAACACCTTGATGTAGGATTAACTCAAAACACTACTATCAAAAAGCACTTATGATCTCAAAACACTGTTGACTCACTTCACAAGACACTCATCATAATTTCGGCATGAATAATCACTTTCATCAATGAATATACCTTATATATTATCTCCTAAATATCTCTGAGATAAAACCCAATTCTAATCCTTTTGATACATCAAGTAGTGTAGACCCAATGATATTGACTCTAGATCCCAACTCATCAAGACTGAAACAATATACTTTACTACCAAGACAAACCTTTTAACCATGAAATAATAACTCAATTCACATACTTTCTTGAGAATTTAACAAATAAAACATGATAGTACAGACCCTTGAAACTCTTATAAGATAATCATAGCTTCAATTCTTCTTCTAAAATCCTTTAAAAATACTTCATGACAAGTACAACATCATAACATACATCAAACAGATATTATATTGTCAATATTGACATGACCATCTTGATACATACAACTTGACTCCATGGTGTTCACGAAGACCATATGATTCTTCAAAAACCATCACAAACCTTACTATTTTATGCAATCTTAACACATAGATAGACCTTGAGAACTTATCCTTGACAATACACATTGATAACACATACTATTCTTATTCTAGAAAGATGAAAACAAATAATTTGATAAGAAACTTCTAGAGGTAAAAAAACCTCACATTAGATGAAAACATGAAAAATATGATCTAAAAACTCATTCACCTATCAATAAAAAGGGCTACAAAACTCATGGATAGATAAAATCACATACCTTAAAACTCTTGAGTCATCCCAAAATCCCATCCTTATCAACTTCTCGTGTAATCTGATATCTTGAATAACAAAGAGACACATATGACTTTTCACAATGTTTGGTTTTTATTTTAGAGAAGACATACCTCCTTGGTCTGATTTGGACTAAATGAGCTTTATTTCCATCTTGAATGAACTAGTCCCCTCTTTGATAACCTTCATTTAATCAAACTTCATACTGAGCACCTCTGATTTTAGAGCATCATTCTTAGCTTGACCTTCTTGATTAAGTCCTTTGAATATTTCTTTAGGATCATAAATTTTGATGAACATTCTCTTGCTTTGGCATAATTTTTCTATATGACCTAGTCTATAAGAGTTGATACAAAAAAAACATCTTTCCTCTTGGCTCATATACACTTAGATTCCATACACAATCCTTGGCATTGTTACTATACTCATAACATGAGTAACATTAACCTACAAAGAAACTTTCATCATTCCTAGAGACCTTATTTTACAATCTCTATCTCTATGACCAAAATCATGACAAACATAACAATAACCATTGAAAGAAGCACCATACATATCTGATTTAGGTATTCTAATAGGGTTGGACCTTCTTAAATCATTCATTTTTATCTCCTTCTTGACTTCTTGAGAACTTGGTATAATGTTTTCATCAGTCTCCACTTGCTTTCCTTTGAAACCTAGGCATGTCTTGTCACTTGATTCCCTTTGTCTTTCCAAGATCTCATCAAGGGATTCAAATCTCTTATCCAACCTGTCATACATCTTCAATATGTTGGATGCATCATCTAAATCAAATTTGAAATATTTTAACCTTTCTTCATATCTGCAACAAGATTTTTCTTTAACTTTTAAGGCCTTAGACACACTCTCCACTTGAG
This sequence comes from Taxus wallichiana var. yunnanensis, assembly GCA_018340775.1. NCBI lineage: Eukaryota > Viridiplantae > Streptophyta > Pinopsida > Cupressales > Taxaceae > Taxus > Taxus wallichiana. The sequence goes on from CM031238.1 coordinate 540,069,217, forward strand.
ATTCAAGATATTTGATTACTTGAAAATGATCTATTTCCATATGACTAATCTGATCTGTTATAGGCTATGTATCAAGGAATATAAAAATTCATACTTCTTCCTTAAATCAGCTTCAATATATGAATACTTATCCATTGCTTGTGCTTGAAGGATCTCCTTCAAGTGATTAAACTTGATTCACAAGGTCCTTCTCTAATACAAATTTTTATAAGCATAAGGTAATAAGAGGAGGGGGTGGGGTGAATCATTCCATTAAAATTTTATTCCATTTCCATTCATTATTCATTATCATTTATACAAACATTCAATCAAACATTAACCATATATTTATTTACTTAAGAATTGAATCAACCATACACATGAGAAAGAACAAGAGATTACAAAAGAGCACCAAATTAAAGTGGGAAACCCTCAAGAGGGAATAAAAACCACTGATACTCTTCTTATATTACAAAAATCAAAGATATTTAGTTAAGCACCAACTTCAAAAGGAACACCAACCCCTAGTTTAGTAGAGAACCAACCCTATAAGGAGCACAAACCCCTAATTTAGTGAAATGCCAACTCCAAAAGGATGATAAAATCCCCTAAGATGATAAATAATTAACTCAACCACATTTTAATGAAGATATCTGAAGTATTATTTCTTCCAAAACTGATGGAGATCACAAATTTAGCTCACACACCTTCAAACCCTCTCTCTTTCAACTCGCTCTATCTTGATATTTCATGAACTCATTTGGATTCAAACCATTACACACATGCTATTTAACCTTATTCAATTTTCACACATCCTCAAATCTCTCTTCATTTCCTTAATACTTATTCACTTCCTCAACTAGGTTTCATTTTCCCTCCATGCACAACTAGTTAAAAAATGAACCAAAATAAGCACTTTATATACTTCTAAACTCAAAAACATAACATAGATCAGTCCATAAAAATATATTGACCAATAAAACTTAAAAATATAACATTACATTCATACAAATTCATAAAATAGACCCATATAGGTCGGCCATACACCAAGAAAACCAAATAAGACAAGATATGCTCAAAACCCCATCACCTGGCTCATCAAAGACCTCCAAACACATAAAAGTGATTTTTAAATCCTAAAAATGAATTTAAAATGTAAAATAAATCATAAAAAAAAATGCCCACACATAAAATTTCACTAATCATTTTCTTATAAACTCTATCAAGTAGGCTCATTTCTTACTCAAAACAATTGTTTCCAGGAACCTGTCTTCACCTAACATGCCCAAGATCACACAAGAACATATTAAATATACCATGCAACAACTAATTATAAATCCAATTATTTTTATAATGCATCCATGCTTGATATACCTCATGAAACATACAACAATGTAAACCACACCTCTTTCCTCTTCACCAAATTGAACTACCCATAAAGTCGTTTTGGAAACTAAACTAGTTTGTACCCTTGTTGTTATGTTAAAGAATTATAAATGAATTCAATAGGAATAAAATTCATCCCTATTCACTCTCCAACAGATAAAAAGCATCAGCTAATACAAAACTTTAGACTTATACATCAATTTTCTCATCAAATGCAATCTTGTCCTCAAACAGTCAAACTTGTTCTTCATAAACTAATCCGGTTCACCTATAAAAACACATAATCAGGAGACAAAAATAAACCATTGGTAATTTATGTAAATATTATTTCCATATCATATTAAATTTCCTTCCAAATCCAATTTGAAGGCCTTCAACCGGTCATATCCAAACTCGCTCAAAACTATCCATTTTTAGGCCCAAAGATCTATCTTCACAAATAGGGCACACTTTTCCCTCTAGGAACTCAACCATGACTTGAAACTATCATGGAAATATATAAAAATCCCTAGCTCCAATCACTGTTAATTTATTCATTACCTTCAATGGGAAACTTTTCTCCAAACCGAAAAACTCGAAATTTACTGTTTAAGTTGGGCCCACATATTGTCACAAGCTCTATCATACCTTTATGGAAATATGGAGGAGTCATCTACAACTAAAAATCATCACATTTGTAAAACCAATAAAAAATGGACTTGTGCACGTAATTTTCTCTAGGTCACTTTTGAACAAGGGTTTAGCTAGGGTTTCAAAGCAATTTATATTCTTAACGATTGTTCATAAAAACATGAAAATAAAACCACCTCATTATTTTTGTAAAATATTATTATCTCAATGGAAAAAAATCCCCTAAAATATTTTTTCTGATGTAAAGCACACAATTCAAAACAAGCATAAGAAGGTTCACTTTTAGCACAAAACACATTGTAGGAAACCCGATTTTACCAAAAATGACATATCTTCAAAAATATTATTCACTTTGACCTAAAACTTGTCATGAAGCATCATGAAAACATCCTATAACTTTCCATACTCACCATATATCTCAAATATGTATGAAAATCTCCAACCAAAGTGACTTACCTATGCTTTCCTAGCATGTATTTACCTTTTTACTTCCAAAGTACCTGAAATACCACCAAAACTATGAGAATTGAAATGAACACCATACATGTCATATTTAATATCAATATAATATAAAGATAATCAAAAATAATTACCAGATCTAAAACTCATTCCTCCATACCATTTTGCAAGCTCCAGGACTAGGAATAGGCATAAAAAGATTACTACACACCATGAAAACCATGAACTAACTAAATTGACCTCATACAAACACATGGAATCTTAACACATCATTCCAATCATTATATGCCTCATAACACCTTTCATTAAACTTAGGAGGACTCATACTATGATTATGCATATTGAACCATGCTCCGAACACCATAGAACTTCACCAAACATGACACTACCAATCAACCTTCGTGTTTGACCTTTGAGTAACACCTCACGAGACCGATATGACCATATGAAACCAATTTACATCAATGAATTTGAAATCAATGACAACACTAAGACACAATGGCCAACATATTGGTATTCTTGGAATCTTTACGGGGCCACTCGCTTATGGTCTCCAGTTGCATTCTTGCTTCTTAGGACAAGGGAAATGCCAGAGTGGGTGACCCGATTTTCACCATCTTGTCCAAAAACATTTCTGAAGTGACTGGTCTTCCGAATAGTGGGGCTATCTTTATTAAGTGGCCACTTGCTGATGAAATTTATGCCTACATGGAAGACTCGCATAAATTCAAAAGTATCAATTCGATACGAAATTATTTTTCTTAAAAATCCTTGACATAAGCTGATGCAATATATCATCCACTATTTTACCATAAATGGTCACTACAAGGTGATATATGGTGTTCACCTTTTCCTCTTGGATCACTTCGACATAAGAAAGGTAAATATTTCACAATTTATTTTAAACTCTCTGACCGACTTTATTGTTCTTGCTAGGAAGGGTTTATGCCCCACCCTTCACTATGGTTTGATCTACCTACTTTTCACTACAGCTGCTCCTACCCAACTTATCCCCCATTAGCCATTCCTAACTCCCAAGGGTAAATGTAAACTATCACCATTATCCTCCCCTACTTTGTTTCCCTATGTGTCCATTAAAAATAGTTTTCTTTCCTCTTGTTCCTCGACCCTACTCCTTAAAAATCCCGTCATCTTAAATATTTAAACCACTATAGTTCTAACAATTCTATTGAGGTTTTATCACATCCCCTTTCTCCTATTTCATTTCCTTTTGTAGTCACATGCTTCTCCTCTTTTTAATCCTCCTATTTCTCAACAATCCCCACCTACTCCTATTCGGTCTATGCCAACTCAACCTATTTCCTCCCTTCCTTTGGTTAATGATTTTCTAGACACTGCTACTTGATCTAAACATTTTGGAGGCTTCTTCTCTTGTTCTTCCATAAATGGTGCATGACTCTATTGCTAATTTGGCGGCAGCTTATGGTCTCTCGACTCATAAGACATTGATGGAAATTTATTAAATTAAATGTGGTAAAATGGTAGTTACTCTAAACTAGGAACAATAATAAATAAAAGTAGTAAATAAATATGGAAAGTGACCCAAGAAACTAGGCCAATGAAAATGGAAACCCGAATGTGTAAGAAGAGTAAATAAATGACCTAGCTAATCTGGATTGTGTCATAAAATGAAATAAATATTATGGAAGAAAGAATGAACATAAAGAGGTCCTAAAAAGGATATGTCTAAGTTGTTTTTCTAGACTAGTGTGCTCGGGAGAGGATCGGGGTGCTTATGGGTTCCCTAGTCTAAGTTCCGAGCACCCTATTCTCGCACAAGAGGTACATAAACCAAACTTGTAGGGTCGAAGATGATATGAATCCCTCATTATCTTTCATACGTAATTCATTTCTTTGTGATGAATGTTTTAAATGATAACGATGAAAGATATACCTATAAAACCCAAAACAAACATCAAACCCTAAAAGAAGAAGAATGTAAATGAAGGAGTCGATTGTTATCATCTACCACAATGGTGGAATTTTTAAATGAGCCCTACACTACATCTCAAACCTGATGTAGTTCTATGTGCTTATGTGTGTAATCATGCCCTAGGTGCTCTTGTGCCGGTCCATACTTTTGAAAGTAGCAAAAATTACTATGTGTAAAAATTATAATAAAATGGTGGATGGAATAGAATAAACTTACCATGTATGTAGTGTGATGCAAATTAACCAACCTTATGCCTTGTGATGGATTTATATGGATGCAAATGGATCCTTTGGTGGATGCGACCTTATGTGATGATATTATTTCATAGTGATTTATCCCTCATTATGGTCTCATAACTTTATATTTATATGGTTCTCTTGATCTAATTTTGTAATTAACCCCGAAAAGCTCGTCCATAAGAAATATGAAATGCTCAAACTAATAAAAAGTACCCAAAAAGTGGTGGGAAAGTGGAAAATGATTTAGGGCACCAAGAATAGGACCAAGGCACCTATTGGCACCCCAAGACTAGCCTGTGTGCCTCGGTTAGAGATAAAATGATGCCAAATGGAAAAATTGACTGGGTGAGTAGATGTGGGAGGTCGGAAGTGACGATAGTAAACAAAGTAAAATTGCCAAAGGATAGGGTTTATTAGTACTTTCTTCACTCAAAAACTATATGAATAGTAGTATGAGACCAAGAATAAATAATTTCTAAAGTTCATAATTTAGTGTCTACATTTTCCCCACTTTATGTTGGTGAAAGGAATGCTCAATAACATAAATTAGTTATAGATGCATACCCGATTTACACAAAGATTGCAGTATAAAACGTGTCGAAGGACTACACAAAGCTTGGCATGAAAAATATGATGGAGCATGGAAAATAAAGATGTAAAAGTGTAAAAAAGTGATGATATTGAACCTAATGTGGAAAATCTTATGTAGTTATTGATGTGTGTGATGTACATGCATGGTTAGTATGGTATGTGCTGCCGTAAAATGTTGTTGTTGACTAATTTATTCTCATACGGTCAAACCTAAAAGGAGGAGACAATGAAGAAGTCAAATACACATGTATATATGTAAAAACACATGTATATGTATGTAAAGTATGTAAAATTAAAATACGTAAATGTAAAATGGAACATATGTAGCTAATCCGTGATGAGAAAAAGGGTGTAGAAAGAGAATATCCTATCTTGGGTTTTTTGGACAACCCGATGCCATAGGAAAAATACATATAGGGAGGAATTCCATTATATCCTCTAACCTTTAACTCGCTTCCCCGAACATGTATGAAGAGATCTTTATCTTTGCTAGTTTTTGGGTGATCTGATGCCATTAGATGAATTTGTGTAGAGAGAAAGCATATTGTATCCTCTAACCTATAACTACTCCCCAGAATGCTAAGGAAAACCATGTCCTATAAAATCTATTGTGTATGGGGTTCATAGACTAGTCTGAACCCACTCACTGTATAATCCACAATGCCAAGGGTAGAAACTGAACTAACCTAAAGTGGTGTAGAAGTGTTGTATAGTATGTAAAACCCAAATTATGTCCCCCTCTTTGGGGGTGCATACAACGTCACTGATAGGAGAATGCGACCCCAAAAGAGGACTAACCACACGAATTGTGTAACTATTTCCTACATGGGAAAGGAATGTTCTTGGTAGAGACCAAGACATACACAAAAAAAAGAGGCTAGCCAAAGAGAAGTGTTATTATAAACAAGAATTCATGTATAATACAATGTGGAATATATGCAAACATTGTATAAGATACCAAGAAACATAGTATTGAAAACACGTCGGAAGAAAAAGTAAGCCAAAAAATTTGAGATAAAAATAGGGTACATCACTCACGATTTCGCAAGCCACTCAAGGTGTCATGGCCACATACAACAAACAAGTGTGCACACCAAACAAAGGTCAAGGTATGTATATAATAGAAAACAATAGACAAACAAGTAAAAACAACATATAACTATGGAAGAAAGTAATCCCGTGAACAAATAATGCATATGAAGTACCCATTAACATGTTAGAAAGATAACCAAGATGTCAAAAATACGTATAACCATGTAATATAGAGTGCTAATTATAAAATGAAATAATGGCACTGTGAGAGACGAATGTGGATGCCCCCAGTGACTAATGTAGTATGGGTAGAAGGCAAGCATTCATACCACATAAAAATACCTTTATGTGTGATCATAACTAGGAAAGGACGTGAATGCACATGTGTGTATAGTAAAGATAAATTACATATAAGATAATTAAGTAGCATGTGTAATAAGATGACCATATACAAGAAAATTTAAACAAGAATAAAAGTAACCAAGATATACAACATGTTGTGGATGGATACAATGGAATGCAAGATGGATGATAGGAATCGCATGCCCCCTAAATGAATGGAGTTATATGCGGTGAAGTTCATTTAGTATGCCCCCTCGCAGTAGTCAAGAATGAATCAGTAAATGAGACTCCGTCATTGGGAAAAGATCAAAATGTGTGTGGTTTCTAACTTGTTATGTTAATTGTGTATGTGTGATGATATACGACCTAGAAATGATGCATCATCAATCCTATAGTCGAAGCATATATGACGACAATATGATTGAAAGAGTGAGGATGTAGCATAAAGTGTATATCACTACAAGATGATTAGATGGAGTGGTGATGTAGCCTAAAGAGTATACTACTACAAGATGAAGGGTTAGGTGACTATTTAGCCTAAAACATATGTCACTAACCTAGTAATGTCACATAATGAAAGGTAAAATGATGAACGTGTAAAGGTGATGAGGTCCATTTGATGTGTATACTCAACAATCCAAGATGGATCATGTGACTAGAGTGCGTCATAGGGTGGTGAGTGCAACGTGTAAAAGAAAATGTATAATGTGTGATGATGATATAAGACCATATGATGTATAATATGTGTAAAAAATGATGAGTGGTATGTAATTCAATGTTTGTAGAGAGACTAGTAGTGTGAAGATGCATGTTATGTAGTATGTAGAATGAGTAGGATGTAATGCTAGACTTGTAGATAATAGGAGTGTGACACATATGTGATGAATACTAGTATGATGTGTAGAGTATGTATGATGTATGGATGCACAATGCAAGATGTGTATGTAGACTAAAAGTGTAAGGTGTGTAGTATGCAAGATGAGAAACATATAATGTAGACCCTAAGAGTGTGATACATGTATAATGATGACTAGTATGATGTATGATGTGTAAATTCCAAAATGATGTAGAATAAATGTAGAGTATATGACATAATATGTAAAACATATGACGTGAGATGTGTAAATAAACACAATATGTAATTCCTATTGTGTAGTGTGTGGCGTTCATGTGTAGTAAGCCCTCAACAATAAAGTGTGAACCAAATCACAAGAGTATGTCATTGGGTAATGATGATGCTAAAATGTGTGATGAATATGCTAATGAAAGGAGATTGATGTATGATTATTGTTGGCGGGAAAAATTTTTAGGTGGAAAAATATGTGGATTTCTTGCCAATGATTCGGGAATCGAAGTCCCTCTACTTAGACGGTATAAATTTCATATTTTCATGCATGTGAAAAGGTTTATTTTCCTAATGATATTGTGGTCGGGGATCCAACAGGGGCACTCCAGTGACCTTGCAACAAAGATAGAAGTTTCTTGCTAGAGATGAATTTGTCAAGAGAGTGTGAAAGGGAGTGGAAATATAAAGTAGGGGAACTAATTCTATAAGTATAAAATCAGAGTCTTGTGCACATCAGGTTAGAAGTTCCATAAAATGCATTAAAATTGAGAAGAAACAACTTGACAAGCAAGAATAAGACCAATTAGAACTTATGATCACAAAGTATCAATAAATACCTTAGTCAAGAAAGGATAGAAACTCCTTCTTTTATTAGTTCTTAAAAAACGTTGTACATAGTGTGGGAATGGAGGAAAAATAGTGAGGGGGAAAATGGAAGAAAATGGTTATCTCATTTGTTCTCTAAAAGTACAATGAACTCTTGAGTTTACAAAATCAATCACACAAATGCTTTGAAATGGGAATGGCTTTACAATTTATGGGAAGAGAAGATACTCTTCATTAAACCCCATTGAGCCTTCATATGCCTTAAAAATTTTCACATTCTTAGGAAAACTTTAAGTCCCCTTTTATAACTTAAGGGTGACTTATTACATTGAAAATAAAGTCATTTTTAATTACTTAAGGAATTATGAAAAATTACAACACCCAACGCAAAATTAGAACATTGAGAAGAGAGAGAAATTTGGGGAGAGAGAAGAGAGAGAGAGAGAGAAGAAAGAAGAAGAAGGAAGAATGACGCCGACGATGAAAGACTCACCTCGATAAAGTCCACTGATCCTTCTAGATGACTCGATGAAATGCTCTAATGTGATGAACTATGAATCTCTGAACTCTTTACACCTTGAGAAAATCATTCATCTTGGCTCATATAAACTTTCCAAGTTGAATGAACTATTCCGTCGATGACTGCAATTCCCACCCTACGTATGATATACGTGTGACTCAAACCATGTATTGAGTGTTGAAAGACACTCGTCAGTTTCCTAGGATGGATCTTGAATGCCCTGTGAGAAATTCTGATGGATGATCCTGAATGATGATCCTCTTATGTTCCATTATGCCAAAATTTTCCTCTAAGTGCAACTTACGATTAATAGCAAGTTCTCGATGGAAGACTTACTATTTTTAGTAAGAGGTGATTTGTGCCTCTTCTTGACCATCCTGATGGAATGAACTCCCTCATTCACTTCTTCGCACCCCGCCTTTGCCTTGACCACTTCTTGGGGTGACTTAATATTTTTAGTAAGCATCCATATAGGGGCTTATATTTAGTAAGTGTTTGTTTTTATTGTTTTCGCTTTGGAAAATAATTCTAGCTTCTTGTGATCTTCAGTGCACATTGCCTTTGCCACAACCACTTTTGATGACAACTTTCCAAACATAGAAAGTCTGTATAGGAAAAATTACTATTTTTGGAAAGTGGATTTATAGTGTTTGGTTTGTGATGAAACATATTTTTTTGGACTTGGCTCTGTCATCATGGTCATGTCCTCCGAATTTCACTTGATTTCACCCACTAGAATGCTTAGAAATAAAATTTTAAATTTTTGCCTGGCAATGGCTTCGGGCATGGAGCTACCATGACAGCAATTAATGGAGCTAAAAATTTGTAGGTCTATTTTTTGTCTCCATTCATGATTAAATCAACTCTATTGCAATATTTTTTTCATTTGGAGTCCGTGTGCAAATTTTTAGCTCGTTTCCATTTCCGGATTGATGGGAAATCTGACGAATGTGAGCTAGGGTACGAGATGGAGTTTTTGTTGGAACAAATGATTTAGAGCACCATTTGACCTCCCATTTTTACATCTTTACCATCTTGAAAAATCAGAAGTATGAAAAATATGGAATCTCATTTCGAATTATATTTTGAAAGATATGAATATTTTTTGATGGGAAGACTTTGTGGTTATCTCTGGTGAAAAATCTTCATTTTCTCTTCATTTTTTGTTTTTTTGATCCATTTTTTCTCTAAGACATATGTATTTTCATGGAGTGGATTATTGGATGGACATATGGATCTAGTTTGGATAATAAATGGTGGAATGGGTGTCTAGACAAACATGAATAGAGTTATGGCGGGTGTGAAGTGTGAAGGGGAAATGAGGGGGAAAATGACTAAGTGTCAGATTTAAAGCAATTCAAAAACACATACCAGGGGGTGGGGTGAATTTTTGTGTCCCTGATGTCCCTTAATAATTAAGGGATGAAATAGATATTAATTTTCATGATGTGCCTCCATACGAAACTTGGCGGAAATCTGACGATCGAGCATTTGGCTCCACTAGCTCTTAGGGGCTAGAAATTTACATTGGAGAGGGTCACATGGATGACCTAAGGGATTCAAGGGGCTGGGTGAATTTTAATGTCCCTCATTTCCCTTTAAAAAAGGGGACAAAGGGTACATTAGTTTGCACATCGTGCCTCCATGTGACACTTGGTAATCATCTCGTGTAGTGAGAGGTAAGGCTCCAACTAGCTCCCGAGGGCTTAACTGACAATGCGGGAGGTCATATTAGGGTCCAGGACGATAAAAATGGGATGAGAGAATTTTTTCCCCATATGTATCTTTCTAAAGGGATGAAAGGCACATGAAATCCTGCCAGCTCTGATGGTGGCGACACGTGTCCTCTTGAAAAAATGGCTAAGTGTCAAACCTTGAGAGCGAACTTTTAAAGGTTGTATCTGGAGTTCCCGATGGATTTTTTGGAGAAATTTTATATGAATTTGACTAAAAATTTCCTTTTTAATCCAATGTTAGGGATATAAGCTATTTATTCCTCCATTTAGGCTCTGAAATAGTGGATTTGTGATATGGCTCCCTAGTTGAGCATGGAAAAAACTAGATATAAACATATCTTGTAATTTTTTTGTGAAATATATGATTTCACCATATTATAGGGATTTTAATTAAATTTATGAATATGTATATTTGATTCCTAAATCCATCTATATCTCCTGGAATCACTTCCTAAAGTTTAGCAACTTTTTTGGCCCCGTGCATTGCTGAGTATGTGAACCCTATTTTTGATGAAACCGCCCAACTCCTCCAAATATTTCTTGAATCTTCCAAAATAAATTCCATGATGTTATTATACATTAAATTAATCTCCATGTTGGATATGTATCCTAATTTATTCTCTAGGGGTTGTGGCGGTCTTGGGAAGGCTAGTGGTAGCCCTTCCCACAACTGTCCAAAAATAACAATCTTCAAGAACTCCTAAAATCACCTAGGGGATTGAATTAAATTTCCTAATTCACCTAGGGGACTAAGTTAACATCCACTAGGAGGTCATTGGACTGACTGGGTAGACTTGGGGTGCCTTGGAAGGGTAAAAATTAAAAGTTTCGACATAGGGGTATCGTTGTCATGCTAGAAAATTGTCAATTTTCCTATTGCACATTGCATGGCAACAATTATACAAAGATGAGAGATGAGATAATGATGAATTATATGGGAGGATGTTAGATGATATTCACCCAAAGTGTGGAATATGAAGGATTTATCATGTAATGCAATCTAAGAGATCACTAGTTTTAGGGTTAAAGTTATATGGATAAACATTATAAACCCGATAAGAAATAGTGTCTAGTTGATCATGTAATGAACCATTGAGGAGAAAATTGTACATACCCATGACATATTACTCATCAGTAAATGGAGGAAGTGGACAACCATGTGCATACCAATGAGTGATATTTTTATATAGCCAAGAAAGGAACTATTGCAAATGAATATGTGACCGAAAGGCATAGGAAATGAAATATCAATATGATCAGGATCCAATGTGCCCCCTATATAAGTAAGCCAAGACTCTCCTAATGTGAGTGGAGAAGAGTGAAGAGTGCATGATAGATAGACCGTAAGATGAAAGACATGTAGACCATAAGCAATGGTAATAGTGATGAAGCCATAATATAGATGAGGATCATGAGTAGGAGGATAAAGGTCCTCGAAAGCAAAACCAAGTCGAGCTAGACCATCATGTGAACATATAGTAACATCACAAGTAGGATCAAATGGAATATGTTCCCAATATGAATCATTCATGAAAAGTGTGTAAGTAAAAGGTGAGCATGCTAACAGAGGTAGTACATGTGAAGGCCTAGGTGATAGAGTGACATCCATTAACTGGATAGGCCCTTGATAAGGAATCATAGGAGTAGTAGATGGGATAGAAGAAAATTCATCTATCACACAAATGGCACATTTAAGTGGTGGTATGTGAGGTTATTCATCCATAGGTTTGGGATCATCTGTAGTATCAATATGTGGAATAGGAATAATATTTTTAAGAGCATGGTCACAATATTGGAATGGGTCACGGTCACAAAGAACAATATACTCAATGCCCTCATGGAGGAATTTAACACAATGGTGTATAGTAGAAGAAACAACCTATATGGCATGAATCCATGGTCTACTAAGAAAAAAATTGTAAGAGACTTGGAAATTGATGATAAAGAACACTTTGTTGACACTTTTTGTCTTACAAGTAATAGGTAATGTAATGTGACCAACACATGGATGAATGAAACCATCATATGCACGAAGTGAGAGGGATGATGGACTAACATCACAAGTAGAAAGACCTAAATTTTCAAGGAATGACATAGGACATAGATTAAGCTCAGATCCAATATCAATTAAAGCATTCTTGATACCCATATTGAGAATGCAAATCATAAATTCAAGGGCGGGTCATTATTAGAAGTGCTAAGATTGGTAGGAAGATTAGTTTTGAATGGTAAGTGTTGAGAAAATGCATCATTTTTTTATATCCCGAGTCAAGATGAATATCAACGAGAATGTGTGTAGTAGCTAGAAGATGTTGGACTCTATACCTTACATCAAGATGCATAAAAAAAAATCATTGATTGAGATATTCATGATAAATAGGCTTTAAGATGAAAAAGAATGAGGATCCTATATGCATGAAAATGGAGTATGGGTTCACCAAAATGATTAACTAAAAATGGGGATTTAGATAGTTAATATAAGAAGTATAGTAGTAAATAAAAGCTAAACTAAATGAGGAAAGTGACCCAAGAAACTAAGTAAATAAAAATGTGAAACCCTAATTAACAAGTAGGGTTAGAAAGAGCTTAGCAGATTCGATGAGCTTTCTAGACTATGTCATAGGGATGGATGGGGAAACATGAGGAGGAAACAACTATGTTGAAGTTAAGAAAAGTATAGATTTGGGAAATCGAGTGGAGTGGAACACCCGAATAGGTATAGGGGTGCATGTGGGCACCCTAGCCTATAATATGAGATCCCAGGTATGTGAAAAAGCTCTGTAACCTTCCTTCAAGGCATTGTTTGATGGTTTCTTGTCTTTGCTTTCTGTTGCACTACCTTTGTTGCACTACAATGTATGTTGTTGGTAATTGGTGATGAAGAAAGTACCTACGAAACCCAAAAAAAGTATCAAACCCTAAAAAAATAAGAATGCAAATGAAGGGGTTAGATCTGTCTCGCCTTTCCACAATGGTGGACTTACTAACTAAGTGTTGTACTACATCTCAGACCTGATGTAGTTCTATGTTCTTGTGTGTGCAATCATGCCATAGGTGCTCTTGCGCTAGTCACACTTTTTGAAAGTAGCGAGCAATACCTATGTGTAGAAAATATAATAAAATGGTGGATGGAATAGAATAAAATTCCCTCCCATGTAGTGTTATGTAATGAACTAGCCGTGTTCATTGTGATGGAGCTATATGGATGCAAATGAATCCTATGGTAGATATGACCTTAGATGATGATTGTAATGCTCAATTATTGGTCTCTCATGTTATGGTTATCTAGATCTAATTTCATAATTAACCCCGAAAAGGCTAACCACAAGAAACATGAAATTCTCAAACGGCTAGAAAGTCCCCAAAAAGGGTTAGGGTCACCTTTTAGGGCACCTTTCGGTGTCCTAGTACTATCTTGGGCGGCCAAGTTAGAGATAAAATGACACCAAATGTGATGTAGGAGCATCAAGGACCAAGGCATAATAAGGTCATACAAGACCATGATAAATGTTGTCTATAGGTGTGTTAGAGTTAAATATGTTGTAAAAATGAATATATGCTTGTAAGAAGTTGATAAGGTGACTTGACTTGGCATTTAAAGGGTAATATGGGCTAAATAAGGACTTCAAATGCCATGTCATCATGTTTGTTAGTCCATGCACGAGTTGGAAGAAGTATTGGATTGATATCCATTAATATTCTAGGATTAGAATATTGATTAAGTCTTGTTAGGGTATTGTGGAGTCAGTTTAGGGGCTGTTAGAGTCTATTCTTAGCTAATGAATACCTATTTCATAGGTGATTCGATGGAGATGAAGTAGAACAGGGGTTCTCAAGGTTTTAGAAGATGGAACAATGAATAACAACATGTGTAGGATGTTTGAAAGAAGAATTATACTCTGGTTTGCATGAAATAGCTTGTTTCAATGGACTGTGCACAAGAACCCTGGTAGGACAGCAAGATAGAAACCCTCCATGACCTTCAAACGATGTAAATCTCTTGATTATTAGCATGGAAAGATTCTACAGGTGATGTGGATCACATTGGTAATTTTTGTATGTTTTGAAAATGCATAGTTTGGATTTTATAGCAAATTGTTGCCTCTCGGGCCTGAACTAGGGCTTCGTATATCTTTTTATTCCATGGATAGAATTACTTGAAACTTTTACAATATCTCTACATTGATATGATCTAAAGATCATCCAAATTTGGTGAAGAATGATCTTGTGTCACTCAAGCTATAGGTGACTGTGTATTCGAGATACAACAGTGATGTATAGTTCACAGTCAAATAAAGAACATACACAGTTTTTGCATTATAACATGACTAATCATGATGATAGATTGATATGATGGAAAAAATAGGGGTATATTGGATGTATTTGCATGATCTCAGGTCTGAATGCATGAAGCTATTACCTTGTTAGCATATAAAAGATGATTGCACAAGATTAGGACTGTATTTGGCAAGAAAGGAGGACTGAAAACATGAAGGAGATGGACACAATATGATGAAAATACACTAATGGGAGGGAACCTATCCAGGTATATTTATTGAATATGAATGAAATTGGGCATATAGGTACAAGGGAAATTCCTTCCCTCTAGTTATAATCAGATTGTACAGTGGTCTAGGACTGTGTTAGTCCACAATAAAATGTTCAAAGGGCTAATGTCAAGGAGAAGTAGAGTTAAGTACCTGTGCATGGATGTTGGATGATAATATCCTAGTACTATTAATGTGTTCCATGATTCTAGAGAGAAATCTACCAGTGATTTGGAGTAAATGTAGACTGTGTAGGGGTTCTAGGGCTGTATAAGTCACTTCAAAAACATACAAGCGAGGTGATAAAGGAAAAACCTAGATCTAGGACAGTATATGGAGCTCATGAATACCTCAACCATTGTGAAGGGAGGTCTGTTGAGCTGTGGGTATGCCCTGGGAACCAACTAATTATGTATTAAGAGTTTGAGTTGGATGCTTTTAGACTAAGTTCAGTCTTGAGGGCAGAGTGTTGAGATTGCACACTAGTAGAGAGATGCTTGAGCATTCATAAAGGAACTTGAAACATTGGTTTGTTGCCTTGGTCATGTTCAATCAAGAAGAAAAGAGCTTGTGACTATATTGAAGAAGAGCTCCATTTGGAGGCAAAGGTGTATGGTAAGAGAACTCAAGAAGGTATGAATGCTAGAGACTTTATGAACGGATTTTGTAGCTTGGGACAGTCATGCAGATTAATATAGAAGTTCTTTACATCTATTATATATTGTTTCAGTGATCACAAAGTGATCACCTTTGCTCATCAAGTTAACTCTCCTCCAGTTGTTGTTTTCAAGTGGTAGAAGGTACAAGTTCTCATTGGACCTCAAGGAGATAAGAACAAATAGATGATGTTGCATGAACATCAATTAATGATCCTCTAGCAGGGGTGGATGGAGTAATAGAGAAAGTTCAAGCTCTTGAGTATTGTAGAGAAAGATAAATCTAAATGACCCCTGCATCATTTGGTATCAGAGCGAGGATAGGAGATCAAAGGACAGCCATAAAAGGAAACAGAAGGTAGATCAAATACCAAGGAGTTCAAGGTAACAAACACATGTTTTCAAGCTATTTATTTCTATAATTTTCAGAGAACTCCATATTGTAAAGTGTGTGATTGAATCAGTCATGGAGGTAGGAGCAGTGTGTGAATTGGTTAAGTTCCTAAGCTATCAAAAGGAACAAGAAAAGAAAGAGAAAAAGAGGAAAGAGGAGAAGATGAGAGGAAGATTGGCACTTCAAAAATAAATAGATGAAGTGAAGAGAGATTTGGAGAAAGTGACCACCATGTGGTTATAGTTGCAGGAAGAAGAGAGCCATCAGAAGAAGAGTGGCCTAGTATTGAGAGGGAAGATGAAATGGCCTGTGAGGTCATTGGTGAAAAGAGATAGAAGGCACAGAAAGGATGCCTTGAGGAAGAAAGAAGAGTTTCCAAATGAGCAACAAGAAGAGGTGAAAGAAGTTCTCATTGTAGAGAACAAGAAAGAAGAAAAAGTGCCAGAACAAGCACTTAAGGAAGGAAAGGAGAATGAGAGGAAGGTGCTAAGGAAAGGAGCACTCATGGAGACACTATGGTCTCTTGTTTTTATATCTAAGCTTGTGTTTATGTTTGTAGGTATGAAGAACTTGTTGATGCAGGTTAAGCTTAAGAGCTTGAGAAATATGAAGGATGGTGTAAGCTAAGCACCCATGAAGAGAAATGAACAAGACAAATTATGTAAGGACCAGCTTGAAGAGGGATATGAAAAGAATGAAGACTTCCATGATGAAAAGGGAAGAATGACAGAGAACATGGATTATTATGATGCATTAGATAGCATCCCAAGTGAAGAAGAAGTCCAGGAAGAGAGTAAAGCCAGACAAGAAGCCATTGAACAAGTAAGTATGACGACTGAATATGATGATCAGATTTATGAGAGTGATGTTTCTAACATTAAAAATCCCTAGAGCAAGATAATGATAAGAGGTTAACACAAGAAGATGTGTGTGATCATGCAATGCCTAGAAGGCTCAAGGAAATAGGGAATGAAGATAAATATGCAGGTCATCGAAGTATATGCTACCCAAAGAGATCAAGCATAGTTATGTGATGCCTAAATGGCTTGAGAAAAATAAGGACAAAGAGGAAAAGGTAGAGTCCAAGAAAGAGACCATCAAACCTGAGCTTAGTCATGAAGAACCAAGGCAAGTTATGAAGGAAAATTCAGTTTATAAGATAAAATCAGTCCAGTTTGCGGGTGCACAAGAGAGTAGAAATGAGTACAAACACATTCTAACTCATGAATGGAGAAGAAAAATGAAAAACAAATGGTGTATCAACCTAAGGTCATCAAGAACAAGGTATGGCAAGCTAAGAGATTCAAGGAGCAGTAGTACAAATTCATCAAACATGAAGTAATGGAAAGTGTAAGGTCCTCAAAAGATGGTGAAGCAAGAGCTGAGTACAGTCAGGGAAGTCAGAGTTCAGAGAAGGATGAAGACAAAACAGGTCCTATATATGATGAAGATGAAAGAGAAGTTGATGGAGCTGACCTGGAAGAAGAAATGAAGATACTAGAAGAGTTGATGAAGAGAATGACAACAAAAACAAAGAGAAATCAAGAAATTGAGAGAAGAAGAAGGAGAACAGATTGAGAAGAAGGAGAGAGAAGAGGTGTCACCAAGGATAGAGCAGCATGAAAAGTTGCAAGAAATGAAACAATTAAGAAAAGAGGAACCAGAGAAGGAAGAAGCAAATCAGGAGAGAGAAAGAATGAAAATGACCAAGTTGAAAATGGTCAATGAAAAAAAAAAAAATGGAGAAGAAGAGCACTCTGTAGACATTCAAGAGGCTTCATGGCCTCAACCCTTTACTTCTAATGGTGTTGTTAATATTGTGAATGCAGGTTTGGCAGAAAAAGAGATGAATCAAGTGTATGATTCAATGAGAAAGTTCATGAGACAAGAGGAACAAGAAGATATAGAAGACACATGTGATGATGAAGTTGAGGCATTTGAAGGTGGAGAAGCACCAAAGTATGATTTTGAATACATAAGCATGGAGCAGCTGAAAGAAGAACTAAAATATTTAGAGGAAGTCATATATCAAGCCAAGGAGGATCATGCAGATAGACATGAAGACCATACAAGTGAAGAGTTGATAGAAGACAATCAGATTTCAGTTGAGGAGGCATATGAAACTTCAAAGCATGTTGAGGAGACAGATTTCAACACTAAAGACCTTCATTTCATTCCTAAGGTGAAGCAAGCCTATCAGGAGGCCAAAGGTGAAAGAGAAAGAATATTGTTGATAAAACAGGTGGAGAAGACTATTAAGTCTTGTGAGAACATTCTTAGCAATGATCAAGGAGCTGTAGCTACATGCTATTATGAACACAAACCAGAGTTGACATACTTAGTGAAGGAGATAGAAGACCTACAAGAAATAGACTTGAAGACAAAGACCATGAGGAGGAAGATGAAGCAAGGAGCAAGCAAGAAGAGTAGAATTGAGGAGAGGCAATGCAAGAGCAGATGGAGGAGACAAACTATACCAGCAAAGGCAATAAGGAAGAATTGGAAGACAAGAAAGAAGAAGAATCATTTGAGCAGGAGCTCAAATTCTTTCTCTCAAGGGCACTCTGATGCAGGAGCATCAAGGACCAAGGCATAATAAGGTCATACAAGACCATGATAAATGTTGTCTATAGGTGTGTTAGAGTTAAATATGTTGTAAAAATGAATATATGCTTGTAAGAAGTTGATAAGGTGACTTGACTTGGCATTTAAAGGGTAATATGGGCTAAATAAGGACTTCAAATGCCATGTCATCATGTTTGTTAGTCCATGCATGAGTTGGAAGAAGTATTGGATTGATATCCATTAATATTCTAGGATTAGAATATTGATTAAGTCTTGTTAGGGTATTGTGGAGTCAGTTTAGGGGCTGTTAGAGTCTATTCTTAGCTAATGAATACCTATTTCATAGGTGATTCAATGGAGATGAAGTAGAACAGGGGTTCTCAAGGTTTTAGAAGATGGAACAATGAATAACAACATGTGTAGGATGTTTGAAAGAAGAATTATACTCTGGTTTGCATGAAATAGCTTGTTTCAATGGACTGTGCACAAGAACCCTGGCAGGACAGCAAGATAGAAACCCTCCATGACCTTCAAACGATGTAAATCTCTTGATTATTAGCATGGAAAGATTCTACAGGTGATGTGGATCACATTGGTAATTTTTGTATGTTTTGAAAATGAATAGTTTGGATTTTATAGCAAATTGTTGCCTCTCGGGCCTGAACTAGGGCTTCGTATATCTTTTTATTCCATGGATAGAATTACTTGAAACTTTTACAATATCTCTGCATTGATATGATCTAAAGATCATCCAAATTTGAGGAAGAATGATCTTGTGTCGCTCAAGCTATAGGTGACTGTGTATTCGAGATACAACAGTGATGTATAGTTCACAGTCAAATAAAGAACATACACAGTTTTTGCATTATAACATGACTAATCATGATGATAGATTGATATGATGGACAAAATAGGGGTATATTGGATGTATTTTCATGATCTCAGGTCTGAATGCATGAAGCTATTACCTTGTTAGCATATAAAAGATGATTGCACAGATTAGGACTGTATTTGGCAAGAAAGGAGGACTGCAAACATGAAGGAGATGGACACAATATGATGAAAATACACTAATGGGAGGGAACCTATCCAGGTATATTTGTTGAATATGAATGACATTGGGCATATAGGTACAAGGGAAATTCCTTCCCTCTAGTTATAATCAGACTGTACAGTGGTCTAGGACTGTGTTAGTCCACAATAAAATGTTCAAAGGGCTAATGTCAAGGAGAAGTAGAGTTAAGTACCTGTGCATGGATGTTGGATGATGACTATCCTAGTACTATTAATGTGTTCCATGATTCTAGAGAGAAATCTACCAGTGATTTGGAGTAAATGTAGACTGTGTAGGGGTTCTAGGGCTGTATAAGTCACTTCAAAAACATACAAGGGAGGTGATAAAGGAAAAACCTAGATCTAGGACAGTATATGGAGCTCATGAATACCTCAACCATTGTGAAGGGAGGTCTGTTGAGCTATGGGTATGCCCTGGAACCAACTAATTATGTATTAAGAGTTTGAGTTGGATGCTTTTAGACTAAGTTCAGTCTTGAGGGCAGAGTGTTGAGATTGCACACTAGTAGAGAGATGCTTGAGCATTCATAAAGGAACTTGAAACATTGGTTTGTTGCCTTGGTCATGTTCAATCAAGAAGAAAAGAGCTTGTGACTATATTGAAGAAGAGCTCCATTTGGAGGCAAAGGTGTATGGTAAGAGAACTCAAGAAGGTATGAATGCTAGAGACTTTATGAACGGATTTTGTAGCTTGGGACAGTCATGCATTAATATAGAAGTTCTTTACATCTATTATATATTGTTTCAATGATCACAAAGTGATCACCTTTGCTCATCAAGTTAACTCTCCTCCAGTTGTTGTTTTCAAGTGGTAGAAGGTACAAGTTCTCATTGGACCTCAAGGAGATAAGAACAAATAGATGATGTTGCATGAACATCAATTAATGATCCTCTAGCAGGGGTGGATGGAGTAATAGAGCAAGTTCAAGCTCTTGAGTATTGTAGAGAAAGATAAATCTAAATGACCCCTGCATCAAAATGGTAGAATTGAATGGGTGAGTAGATGCGGGAGGTCGAAAGTGATGATAACGAGAAAAGTAAAATGGCCAAAGGAAAAGGGTTAATTAGTAATTTCTTCAATTAAAAACCATATGAATAGTAGTATGAGAATGGGACTAAATAATGTCTAAAGTGCATAATTTAGTGTCTAAAAACTCAATGTTGTGGGTAGGTTGTCACTTATTATCATTCTTCCCTTAAAATTCTATCAACCTCTTGGCCGACCACATTGTTTTTTTTTATTATGGGTAAATAGTTTTGAAGGGACTATACCCTGTGAACAAAAAGGCTCAAAATCCAGATACCAAAAGAGCTAACATTGCAAAACATCCAACATCAAGGGGCTCAAAGAGCTAGATAAAACACTTCAAGAACAAAACAAGATCAAGACAGATACAGTGATCCAAATAAAAGCAGAAGAGACAAAAAATGAACAAGAGATAACCACCACTGGTCATCCCAGCCAAAAACAACACCAAAAATGCTAGTCAACAACAACTTCACTGCGCAAGTAAACAAGAATAAAGGCCCCGCATCACTTGACAGACTGATCAATCTTGGATTTAATCATTTGGAGTGAGACAAAGAATGCAATGGTAGTGGCCTGGGATGGATCTTTCAAATCCGCCTTGGCAATTGCAAGATCTTTGTTCTCCTTGGAACCCCAAATGTCCTCGGTAATACCGCTGAGACTGCAAACACTATGCACATGCTGCTTGATGAAATTGTAGATGCTTTTAAGAGCTGAGAGGATACAGTCATTTCTCCCTTTTGCATTGCCAAGCTTGACATCCAGAGATAACAGCTTCTTGAAAACTTCAGCAGTAATATCTTCATCTTCATCATTTTGTAGTTTCCTTTTGCCCTGAGTTTTATCCATATCCTTAATAACACTCTTAAGGTCCTGAATCTCCTTTTCCATCTTTTCTACTCTGACCAGCAAGTCTTCATCTTTAGGCTTCTCCACCGATTACTAATGTGTAGTAAATTCATAGCAAGCTCTAGGTCTTTATGACTTCTAAGAACCCTCTGAGAAGTAGGGACCTTAGTTTTCATCTCTTTCCTTTTCCTGCTAGTGGTAGCAATATCAAGTTTCCTATCGGGAAGGGGGATGGAGGTAGGGGGAGGAGTAGGATCTCGAGTGGGGAAAGCTGAGCAGTGGCGGTGAATGAGCAGTATTAACCCTTGATGAAGGGGAATAACCCTAGTGTGGTTTTGCACTTCCAGAACAGATTTTTCTAGAGAATTCAACAAGTAATGAGGAAATTTTATGGTGAGGTCTCTACGAAAGTGATTAAGGAAGATCAAGTGCTTTTGGGGAATAGTGACAAATCTCCCCTCTAAGGTAACGTACCTTACCACCATCCTTGTGATCTCAGCAAAAGGCTCTGGAATAGAAGCAAGTTTGATGTACCGTCACAAAATCTAGATTTTCGCCCTCATCAAGAAACTTCTTAGCCTCCACCTCTCTATCCACATGCTTGTTGAAGAATTTGGTGCCTTCTAGACTGAGCCCGGTGACCTGGGCTATAAGCTCCTCTGAAATCTCAACCTTGATATTACTGTATTCAACCACTCGATTCCTCCATCCATGAGCAAATTTAATTGAGAGATCCTGATCAAAACCTTGGACTTTTTCAATAAAGTTCACGAGACCCCCTTTCTGTAAATAGTTCCAGAGAACTGTATCATCTTTCCATGCGGGATTATGGGTGGGCTTAGTCTTGCAAGGTGGTCCCCCCATTTTTCCTGTGCTATTACCTCTTCCCGCAATGGTAAAAATTTGAAAACTATACGAATCATCCTCAGTTCTATTTTTGAAGTCCTCCCAAGCGTGTGAAGAGAAGTAATTATTAATTCTCACTTTGTAATTAATTAACCACTCCTTAGCATCCACCCTATATCTATTAATGATGATGCTCCAAGTCATGCAAATCTTTGATGATGTCATCACTCTGCACTTAAAAGGCCACTCCTTAGCATCAACACTACAACTATTAGTGATTATGTTCCAAGTCATGCAAATATTTGATGATGTCATCATTTACTTTAGTAGGAAGAATGTCACCCCTTAACCAAGTTTGATAAGTATTATTTACCCCAATATTTTCCAAGCCATCTGCCACACTATTGCCTTCACGGTATGTATGTTTGATTTCAAAATTTTCAAAACTCTTGCAAATATCAGTAGCTTCAGCAATAAAGTCCCTGATTGACCAACTGGGGGGTTGTTTTTGATTTAAAAGATTGATAATGTTCAGTGAATCACCCTCAATTATAATATTGGAAATATTACATTCCCTGGCTAGCCTTATTCCCCAAAGAGCAGCAAGAGCTTTAGAGTAGTGATTAGTTTGCCTACCCATTTTACCAGAAAAAGTAGCAACAAAACAACCTCTGTGATCTCTAATGACTCCCCCACCTCCAGAATCTCCAGGATTACCTTTTGAGGCCCCATAAAAATTCAACTTATGCCATGCACTAGGAGGTTGAATCCATCGGACAGTGGATCTATCAATACTATTGTTATTCTTGTTCAAAACAATGCCAATATTCCAAGCAGCTAGAATGTGCTCTTCTTCCTCAGGGTAAATTCTATTTTTGGGGGGTTTAAATCTTTCAATGTTGTCTTTCACAACAATGATAATTTATTTGTAGACTTTTTTGCATAAATTTCTGGTATTCTTGAAAATGACATCATTATGAGCTTTCCAAACTCGCCACATGGTGTGAGGGAGAACCAGTTGCCATAATCTCCTCACCACACAATGTTTGTAAGGAGAGTTCCATTGTTCCCAGGCTTGAAGACAAGTATGGGGAAAGATCCATTCCTGATTGAAGTTTTCAAAAATGAGATGCCAAATTTTGGAAGTGTACTTACAATGAAGAAAGAGGTGTTTGATATCTTCTGCTTCTTCCTGACACATGCAACATCTGTTAGGCATGATGAATCCTTTCCTAATGATATTTTCATTAGTTAGGATCTTTCCTTTAATGATAAGCCACCAAAAAAATTTTACTCTAGGGGTTAGCTTGGGCATCCACAACTTATGCCACTCAATATCACTTTCAATAGAGGCAAAGAAAGAGTTGTAGCCAGATTTAACCGAGTACTCTCCATCAAAGGAATCTTTCCAAATGAGTTCATCCTTATGATTTTGAGGACTGATATGAATTAGGGAGAGATGACTCTGCATGGATGCAACAACAGACTGCACATTATCCTCATCTACTTTGAACTGTTTCCATTTCCTTTTATTTTCAACCACCTCAATATAGTCCTGGACTTTGTGCCCATAATTTCTAATTAAGTTGTCTTTAATGTGACCATAAGAGGAAATCCAGTTAACATCTGACCATTTTTCAGTCTAAAAATCAATGTCTTGTCCATCCCCAAGCTTCCAACTACATCCGTGAGAGAGAATATGTCTGATGTGTAGAAGATTGTTCTAGAAAATAGAGCCATTCGGAAGTGACTGATAAAAAAGAAAGGAATTCATGCTTTGATTGGAAAGGTATTTGATTTTGATCAACTCTGTCCAAGGATTATGCTCTTTTATGAGTCTCCAACCCAACTTTGCAATAAGAGTAGCATTCATAAGTTTGATATCTTTGATTCCTAAACCCCCAATCCTCTTTGGTTTACAGACCTGCTCCCAAGCAACTAAATGGTATCTAAACCTGTCTTCATTTTTTTTTAAATTTTTTCAATGCTATTCATCACTGCTTATTGGAATGCTAAACATTGACATGATATAAATAGGTAAGTTCTGAAGAGTGCTTTTTATCAATAAACACTTGCCTGCACTTGAAAGTAAAGCTCCTTTCCAACCAGCAAGTTTTTTTGAAATCTCTTAAGAAGATCATTCCAAACCTCATTAGAAACCTTACTAGTACTCATAGGGAGCCCTAAATAAGTAGTAGGGAGGGAATTAATAGTACATCCAAGAATGAGAGCAATCTTTCTTTGCCTTTCAATAGGAGTATTGAAAAAATAGATAGAGCTTTTGTCAAAATTAACTTTCTGTCCCAAGGCTTCCTCATAAAATTGAAGGATAGTTTTTATAGCCTTCACTTAAATTATTGAGGCCATTAGAAGCAAAAGAGTGTCATCAGTAAACTATTGGTAAGAGGAAACCTAGTTGCCAAAAGTAGGTTGAAAGCCCTTTATCATACCAATATGGATAGCTTTTGAGATAGATCAGCTTAAACTATCAGCCATTATAATGAACAACAAAGGGGAGATGGGGTCCCCTTGTCTAATTCCTCTATTGCTGGCAAAAAAACCAACCAGTTCACCATTAACAACCACTGAGAATCTAGATGAAGATATGCAAGAATGTATTATTTTCTTGAATTTATTTTGAAATCCAAACTTGGATAAAACCTCATCCATGAATTTCTAGGAGACTCTGTCAAAATCCTTATGCATGTCTAACTTGATAGCCATCCCAGCCTTTTTACTTTTATCCATTGAATGAATTGTTTCATGAACCATAATAACACCATCCTGAATAATTCTACCTTGTATGAATCCACTCTGCTGTTGGGAGATAATTTCCATTAGAATAGGTTGCAACCTAGTGGTTAAAATCTTTGTGAAGATCCGATAGATTACATTAACCAAACTGATTGGCCTAAAATATTTGAAATCCTTTGCATCCAGCTTCTTAGGAGCAAGCACAATATGTGTATTGTTTAACTCTTTTATGAGATTTCTAGTTCTATAGAACTCATTAACAACTTTCAACAGATCTTCAAAGCAGATTTCCCAACATCTCTGGAAGAAGTTTGCAGAAAAACCATCAGGGCCTGGAGCCTTATCCCCTTCCAGAGCAAAAATAGCTTTTTTCAATTCCTCGATGGTGACTAATTTGGAAAGACTCTTAAACCTCTCGGCAGGCAGTAAATTATTAGGAATGGATTCTAAGAGAAAGGAGGCCGCTTGCTCATTGTAGGAATTATTCTCAGTGAGTAGATTCTTGTAGAATTTGAGGGCTTCATCTTTGATGTCTTCAGAATCCGTAGTAATGGTCCCATTACCCTTTGAGACTTCAGCAATTCTATTACAAGCCCTATGTTTGAGGGTTGTCATATGATTTTTTTGTATTTCTGTCTCCTACTTTTAACCGAGGGCTCTAGACTTCATTCTCCAAAAGGACTCCTCACAGCTGTTTATATTATGCAGGGTAGAGAGAAGTTTTTTCTTGTTGATGATCCTCGAGGGTCATACCTTTCAAAGAGGATGAAAGTTGACCACATTGTTAAAGAGGATGATCCTTACACTCTCTGTGTCAACCATATTCTTTGAAATTTTAGATAGGTTTCAATGTCATTAAAAATTAGCGTGATTATATGAATATCCTAAAGGATGTGATTCAAAATGCTTGTGAGGAGATTAAAATATCCATTGACATTGTGGTAAACTCTGCTAGGTATAACTTTTAGGATAACATTGAGGCATCTAACATTCTCAATGAGATTATAAATATGTAGTATTTTTTGTCACCTTTGCGGATCCTCTTATTGGATATTTTTACAAGGATGAGGATCCTTTCAAAATATTATCTTTTACCCTTTGTCAAAAAATTGCATTCTACCTACATTGACAATAGTCCAAAGAGGACTCAAATCACATGTATTTCTTCATCTAGAGATGTTACATGGTATTACATGGATGTAACTATATTTAATAATGTTAACACTTGACCATTACTTTGTATTGACCTAACTCGCTTATGTTTGAATTAGATTTATGGAATCTTGGTTTATAAAGATTCACCCTTGAACCTAGTTTGAAGTGCTTCAATACCTTGTAGATGTTGATCCTAGTGTTTTCTCTTTCATTAGGGAACATTAGGAAATATTTACTTTAATTTTGAGTGATTTTTACTTGAGGAGATCTTGAGAATGAATGGTGAGTCCTAACCGAGTAAATGAGTGTATTATAATCTCTTATATAGGGATCTACAGATATAATTTGAATTAATCCTAACTATAATGGAGATGTTGACCCATAAAAGATATTTAAATTATAAAAATAACCATTTGGTGTCTCAAGAAGATATTATTATTCAAAATATAGGGTTTATCAGTTTGGTCATGTTGAATGGTTTAGTCCAATAATGAGGGATGATGTTTTGGAGCTATGTGTATGATAAATGGGGGTAATGTACTATTTTTAAGTGTTATAAGAATCTAAGTGTAGACACTAAAATTTGGCAATTTATCCTTTGACATTGTTGATCTTAACATTGGACGCTTGTATGGACAAATGCACTCTCCTCACTTTTTCTTAGCACACCCTGATAGAACTTCATGTACTTGTTTATATTTTTGCATCCCTCTCTCATATTTTTTGAAATATAATTACACAAAACAAATATAGAAACATCTATCCTTAGGCCCACAAGTTAAAATGGTATTTTCTCCCTCATGGATTAAAAAATTGATTTCGTATGGTTTGTAAAATTACATATCGACCCTACTGTATAGTTTTGGACCAACATGTTGTGCATTAATTATTTTAATTCCATCACATTCATACAAATAAATATATCCCTTGTTGTCCATTCATGATATTATAACCTTTAGAAGCATATATAATCAAGTAAATCATACCTCATTTAGGGACCTTACAATTTATAAACTCCTCATGCAAAATCTAACCCAAAATGCGTTTGAAATTCCCTAAACTATAAAATATCTCATACACATCCATTATGCCATCACCCTCTACTAGTTTGAAGTCTCCTTCTAGGTCTAGGAGTCTCCATATTCATCATACAAGAAATAAAAGTGACACTTCCCAGAATTTGAGCATGTGTGAAACTCAAGTAAAAACATTCAAACCATAGTTTGTCATTTTTTGATTGCACTACCAAAGATATCAAATTATAGGAGAATGGTGTGTGGTTTGATCCATCTTTAGAGTAGTGATGACATCAATAGTGCACAAGGATGCCAAAAATCCAACTAAATTATTTATAGGAACTCCTTATATTACAACGGTTTGAGGGTTTGAGAATAGTTTACATATCCATTATGAAGGTGAGCAAATAATACCAACAGATAATAACATTTATTTCTTGGCATGTGAACTAATTAGGAAGTTTCATGCCCAAATTCCAAGCATGTACAAGACCATACACAAGGGTCAAGACCATATAAATGTTATATACTAAGTTGTATGGTTTTTATTAGGCCTAGTTTTAGGTCATAATTTCATAGATAAAGAAATTCCAATTCCATATTTGTCTATTCCTGCATTAAAACCACCCAAACTCTATTGGAAACACAAGGGAATGAGAGGGGGTGAATCACTCCTATAATAATTTTTCTTTCATTTACCATATATTCATCAATTATGATTGTGCATTGTTGGCGAGAAAATGTTTCGTGGAAAAACTTGTGGATTTCTTGTCAACGCTCTAGGAATCTAAGTCCCTCTACTTAACTGGTGCAGATGTGGTATATGCATGCATGAGTAAAGGTGGATTTCCCTTGTGGCCTTGTGGCTAGGGATATAATAGGGTCACTCCACTAACCCTACGGAAAATCTAGCAATATCTTGCTAGGGGAGAATTTGTCTAAAGAGTGGGAAAGGGGAGTGAGAAAAGAGGTAGGGGAACTAATGTTACAGGTAGAAAATCAGATTCTTGCACACACTAGTTAGAAGTTTCATCACATGCACTAAAGTTAGGAAGAAACAATACTGCAAACAACAACAAGAATAATTAGAATTTAATGAACACAAAGTATCAATAAACCCCTTAGTCAAAAAGGCTCAAAACTCCTTCTTGTATTAATGCTCAAGAAGAAATTGTACATAGTTTGAGAATAGAAGACATTGAGAAAAGGGGAGAAGTGGATAACTCTTTTAAATCACAAGGAGAAAAATATCTCTTATGAACTTACACAAATACAAAAACTAGAATAATTTCAGAATTAGAAGAACCCTTTGGAATGAAGAGCTCATTACAATTTATACAAATATGAATTGACCTTTCACCTCCCTCACATGAATCTTCATTTCCATATTCCACTCATCACCTTTCTTTTTCCATGAATTAATTATTTATCTTATAATTTTGAGAAGGTATTTTTACAATTAAAATGGGTCAGTTAAGTGTATAGGATGAAACACAATGATGATGCATAATGAAGAATTAGAATAGAGAGATAAAGTAGAGAGGGAAAGAGAAGGAGAGGGAAGGGATGGAGGGAAAAACACTCCTCATGATGAAATGCTTTGAATGCCTTGATGTAACCATGAAATTTGAACGAGGATTTATTCCACTTGTGATTTTATACACTGATGAAGATTTCTCCCTTGAATAAATTTGAATCATTTTCCAAAACTAGTGATGACTACATACTCTATGATGCATGGACATCTTGGACCATAGAATGAGTGTCTAGAAACATTGTTATGATGTTTACCACTGAAAACTTTAGATGAAAACATATGATGCCCATAATGACCTTCCTTGAAACATGGTTGATGAACCCTTTGACTAATTGAAATCCTTCCACCAATTCAATCTAGATCACTTGGTTCCCGAAGATGAATTTGGATGATGTGCCTTACGATGCCTTGCTTTTCTTACGTAAACCATCGCTCTCAAGATGATGCTTCCAGGATCTCCATGAAGTTATAATTTCTCCTTTTCAACTCATGAATCCATATAATTATCCAAAAATGAGTCTAAAAATTAGTAAGGTGAGTGAAAATGAAGTAATATGTAACTTTCCACTCCGAAATGAAAACTTTCTATTTTTAGAATATGAGCCCGTGCTTTGCTATTATGAGACATATCACATGTCTTATTCCAGTTTTACCTTTTGAACTATCTACCATATTCCAACCTCTTATGTTACTGAGATATTTCTATTTTTAGCACATTTCTATTTTTAGCAGGTTGTTATTTGGGGACCTACTATTTTGGGAAGAAGTCATTTTCTGTCTTACTTTTCATTTTACCCTTTTTCGATTGTCCTGAGTGACAAAACTTGTAATTCAGTGGGACTCATCATTTATAGCATGCAAGGAAATATAAAATATGTTATTTTTATTAAGTGGTGAAAATAACCTTTGTTTGTGATGGGAACAATGTTTTTGGATTCGAATCTTTGTCACGAACTCGTGCTCCAATTTTCATCATGATTCACTTTCCAAAAAGCTCAGAAATGAAAAATGGAAATTTATGTCTTGTAAGAGCTTCAAGTATGGAGCTACCAGGGTAGAATACTAATAAAAATTCATTCCTTCATATCTTGATAAACTGGAAACTTCATCATGCAAAAACTAGTTTGAGAGAAACTAGATTTTTTGGAGACCCTTCCATATGAATTTTTATGATTTCGCTCGCCAATCTTTGGGAATTTGAAAAATTATTCGAAGAGGGAAGAATTATGATTAAAAGATCCCCTCTATATCCCTAAAAATTAGGGACTTCATGGCGTGAAAAATATTTCATGCAAAACAATACTTTGTAACGATCATTTCTTCCAATTTAAAGGCGATTTCGCCCACTGGAACCCCGAGAAGCGAGAGAGTAGCTCACCGATTTTTCCACTCTTGTTTCATGACAGCCATTAATGGAGATTGAATTTTTCAGTTCTAGTTTTTGTTTCCATTCACAATGAAATAAATTCCATTGTGATCGATTTTTACTTCGGTGCTTCACGTGAAATTATATTTCAATCCGACAATCGGTTTGATGGGAAATTGAACTTTTTTCTTCGTGGAGCTAGAAGTGAAATTTATCCACTATGAAAATTCCTTCCTGAAAATTAGAGGATTGAATATGATTTTTAATAACCTTCAAAAGATAATAAATCAACAACAAATTGTTTGTCAATCGGTCAACAATTTGCACGATATGTTCGATTCTTGGTTTTATGGCAATGGAGGTTTCGACTTATTTTCCTCTGTTCTTCGTTATTTTTCTTGGTTTGATAAATATTCCTTATATGACCTGTGTGCCATCATAGAGTGAAGGATAATGTGTTCGATGGATCTGGTTTAATCTTTGGCAATGGTGGAATGGTGGATTGATGTTCTTTGCAACTTTTTCTTACGGTGAGAAGTAGTTAGAAGCACTAAACAGCTTATAAATTTTTTCAAATTTAGGAGTTCGTGTTGGGTGATTTTTTTCCTTGATGCCCCTAACCTCATGGATTCGAGGGACATGGAATTCCATGGTAAAAAGAGGATGACACATGTCCTCAATCCGACGGTAGAGGAATTTGAGCTCCAAAAATGCACTTGGGGGTTGAACTATCAAATTTGAAGGTCACATGAGGGTCCCAGAGGTCACATGCGAGTTGGGCTCATTTTTCCAAGGTTAATGTACTTGACTTGAGGGATGTTGGGGACATTAAATCTCGCCAAGTTCCTAGTCTTTGACACATGTCCTCCTGAAAATTGACTAACTCCCAAACTGTCTCCAAGAGGGTAACTTGGAATGATGATAACTTGAGCTCCCGATGGAATTTATTTGTGAAATTTTATATGATCCTGACTAGAAATGGAATTTTCAATCCAATGGTTTGGGTATAATGTCTTGATTATTCCATATGATCCTTGAAAAAAATATATTTTTGATTTGGTACTCTACATGTGCCTAAGAAAAATTGCTTGCAAACCCTATGCGCCAAGGTGTTGTGAAAAATATGATTTCATCATCTTGTAGGGATTGGAATTATATTTCTAGATATGTTTTTTTACTCCTAAATCCATCTGGAGCTTCCAAAATATTTTTCTGGAGCTCATAAAATTATTTTGGCCTATGTACTACCTAGGCCTGTGAACCCTGTTTTTTATTCAGACTACTCCAAGTCTTTAAAAACTTCCCCAAAAATTCCAAAATCATTTCAATGATGTTCTAAGGTCTTCAATTCACCTCTATGTTGAATTTTTCCTTCCATTCCACTCCATGGGTTGATCAAGTCCCTGGAAGGCCAACGATAGCCCTTCGGTGATTGCCCAAAATTTTG
This sequence comes from Taxus wallichiana var. yunnanensis, assembly GCA_018340775.1. NCBI lineage: Eukaryota > Viridiplantae > Streptophyta > Pinopsida > Cupressales > Taxaceae > Taxus > Taxus wallichiana. Next base: position 540,100,993 of record CM031238.1, read on the forward strand.
TTCTTAAAGAACTCCTAAAATAACCTAGGGGACTTATTTGAGTTTCCTAAATCACCTAGAGGGATGAGATAACATTTTCCGTGGGGTCACTAGACTGACTGGGTGGACTTGGTGTGCCCGAAAACGACAAAAATTGAAAAATTTAGCACATGGGTATAGTTTTTGTGCTTGGAAACTTCAAATTTCCCTCGTCACACATTTTCAAGACAACATACATGAAAAATTCATAACCATGTGTTCTTATTAAGATATGTAACATCAAACACAAGAGCAAGAAACAAATTACTCAACACAAGAACACTATATGTAAGTGGGAAACCCTCATGGGGAAGAAAACCCACTGAAACTATTCTTTTATTACACAAAGAAAATAATTTTATTGAAGTACCAACTTCACAAGAGAATCAAACCATGATTTAGTGAGGCACAAACCCCACAAGGAGCACCAACCCCTAATTTAGTTAAAAACCAACTCCACAAGGAGGACACAACCCTCTTGGATGACCAAGAACCAACTTAGACACCTAAATATGTTTTATCTCTAATTTTCTTCTTCCATAACTGATGTAGATCACTTATTCATCTCACAAACCCTAGCTCATACTCTAGGTCTTCAATCCATCTCTTTCTTTTTCTTCTTCAACTTTTCATGAATCTAAATACATGAAAACATGATCTATAATATTCCTCAACATGTAATTATCTTCCTAAACCTTAAAATCATCCACACATACCTTTAAATCACTCTCTTATAGGTCTCATTTCTTCCCTCCAAGAGCACTAGTTCAAAAATGAACCAAAAACATCACTTTTATATGATTTTCTTTCTTCTAACCCAAAGGATGTCATTTTTACACCTTTGGTTCGACCAATGTATGAAAAAAACATCTCATAAATTTATAACAACATAGACAAGTGACCCATATGGTTCTTCCTATCAAAATACATCATTACATGCTCCAAAAATGACTCAAATCCCTATGGACACAAAGAGTAAAATGGCCTAACATCAAAACCATAGTCATTCATGACCCATAAATCAATAAAAATGTTTAAATTAACATTTAAACATCATAAATGGTAACAATTTATCTCAATCAATCATATTATTTCACTTAATGGGACCATTTCTCTTTGTTCTTCTCAAAATTGTTGTTTCCTACACCCTTCAAGACCCTGAAAACTTATTTATGACATTATATCACTCCAAAAAATCTAAAATATGTCATGTGATAACTCAATGGAAATTTAAGAACCCATATAACACTTATAAACAAGTTATAATCCTTGAAACAATCACCTACTCAAACCACATCCACTTTTGTCTTCACCGAGATCAACTCCGCCTAAAAATCTATTTTCAAAGATCAACTAATTACCACCTTTCCTAGAAAAATAAAGACCTATAATTGGATTAATTGGATGTAAAATTCATCCATATTCACATTCCAAGTGATAGAAGGCATCACCTAATCCATCTCATGCTCAGAAAAACTCAAAACTTTAAGGATATTTTGTCCTATTCTATACTTGGAAAAGAACTTCCTATCCAAAACCTGACCAGTTATCATATAAATATCATCATCATGAAATATACCTTATATAAATAGAAATATATATGAATCCTCTTTCCAAAAACACTTTAATCACTTCCTAACTCCTTATGTAACTCATGTTATGCTCATTTCATTAAAGACTTATTTTTATTGCCTCAAAACTACCCTTTGACTAGTCAACATGAATGGAGGTCATTTGATTATGTAACCACATCAAAATCTCTTGAAACTTCTATGGAAATCAATAAAAACTTCTGAGATTTCATGAATGGTAATTTATTCATTACCTCATTTGGACAACTTTTCCACAAACTGGAACTCTTCAGAAATTAGAATATTTAGGTGGGGTGCACATACTATCACATGCTCTATCATAAATTTATGGAAAAATGGAAGAGTCCTGTAAAATATAAAATCATAATTTTTTTCCTAGAAATCAAAACTCGTGTTGATACGGGTAATTTTATGCAAACTACTCCTAGCTAGGGTTTAGCTAGGGTTTTAAACCATTTTACCTTCTTAACGATCGTTCATAAAAATGTGACAATCAAACCATATCATTATTCTTGTGAAAATTAATAACAAACCTAAGAAGCTATGTAAAATATCTCAAGTCCCCATGTAAATTATTAAATTCACAACGAGCATATGAAAGTCTAACTTTCCTTGATAACACACACTATAACTTACGTAGTTGTAGAAAAACTTGCATAACTTTAAATTTCAATTGCAAAATGAATTGAAAATTGTCAAGAAGCACCATAAAAACATCCAATAGCTTCTCAAACTCACCATATAGATCAAATATTAATGGAACTTTCCAGCCACAACAACTCACCTATGAAAACATGCATATTTCTCACTTGTAGCTTCCCAAGGGCCTCATAAAGGCCCAAAACCACTTAACGAAGACCTAAAAGTCACCATAAATTCCCTTTATACCAATAATATATTGTTACCATGCTTCACCACAACTAATTTTGTCCAAATCTCACACCTCCTTACCATTCTATATGCACCAGGGATAGAAAGAAACCTATAATGACCTGACTCAACCATGAACTGACCATGTTGACCACATGCAAAACCATGTACACTCATGACACATCATACCATCCATTTTTTACCTCATGACATCAACTAATCACCTCAATAAGACTCATACCATGACTAGGCATACTCAAACATGCTCTAGGACACCATGAAAACTCACCAAACTTGGCACAACCAAGTTAGACATCTGAATAACATCATATGGGGACTTAAAACTAGACCATGACACCATTTTCCATCAATGGGGATTGACATCAATGAAAACACAACCACACAATGGCCAACAATCTCCCCTTTTTCATTGATGGAAACCATCATCCAGAAACATTGATGGCAACCATCATTCAAAAACATTGATGGAAACCATATAAAAACATACCTACATGACCTCAACTCCATGTTTTTGAATACTACATGGAAAAATGAAAAAACAAGACAAGAAACCATGCCAACAATGTACAAAATATGACTTACTTTCTTAAATAACTCCCCTTGGACTATACTTTGTCTTCTCTTACTCCAACAACAACATACGAAGATCTTATGGACCTAAAAACCTCCCCCTGAGCATGATACTCCTTCATTTTTTCTTTATCCATGCTTTACATCACTTTCTAGATCAACCGATTCTCAAGACCACAAATTTTTACTTCAAGTCTAGTAAAAACACCATCTTCAGTGTATTTTGATCAAACTTCAACATGCTCTAAGGTCCCACAAACATCATAATTCAACCCCTTATAGATTCCCTTAGAACTATTATATCCATGTCCAGTTAAGATGCAAAAAAGGAATTCATACCTCACTTAATTTTCATGAAGAATGAGAAACCATTATGACTTTGTCCTGAAGCATTATTTTAAGGTTTTCTAACTTCTTTGCATTTTGACACTCAAATTGAATCAATATGTAGCTTACATGTGATGTATGCATGCAAGCACTCATTTATTATGCCTCATAGGACTTCATAAGGCCTTGTACATCATCAGGAAATTGTGCATATATGATCAAGCTAAAAATGAGTTTCCCTACCTTGAAGCCTCTTTTAGACATGTATGTAGTCATTTCAGTGTTCTTTACACCTAGAAATACTACCTTGTACCAAAATTCAATAATTTCTTCCTATAGTTGATCCACCTAAAATTTTCGATCTAAAAGGAATGCAATACTTACCCTAAGCTCCTACTAAAAATAATAAAAGGCTCCCCCTTTCATTACCAGTCTATATATCACATGTACCTTACTAATTAATGCATTCAAATCTTGCAAACTTTATGAAGATATAAGACAATCATAGCTTGTTTTGTTGATCATACAAAAGTTCCATTTAACTTTCACAAGTATTTGAGGAAACCATAATTAGGCTTGAATGCTTCACCCTTAACCTAAGAAGTTCCATCCATTTGACACAACAATCCATGCAAAATATCCTCATAGATACAACAACATATCTCCAAGAATTAGGCAATGCAAACCCTAACATCTCAATTTCACAAATTTCATGGAGGATAACAAAAAGATCATACATTCTTTAAGACATATAATATAATCACAACATAGTTAGTAACTTAAGCATCTATATAAACATCAAACTCTTGATCAAATAACATTTACTAGACTTTGAACTCTGTAGTATACCTATTATCGACCTTCTTAGGTCTTTGAGGCACATGTAGAGACTTACCTTAACTTCCGAGATTTATAAAACTTATCATCATGCCTTTCAACCTTCTTGTAAGATTCAATCCACTTCTTTACTCACGTACAGGTGCATTCTAATGACTATACAACCCTGGATTCATCCCATGTAGTTTCACACAATCATCCTTAGACCTCAAAGACCTTATCTCATACTTATTTACTATGACCAAAGTTAAATCATGAACTTGAGGGATTTTAGAAGAATACCATACATTGTATGGAAATGTGAACCACAATGATGTAACCATAGATTAAGAGTTTTCATCTTATTGATTTTCTAAAATCTAAGACAAAATACTTTGCTAAACAAGAACAAATTTGAAATACATCATGACTTCCCAACACAATCATCAACACACTGTCATCATTACATTTTCATCTCCTTACGGTCACATGTAGTTGCTTCATTTTTCTTCACATGATCAAAACACTTGAATTGAACCACTCAACCTCATAATATATTCTAGAAAAGAATGAACCATCTTAAGGAATCCTCTGTTTCTACCTTAGCCTTGTTTGAGAGGTGAGCCAAAAAAATATCAAGAGCCTATTCCAACTTGTAGTATATGTAGAGATTTATCAGACCCTAAAACATGATTTTAAGATTCTCAACCTTATTTCGAGAGCATTAGTATCTTGTCTTCAATCTTCTTTTCATAAGAATCATAAAACTTACAAGTTTATCCTAACAAAAGACATCTCACAATTATTTAGTACCATTAAACCTAGCTATTAGCACTTGAAGACACCACATAGTTTTCATGAAAATGTAATAATTTAGAATTCATATTCTACCACTGTGACATATCAAGAAAAATACTGAAGGTAATACTCCACCAACTTATGACTTAGATTTGGATGAAAAGGATACTAACATAGACTTTCTTGAGACAAATGCACAACTTATATATCATAGATTTCTTGAAACAACACAAGATAAATGAAGAGCCAAATTCAAATATTGACTTCACAGGTCATGGAGCATAGATTACATGCATAGAAGTATCATGATGACAAACGCAGAAAAGCATTATATGCCATTTCACCATTATGGTGTCAAGGACTAACCTCTAACTTAACATCTTGGTAAAATGAACTTACACACCCTTTTCATACTCTTGTTCACACAAATTTCAAGTACAAGGTTATGTAGGTGCACATTTCCCACTACTTCATTGTCTATAATATAGTGTCATGGGTAAGTGCAGCAAGTTGGGGGACAAAAAAAGGGATCATAAGTGGATATCATATTGCAAATTAAAACATAATATCAACTTGTAGGGATTATTAGCAATGCATACACTCAAAATTAGAAATACTTATATCAATATGAATCATAGCATCTAGAATTTAGTTTCTAAACTACTACTTTTAAAAAAATTGGACAAGTTTATCTATATTAAAAACTCGAAATTCAATGACTTGATATTTTGTTTTAAAAATGCCTATAAGATTGCAGATGTTTTCCCACAATTTGGATGACAAGAAATTGATATATTTTTTTTCCTTTGGTGAGAAGTTATATGCCGCTATCTATCTTGGGATAGATTTTATTTTGTATTTTTGAGTAATATTTTATTTTTTATGATTTTTTCCGTGAAAGTGGTCTAAAAACATAAAGAAAATAGAGCACTTTCCATTTGCCCGCCATAACTTCATCAAAAAATATTGAAATCAAATAAATTTTTTTTTGAACATGTATATAATTTCACCACAGTTGGGATGGTATAAGTTTTATCACATTATGATAAGTGAAACAAAATTTTCAGTCTTAAATGTAGACATAAACATTCACGGGAAAAAGTGTCTTAAAGACCTACTATTAGTAAAAAATTATAAAATGATATTTATCCTATTCTATTCACTTTAAAATCAATATTTCTACAAAGATAACAATCTCCCCTACGTGATGGTACCATTTTTATGACATATTTTTGAATTTTCGGCATGGTTCAAGTCCGTGGAAGACTAAATTTGATGTTTTTCTATTTTTGATGTAAAATTCAAGATTTGATGTCCACTTAATTGTCCCCCAACTTGCTGCACTTACCCTCATATTAGCTTTAAATTTCCTTAATTCCTTGTACCTTGATGACATATGCTTTGATTTTATGTATTGGTTTGAAATTATGCAACATGATAAAATACTAGGGTTTCAGTTGCTCAAACCATTGACAACATTCAAATATTGACACAAAAATGTAGCTCTTCATCTTAGTACTCAAGGCATGGATGACAAAACCTTCATCACATGGTTTTAGGTTGATGCATTGTATTCTAGAAGATAGGGTAGAAACTTTTTCCTTCTCGAGACTTAGAAAACTCCACTACAGTCCTTTGTTACAATCCATTTGAGTTCAAAAACATTTTTGAGCATGCACATCCTTATAACCTTCATGACCTACTTAAAAATTCATTTCTCTTGATCAACATTGAGGCCATACATTTTCTCCTATGTTGTGACTCACTACATTGTGAAAATGAAACATATATTAGAGAAAGCTCAAAAGATCTTCAAATAGAAACTTTTGGACACAAATTCTTACAAACTTAGACCTAGACACAATTTTTTTATACATCAAGTAACCTAAGACCTTTTAGACACAAAGGAAAAAGCCCAGTGACTTAAAAAAATATAGGTTAATTTAGATGAGATCATGAATTCCTAACACAACTTGACAACTTCAAGCACTTTTGAGACACACACATTTTCCATACAAACTCAAAACATAGAATCGACACACTCTTGCTTATCTTAACAATGTGAAGTACACTTTACTTGTTAGAGAACTTAAAATTTAAAAACTACACCTACATGTACCTATTTGATCAATTGAGACAGTCCTTTCCTAACTACCATACTAACAATAGGGATTCATAGAGTAAAATGACCATTAACACTCTTTGACATGAATTACATAGCAATCAAAACATGAAATATAATTCTACATGTAATTTTGGTCTAAAGTACTCCTCGAGACATAGACACGAGACTTCGTCCTTATCTTGGTCCAACATCACAAAGACCTATAAGTCTTTAACAAACCCAGTAACATAAATTTAGGCCTTTCATGTAATGAAATTCATAATATGAATTTGTAGACCTTGAACTTCAACATGACATACTCATAACACAATGATTGAAGGTACCATGCTTGTGCACAAAGTTATCTTATCTCTCAAACACTTCTTGTATGGTTTCAAATTTTTAGATTATGATTATGCTTTACACAACATACCACTAACACTAAACAAGATTTAAATCTCTAACTCATACCTGAGAAGAAAAGCACATTTTTGACAAGAGATCAAAGTATGATTGACGATAAATACTTCATAACAGATATCAACCACCATGTCATGGAATCATATGACCAACATGACATACCCCTTGAAGGATCAGGAGAAAAACTAATGGACCTTATCATATACTTCTAATGATACAAACTCTTGACCTTAACAATGAAATATAACCACATATTACACAATATTTAGTCTAAACCTTCATCATCAGTATAAAATCATTTTTGACTTAAATATAGCATACAAATAACTAGTGACATTTGAATACAACTCTTGACACCTTGATTGGACACCACACAAGAAACAAGTTTACTTGACATAAAAAAACCTATTATAAACCTTCTTGATGACAAAGAATTAATTGACACACATCCACACAATCAGACTCATACTCAAACATGATGAGAAAAATATCCAAAACTCCTTTTAGATGATAAAAAGACAAATTCAGACACCAAAAAGTGATCTAGACTTCAAAAACACATGAATAGGTCACTTAACATTCCTTGTACCTTTTGAGGTATCCCATATTCCAAGTGACTTCAACTTCTCATGCACATGTGAATGAATGGATGAAAGGAACAGATGATGTTATTCACTTTTGATCCCTTCTACTAAATAAAACAAGTCTCTTGAACTGGTTTAGACCCTTACTTGATGCAATAATCACCTTCTTTGAAAAACTTCATTGAATTAGGTTGCAATTCAGACTGAGAATATGATCCCTTAGCTTTTCTTTCTTGAACAACCACCTTTTTGCATTATTATATTTCAAAATATATTTAGACTAATTTATAAGAGTATTCTTCTTGAAAACACTTCCATTTTGAGATTGAAATCTGCTAGAGTACCTTGATGATCCCATTTGGTGACAATATCTTGCAACATGCCCTTTCTTGTGACACTTATGACATACAACACCATTCTTGATTCTTCTTGGTTAAAACACACTCAAGTTCCATCCATAGTAATTTTCTCTATTCCCATACTCACAACATGAAAAAATTCACCTTTGAAGAGATCTTCATCATCCCTAGGAGACCTATTCTTGTAATCTCTAGCTCTGTGACCAAAATCATGACAAACAAAGCAATATCCATTAAATGATAAACCAGACCTCATATCATTAGGTTATCTAATATATTTATAACTTCTTGGATCATCGTTCTTAGTCACCTTCTCAACTAATTTAGTACTTTTACTAGCTTCATCATTATGCTTTCCTTCAAACCCTAGGATTGTTTTGTCATTTGAGGATTTTTGACCTTCTAAGACCTCATCAAGAGCTTTAGAGCTCTTCTCTAACTTGTCATACATTTTCAAACTGCTAGAAGCATCCTATAAATCATATTTCAAAGATTTCAACCTCTCTTCATACCTGAACAAGCATCCTCTTTCTCCTTTAGGGAATTAGACAAACTTTCCACTTGAGATTTCAAACCCTTGATAACATGATCATGATCTTTCTCCATTTCACTCATAACCTCTTTCAATCCAAAAACCAAAGACTTAGCAATATCAAACTTCCTTCTCCAAAGATGAGCCAACTTACCAATTTATGATTATAGAATCTCCTTCAAGTGATTATACTTTCTTCTCAAGGACCTTCTCTGATACCAATTATTGGAAGCACAAGGGACTGAGAGGGGGTGAATTAGTCCTATAATAATTTTTCTTTCATTTACCAAACCATATATTCATCAATTTATATTTTCCATGCAACATTCATAACCATGTGTGCTTATTAAGATATACAACATCAAACACAAGAGAAAGAAATAAAGTACTCAACATAAGAACACCATATGTAAGTGGGAAACCCTCATGGGGAATTAAAAAAATTGAAACTCTTCTTATATTACAAAAATAAAAGAAAATTAGTGAATCAAAAACTTAAAAAGGAGAACCAACCCCTCATTCAAAGTGAGGCACCAACCCCATAAGAATAAACAAACCCTAGTTTAGTAGATGATTAACTAAAATTGAATAAAATATAATAAATTATAATAATACTTAATCTAATATAGGAGGACTAAAACACTGTAAAAATGCACTAGAACAAAATGGAATAATTGTAAATAATTATACTAAATGAAATAAAACCCTGAGTATGCAAGGATGTAAAGGGAAGGACTTAGCTTATTACTGGATCTTGTCACAAATTGTTACAGTTCGGCTATAGATTCCAAGAGAAAGAATGATCACTCGGAGAGGTCATGTAAAGGCTATATATAGAATATATAAGGAGACAGAGTAGTGCCCATGAAGGTACCGGGGTGCCTCGAGGTTCCTTGGTCTATAGAATAGGCATCCCGGTATTTGTCAAAGGTTAGAATATGATTTTGGAAGTGTCACAAAATACCCTGAAATATTCTCTATCTATCACATTGGATCTTCTGAGCTACGCCGGATGTATGAAACAATGAAAGATGAAGGAATGAACCGTAAAAGACACAAAAGTATCAAAACCCTAAAAATAAAAGTCAGAAATGAATGGGTCGATTGACCTCATCTCGCCACAACAAGGGGATTACTAATCAGCACTACACTACATTTAAGACCCAAATGTAGTTTTGGTGTGTGTGTGTGCATGTCATTCCCTAGGTACTTGTGTGTCATTCACACTTTGTGAAATAACAAGCAATAAATAATCGTAGAAAATGTAATAGTATGTGTGCATGGAATATAATAGAATCCCTCCCCTATGATGTGTGTGCTGATGTAGATCTCTTAGCCTTGATGCATGGAAGTATGTGGATCCAAGTGATGTAATGGACACAACTCTAGATGGAGTTATAGTAGTAAGTAATGCCAGTACCCTTATTATGGTCTCATAACTTTATATTTATAGGGTTATCTTTCTCTAATCTTGTAATTAACCTCGACATGGTCAACTACAAAAAGATAAGGATGAAAAATGACTAGAAGGAAGTGGGCAAGTAAAACAAGATTGGGGCACCCTGTGGAACCAAAACACCACTGGGTGCCCCGTTTAGGCTATAATGATGGGATGATGATAGAATAGTTAGGAATGCATAGGAAAATATGTGGGAATGGAGAAATAAAAGGTAAAAATAAGATGGCCAAAAGGTGGGATTAATTAGTAATTTCTTCACTTGAGAACCTTCGAATAGTAGTATGAGACCGGGAAAAACAATGCCCGATGTGCATGATTTTGTGACTTCATTTTGACCACACTTTATGTTGGTGAGTGGAATACTCGATAAAATAAAGTAGATAGAGATGCATACATGATATCCACGTAGAGTGTAGTAGAGACATGCTAATGGAATAGACTCAAACGTAGAATGATAAAAATAAATAATAGAGGAGCGTGGATTCTAAAGATGAAAAATGTACATAAAAAATGATGAGAGTGGACCTAGTGTGAAATGTGGGTATAGATTTTGTGGTGTGTAGTGTACCTGCATGGTTAGTAAAGGTAAGTTATGTCATGATGTGTTATCATTATCTGTCATTGTTGTTGTTGCCCCCAATTTGATTGTTTGTTTCTCATACGACCAAACCTTCAAGTATAAAATGATCAAGTAGTCAAATATGTATGTATGTAAAAACATTGTATAAAATATGCATGTGTATAGAAATGTGTAAAATACACAAATGTAAAATATGTGAAAAGGAAAGTGTAAATGGAACATGTGTACCTGATCCATGTCAAGAGAAAAAGTGTAGAAGGATATCCTGTACTACTGCAAGTTTTTTGGGCAATCTCACGTCACCCTTGCTGAAGAAGTGGGGGGAGGAAATGCTCTATGACCTTTAACTCTAACCACTTCACCTGAAATGTGTGAAGAGACATCTGTAACATCCTCTATAACATCCTAGTTTTGTGGGTGATCTTGCCAACAAGCCAAAGTAGTGTAGAGAGACACACCCACCAGTAACTACTTCCCATAAATGCTAAAGGACACCATGTATTGTAAAAGGCCACTGTGTATGGAGTTTTTAAACTATTCTAAACTCACTCACTATATGTAAACCCAAAATTCCAAAGGTGGAAAGTGCATCATTATCTTGAACCAGTTTAAATGTGTTATGTTAGTGTGTACAACTCTCAATGTTAGGGGAACATGCAATGTTTCGAAAGGAAAATGTGGCCCCAAAAGAGGACATACCACACTATAACATGTATAAATCTACTCTATAGGGGAAAAGGAAAGTTCTTAGTAGAAACCAAGGCACACACAAAGGGGGATGGCTAGCCAAAACAACTGTTAGTCTAAAAATACATGCATGCAATAAGACAAGTGTAAAATACGAAGACAATGTAGTAACTACCAAAAAAAGTAGTGTAAACACGCAAGAAAACAAGTAGAATGCAAAAAGTGGGTTGTAAACATGGGACATCATTCATGATTTCACAAGACACGCAAGGCCATCATGACTGCAAACAAAAAACAAGTGTGTACACAATGGAAAACAATAGAAGACATGTAGAAACAAATAAGCAAGGAGTCATTGAGAAAAAGTATCCTACAAAATAAGTGTTGCACGTGGTACACCCATTAGCATGTTAGAGAAATAACCAATATGTAAAAGTGTGTATGATCAAGTAAATGTAAGATGCTAAGTACAAAATGAAACTATAACACTTAGATAAGATTAAAGTGGATGCCCTAGCAACCTGTATAGGAAGGGTAGAAGGCGAGCATCCATACCATGTGTAGACTTCATGTATCTATGATCACAATAAAAAAATAAGTGAAGGCATATGTGTGTATGATTTGGATAATGACATATAAGAAATTAACCTAAAATGTGTAGTAAAGTGATCATGTAAAACACTAGGAAGAAAAAGTAAATTCCCCAAGATAATGCAATATGTTGTGAAAGGAAGTGTATGTAATGAGGTTCATTTTTCTTCCCCCTCGGTAGTTAAGAATGGATAGTAAATGTGAGTGCGTTATCGGTAAATAGTCTAGTAGTGTTGGTTGTGTATAGTGCGATGTGATGAGTGTGTATATGTAATGGTGATGAGGTGTGACATATGGAGAGATGTGTGTGGACCTTATAGCCTAAGCATATACCATGATTATATGAGATGAAGTTTGGAGTGATGATTTATCCCTAAGTGTATATCACTATAGAATGAATGGATGGATATGGGTGATGATGTATCCTAAAGCACATGTCACTACAAGAAAGGAGCGAGTGGTGATGTAACCTAAGGTGTATAAAACTATAAGATGATAAAATAGGTGACGATTTAGCCTAGAGCATATGTCACTAGGTTGGAAATGTTACATGATGAAGTGTCACATGGTGGGTGTAAGGTCCATTTGATTGGTAAACCCTTGGAAGTTGAGTATGGACGATGAACTAAAGTGCGTCATAGGGTGTTGAGCGCGCGTGATGTGAGTAGAAACAATGTAGTGTATGTAGTAATGATAAAATGACTATAGGATAAGTAGAATGTATAAATGCGTGGTGTAAATAATGTAATGTAGGATGTGTATGGTGTATAGAATATGTAATATGTAAGATGCGATGATAGGTGTAGATAGAAATAGAATATGTAGTGATAAAATGTAAAGCTAGACCCATATGTAATGTAATCTAGCATCGTATGTAGAATGTATGTGGAAATGCACAATATTACTATGTATAGGGTATGCATGGGTAGCCTAATAATGTATGGGGTACATAGGGTAAGGATTAGTATAATGTAGAATGTAGGGATGAAATGTAAAACTAGACACATAAGTAATGGTGATTAGTGAAAATGCATTGTGTAAAATGTGACTAAGTGAATAGATATAGTAATGAATGTAATACGTAGATGAGGACTAGTATAATGTATAATAAGAGTATAATGAATGGTGTATGACATGAAATGTATGGTGGAATGTAATGTGTAATGCCTAAGGTGTGGTGTGTGGGGTTCAATGTAATGGTAATCCCTCAATAGTCAAGTATGAATTGAGGCACAAGAGTGTGTCATCAGGTAATGAGAGTTATATGATGTGGAATGAGAATGCCTAGGAAAGAAAATTGACGGCTAGTGTTAGGCATATGTTAGAATGGCGGGTGAGACACCATGCCCCCCAAGTGGGTATGAATGAAATAACCAACAAGGGTGAAGGATGTAGGTCACTCGACTAGTGCCTAGGATAGTTTAAGTGGAGGGCCACGATCTAATCATGGTAATATAGTAGATAAATGTGGCATTGGAAAATGGAATCTATATGTGCATGAAGGATGAATGAATGAAGAAGATCATGATGTAGGAACATGTTGCAGATTTTATTTTGTTGGGGGAGATAACAAACTATGTGAAAAAAATTATCACCAAGAAGGTAAGTGAGTAACACAAGCTCGAGACTTATGCGAAGAATGATCCCAATGGGTTAGATTGTGAATATGATATGGTTATACATTAAAGGAGAAAAGGCCTAATTGTTTGAGATCTTTAATATATATGTGATAAAGTGCAAAAATCATTAGTATGATGTCCATGCATTCGATGATAGTGGCAATATGGAAGATCACAATATTTTAGTTGTTGAGAAGGATGATAGTTATGAGTAGGTGGTAGAGTAATAATTTCATGATTAAGAAGCTGAATGAAAATGTCATGTGTTGTAGCATTAGAGTGAAAGATGAGAGGTGGAGGCAATGGTATACCCAGAGGGTCAATGAGTGGGCATGCAGTGGATGTAGATGGCATATGAGGTGGAGCATGAGTACCAACATGAGATCGAGAAGCAACCTTAATGTGCTCGACTTTAACAATGAGAGATACAATTGTGGCTTCTATAAACTAACACTATTTTTTGTAACGCGTGTATGGAATCTAATAAGTGTGTATTAGATTGGTGACTATGAAAGTGGGAGTCATCAACTAAATTTTTGGATATAGTACATAATTTAGGTGGTGAAAAATTGGTGTTATCAAGGAGATAAGGGAGAAGTAAGATCTGCTAAAAAGTCATAAACATTATTGTCAAAATCTTATGGAATTGCATGGGAAACCTGATAAGCAATGGTATGTGGTAGGTAATCCAAATAACCACGAGTGCATAAGATATACATGACCATAGCATCTTGTTCATCCATAACAGAAGGTAAGGGACATCCATGAGCATACTAAATAGTGAAGTTGGGTGAATTTCAAAGGAAGGAGCTTCTACAAATGCGCACAGTGCCAAATGGAATGGGAAATGCTATATCAATGTGATTAGGATAAAGGGCGCCTCCAATATAATATAACAAAGATTACCCAAGAGTAAGTAGAGAAGTAGTATTATAACACACAAGATGAACTAAAAGATGGAAAAAATGTAGGCCATACACAACAGTAAGAATAACAGAGCCATGATACAAATGTGGATCACATAAAGGAGGATGGAGGTTTGCAAAGTCAAAACCAAGTTGAGAGAGACCATCATGTGAACATATAGTGGCCATGCATGAAGTGTCGAGTGGTATGTGCTCCCAATAATAATTATTCATGAAGAGGGTGCAGGTGAATGGTGAACACACTAAAGAGGATGATGTTGGCGTGTATGATGGAATGACATCCATGGACTATAAAGGTTATTGATATGGCATAATAGCAGTAGTATCGGTAGGTGGTGAGAAAGAAACCATGTTGATCTCATGAATAACACCTTTAAGTGGTAGCTCATCTATAAGAGGAGGTATTGGAAGGGGAGGTAAAGTAAGAGAGTATTATGGAGTAGGTTTAGTATATAGATCCATAGCATTAGTATCATTAGGGGTAAGTGGCGAATTATAAGGGACCATATCAATCATAAAAATAGTAGGAACTAAGTCATGTGGAACTTCGAGAGATTGATATTCAGTCATAAAATATGGTGAAGTAGGGACCACTATGGTATTAGTAGAATTATCTATGCATAATAATGGAGAAAGAACAATCGAGTGGGAATGATCTTATGGTTCACGAATGGTAACAAGTGTTGCTATGGGATTATGATGAAGAGCTTGTACTTCCCATATGAGTTGTACTAAAATAGGAGGATCGATAGTGCACAGATAAGAAGAAACAACAACATCGATAGCTCTAGGATTCCATATCGAAAGATGGAAACTAAATGAATGAAGGAACTGTATATAGCCATAAGGATAGGTAGGAGTTTCAACAAAAGCGTGGCTATGACTATCAAATTGCGAGTAATTAGATACTTAGAAGAAGTACATTTCCTATTATACTTACCCATGATGGGATGTTGTGTTCACCAAAATGCTTAAATAAAATTAAACTAAACTATAATTTAATAATAGTTAATCTAATATAGGAGGACTAAAATGCTATAAAAATGCACTAGAATAGAACAAAATAATTGTAAATAATTATACTAAATGAAATAAATCCTAAGTACAAAAGGATGTAAAGGGAAAGGACTTAGCTAGTTGCTTTGAGATCTCATTGAAAATTGCCACAGGTATGGTCATAGACTCTAGGAGTAGGAAAAATTAGTCAAAGGCCCCGTAAAGGCCATAGCTAGAAGATATAAGGAGGCTGCAGGTGCCTAGGAAGGTACTGGGGCACCCCGAGGTGCCCTAGTTTTCTACGAATAGGATACTTGGTATCTTTAAAAGCTCGAATCAGATTTTTGAAGTGTCACAAAATACCATGAAATATTTTTTCTGTCACATTGGATCTATCGAGCTGCATCGAGATGTATGAAATAATTCAAGATGAAGGAATGACCTAAAAAATACAAAGAAGAATCAAAACCTTAAAAAAAAAAGATGTAAAATTAATGGGTTGGACTGACCTCGGCTCCCACAACATTAGGTTTATTAATATGAGCACCGCACTATATTTCAGACCCAAATGTATTTCTAGTGTGTGTGTCCATGTCGTGCCCTAGGTTCTCATGTGTCAATCACACTTTGTGAAATAAAGAGTAATAGATAAATGTAGAAAATGTAATAGAATACCTCCCCTATGTTATTTGTATTGATGAAAATATCCTATCCTTGATGCATGGAAGCATGCGGATGTAATTGATGCAACTCTAGATGGACTGATATTAGTAAGTGACGTTAGGACCCTCATTATGGTCTCATAACTTGATATTTATAGGGTTATCTTGCTCTAATTTTGTAATTAACTGTGACATGGATGATTAGGAAAAATATAAGGATGAAAAATGGCTAGAAAGAGCCTAAAAAGAGGTGGGAAAGTAAAACAAGGATTGGGGTGCCCTAGGTGGGACTAAGATGACCTAGGGTGCCCTAGTATAAACTTGAGCACCCATGTTAAAGCTAAAATGAAGGAAAAATGATGAAATAGATGGGAATGCATAGGAAAATACGTGGTAATGAAGAAATACAAGGTATAAATAAGATGACCAAAAGGTGGGATTAATTAGTACTTTCTTCACTTGAGAACCTTCTAAATATTACTATGAGACTAGGCTAAATAATGCCTAAAGTGCATGATTTTGTGACTATAGTAGATCATCAACCCTACAAGGAGAACCAACCCATAATTTAGTGAAGCACCAGCTACACGAGGATGCTACAACCCCATAGGATGAAAAATCATAAACTAAGACACCAAGATGTTTGATATCTTATTTTTCTACCGCCACAACTAATGTAGATCACTTATTCATCTCACAAACCCTAACTCACACCCTAGGTGTTTAATATCACTCTTTCTTCTTCTTATTCAACTTGTCATGGATCTAAAAACATGTACATATTCTCTCTATTCTTCCTCAACCTTCCATGCTCTTCCTCGTCCTTCAAATCATTCTTTTCTAGGTCACACTTTTTCCTCCAAGAGCACTTGTTAGAAAATGAACCCAAAACATCTTTTTATATGTTTTTATTTCTTCTAACCCAAAGGAGGTCAATTTTACACATTTGGTTTGACTAATTCATCATTAAAAATATCCCATAACTTTATCAAAACTACAAGTGAGCCATATGGGTCATCCTAGGAAAAAACATCATTACATGGTTCAAAAATGACTCAAATGCCTGTGGGCACAAAGAGAAAAATTCCCTAACATAAAAACCATACTTAGTAATGACCCATAAATCACCAAACATGTTTAAATTAACATTTAAACATCATAAATGGTCTCAATTTATCTCAACCAATTAGATTATTGTATTTAATGGGACCACTAGTCTTTGTTTTTCTCAAAACTATTATTTCTTACACCCTTCAGGACCCTGAAAAACTTCTTTATGCCACTATATAACTCCAAAACATACAAAATATGTCATGTGAACACTCAATGGAAATTTAAGAAACTATATAACACTTATAAAATAGTTATAATCCTTGAAATAGTCACCTTCTCAAACCACATCCACTTTTGTCTTTAGCGAGATAAACTTGCCCAAAAATCCGTTTTCAAAGATCAGCTAATTAACACCTTTCTTGGAAAAATAAATACCTATAAATTGATTCATTAGATGCAAAATTTAATCCCTTTTCATGTTCCAGGTTAAATAAATCATCACCTAATCCATCTCATTCTCCAAACAACTCAAAACTTTAAGCGAGATCATGTCCTATCCTATACTTGCAAATATCTTCCCGTCCAAAACCTGACTGGAAATCATATCAAATATCATAATCATGAGAAAAAAATTATAGGAATGGAAATATATCTAAATCCTATTTCCGAATAACTTGAATCACTCAATAACTCCTCTTGTAGTTTCTATTATGCTCATTTCATTGAAGACTTATTTTTACTGCCTCAAAATTGCCATTTGACTAGTCAACCTAAATGGAGCTCATTTGATCATGTTACTGCATCAAAATGTATTGAAAATTCTATGGAAATCAAGAAAAACTCTTGATATTTCATGAATGATAATTTAGTCATTACCTCATTTGGAAATTTTTACAAAAACTTAAACTCTTCATAAAATTACATTTTTAGGTGGGGCCTACATACTATCACACATGCTCTATTATACATTTATGGAAATATGTAAGAGTCCTCTACAACATAAAATTATGAAATTTTCACTAGAAATTAAAATTAGGCTAATACAAGCATTTTTCTCGCAAATCGCTCCTAGTAGGGTTTTAAACCATTTTAGCTCCTTAATGATCGTTCATAAAAATGTAACCATCAATCCACCTAATTATTATTTCAAAACCTTCATAACTTACCTAAAACATTATCTTAAAGTTATCACATCCCCACACAAATCATACAATTTACAACGTGCATTTGAAAGTCTAATTTTTCTTGAGAAAACACACGCTAACTTACCCGGTTTCTCCAAAACTTACATAACTTCAAATTACCATTGAAATTGACATAAAACTTGTCAAGAAGCACCATGAAAACATCTGATAGATTCTCAAACTCACCACATATCTCTTATATGCATGGAACTCTCTAGCCACATCGACTTACCTATGTAAACTTGTTTGTTTATCACTTGTAGCTTCCCAAGGACCTCATAAAGGCACAAAAACATTGAACGAAGACTTGAAACTCACCATACATTCCATGTATACCATCATTATGTTTTTCCCATGCTTCACCACAACTAATTATGTCCAAATATCACACCTCCTTACCATTCTGCATGCACCAAGGATAGAAATAAGCCTAGAATGACCTTACTCAACCATGAACTGATCATGCTAACTATATGCAAAGCCATGTACACTCATGACACATAATACCATCCATTTTTGACCTCATAACATAAAATAATCACCTCAAGAATACTCATACCATGACTAGGCATACTCAAACATGCTCTAGGACACCATGACAACTCAGCAAAATTACTTTAACCATTATATATTCATTCTAGACACCTAAATAACATCATATGGGAATTCATAATAGACCATGACACCCTATCCATCAATGGGAGTTTACATCAATCACAAAAAAAAACCAAAAATGACCAACAAACTCTTCTAGATCCACAACAATCAACTAAGTACACCGTCTCTCTTTGTCTTAGCATTTATTAAGTAGTTAGTCACTTTGAAAAACATTATTCTAATTTGTGAAATTAATGTTGGAAGTTAATTAAATTTGAATATCTACTTGTAATATTATTCATCATTTTTATGTATGTTAATTAAAAAATTAAAAATGGTGAAATCAACTAAAATATGAAATCATTTGGTGAACTCCGACATTTGAATAAAACATTGTGTCTTAAAACCCTAGGTGTCTTAGGGTTCAAATTTTTATTGTTATCAATCTTCTTCTTCTAGTTTTGATATTTCTATTTCTTTTAACCTTAATGGATTCCTCTCGAGAATCAACCTATATCACTCTTTGAATTTCTCAAATAAAACCCTTCTCATAAGGTTGCACTCTCTAAAATCCTTTGCATGATCCCAATTCAACCCGATAAACCCTTTGAGATGGTAATGTCAATTTTATTCTATACTTAGAACATTTTTTTATGGGTGTACCTCCCAAGAAGTGGCCGATTTGGTTTAAAAATATTCATCATACACCATCTCCTACTTTTGAATCTCGACCTTTTATTAGTAATGATCTAGAAATTATAGCTAACATTCTGCATACACATACACCACATTATTCTCATGATTATAATTGTGATGATGATCTTAATACACATGTAGACACTAGGTATAGTCTTGCAGGTTGGAGTAGTGACCATGAGAAAATACAATATCCTCCACACGTAGATCATGACACTAATATTATAGATGACCTAGATTTTGGTGATGATGTTAGTGTTTCTTGTGCACATATGGATTATTTTTAATTATATTTACACATTAATTGATGGTGTCCCTTAAATTTATGGTAATGAAGAGAATTAATGCATCATAGTTACAACCATTATAATGATATGTATGGTGTATCTTATTCTAATGATTTATATGACAATGATTGTGTTAGTACTCCTCTTGAATGCAATCATAATGAGCTTGATTGTAACATATCTAGTTTTCTTACACATAACAACCAATTGACTTCTATTATTCCAATTTAATGAAAACACAATTTGTCTTTTACTAATGTTTCCATTTCTCAAGAATTCAAAACTTGTAATATGGATCATGTTTTGGTTGATACACATTATGTTTCTATTTATCCTCTTACATGTAAGTGGGATGTTTCTACTAGTACTTCTCTTCCATTTGTAGATACTAATGTGCATAGTGATATTGTTAGAAAAAATGAGCATGTTGATCTTTCTTTAGTTACACATAGTACACATGTTGATACATCTCCTAGTGTTATTGTATTTCCTATTATTGATGTTAATATCCCTTTAGATCCTAATCATGAGATCAATCCTATTCATCCCGTAGACACCGGGTTTTTGTTACCCGCCTACTTCCCTCTATACACACATTATTTAATCTAAAAATTATCATTATAAACACATAGCCTAAGTCACCCCCTCATCTCATAAAATCAATTTTTACGCCCTCATAAATTACTATTTACCCATCCCAAATTACCTTCAACCCCTTTAAAACCACTTAACCATTTCTAAATCATCTCTAACCCATTTTACCCCAACTTCCTAACCTCCCCAACTCATGTAACCTCTTTACAACCATTTTCCCTCACCAATTTACCTGAAAGTCCCATTTAGGAAGTGGTTTTAACCACTTCTAAACATTTTCCTTAAAATTCCCAGATCTTTGATGATTCAATTATAAATAGTAGCCTTCACTCTTCTCTAAGGAATATTTAGAAACTTTTTACACGTAATTGCATTCTTTTTATCCTCAAACATTGAAGCCATGTAATTCCAGAGATCCTTAAGAAAAATAACATCATCTATAACATCAAAAATCTCTTGAAGTCTCGCCACATCACATTTTGTGGTTTAAGATCAATAATCAATGTCACCACTTCATACAACATCTACAAATGTTACCCAACCCATTCCATCACTATAAGGTATTCCTTTTCATCAGCTTATCATTCTTGTTCTATTAAACATCAAAAACAATCAATTTAACTCTCTTTTTAGATCAAATCATCATTTTTAGAAAAAGAAATTGTTTTCACAATAATCTTGAGTTATTACTCGAATCACCCATGATTCCTCCGATCTTGAGTGATCCGTTTCTTTGAAGTTTATTTTCAATAAACCATAGCCTTACATCAGTTTTGATCAACCTTTTTGGATTTAAATTTTCCTCTACAAGCATGGTTTTGTTTTAGATGACAGTTCTTATCTAGTCACATCCTATTACAAGCATTTATGACCTCCCAATTATTCAAAAGCATTATTTTAGGAACAATACTAGATACTTCATGAGCTCACACTTGTGTGTAATTAATTTTACAACTAACATTAAAGACATCGAGGATTAGATCGAGTTCCTCCATGAGATCCAACAAGAAATAGATGATTAATTGTGCAACTATTTCGAATCTTTTGAAATCGCATCCACTCTTTCCTAGGCCACATTTGTAGATACATAAGACTTACCCTTCAAACTTGGGTTCTAAATATTCTTATCTATCTTTTATCTATCTTTATCATTATTGTAAATCTACTTAATTATATCAAAATAGGTTGACATCATCCAAGAAAATCTCTTTGAATTCCTGGAATTGGCCTTTTCCGAGCAACTCATTTATCCATCTATCTAATATTTTCTTGTTTAGTTGTCTTTGATCCGCAAGTTTCTTCTTTGGTGTAATAAGAAGGTTATTGTATCCAACAACATCGAAATTCATCATCGTGGGTACCAAGTAAACCCTGTCATCCTTCGAGGTCGGTTTGGTTTTTTTATTTCATTTTATTAAGCTAAAGTTAGAAAGAAAAAAATATGGGGTACATTTTGGCACGCTTAGTGGGACCATGTCCCCTTTATTTTCATTTCAAATTTAATAATTTTCAATTTTATGTTCTTTACTTTGTAATCACTAATGATCTTGTCAAATTGCAAAGGTGATTTTAGTGAATCACCAACAATTCCTATAAATCATCGACGATATTTGTAGATTGTTTTTATTGTTTAGTCAGTCAACCTCTAACATTCATTTCTCTTTTTGTATTCTATTTTCATCTAACTCTTACAAGTTTCTTCCTTGGGATTTATTTTTCTTGCTTTCTTTATAGATGTGCTAAAAATATATATGTAAAATCTAAAAATTTAAAAAGTGTTTATACGTACGTCTTCTTATTTTCTTTTTTCTTTCCAAGCATTGCATTTTTGTCTACTTCCCTCATCAAACTCACATTTATTTTTAGTATTAAAAATAACCTCTCATTTTGTAATCACATAATTTAATTAAGAAGTTAACAAATTGCATTCACTTAATCTCCCCCACACAACCAAATCAGTTTAAACACAACTTGCATCGAAACATTCCTACTAATTTAACAAAAAAAACTACTTTTAGTCTTCTTTGTTCAATTCCTTGATAGGATACAAAAATATATATAATGATAATATAGTAATGAAGTATAAATATGACCTAAGCAATAAGAAAAGCAAGTAAGACCCTAAGTGCAATGAAGAGTTAGAATATTTATCCTATTTTGTAATAATCTTGACGGTGTGTGAAGGTGGAAGACTAGTAAAGAAAAGTGCGAGGATGTCATGGAAGAGCCCAAATAAATGTAGGAGTATAGGAGAAGTAGGGACTAAGGTGCTTGGACTAGTACTTATGGTGCCTGAGTGCTTTGGATCCTTATTTAGGCATCGTGGTCTGCAAAATGCCTAGAAACTAAATTTTATAGGGTTGAGAACTTATTTGAAACCTTCGTTTTTGTCACTATAATGTCACACTATGATCACCGATGTCACCGATAACCTACAATAAAGAAGACCACCTACAAAACCTTCAAAAGCACATCAAATCCTAAAAAATAAAGATGTAAAATGAGGGGTCAAGACTGTCCTTAGATATCAAACAAGTGATCTTATGATGAGCACTACACTACATCTCGAGACCCATGTAGTTCTATATGTGTGTGTGTGGAATTGTGACCTATGAGGCTCTTTTGTGTTTCGCACTTAATAGCGAGCAAGTAACTAGATGTAAAATATGTAAATAGATGTGTGCATGGAAAAATGAACTTTCCCTCCTATGAATTATATGTAGAATAACCAGCCCTTTTCCCTTGGATGAAGCTAGATGGATGAAATGATGCTCTTTAGATGCCTTTGGATGTAACCTTACGTGGTGATATTAGATTCTTAGTGATTAATCCCATAACATTGTATTTATATGCTTCCCTTTCTTGAATTTCATAATTTATCACTAAAAGACTGACATCTAAGAGATAAGGATGCACAATAGATAGAAAAGACCTAAAACAGAACGAGTAAGATAAAAAGAGGTCTAGGGTTCCCGGAGGGGATAAGGGTTCCTAGGCGCTAGTGCCTTGGCTAGGCACAAGTGTCTAGAGCCGAGAAAGTGAAGTATTGATGGTCAAGATGGGAAAAATGGTTTGTGAGGCCAAGAGGGAGAACAAAAAGGAATCTAAGAGGGAAAATATAGTGATCAATTAGTACTTTTCTCCCTTAGAAAACATATTAATGTAATGCATGTGATTAGGACCTATAAATTTACCCAATTGTGTGATTTATTGTAAACATTTTCCCCCACTTTATGTTGGTGAGTGAAATATTGGTAATATAAAGTAGATAGAGATGCATACCTAATAACCATGTAGATCAATGTAGAAGAGCGTGTTGAGACAAGAAAAAGTGTGGAAGCTAGAGAAGAGGAAGTAAAAAAGTGATGATGATGACCCTAGGGTGAAAGTGTATGTGTAAATGTTGATGTTGTACCTGTTATTGATGATGTGCTTGAAGTGTGATTATTGTGTGTTGATGTTGACTATTGCTTCCCATAAGGATGGACCTGTAAAAGAGAAGAACGAACAAGTATTCAAATATGTGTATAGAAATTTTTGATCTAAATGTATGAAATGCATGTAAAAAGTGTGAAAAATGCTGAAAAGTAGAAAAAGAAACATGTGCACATGATCCATGATGAGTGAAAGAGATAGAAAGGATCCTAAATATGTTGATGAAGAATGATAGTTTTTGGTGATCTCACACTAGTTGTACTAAATGTTTTTTTTTGGGTGATCTTATGCCACGACAGAAGTAGTGTAGGGAGAAAAGTCTAGTGTTATTATCTAACCTTTGACTAATTCCCAAAGTAAAAAAACCACTGCATATGATGTGTAAAAATCCTATACAATGTGAATTCCAAGTGCTAAAGGAATGTTTTCCCTAAGAAAATCCATTTTGACAATGCTAAAAGCTATGTTGAACTGATAAATGTTGTATATCTTTAGTCTTAGGTAGCCAGGAAGGGATATAAACACCTAGGCACAAAAGTCGATTAAGGTGCTAGTGTCTATCTTTGAAGTAAGGACCCAAGTCTGATTTTGAGCCTCTGTTTAAGACTGTAAATTATGTTTTCTTTGTACTAAATTATTATGAACTATGTCTCGTGGATCGTTGAATGGGGTTACCGATTCACCCAATAGTTTCCCCCCCTCATTTGGGGTGCATGCAACATCGCTAGAGGATGTGAAATAAAAGGGGACCACACTGATGAATTGATATCAATATGTATGAGGGGATGTGCTTGTTAGAAACAAGGGAACATGCAAACAGTGTATAGGAAACAATTGTTAGTGCATACACACATGTATATAGACAACAATGGCTAAGCTAGCAAGCAAGAAGAAAAGGAGACCGTAAAAAGAGGGTTGCAAACATGGTTCATCACTCATGATGTCGTAATACAATCGAGGCCATAGTGACCAAAAGCATAAAGTGTGCACACAAGATAAATCACAAGGAAAATCCCACAATCAATGACATATAATGAAAAATAATGGAAAATATGAGTAAGGAAACATCAGATAACCATAGTGGAAAATAGGTTCCTACAAGACAAATGTTGCACATGAAGCACCCATCAACATGTTATAGAGATAGAAAGTATGTCAAAGTGTGTATAATCTAATATAGTAGTATGTTAGTATGAAATGAAACAATAACACCTGTAATATGTACAAAATTGGATGCCCTCAGGAGTAGTTGTGGTACCGGTATGAGGTACTACACTATTGGCGAGAAAAATTGTCGGGTGGAAAAATTTATGGGTTTCTTACCAACAATCTGGGATTCAAAGTCCCTCTACTTGTATTGTACAAAGCAACTCCGTGATTATATGTGCATTGTGAAAGTGATTTTCCTAGTGGTCTTTTGGCCGAGGGGATCTAACAGGGGCACTCCAACGACCTGCGGCAAAACTAGCAATTACTTGGTAGAGAAGTGTTTTTCCGGAGAGCAGGAGAGGGAGTGAGAAAAATAGAGAGGGGAACTAATGTTGTGGGTAGAATATCGATTCCTGCACACACTAGTTAGAAATTCCAACACACATTTATAAGAAGAAACAATAGAACTTTTATGCTACTAGCTAGAGAAAACCATGCATACAAAGATGCTCACATTCATATGACTTGGTAAATGAAACTTATTCCTTTATTATCATCTCCATTAGAGTTGTAAACAACATGAGAATGGAGGAAACAAAGAGAGGGGGTTAGCATAAAGTGGTTAACTCTTTGCTCTTTCACAAGTAGAAAAATGCTCTCTCATGAATTCCTAAAAATGTAACCACCCCCATAAATGAGAAGCCCTTGCATTTTATAAGAAGAGATATGAATATTTTCTACCCCCAAATGAATATTCATATATATTTACATAACTTGAAACTTTTCATCTTCCTAGAAAAACATTAAGTCCCTTTTTATAACATAAAGGTGACTTATTACATTAGAAACCTAAAGTTACTTTTAAATTACATTAAAGACATATGAAAAAGTGCAACCCCAATATGAAATTAGAACATTAAAGAGAGAGAAATTTGGGGGTGAGAAAAGAGAGAGAGAGAGAGAGAGAGAAAGAAGAAGAAAGAGGAAGAATCATGCTGGAAGAAGAAACTACTCCTAATGACTTGATCTCACCACTTAACCGATCTCCATCCTATGCCACTAGAAATATCTCAACTCCCTTGAATTATTTACACCTCGAGAAACTTCCTTCAGATGGCCCATAAACACATTGAACTTGAGTGTTTATAAACACTATTGAATGATCAAATCAATGACCATGGGTGTTTCTCACTCGAGTCAACCCCGAATTGGGTGAAGATCAAAACTAATCCTTCCGATTTCACCAAAAGATCAATCTAAATGACAAACCAAAAAATTTCCTCGATAATTCGGTCATCCCAAGGACACAAATTACCATGGTTTTGAATAAACGTGTTTGTGTAAATTTCATCCTCCACCGGATCTCTCTCTCTCTCTCTCTCTCTCTCTCTCTCTCTCTCGTCACCAAACATTCAATCCTTCAAATTTTTGAAGTCCTTGTGAGTAAAATTATTATCCCGCATAAATTTCTAGATCATGACCGATGATGTTGACTCAATGATTACCCCTTTTTTACACTCTTTACGTGAACATTTTTTTTTTTGGGTATGATTTAGTATTCATAGTTAGTGCCTAAGGGAAAACTTACTATTTTTAGTAAAAGTGATTTTCACCTTTTTTTTACCACACTAGTGAGATTAGCTTATATGATTGCCTCTATATACACTATTTTTCCTTGACCGCCTTTCTAGGACGACTTAATAAAAATGCCAAGTATTCATATAGGAGACTTACTATTTTTAGAAAAACATTTTTGTTATTTCTAGTAATCTTGAAATGCCTCTTTGACCTCGTTTTCCTCCTTAGTCTTTACTGTCTTCATCGCAACTTCTTCTAGTGATGACTTACCCAAAATAACAGCTACTCATGTAAGAAGGATTACTAGTTTTGGAAAGTGGGTCTTTGGGGCTTGGTTCATGATAAAATGAACATTTTCGATATGATTTTTTTCCCAACAATGCTCCTTTGGAATTTTAGCTTGATCCAATGCCGAAACAAGAGATTTTAAAATTTAAATTTTTGTGATGAGGAAACAAGGGGTTTCTCACCGTAAAAATCTAGGCCATGTATGGAAAAAAATTCTCTAGGATCCTTTTGGTTCCTGGAAAACTAAATGTCTACAAAAAATGGCATCTCGATCCGTTTGGTATTTTGTGAGATATGATCAGATTTTTCTCCATAGACTTCGAGGTTTTCACACAAAAATATTCATTTATTCTTTGTTTGAATCCATTCTTTTTGTTTTTTTATTGTTTTTAGATCTTAGTAGTCTTCATGAAATTGTTTTAGAACAAAAATG
Source organism: Taxus wallichiana var. yunnanensis (assembly GCA_018340775.1). Classification (NCBI taxonomy): domain Eukaryota; kingdom Viridiplantae; phylum Streptophyta; class Pinopsida; order Cupressales; family Taxaceae; genus Taxus; species Taxus wallichiana. Next base: position 540,128,818 of record CM031238.1, read on the forward strand.
GTGGTTAAAATCTCTGGATAAATTTTGCCAACATTCTACGGCAACATCTGGAGGTGTGGGGGATGAAAAATGGTGAAAATGGCTAAGTGTTTGATATTTATAGGCTTCAAATGGAAGGAGGAAGGGTGGGGCACATTTTTCCTCCCCTCATGTGATTTTTCAAAGGTGAAAAGGGGACATAAAATGCATATTTATCTCATAAGGACAAGTGGCACATGTTCATTCGTTGTGTAGGTTAGCGAAGGGACTAAAATAGAACACCCAGGAGCCGGAAGATTGTTGCATGTGTGACATAGAGGATAAAAAAGGATGGGCCCATTTTTATGTCCCTCATGTCCGCTTTCAAAAGGGACAAATGGTGTAAGAATTGTTTCACTATGTTGGTGAGGCTAAGTGTCATGTATTTGAGGGTGGTAGGTGTGTAAGTCAAACTAGTCAACAAGGGCTGGAAGGTGAGTGCAAGGTCATATTGGTGACCTCGGGGATAAATTAGGGTGGGGAATATTTTTGTGCACCTTATTTCCCTATAAAAAGTTGAAAATGGGACATAAAAATGCATCTTCACCATAAATTTCCACATGTCTAGGTGTAAAATTGGTTAATTGTTGGAAAGCATATCTTGGGAGCCAACTTGTGAAGATCATATCTAGAGCTCCTAGATGAGTTTTCGAGTGCTTATTTATATGATTTCACATGAATATGTAGAAGGTGTGAGAACGTAGAATATTAACCAAGCTGATTGTGAGAGATTCCTTTTGGATAGGATGAACAACTTTGTAAAAAAACACAACAAGACCACCAAATGATATTAAATAGAAAATGGTAGAGGACTACCTAACGAAGGCTAGATCTGGGAAGCGTGATGCTTCCTTGAATGGATGTCAATCCCCGTTTATAACAACTTAATGCAAGAAGAAATTGTAAATGAATTATTCCTACTATAGTTGATAATATTTAGGTATCTCCTATAACATACAATAAGTAAATTTGATCTAAAAGGAATGGTTACGATGGAATATTGATGGCTGGGTAGGTTAGTTTGGGTCTGCAGGTATGATAGAGGATGTAGGTGAGAATTAGGAAAGGTTGGCCAAGGTTTTTGGTTGTTTGGGAGAAGTTGTGAGCTCGTTCGTTTAGAGTATTTCACCATCCACGAGACCGATGTCAATTAGGCAACCGGTGTTGGCTACTAGGAATGGCCCGATCTTTGGTTTGGTGACTAGTGTCGGTAGGGGAAATTCGAAAATAATATTAAAAATGGATTTTTGGGGCAATCTATGTGATTGCACGAGAGAATGAGGGATTTTAGGTGAGGTTGTGGGATTTCTATAAGGACTCAGAGGTAGAAATATAGATGTTTGGGAAAGGTATGATGGGTAAATGGGAAGATAGTTAGATGAAGGTACTATGGGAGAGATTTGGGTGAGGTAGAATATGGAATGAAACAAATAGCTAATAAAATAACCAATCTACTGAAAATGACAAAGAAGGAATAATACTTACTTGTGGAATGCAGGTAGAAAGATGATGGTGGAAAGGATTATAGAAGAAAGTGGTCCCAAATGAATGCAACAATAACTGTAAGGTACAATGCTTCCTGGAGAGTGCATTGGAGATTTGGATCTACCTATGGATGGTTGGTATGGTCTCTAAATGTAGTGAGGGTCTCTAGTGTGTCACAAAGTCACTTGAGAACTCATGAATATGAATGCAAGGTTGTAAAGGCTAGATGACAAGATTCAAAACCCGATCAATGAGTTAAGATTTGTTATTTAACCTAACCGATGGTAGTTAGGTGACTGTGTCGATCGAGGAATAACCGATGTCAGTTAAGGAGAAATTGTATAACTTTCCAAAAATTGGGGTTTTCTCCCAAATTTGGTGTGGTCTTTGGATTCATCTGGTGCAGGTGTTGAATGGTGTAAATTAGAGTATGGAATTAGTTAGAGAATTAATATTTCATGAATAGTTAGGGTTGCAAAGAGTCCCAGTTGGTTAGGATAAGTGGGGACTTAGTCTTGAGTAATAAGTAGGGTTGGAACAGGTCTAGGGTGAGGTGGAGAGGTGAGGTAGATAATTAATCTTAATTTTTATAATTAAATTAATTAGAATGTGTGCAAGTGGGCATGGTAGGGGGATAATATTGAATTAATTAATAGAAGGGGATTTAAAGGATTGTGACCTAATTTCGTGTCTACATTTTCCCCTTTTTGTTACATATCTTGTATTTATAAGCGACAACGACAAAAATAGAAGTGGTTTCCCCAAGTATGGGTGGAGGTGACCCCTTAAACCAGGAACTGATGGAGGTGTTAGAAAAATCAGTGATGCATTTGATAAAGTGGTATATGATAAAAATTTAGGTAAGGTGCGGGCATGGGAAATAGTGGTATAGGTGTGGGTAAGAGGTGGGTGCATTCAAATGCACACACATGTACAAAATTTGATAAGGCACTAAGATGAAGAGTGTATAGACTTTGCATTGTCAAAGGTCAATAGTTTATTCAAACAAAGTTGATGTGGTCCAAGTATCCAAGATATAGGATATGGTCCTAGAGACACAACGAGGCTAGGTACAGGAAAGGGTATAGGCATGTTCCAAAACACTAAAAGGTTTGGGCTGGTAGAGATAAAAATAAGGACATAAGGAAAGATAAGGTCGGTAGGCTAAACAACACAAGTAACGTCATTAAAAGGTATAACGAGTAAGTGAATTCAAGTGTCCAATGGGTGTGTTTTGGTAGGGTGTATAGGTAAGGCCATAGGAAATATTGAGTTATAGGAAATAAGGTGCCCTAAAGTACATTGAGGTTGGGGTTAGATAATAAGGCTATTAGGTGAGCCTATAGGGCTAGGGTAAGGTCAGTGTTTGCAATAAATTGGTCTTTAGCAACAAAATTTGTTTTTGGGAAAATTGGGTATAATTGGGTTAGGCGGGGTGACCGATACATCTTGGTTAAGGGTGAACTGATGCCAATTAGGGTAACCGATTTCTATTTCTTAGGGCATGAGGCTAACATCGGTCGGAAAAATTTGGGTTAAAATAAAAATGCCGCACAAAAATTGACTCATTTATGTATTTTACATGTTGAAAACTACAAATATGGTACATTTTGTGCTTGTGAATTGGAGGAAAATGATAGGGCTATCTACTAAGCTTATTTGGTGAGAGATGAGTGGTTAAAGAAGTGTAATTGATGGGCCCATGAGATCTAGATAAGGGATTTTATCATTTGATAGTTTAGAGGGTGATTTAGTCATCGAAAAGGTAGGAGAGGGCGTTAGAGGACCTCTCGCTTGGAGACCGGAATCTAACCAAGGAAACAAGGCAAGATTCGATCACCATTTGGTGTTTTTGATAAAAACTAAAGTAGATAAATGAAGAATTTAGTTTTTGAATTTTGATTGGAAATTTGGGTAAAAGAGGGAAAAATTAGGTATGGGGAGGGCCAAATGTAGGGTAAGTAGGTGGTAAAATGTATTAGATGCAATTTGGGGGAAGTTTGGGGTAGTTTTTAGGTGTTTTTGTTAAATTTTTTTAAAAATGGGGACATGGGGTTTGGCCCTAGGACCCGAACCAAAGACCGACAACCTTTGTTGGGAATTCTTTGACGTCGATGGGCTAGCCATTGGTAGGTAGGGCTAATGGGTGACCGGTATCGGTCATGGTGACCGATGTTGATCACTGTTAAAAGTGACCAAGTGTTAAAAAAGTTAATTTGGGAAGGAAAAAAGGTAAGGGTAAGGTGGGTAAATGTGTAGTGAAATAGGTGTGGATAGGTTAGGAGTCTGGGAAAAATAGAATTGGGTGGGTTAAGGAAAATTAAGTCAAAGTGGTGAAGAAGGGAAAGTAGTGAATCTAAATAGATGTAGTGGTGTAGGCTAGATAGAATAGATGATAGGTGAGTGAATTGGGTAGAAGGTAGGTGGGATAGTAGATTCATAGGTGGGATTTGATTAGGTAGGATCAAATAGATGATCTAAAAGGGCAATTGGTTGACACATTTAAATGGTAATGATGTAGGCATGTCAACAATTGACTATGCAAGATAGGGTGCCACCTCTTTTGGTATAGATGTGGCCTAGTGTGACTGAGGACGAGTGGGACCATATGAGGGATGTTGGGCTTGATGCTATGAGGTGATATAGGTGCATTATATAGGATCATAGTTTGATGGTCGCTCTCATCGATAGATGGGACTCAATGACCAATGCATTTTATTTACCTACCGGTGATATGATGATTATGCTAGAGGATGTCTACAAGATTTTGCGATTCTGATTATTGGGGAACCATTATATTAGACTTATTCGAGATGATTCGTTTGATGTTATCTTGTTGTATTTAGTGAGGCGATAGGTGACTTGAGATATCACAACATTAGCATCAATTATGGGGATATGTACGTTACACATCCTCAAGAGACTAGCTTGGAATTTCTGATGATGGTAGCTATGGGATGCTATGCTCTCCCATTCAAAGGGTGGGAGATTTCCCAGGCATTGATGGGTGTATTGGAGGATATGATAGAGGAGTGAGTGTGTTTTGCATGGTCGTTGACCTACTTGGTATAGTTGTATAGAGAGTTATGGGAATATTAGAGAATTCGAGATTTGGTATTTGTTGTACTTATCTACTGCATTGTTGGGCATATGAGCACATAGTATGTGTGCACCCACAGGACTTCCATGAAAATATTGGCACTTAGGAGTCTACAAGGCTAGATATAGGAGGTGGATGCTAGTAGGGTCACATCCATGAGTGGAGGAGGTGTCACGAGATGTGACTTATTATTGGCGGATATTAGAGGGGCTATACACTTTGGATATTGTATGGAAACCTTATGTTGATTTTCCATCCTATGGGGGCATGAAAGAGGAGATGAGGGGATTACAACTGGTGAGGTGGATATAGAGATGTAGAGGGGGAGCATGAGATGATTCCAATTGACTGAGTCCGACGCTAGTTTTGGCTTTAACAAGATGTACCTCCACCATTTCCACAAAGATCGAATGGATGATGTGGAGAGACCATTTATCTCCACCACATCCGACAAGGCCATAGGGAAAGAGAAGAAAGTTACTGAGATAGGATAATTGATGATGCCAACACTACTTGATTGATATAGGCTCTGGTGGATAGCTCGATTCTGAAGTAGCATCACCACGATCGGAAAACAGACTTAGCTATGGTGATAGTACCAAAGGACTAGTTACATGGGAAGGTGAATTCCCTATAGTTACAACTTACTTAGGCCCAAGCATAGGTAGATTTCGTCCAGGGACAAGTGACTAGATTACGGGGTAGCTAGCATATGTGCAAGCTCGAGTTTAGGTCCTCGCATAACCACCGATAGGAGATTGGGGAAAAGTTTCCACATTATAGGAAGATGTGGCAGGATTACAAACACAGTAGCCACATTACGAGGCTCGGTTAGCACATGCTCGGGTAGGGGATTGGGGGAAGGTTTCCACACTACAAGTGCATGTTTCCACTTTACATGGTCAACGAGCACATGCTCAAGAATAGGTACAGAGGCATAGTTACAGTGTGGGATAGGGCCTGTTGTACAGGGCATATGCTGCACCGAGATAGGATACTATTTTACGAGATAGCAAGATATAGACCATTGGTATAGGCACAAGGTCTAGAGGTAGGTGCCAAAGAAAAGGAACTACCTCGGGTGATTTCCATGGTCAGGGTTATAGAGAGGTTATGGCGAGGTTAGGTATTACTAGGACCGTTTGATAGAGAGTGGTATCCCATGTCTTACATATGGCGAGTATAGAGAACAACACGCGGCGAGTGCCATGACCAGCTCACGGACTTAGAGCACCAACAATTCGAGAGAGTTGTTGGACCCATGGATAGGGAGAGGTGACTAACAGGCCAAGGCAGAGGCTAGATGAGGGGGCCAAAGAGAGAAAAAAAAGGTTTTGACCCCTCATATAGACAAGATGATATGTATTTTTGATTTTTTATTTTTGATATATATATCAGCCTGTGTGCCAAAGATGTGAAATGTATATGAGATTTTTATATACTTATATTTATATCTATATATTTGGTGTATTAATATTATGGAAACTAGATGATTAGGCATGGTTTAGTTGATGTTATTTGTGAAATTAAATGATGTTTTGTTGAATGGTTTGATTTCCAATGTACTTATATTATCAAAACTAGATAGTTAGGCATGGTGTGGTTGATGTTGTTTTTGAAATGAAATGATGTTGTGTTGAATGGTTTAATTTCCAATGTACTAATATTATGAAAAATAAATGATGATGTATGATTTAGTTTTGAGTTAACTTCCAAATTATTGTTCCTATGGAAACTAACTAAGTTTTTGTTTAGTGGGGGAAATGATGATTTGGAAAAGAGTGGCTAAGATAAACTCAAAGGGCCCCATTACTTAAGAGTGCTGCCTACATAGCCCTTGCAAAAGGGGCCTCATGCCGATGTAGTTCTCCCATAAACCAAGGAAGAATGAGATTGGGTTAGGTCATATGAATAGGTAAGTTGGATTGATAGGTTGGTTGGGTAAGGCATGTTTGAAAATAGGCAAGGTTGAATGTTGAATAGGTAATAGGCAAGGTGAGTTAGATGTAGGTATAGATGAAGGTGTCATGGTTAAATCAATTTTGATGATCTTGTCCTATTGAACAAACAACAAGGTAGGCAGAGGTGAACTTGAAAAGAAGTGAAATGCCCCAAGTTGGCAAAGACCATAAATGTCATACCCTTAGACTTATTGAATGTAAGTCCCTAGATACATTGCATAATGTGATAGGTCTATAGGTGAAAGAATTTGCATGATCACAATGTGTAAAATACACATGTCATCCCTTGAATTTGAGTTAGAAGATATTAATCGAGGGTAAGGTGGAAGATTTTTTTAGCGTAACCTTGTTGTGGGACAACATGCCCCTTCTGCAAGATACCCAAAACCAGAATAGGCAAGTCCATGACCAAAAGTTTATATTTTTCTTGATTTTTTCTTTTCTTTTTGTTTATATAGAATGATCAATGTGGGAAGTCTATAATGGGATAAATAGGTTCTCCTTGAGGTATTCTTGAATCTGATCGATGCGGAAGCTCCAAAATTATTTTATTTGAGAGATACAGTTTAGTCTTATTTTTGGATAGACTTCTTACAATAAGTGGCTGGATTTTTATAGCTATCCTTCAAGGAGAAGTCTACTTATAGAAGAAAGAAAGAGAAGTATATTTCCTTTTGAGGGATTAACCTATTTTGAGAAGTTTGACTCAAAGAGTTGAGTTTAGGTTATCCAATATATTTTAACTTTTTATTTTTGAACTTGAAGTCATGGATAAGACTATAAAGGAGTATAGGCCTCATTTATTAAGGAAAGACCATAAAATGAAAATGTTAGCTATGAAAGAGGGGTTTTAAGTGACAAATGACCATGGGATTCCATCCTAAAAATGAAGAAAAGTATCCATGAGAATTATGCCATGAGTAGAGTCGTGGTACTCATATTTAAGACAAGGTCGAATAGTGACAAATAATCACACAATTCTAGTTTAATCGTCGGTCATTAAAAGAGGTAGGTGGAGAAAAGGTTCACTCAAGGGACAAGCATATAGGTGACATAAATATATGTATCACTTTATTCAATAGTAGAATGGTTGAATATGCAAGGCATTAAGGGGATCAGGTTTGGGTTTACCTTCAAGAGAAGATAAACGATAAGCACCTGATCCATACGTATGGGTGACAATATAGGGACCAAGCCAATCAGGAGAAAACTTGCCCCGTTTTTATTTCTCTGCTTTGGTTACATGTTGATTTTCCCTTAGGACAAGATCATTGATCTTGAAATTTCACTCATTAACACATTTTTCATAGGCATGTTTGATGTCTTTTTGGTATATTTGAAGATGGAGATAGAGAATTTAAATGGTGTTCATCTAATAGCTTAAGTTGTGCTAAATGTTCTTTGTGAAAATCATTGTCAGATAGCATATCTTTTAATGAGATATGAAGAGATGGAATTTGGAATTCAAGAGGTAGGATGACCTTTGTGTCGTAGACCAAAGAAAAATGTGTAGCATTGGTAGAGGTATAAATGCTAGTATGGTAAGCCCATAAGGTGAAAGGAATGTGCATGTGCCAATCCTTTCTAGTATCATCGATGACTTTCATAAGAATTTTTTAGGGTTTTGTTGGAAGATTTAGCTTGGCCATTGGTCTGTGGGTAATAGGGTGATGAGAAACTTAGTTAAAATGAGAGGTATGGATTCTACCCATTTAGTATAATATTTGGTTGTGGTGATGATCCATTGATGATATTGAGAAGAATGAGGGTTAATTTCTCCAATGAGATCCAAACCCCATTGAGAGAAGGGCCAAAATTCCCTAGTGACTTGTAAGGCGTGACTAGGAGTATGGTGAAGGTTAGCATGCGACATTTCACACAATGTTTGACGTATTCAAAACAATCTTGGTTAAGGGTTAGCCAATAATAGCCAAGGTAAAGAATTTTCTTGGTAACAATGTGTCCATTAAAATGTCAACCACAAATCCCATCATGGATTTCTTTAATGGTATATGGAACTTTAGAACTAGTGAGGCACATGAGTAGGATACCGTTAAAGCCATGTTTGTATAGAAGACCACCCATGATGATATAATGGGAGACCTTATGAAGGAAGGTTCTCTAACCATTGTGAGTGAGGTCAGGAGCTAGAATTTAAAGGGAGAGGTAATCAGTGAATTTACTATACCAAATTTCACGTGGGTCAGTTTCAATACGTCCCAAAAAATGGACGTCGGGAATGATGTAAGAAGGAGACTGCAACCATTGTACTCTGACAAAGATTTTTGATTTGGAAGGTGAGGGAAGTATTTTTGAGGCAAGACAAACTATGGTATCTGTGAATTTTTTGGTGGATCACGGAGTAGTTTGAATGAGGTAATGGTCAAAGGTGGTCAAAAGTAAGTTGACATGGAATTTATACTTTTGAAGGACCTTGTTATGAAACTAGTATAAACCATTGACTTAGTTCACAACCAATTGAGAATCACCAAAGATATTAATAGTTTTAACATCTAAGGCTATGGCAGTTTGAAGGCCTAAGAAAAGTGCTTCATACTCAATGATGTTATTGGTGCAGTCAAAGTCTAATTTGAAGGATAAAGGCATATGATCTCCATCAAGAGAAATGAGGATGAACCTTGCACCACCCCCACATTGACATTTAGAACTGTCAAAGAATAAGTTCATTTGGTAAATGATAGATTCATGAGGAAAATCATTGAGGGAAAGGGTAGTGATGGATTCATCTGGGAAATCAAAGTTGGAATATTGATGTCCAGGAAGTGGAGCATCTATAAGTTGATCTACAATGGTTTTTCCCTTGAAAAACTTTTGATGAATGAATTATAGGTCTAGGTCTGTGAGGAGCATGAGCCAACATGAGGTGCATTGATGTTGGTAAGGTTTGGCATACATGTAATGCAGAGGGTTAGTGTTGGTGATGACAAAGGTTTTGTGGTTAAGTAGTGGTGAAGTTTAGTATCCATGAAGACCAAGGCTAGGTAGATATTTTCAACATGAGTATACCTCATCTCATAGTCTAAAAGAGTACGACTTATGTAATAAACCACTTTCTCCTTGTGTTTCTCATCACGATGAGTGAGCATGACACCCAAGGAATGATCAGTGGTAGAAATGTAGAGGTAAAAAGGTTTGTCATCTTTAGGTGGGATGAGCATAGGTGGTTGAAGAAGGTATTTCTTCAATGCTTCAAAGGATTTGTGGCACTCATCATTCCAATTGAAGGAGACATCATTTTTAAGAAGATGATGAAAAGGGTGAAATCAGTGAAATTTGGGAAATAGAGTGTCGAATGGATTTCAATTTTCCCTGAAAAATACAAAGCTTTCAAAGGTTAGTGAGTGTTGATATCTCTATAATATAAATGATTTTTGTGGGAATGACTTCGATTCACCACAAAGAAATAATGAAACCAAGGAGTTTTCCAGAGAACTATAAATATGCACTTCTTTATTTAAAGGCAAATGTAGTATTTGATGAGACAGTCAAAGATGATTTTGAGAATTTTGAGGTGTTTGACATGACTTTTAGACTTACCGATAATGTAACGCCCACACTTATAGACACACAAGACTACGGAGAAAAACACAGGGATAATTTTTTTGACTTTCTTGACACATAACACAACACAACATGCCATGCCATCACCAAGGTTACAAATATATCTTAGAACATCTTGATACAAGGATGACCACAAGGGCAACAATGAAATGTTCACACCCATTAAGGACAATTCACTCTTCTCTTTGACAAGACACCACAAAAGACCACCCATAATACAAAGTTACACCTTAGAACATCCCACTATGAAAATCTTCTTAATGTTATTTATTCACTAACTGGAAATGTATTCCAAGACATAACTTTGGGATCTAGAAGGTTCATTTTATGATTCTTACAATTCTTCTTAAAGGGTTAGGTTTCTTTTCCTTTATACAATTAAGGTCTATCCTAGGATCACCTATAATATGACAATTTCTTGATTAATTTGTTTACAAAACTAGGAGGTAAACAATTCCACAAGGCTATCTATCCGAACCCCCACTACTGAAACTCATTTCATACCCCCATTGCATAAGGAGGCAAGTGTAAGATCAAAAGGAGTGGAGTATCATTAAGGTTCAGAACCCTAATCATATTTGATCAAGAATTAAAATTTTATCATAACTTAGACAAGGACTACAAGGTACCATGGTAACAGTTAGAGAAATAAGATAAATTTATTTCATTATGATCTATTTAGTTATTAACCGGTCTTTTAATGAGTCTTAAGAGTTCAATTGAATTTGGGTAAAAGATTCATTTAGAAATCATCTTGATTAAGTTCGTCAAGGGATACACAGGGGTTCCCAACATGGAAGCATTATACTTAATGTGTTCTTATTCAAACTCCCATACTAGATAAGATCTAGCGATATCCCCAAAATCCAACAGTGATATTACTTTTTAAAAAAATTAATGTTTCCCAACAAGAGGACAATGTTTAATCCGTAGCTTAAGGTTAGCAATGGTAGATTTTTTTATACCAGTAAAAAACTCCTTTGTTCTCAATTGGAAACTCTTAAAATTATTCGATAAGAAACACAACTCCAAATTGTTTTATTTATTTATTCAACTTATGAGTTCATTTTCTGTCCTTTTATTCTTTGATTAACTTTTTGAAAGAGGATTTCCACCTTCTAACATGTACATAGAACTACACTGATGTCAAGACCATGGAGAAATGTCAAAGCATGAAAGTATACTTGATTTATAAGAAAGAAGCTACCATCGCAAATCGAGAGAGAGAAGAACACGGTTATAACCTTTCTATTCAACGTGGCACACAACCTAAAGGTAATCACAAGATTCAATAGAACTTGGTTGAGAGTAAGAAGGTGCCAAACATGATCAAGCCAAGTAACCATAACAGTTCATGACAGATAAATACCATTATCAAAAGAATGCTCATAACAAGGTGAAGATTGAATATCATTTCTCACAAAGATAACCACAAGTTTTGCTTCAAAAGTAAAAGACAACATTATTTCACAAATACCGATAATCCAAGACAAGAAGCCTTCCAACTCCTTTACAAGCACCATTACAAGATTACAACACATTTGACATTTGCACAAGAAACTTCATAATTCCATCAAATGAAACCTTTACAACTCTTTCTTTTTATCTACTCACATAATCCATCTCATACAAGTATTAACTTGGATCAGTTCGCAAGAACTGAGCATGTTAAGGCTGCACATTGAAATAGTAAGCTAACATTTAACAAAGTCATGAAATAAAAGTTCTACCAAATAATTAAAAAAGTACAAAACACTAATCCAATTCTTCACATGAGACAAAACAATTTCCACCATCCAACAAGAAGGAAGTCAAATATTCTAGTTATGATCAAGGTCAAGAGTATTGAGATTTAGATCATGTAATCCCATAGATTATGTGATCGAAACCCAATACTCATCCATCCACCACTAGATAATCTTTGTGAAGCCCAAAACATACTAGATATAGTCATAGATGCCAAACAAAAAGGTAAAACAAACCTTTCAGTAGGGAGGTTTCATTGGCCTAAAATCTAGAACAGCCAAATGAGTTCAAGGAGGTTAAACCATCACATGATCAAAGGTGTTGAAAACTAAAGTTCCAACCCATGAACTAACTTCTCTCATCGAAAAGAGGCTCCATAAGGTAATGCTAAGAGAATAAGGATAGCTGACAGAACCAAGATGGGCATTACTTGACAACCAGACTACCTAATAAAAAAGTATGGGGCAGTGAAGGGCCTCCCATTTTCAAGTCCACCTAAGACGAGGTTACCATTTAAACCTCCTTCTGGGTATCATAGCATAAAGGTATTCGTAACCCCCAAAGAGACAATCCATAGTTACAGTCTAAACAAGAAGTGTACCACCTCTTCCTTTCGAGATCATTAAAAAGTAATACAAGTTAACATAAACAAAGCCATTATAATAAGAGAGTCACAACTAGCCATTAATCTTAGCAACAAACCCCATTAAATTGACAACTTATTTAAGTAGTGTAACAGAAAGGTACCCCAAATGATAGAATGGGTAATTGAAAATAATGAAGCACAAATGATATTCAAAAGGGTGTGAATACGAACAAACTATTCAATAATAGGCAACCACAAATAAAATGTAAAATAGAAAGTAACCATTATCAATATCATAGACTATTATTTTTTTATCGAAGATACACACATGCCAAGTATTCCATTTTCTAGTTCAAGTTACGAGTAATTAATATTTACTTCAACCACTCGAATCCTAAATGCATGCTAACCTAAACTTTAAAACAGCCAAACTTGATGTCACATATGGTTCAGTTCCTTAATAAAAGTAGGCACCTAATTGTATTTCACATATTCAAAAATTCATCAGGTGAAAAATTCCAACAAAAGAGGATTACATCGGTTCATCCATACATAGCTAAGCACAATTTTCATCCCAACCAGTGAGTCATCGAGTACGAATAAAACACAGCTATCACAACATCAAGAATAACAATACCCAGGAACATTAACATGTAAGACATGACCTATACCCGATTTGACAAAGTGTTCCTCATTAATAGTCAACTGCGAATAAGTAAAATGGGAGGGGTATTCTCAAACCTTACCCTATTACCCATCCATTCAAGATAACACAATATTATTCCAAAATCGTAACAAAGAAAACACATATTTTATTGCCTAACAACAATAACAACTAGAAGTATTACTACCCATTTCCATATATCAGACATAAGTAAACAGATACAAGGATTCCATGTATGCAAGTAGTAAATGAGATAAGCAAGGAAGGAGAGAGAGAATTCCATGTGTGATTAAACTAATAATCAACTATCTCTAACAAAATTCAAAAGGGCTATTAATTTCCCATATAATTTTGTCTCCTTGTGTCCAAGGTTTGCCAAGATTCCAAACACCATGACATAATGCCATCAAAATCGCATTAATAGACTTCCCTAAGGGGTAGTGAGTGCACGAAAATCCTAGTAGTGAAACATTACTCCTAGCCATCTAAATATATCGAGTAAAAACAATAGAAAACTTCCCTTTGCAAGACAATCTAGGAAAAAAAAAAACAATTTATCTGATTCGGGGAAGGATCGGGGGAAAACCAAGCAACTAGGGAAGTCAAAATATAACCACAATATCCCATTTCAAAATTTCATTCCAAGTAATAGAATGTTTATTTCATGAAATTGAAAAAAAGATAGAAAAATACTTCAAGGGATAGAATTAACATGCTTAGAAAAATACTTCATGTTTGTTTCATGAAGTTGAACTTTGATGGGGCTTCTAAGGGTAACCCTGGGATTGCGGCAGAGGGGGAGTGATCCGGGATCATAAAGGTAGTCTGATTGCTGCGTATGCTGGGAAAATGGGTGTTCAAACAAATCATTTTGCCGAAGCATTATCTGCTTTATGGGGCCTGAGAATTGCCCAGACTCATAATATCCGAAACCTCATTCTTGAAGGGGACTCCTTGAATATCATTAACCATCTTAAAAATTGCTCACCTCCAAGTTGGAACATCAAATATTTTATCTTAGAATCCATTAGTATATGCCAAACCTTCAATAACATTAGGATCATGCATACTTATCGGGAGGGTAATAAATTAGCAGATGCATTGGCTAATTATGGCATTAATATTAACCATATTGTTTGGGATAATAATAGCATTCCTAAATAGTTTCAAAGCAGCATTCAAGCGGATATCTGTATACATGCAAATTCTTGAATTGGGATATGATTATGGGGAGTGGGTTAATAAAACGCCCACACGTGTTGTCTTTAAAACTAAGCTTTTGCAAATCTTGTCGAATAATCAAGACAGTATGAAGTATATGGATAAGTTCAAGTGGAGTAATATTGAAAAGAAAGGCACGCATGTGGGCAACATTAAGCTCTATACAATCTGGTTATATGATTCCACGGATCCCAAAAACAATAATGAAGTTAATGATGATAGGGAGTGGGTTAGCAAAAGGGTCGTAGTTCCCACAAGTGAGCTTCCACAGGTCCAGATCAGCATTCACGCGGCTATTCGTGGGAATTGCAATGACTATTATACTCAGTATTTTCATTGCACGGATTGTAATAGTGGTAGGTGGACTGACATTAGAGCTATCAAGGATTCTAAAATTTGTTACACGCAGTTAAGCACGGTGTGATAATGGGGCCCCTTGCAAACCGAGCCCAGCGAACCCAGATTGGAAGGATAACGCGGAGCTTTGGAGTATACTCAGCCAGGGAGGCATTACCAACTTTATGGAGAAGGTTCAAGGCCACGATCAAAGCATTTCTGTGTGTTTTGCAAAGGATTGGAAGGATCGAACAGTGGATTATGGGGGTAGAAGATTTCAGTCAATGAGGAGTTAATTGCTGAGGTGACTGGCCTGGGCATGGAGGGATACCATTTTTTTAATAAAAGGGTCGACAGAGAAGCTGAAGAGAGGAGATTCATGGAAGGTTCTGAGAAGTTGGTCTTTGTCACGGTGGGCCTACTGGTAAACTTGATTCCTTCACCTTATGATGAGGTAACCCAGATGATGGTGCGCTTCATTTCTTTGAAGGAAGGTTCATAACAGTTACTTAAGCATCTTGTCTTCCTCAACCATTTTCACAGGAATCGCGCGGTATGTTTTCCCCATTATTTGCTTAACTCTTTGGAGCGCTCCATTTTGGAGTTTCAAAAACATGCCCGTGCGGTTCCTTTGCACCAAGGGCTTATTTTCTTGCTGCATAAGCTTTGTCTCCTCTGGTCTCCTGGTCTTCCTTCCTCCCCTGGCTCTTTTCCCCCTCTGCCCGGTTCAGCGGCCGCTAGCCCCATTTCTCCACATCCTGTCCCCACCACTGCTGTTGTTACCCCTCTACCGGTCCTCGGGCTCCATCTTCCATTCCCACCACCGCTGCTCCCACCCCCTTCACTTCCACCTCGGCCGCACTGCTACTGTGTCTTTTAGAGACCGCCTTGATACCCCTGTTGTGGAGAAGGGTCCCCAAGAGCTTGAAATTGCCCACAACCTCTTGCATATCAGCAGTGCTAGTTCTCAGGATGCACAGATGGAGAACTCTGCAAAAAGGCTGGAAGCCTTAGAGGCTGACATGAAGCTGTTGAAGGAGGAGGTTAAAAACTTGGCAAAATAGAAAGGAAAGAGGAAGAAGGAGGAGGAGGGGCTATGGATAATAGCCAGATGGAAGATATATACAAGAAGCTGAACTCTTTAGACTCCCGTTTAGGGAAGGCCAAAACACGCCATGACTATAGTATGGCCATTTTTAGTGCAATTGCAGAGTTCATTGAACAACATGTCCGCAGTGTTTCCAATCTCAGCGGGGTTCCGGCATCACTTTGGGGCACTGATAAGGAAAGCAAAAGGACCATTGAGCAGCTGGATTTCACTGACTCTGCCCACATGATGACTTTGGGGATGTTCAAGTCTTGGCAGAATATCAAATCTAGCATTGAAAAAGCTGCCAAGAAGTAATTGAGGGTGCTTCTGCTGCTTTTCTTTGTAAATATTGTTGTTTTTTTGTTGTGTTTGTATTGGTTTTGTCTTGATGGGTAGCTACTCTCTGGCTACGCTAGACTTCATTTTCATATTTGGATTTTGATCCTTTTTGTTCTAGTTCTCATTGTTATTCTGGCTTTTAGGCCCTCTTTTGTTCCCAAGGGTATAGTCCCTTTCAAAAAACTATTTGCCAATAATAAAAAAACATGCCCGGAAAGTCATCTTTTCCCCAAGTCACACCCCATGCTGGAGCCACGAGTTTTCTAAGATAGGAAACCTTTCCATTTTTCTCCATTTTCAGAGCACCTATCCTCCATTTTCCTCTATGTTTGGAATAGGAAAGGAGCAAGAGCAAGGAGGGGGGATCAAACTTGTGAATGGCATTTGCTAGAATTCAAAGGATTGACACCCACAACCCATACACTCTTCCTCGAACTCCAAGTGGCCTGCAATGTTTGAGAGAGAGTAGGAAGAGTAAGAGGAGTACCGGAGCAGATTCATCTGTTGAGAGAACCTTTACTAGGTGAGAAGCCACCAAAAGAGGGATTGCATGAGAAGAACAAGGAAGCAGCCAAAACTAAAAGTGTGGTCTACTTTTCCCCAGCCGCATAGACCTAAGAATGAGCCAAGTGCCTCCCAACCATATGTATCCCCAACAGGATCAACACCCCCTTCAAAACACAACACAAAACTACATAAAACTAGAGCACTACAGTCCTTGCGGCAACATACTATCAAGATTTCGTTTTGAAGAAGAGAATCCAATGCGTGTGCTTTAACAAAAACATTTAAGGAAAAGACAGAGTCCATAACTTCCCACCAACCGCCAGCTAACAACCCAGTTTAATTGCAAAGTTAGGCAAGGGAGCAGGAATGGCGCATAGGCTAGGAGAAGAGTAAGATAAATGTTTTCTTCATTCAGTTGGGAGGAACGCATTAACTGCACAAGACTAGCCACAACGACCTCCTCCTTCCATCTCATCCAAAGAAGTGTGAAGCAACACACCCTTAAAAACATTATTAAATGAGTTAGTAGATTTCTTATGAAGCCCACGGTTATGTAGAATAAGCATGCCAAGGAAGTATTAAATTCTACCCTATATTAATTATAAATGTTACTTGTTTCCTCTTTTTTACCCCACCTTCGATGCAACAAGTTGAAAAAGAGGAACAACCAACCCGAGAAGATTAAATCACACACAAACGGCCAAGCAAGAGAGAGCAAGAATTAAATTCTCCATTACTCTAAACGATAAAACAACATGATCGCAGGCTACAATGACCGAGGGGAGAAACTAGAGGTTAACATTTGAAGACGAACACGGAGCAAAGAACAACCATGATGCCAAGATGGGTAACCCCTTCTTCAGCAAAGAGAACGGGGTTCGAATATGACATGATCAAAGTGAAATAGCCAGAGAAATACTATAGAGATAATTAATATAAAATATCGATGATAATCGACAATAAGGTATAATAATAATACTATAAAATAAAGACTGATCAACAATTAAATTAAAAATATCATTATTATCATTATATATTATGTATATATATAATTACTATTTACATTAATAATGACCAATGATCCATCTTAACAATGTGAAATCAAGATCCTCCATTAATTATTTAGACGTACAGGACGTTATAAGGTCCACATACAGAGGTGTCGATAATAACTCAAGAAGGAAAGATGGAGAGGGAAGGTGCTAAAACATCACTGAGACACAGTCTAAGACAACAGGATTACACACAGCCATTCGATGCTTAGCAAAAAGGGTCACTACAATAAGAACCGGGTCACAACCATTCAACTTTGATTCCCCACAAAGAAATAATGAAACCAAGGAGTTTTCCAGAGAGAATTACAAATATGCACTTCTTTGGTTAAAGGAAAATGTAGTATTTGATGAGACGGTCAAAGATGATTTTGAGAATTTAGAGGTGTTCGACATGACTTTTAGACTTACCGAGAATGTCTTCAATGTAGTCTTCTAGTATGTCATGCATGATTTCATGGAAGATATAGGTCATAGCTCATTGATAAGTAGACCGAGATTTTTAAGCCAAAGGGAATAACACGATAACAAAAGATCCCCCAAGGGGTGATGAAGCTAGTTTTATGTTGATATTTTGGGGTGAGTAGTATTTGATTATATCCTCGAGAACATGCCCATAAGATATAACATCTCATGGTCAAATTTGTAAGATTAATGAATTGGTTGATACTAGGCAGAGGAAAGTCATCTTTAGGGTAGGAAAGGTTAAGGTCATAGAAATCTATGTAGATGTGGAGTCCCCCTGTCACCTTGGTGACAGAAACGATGTTAGAAATCCATTATGGATAGTTAATGGGTAGAATGAAGGAAAAAAAAGGCGCTGGAGTTCTTATTTCACAAGAAGGGCAATACGTGGATGTATTTTTGTAGCTTATGTTTTGCATATTTAGAGTCGGGGATAGTCACGATATTGTGGACCATGATATTTGGGTCAATACCGAACATATCAATCTGACAATACCAAGTAAAGGAGTTGCTATGATCTCGAAGGAAAGAGGTGAAGGATTCTTATTTGGAAGAATCTAAATATTGACCTATCTTTAGAATTTGAGGGTCATCCTGAGTGTGAATGTTGATCTCTATGGTTGATTCATTCAACATGGTTTGTGTCTCAAAAGGTAATGACTAGTGAATGTAAGAATATTCTACACCTAAATAGGTGAGAATGGAATCATCATCATGACATTGAATGACATTGATAAAAGGTGTGTCATTATCTAACATCTCAGGATAAAGAATAAGAAGGGAAGATGGCACCTTGTCATCATGATGATAGGTCAAAGGTCCTAAAAATGGTGTTCGTAAAAAAAAATCTATGAGGGATGGATTCTAGATCCATGGAATCCGTGGGGATAGTGGTGCGATAGGTGAAGAAGGTTTGGATGTTTTTCATGCTTGAAGAGGTTGATGTGAGCCTTCTTAGGAAGAGGCTTCAAATAAAAACCAAGTCCATAATGGTCCTTTTGTTTTCGGGTGGTGTGAGGTATGAATGTGTGATGACCCTTCTCATAAAGACTAAATCCAAATCCTTTCCAAGCACATCGATGAAGAAAAGTGTGGAAAATCGGTGATTGGTGAGGTATTGGAAATCAAATTAGAAAGGACAAGTTTAGGTAGGTGGTTCTGGAGAATAATAATAATTGTTTAGTTCCCCATATGTCAAGTTAGTACAAAGGTGGGGAGGATTGTATGGAAAACCTCTCTTAGACGATGGTTGTAATGTGGGTGTTGGTGAAGGATTCCATACTCCTAAGGAGTAAGGAATGTGTTTACATTGTATAAGTAGTATTCCCCTAAGGAAAGGTGTTGAAAAACACCTACCAAGGGATCAAAGGTCGGGACTTGAGTAACAGGAATAGATGAGCTACTTGAAGCCTGGGAAAGTGGGGTATCAATTGACGGTGAAATAAGTGTGTTGGTAGATGATCTAGTCTGTAGAAGCTATAACAACATAAGAGATAGATGGTTTGACTATGGAAGATGTAGTGGAAGAAGTAGTAGATGAGGTAGTGGAATATGTAGTGGTAAAAGTGGTAGATGAGACAATAACGGTGGTATATGACTTGACTAGAACAAGGACATCATTTGGTTGATAAAGCATGTTATAGGTTTTGAAAGGGGAAGGATCCACCTTAATGGTGTAGGGGTGCCCTTCATACTCAAATTTTATGCAACGGTGAAGGGTTGAAGTGACACACCCCATAACACAAATCCAAGGTTGGGTAAGTAGAAATTTATATTGAAATTTCCTCTCCGTAACATATAACAATTCACAATTGGCATAAGGGCCCATGTGAAGGTGGAGGATGATGGTGCCAAGGGTATAAGTCAAGGCATCATTGAAATAATACAACATAATTGGGTTATTATGCATACAATTTTTGGGTATGAACATTTGTTTCTACGCACGAGAAGTGATAATATTAATGCTCACACATCCATCAGACATAACGCGTCAAAGGCAAGTATCCTTAATGTAGATAGAGATGAAGAGGATGAGATTGGGATTCTCTTAATGGTGAGGAGAAATCTATGACATAGTGAAACAACGGAAACTTGGTGAGTGGTAGTGGGATTAGAGTGGGTTTTGGTTAAGGCACATGTTATTTTTGTGGAAGAGGTGTTGTTGGAGGTGGCGTAGGTGGGGATACCTTTTTGGTAGGTAATGAAGGTTTTGTTTTTGTTTTTGATTTAGGTTGCACCTTCTTGGGTAAAGGTGCAGGTGGGGTATGTGAGGTAGAAGGAGATGCAGAAGATGAGGCAAATCTAAAAAGCCATGGTGAAAGTGGCGGTGTTGGCAGTGATGTTGCGGTAAGAAATGACAAAGATATAAGAAAGGTAGGTAACTAAGGTACAAGCATGGGTGCCAAATGAAGAGGTGGTGAAGATAATAGTGTGAAAAATGAGGTGATGAATTTAGAGTCATGGGTGTTGGCTGCCACACTTGCAATTTTTTTGGTGAAGAGGTAAAGGTGTGGGAAAATGAGGTGATGAAGGTGCAAATGTGGGTTGTCATACCTTGGAATTGCCTTAGTGAAGTGGTTTCTTGACCAAGGTTGATGGATGTGGGCCTAAGATCGATGGAAGAGGTGAGGGTGAATAAGGCCTAAGATATTGTGTCTTCTTCTTAAGTGTGGGATTTGACTTTGTGACGAGTGGTTGTTTAGTAGTTAGGTCTAATTTTACTTGTGGGATACAATAGACTAGGCATAGGATGGACCCCCAATGTAGCATTAGGTTTAGGTACAGGTGAAGTTTTGGGTGTGGATGAAGGTGAAGGTTGAGGTGAAGGTGAGGCTGATGAAGAAGATGCTAATATGACTAGTTCAGGCATTGTGGTCTTAGTTGTTTGGAATATATTTGGATAGATGGTAGAGGTTTCTAGGGTCAACATCTTCATTTGTGTAGGTATTGGGAGACGTATGCACCCCAAGAGTGTGGTGTGGTCAACATACTCTAAGCTATCATCCAAATAAGAGAATGGTGTAGAGGTAGAAGAAGATGGTGACAACTTGGTGGTAATCCCTATGAAAATTCAGATGTCTGTGAGATAGGGAAGTTTTTGGCTTCTGACTCTATAGGTAGAAGTGATGCAAGAAGATTAACAAGATCCTAGTAGACCCTGAGAGATGCATCACTGACAGGAAGAGAGTATAAAATCATCTCCTCTATGGGTCAAGGAGGGAGCAAGGTAGGTAGTGTAGGATCTTCCTTAGGTAGGGAAGAAGATGAGATATGCACTTCCATGGGTAGAAGTGTGGATAGTTTGGGCTCCTTGACAGGTGGGGGGATAAGTGGGATAATCTCTACGATAGATGAAGGAGTATGTGACATATTATTTTAGGTAGGTAAAACAACAAGTAGGGTTGGCTCCTCTATGGGTAGAAGAGTAGGTGAGGTAGGATCCTCCATAGGTAGAGGGTAGGAAAAATAGGCTCCTTTGTGGGAAGAGGTATGTGTGCAATAATTTCATCAATAGATGAGACAGAGAATAATGAGCGAGAAGAGGGAGGTATGGTATCGAAGATGGCATAAACTTCATGAACATTGGTGTCAGAGGTCTCACCCACCTAGTTTGATGAATGGGTATGGTTTGGAAAAAGTTTCTTAAAGATATGTAGGTTTTGATTTTCTAGCGTGTTGGGGTTATCTAGGATGAGATCTCCATTATCTAACATTTCCTGGATGATGTTCTTAAAATTTTTACAGTTGCCATCACTATGCCCCTAATGCGGTGATAGTTGCAGTAGTCATTCTCCTTATACCATCTTTGAGTACAGGATGGAAAGGATCAAAACCAATATGTGGTTTAATGGGCGAGAAGGGTGATAGTGCCTACTTTTAACAAATTTTCCAATACAGAGGAGTAAGGTTCTCCTATGGGGTATAACATCTTTGCTTGTAATTATACTAGAAATTATGAATAGGGGAAAAATTAGAAGAAGGTTTCAGTTGGTTTGATGGATGGGAAGGACCAGATTTTAGAACCACCGCATTGGCGGATTGTTTTGCCTTAGCTTTTTTTGAGCTTTAGTAGAGGAAGAAGAGGTGTCATTTGATTTAAACAGAGCACTCTTGTTGTGCAACTGAAGTTTCTTCTCTTCTAGGGCATAGATCTCTAGCTTCTAAGCCATGGTGAATGCCTCGTTAAATGTTTGGAATGTTTTTACCTGAAGAGTTGGTGAGATTTTCCTAGCACAAGCTCTAGTGAAAACCCTATCAACTTAGTTTTTGAATTTTAAAGGTGAGCTAATTGATAAAGCTCCACC
This sequence comes from Taxus wallichiana var. yunnanensis, assembly GCA_018340775.1. Lineage (NCBI taxonomy): Eukaryota > Viridiplantae > Streptophyta > Pinopsida > Cupressales > Taxaceae > Taxus > Taxus wallichiana. The sequence continues at coordinate 540,151,274 of CM031238.1, forward strand.
AACATGCGAAAAAATATGTGATAGATTCATCCTCATATTGGCACATCGAACACAAATTAGTCATGGAGACCATATTGGTGATGTTGATGGAGAAATGGTCAAGGAAGGTCCAGCCAACCGATTGAGCGAAAAGATTAAGTTCTTGGGTAAAGCACTGTACCAATCTAAATCAGATCCTATCAAGGACATGGGAAAATTTATGAGAAGCAAGGTGTTTTCATAGGCGATCAGATAATAGATGTGTTTAAATGACCAAAAATATTGTTACGGATCTTCCTTGCTATTAAATCGATTGAACTTAGGCATCTCCCAATGTGGGGGATAAGGATGAATGGGTATAGATGGATGAATAGGCTCATTACAAATGTCATCATAAGTCAAGGTATTGTGAGACCAAGAAACAAAATATTTTAGGGTTTGCATCTTTTACATCATCATTTTTATCAGATCCTTGGTCGGATTAGATTGAGGCGCACATCTTGCGGTATAAGGAGGTGGATGCAATGAGTAGGACGTAGGAGCACACCAGTTTATGGAGGTGCCGAGTAAGAAAACTGATAAGGGGGATATAAGTAACAACAAATGATGATGGAATATACCCTGAATTCAAGGTGTAGGTGACATGTGGTGGTTAAGATAGGGTATAGGTGGGAGGAACCTATGTAGAGACCCTAGTAGAGATAGGTGGCAGAGTAGTAGATATAGAGATGATGAAACTTTGAAAAGGGTTCGATCTGATAAGAGGTTGTGAGGTAATAATGACTGATGATATGGAAATCTCTACACTAAGATCTGTAAATGATGGTGTGATGGACGTGAAAGGGGTGACGGATATTGAAGGTGCAATAGATTTCGTAGGTGTGAAAAATATGGAAGATGTAGGAATGATCTAAGAAACAACATGTGAGGAGGGTGAAGAAGGTAATGCTAAACGGTGGTGGTGGTGATACAAGTGCGGGTGATAGAAGGAGACATGGAGGTAGGCATCCCGAATAAAGGTTGACCTGACGAGTCACGAGTAGAATAATAGGTAAGGTAATACTTGTAAGTCTACGATTATGATCAAGGAATTTCGTGAATTCCTCATCACTTGTGGGTATAGTGGTAGGAGAAGTGGGGTCCATGGGTGAAGAAATAGAAGGTGGTGAAGGAATAGGAGGTAGTGGTTGATGGATAGCATAAAACACAAGGGTGTTGGCTTGTCTACAAGTCAAAACCATGTGAATGAAAAAAATAGGTGGTCCGAGCTTTGAAAATGCTACGGAAATAAAGAAACAAAAGAATGGTAAAATATGGAAGATGATGATAAACTCATGCTTTTTTGTGAGAAAAATCAAAACACGAAACCGGTGTCATTCGGGTAACCGTGCCAATTGGGTAGATGAACCGATGTCGGTTGTTGGACCAATATTGATTCCTGTGGATATAAAAGATTTTGAAAATATAGATAAGAAAGGTACAAAATAGGTGAAACAAGGTTCTGTAAGTGGTGATAGAGACTCAGAAATGAGTGTATTAGAAAAAATAGAACACTTTGGGAGTGACATGACAAGTGTAAATATCATATTGAATTTATTTTTAAAAGGATTATAAAAACTAATAAAGACTAACACCGGTCGGGTAACTAGTGGAAGTATGATAATGGAGCCGAAACTGCGCAATTGTTGGACAGAGGCCAATCACTTAGAAATTAGGCAAATTGGACAAATTTTGAAATTTGGAGTGATTTAAGTCAAATAAAAGCCAACCTAGAAGCTGAGTATGGAAAAATGATGTCCTATCACACTCAGAAAAATCTGGAATACACCAACTATGATTGTGGAGTGTGAAATAAAATAAAAGAGATGAATCATTTTGACAACTCAAAATGTAATTTAGACAAAATATAGCAAACAAACAAATCCTAGGTATCAAATTTTTATGTTATGTGGCTTATGCCTTTTAAAACTGACTATAAATAGAGTATATTTGTTGGTCAACGAAGGTTCCCTATAAGCAGTCTATGGCTGGTATCAGGTGTGTTTTTGGTTAAAGTGTCCCCAATATATACTTCAAAGTATGCAAGGTCTAAAATCTGATATGATGACTAGCCAGAACACCAACTGGATCCACCATCAACAGGTTATTAATCTTTGATGGAAACTACTGGGAAGGAAGATGTTTAAGAAATGAGTAAATTGTTAAAGTGATTTGGATAGGGGTGTGTGTGCACAAAGTGTGAACTACGATTAATTCCTCGCCAATCGTTAACTAGTCATGACCTCTAGTATATAGATTGCAAATAAAATTTAGGTGATCTAATGAAAAAATCATAAGGATGAAATGTATAGATTTTAAAACCCAAATTGACAATGAAATTCGATGTAGCAAGTGGAGAATAGGAAGAGGAATTCTCTTTCACTAGATGTAATATGTTGGGCTCTGAATTGACTAAGTCCTAAGGAAAAAGGTGCACACATGTAAGACAAGAAAGATGATGGCACTCGGGAAAAGTATGTAAGGAAATGGTTTAGGATGGAACTAGGGCATGCACGAAAGTAGAACAAGGGTTTAATGACTTATCTACATTTTAAAGGAGGTGTCATGAAGAGAAACATGTGAGGGCCCAAGTAGGCATGAGGAATGGATAAGGTGCTATCCTGGAGCCTTAGAGGTAAGAAAATAATATCCCATGTAGGGAATATTCCTAGAGGAGATCATTCAGTTAATGGAGGCCTTTGCAAGATGGAAAAAACACTCGACTATAAAGGAACAAACTTCCACTTGGCATGCAATCTTTTCATGAGAGAAGCTATGGCGGTGTATCCAGATTCTATTTAAAGAAGTGTTTGTGTCCAAACTGAACAGGAGAAAAAGAGGCAACAAAGTGCTGCAATAATTCTTGGTGATGTCATGGTTTGTAGTTCTTAGTGCTAGAAAATATGGGAAAGAATGTTAGGAATATATGTATGTTCTCAAGCCTATAACAAGGGTTATAATGGGGAAAGCATAGCTAAGATCTCTATTCAAGGTAGTTTTGTATGGCTAGATCTATATTCCTATATGTATATGGTCTGAGATGAACCCTTTTGTGATATAAGGTGGCTATTGTGGATGTTTATAAATTGATATATGAAGCTTTGTTATGGATATCTTTGTTTATGGGTATAACCCTTATGTTATTCATGTTATTATGGATCAGATCTAGTTCCTTTGTGGATTTTACAATGCTTATTTCCATTTATGATACACCTGTGCTTAGATCTAGTTTCTATACTTTTTGTTTATGAGTAAATGAATGCATTTTTATTCTCAGAACCCATCCTCCATAAATGGTGGATCATTCTCATTAAGATCACATAAAGGAGGGAGTCGGAGCCCGTGCGTGCCGTGGGTGAGCACCCAACACACACTGGGTGATATGCCGACGTGTTTGGGGTCGAACGAAGGTATATGAAGAAATGACTAAATTTTAGCTCCATTTCCAAGACCTATTTTTAAATCTATTGTGAGAATGAGGCGTGATGACAGAGCGTTTGACCTTGGACATCATCGAAGCATGGCTTAAAATCAAGGAGGATGAGTTTGCTCAAAGATTTAAGAATTAACTTTGAGTTTGATACATGTAAATGGGTAGAGGACTACCCGTATCATGAGTTGTATGAAACATTCTTTTGATATTTCCTAGTGGAGTTGTATGAATCACTTTCATCATACGCATCTAGGTCGATGTTGATCGACCTAGATGTGTGTTGTTGATCACCGTGGAGTAGAGTCTTTGACTAGTTATACCTTGGAATATGCTATTTATGCGTATTAATTCCCAAATATTACTGAGTTTGAGTTCTTGAGGGATCCTAGAGGATCATTCTTGCATGTTATTCCACTGGATATCAAGATCCTGGTTATTACTTTGAGTTTGGAAGCCTTTCCCATGACTAGATAAACTCCTTCTATGCGTGGGGCGTGGAAGCTAGTGTGGTGAAAGATGGCGGATCCTACGATAGAGAAGGAGAGAGAAGAGAGGTGACTCAAGTATGATGAAGCATGAGAGAGGGAGTTGAGGAGACAATGTGAGGTTATAAGAGTGATGGAAATACAAAGGAAAATGTTGTGGGAAGGATTTGAGGTTCGCGTGGAAGGTGTGGGACTGAGAAATTTGTGCTACCCTATCTTAGTAAGCGCGGAGACTTACCCCTTATATTTTGGTAAGAGTTCTTTGTGTGAATAAAGGAGATCCATCTCGCACACCTCTTGGCCCACCTAGTGACCATATCCTGGTGCTTAGCCTTCTAGTTTCTAAGGAAAATTTTGCTTATTCAACATTGTTAGTGGTGTTGATTTAGGCGGTGAGTGATACCGAGGAGGTATAATTTTTCATTTGGTACATCTATATATACATAGTCATTTCCTTTATTTGGAGGTATCATATCTAGTAAAACATTTGGGAAAGGTGTGGGCTCACAAAGTTTGGGTATCATGTCTAGAAGTGGCACAGGAAACACATCTAGGAGTGGTTCAAATTCATAGACTATTGTGCACATTTAGTGCGGTGGTGGGTTCACAAGGAGCAGATTCGTTAGGCCCCTTACTTGTGATAGGATGAGGATATGGAGGAGTTGGCACTAGTGGATCTAGTGGTGCTTTGGAGGTGGTGGAAATATTGGAGGAGGTTCTAGATCTAGTGGGAAAGGGCCTCAACAACCTCAGTAGGTATTTTTTGAGATGTCTTTGCATTTTCCTGATTACAAAGGTGTGGAAGATTCCATGGAACATGTGCATGAATGTGACTTTCTATGGTATACAAAGGGTATCACCGCACTAGAAAGGAAGGTGAGTCGGTTTATAAATACATTGTAAGGTCTTGCAAGGGTGTGCACATAGCTGGTATAGGAAGTATGATCCACACCAGATGGTGGTGGATTACATCGCATTACGTGATGCATTTTTGGAAAATTTCCACATCCCTTAGTTTGAATAGAAGAAAATTAGCATGTTTAAGGAAATCCAACAAGGGATGACAAAAAGTGTGTGAGTATGATGTGCACTTTAAGAATATTTTGTTAAAGTTTTCTTATGATATTCACCCATCTCAACATGCTCAGTGGTTCATTGGAGGGTTGATCACTCCATTCAAGAGGGTGATTTCACATAAGACCTTCACAAATCTATGTGAGGCCTTGGAGGATGCCTTGCATGTTGAGGCCGTGGGAAGCATTGACACTAGAATTAGTCCATTCCTTGAAGCCTAGATTGCTACCATGGAAAAACAGCTAGAGAAACTGTCTGCGAACTTAGCTCATGAGACTCGTAGTGGGCTATGGTGCATAGACTATAAAGTAGAGGGGCATATAAAGGAAAATTTCCCGTGAAGATCGGTATGCATCGTGTCGGTGGAGTACAAGATTTTCCATGAATATCATGATGCAAGTAGATTCCCGTTGCTACAACACATGATCCATAATAATGTGTCCTACTATTACAAAATTTGCACCTCTACTACTCATGACACCAAGGATTGTAGATTGATTGACTAGATACATGATGCCATTGATACTAGTGTGCACCAAACCAGCATTTCTAGTAGTTCCAAGGATGATGGTCATCATTATGAAGGGCATATGGATGGAGGAGGTCATGGAAGAGGATTTCGGGTGGATTTTAAGGCCGTGGCAATCATGGAGGAGGAAGAAGTGAATTTCCTCGTGGAACCTATTATAAATATGGATCTATAGAACATTACAAGTGTGAGTGTCCCGATTTGTTGTAGTGCTCTGGTGTGGGAAAAATCACAAGTATGAGGAATGCCTAGAATTGTTTGAACACATGATCCGAAGCAGCGAAAGGATAAAGGCATGGTAAGTGTGAAGAGAATGAGTGGTGCATGGGAGGTAGAATTAAGTTTATCAGGAAACCATGGATGTTATTTAAAGTCTACAAGGAGAGATCTAGTGCCTAAAGGAGAATTCATGGAAGTTAGAGTATAAGAAGAGTGCTAAGGCTCCACAAAAGGATCTGGATGAAGTCAGGGAGGTATGCAAGATGCTAAGACAAGATAATATCATCCCTTTGTTAGGATATTGGTGAGAGAAAAGTACAAAGCATTGTAAGAGAGCGTGAGAGGTAGGTTTTGCATGCTAATATGCCTCCTCATAGTCTTGACTATGATAAAGAGATTACCTTAAATGCAGTTGTTGATGGATGGCTCCTAAGTAATATTATAATTGACATAGGCACAAAATTTAAGGTGCTCACCCTGGATGCATGGAATCAAATGGGAAGGCCCCCATTACAACAATATTCAAATGTGCTTTATATGGCTAACAAGACAAAGGAAATTCCCATTGGTGTCTTAAAGGATGCTGCTATCACTATCCAAGGGGTGAAATTCATTGGAGACTTCAAATTTGTGGTGCTTGCTAAAACAGAAAACTTTCCAAATACATTTGAGCACCCCTAGTTCTATAAGAACAATGTTGACTTACGTTTCAATAAGGGGTATATACGTTTTGAGAACAAGGAGAAATGTGTTATCATTCCTTTGATGGATGAAAAGTCAGTGCCTTATACTGAGCCCTTGGGAGAAGAATACCTAGACAGAATCTATGTGCACACTATCGAAACCTTGAGGTTGTGCAACCAACAAAAGAAGGCATTATTCAGTGGGAAGACACTCAATCTATAAGTGATACAACTAGTGTGGCATGTGAAAATTGGGCACACGGGACATATGAGTTAGTCAAAAGGAAGTTAAGAGGCTATGTGATAAGAGTAACAAATTCTTGCTTAGTCGGGCACACAGGGAGGAAAATAGTTACTGAGTTACACTGGGGGAGCTAACCTTGATGTTTTCCTATGAGAAATGGAGACCTAATGGAGATGTGAGATTGAAAGGAGAAGTATGATTAGCTATAATTTTCTTGGGACCACAACACATTTTTGGGTGACCCATCGAGATAACCTTCTAGAGTGGCACGAGGTGAGAATTATGTTCTCTGTTAGGTTTCTCTCGAAGCAATGCACCTACTACTATACAAGACTATCATGGGAAGGAGCCCACCTTATTTCACGTCCATACATGTGAGAAGGTATAGATGGAAGGCACAGAAGCCATGCCACCATCACTATGGATGCATAAGATCTACTCCAACTTACAAGGTTACGCGCACGTGGTACATTCATTTAGAGTTACGCCACCATACAAGAAACCGAAAGAAGTTGACGATTGATATTATTCAAACTTTGGTGTATCAAAGTACTAATCCATCGATGACCGAGGTACTACAGAGTTGTTAAGTGCCTAACTATGGGAGATCTTGCCATGGTAGAGAATAGAATAATGGAGTTGTTGGGAGAACCAAAATTGGAATTGTGCTTTGATGAGGAAGAATCAAAAGAACTACATCTTGAGAATGCTTGCATGGAAAAAGAGAAAGGAAATTTGTTTTATGTGATAGATGGTGAAGAGGTGGAAAACTTGGATGTTAACCATATTGTCGAGTGCGCATGAGGTTATGGATAGTCTGCGGTGAGAAATATTGTGCCTACCATGAGCCCCTAAAACCAATAAGGTTAACATTCACTTGGAGGCATAACCTTAAGAAGCTACTATTGGAGATTCTTTTGGATAGAGAGGGAGGTTTCAAAGATTATGTATATGTTGTGTGAATTCTAGGATTTATTCCCACACATGAACCATGAGCTTACAGGATTTCACCAGTCTTTCGAAGAAATGAAGATCAAGCTAAAGGAAGGTGTGTGCCCAATTCGGAAGAGACCTTATTGAATGAATTTGAATCTTGAGTCAAGGTCAAGGAGGAGATTGATAAGATGATCACATTAGGCATCATTGAGGCTGTTGAGGAATCAGAGTGGATAAGTTTGATGGTCATCAACATTAAGAAGGATGGAAGGATAAGGATTTTCATTGATTACAAGGATTTGAATGTGGTGTGTGTCATTGATCCTTTTCTAACCCCCTTCACTAAGGAGACCTGGAAGGAGTAGCCGGGTGCGAGATCTATTATTTCACAGATAGATTCTTAGGATATCATCAGGTTAGAATTGTAAAGGAGGACTAAGAAAAGAAAACTTTTAGTACGAGAATGGGAATTTTTTCCTATACGGTCATGCCTTTTGGACTGAAGAATGCACCTGCTATGTTTTCACGCATTATGGTTTAGGAATTTTAGGACTTCATCCATAAATTTCTACAAGTCTACCTAGATGATTGGACAATATATGGATTGGTGAGGGACCATTGTGATAATCTAAGACTGATGTTTGAGAGATGTCGGCAATTGAGTATATCTCTCAACATTAAGAAATGTGTTTTCGCTACTCCATTTGGCACCCTGTTGGGACATATCATATGTAAAGAAGGCTTGCTAGTGGATCCTACCAAATTTTTTGTTATTATGGGTTTGGGGGAGCCTACCAGCCAGAGCGCGGTATGTAGATTCCTTGGGCATATGGGGTATTACCAGAAATTTATTAAGGGGTATGCTAATATCTCTATGTCGTTGGAGGATTTTCGAAGCAAAAAATTACATTTCATTGGGGAGAGGCGCAACAGATGGCATTTGACACATTGAATAATAGGATTATCATTGTGCCCATATTACATTTTCCCTCTTGGGATAAACCATTTCATGTATATGTTGATGCTTCAATGATGACGATTTGAGTAGTCTTAGCACAACCTAGAGAGGGAATTGTTGACCATCACTTGTGCTTTGATAGTAGGAAGCTAACCCCAGCAAAACATAATTATACTACCATGGAGCATGAGGCATTATTGATGATGTATGTGTTGTAAAAATTTAAGCGATATTTCTTTGGCAAAAAAATTTATGTTCTACATGGACCACATGGCATTAAAGTAATTGGTGAACAATCCTGTCTTATAAGGGCACATATGCAGGTGGGTCCTATTGTTTCAGGAGTTTTAGTTTACGGTTCTTCAAAAACTAGGTAGTTGTAATTTGGGGCTTGAACATTTATCACAAATTGACTTAGGAGAGGACACATAGAGCATTGAGGATATAATTCCGGATACAAAACTATTAAAATTGTAGCACACACCCTCGACTTGGAATATATTGCTTTGTTTCTCAAAATAGGTGTGCCACCGGAGGGAATGAAGACTTTGGAAAGGAAGCAATTAGCCATACACACCGTGACCCACATGTTAATTAGTGGATACTTATACAAGGTAGGTTGTGATGATGTTTTGCACTAGCGCATGATTGAGCATGAGTGCACTACAATCATAGAAGAGTCTCATGGTGGAATTGCAAGAGGACACTATGTGGGGAATGTGATTGTGCACAAGATCCTCTTAGTTGGACTTTGGTGGGATATGGTTTACAAGGATTGTATTGAATATTGTAAGGCATGTGATCATTGTTAGCACCTTGGTAAGCTAGGAAAAAGGGATGAAATGCCATTGATACCAATAAATAGTTTTGAATCATTCAAGAAATGGGCAATTGACTTTGTAGGCCCTATTTCACCTACCATGCAAAGGATGAGTTTATGCTATTGTTATCCAAAATTCCCCCCCGGGTAATTTTGATAACATGCATCAGAATATCCAAATCCCAAGAAAATTGATTGATTCAGAGCAAAAATCAGGCTTGCAGGGTCCCTTCAGGTAATTTTCTAACTCCCCTAGCCGAGGAAAAAAGGAACAAGCTCTGAGAAAGTGCGGAGAAGGTTGCAGAAAGCAAGTAGTTCGGGCCAGGAAAATTTGTGAAAATCGGCTAAGTCCCAGTCCAGCACAAGTTGGGACAAATGGGACAAAAGTACGCGAACCACCCGAACCGCCCGAAATGAGTCCAGGCAGCCCACTAAGCATTTGGGACAAGTGGGACTAAAGTACGCGGCGGGCGCGAAATGCCGGTTTGACCGAGAGAGAGAATCGGCCGAAATAAGCACAAAGGGGCAGTTCGGGACGAATGGAACAAATGGACGCGAAATGCCCGAACCGGCCGAATCGCGCGAAATCATCACAAGGAGCCCAAAAGCAATTGGGACGCGCGGGACAATAGGGCGCGAACCGGCCGAACCGGCCGAAAAGGGTCAAGTCAGTCCGAAGCAAAGTGGGACAAGCGGGCCAAAAATGCCCGAACCGGCCGAATCGGCCGAAATGAGCACAAAGGGGCCAAAATCAAATGGGACATCCGGGACAAATGGAGGCGAAGTACGCGAAGGAGCCGAGAGCCAATCAGAAGCTGCCACGTGTCCTCACAAGGGAAAAGGTCAAAAAGTCAAAGGCGAGTTTTCGAGCGCTGATCCGAACCAATGAGAAGCTGCCACGTATCCAAGCGAAAACCCCACACAAAGGGATATGTCGTCGGGTCGTCCAAACCCGACGCACAAAGGAAATCGGGTTTCATAGTCGGGAAAACACGACGGAGAAACATGGCGCAAGAACATGTCGGAAGGGTTGAAAAACCCGACACCTAAGAAATGTGTCGGAGGGGTTGGAAAGCCCGACGCACAAAGAAAATCGGGTTTCATAGTCGGGGAAACAAGTCGGAAAAGCATGGGGCGAAAACATATGTTGAGCCACCTCCCAAACCCGATGCAAATGGAGAGGAGAATCCCGAACCCGATGGGCTGAAGACCTTTCTCATCCAATCAGAGTCTGCCACGTGTCATCCAGGTGGCAATGCGCGGGAAAATATTTTAAAAATCTGTTTTCGCCTGTTCCGTGCCCTAAATCCTCAAATCGTCATATCTTTTGATCCAGAGCTCGGATTTGCATGTTCCTTATATCAACGGAAAGCTAGTGAAATCCTCTACATGATTCTGGGGCTAATCTCGAGTTTTGGTGCAGTCTAGAGAGAGAAAATCGAGAAACGGCTCTGACACGTGGTAATGATGTAGTGACATTTTAGCGGCCAAATTAATACAAATGGGTCGCATTCTCCTCCAAAATCACTCAAAGTGACAGGGGTATGGGTGGGTAAGATTCATCCTATGCCATTTTAATGCATTGGCATTCAATGAGGAATGGGCTTGCACGTTTTCCCATGTTTTCTATCCCCAGGCTCGACCCATGCAATGTAAAAGCCAGATTTGGCTCATTTTGAAAAAAAAGAGTTGTTCATTCTTTCTGCTCGGCCCTCCCTTCTTTTCTTCTCTAGGGTTGAAAATGGAGTTCGAACCTCCTCCCTACTCTGTAATGGCGTTTTTTTTGCCTTTTACTAATGGAATGATGTTCTGTGCAAACTTCTGAAGCAACAAAACGTGTTTTGTGATGCATCTGTCCATCCTTTCTCGTTTTTGCTTGTTTTCTTCTTGCCTCTCTTCATTGCAGGTATTTATGCATGTTTGAACGTTCACTGCAGATCTGGAGCTGTGTTCATGGAGTTTTGGGACACTTTCTGTGTGAAATCTATCCTTGGGCCTGTGATGCATCTGTCCATCCTTCCCATTGCTCACCTCTTTTTGTCCCATGGCAGTTTTGATAGATGTCCAACATTCTCCTTCTCTGGTGTATCACCGTTTTAGTGTAGGCTTTTGCTGTTTTTCCCTTCTCTCTCTCTCTCTATCTCCTTGGCATGGTTAGATTAGGATTAGATTAGCTTGCCTGCACTGGAATAGCTTGTGGCAGGTAGTTTAGGAGTAGGAACCAGCCTTCTCTGGAGATTCCTCTCTCGGTTTTACAAGTCCCACGCTTGGAGAGAGGTTTCCATGTTGTGCAATCACACTAGATGCCTGAACATCAACCTAGAAGCCTGATGTGCATCCAGGGGTGCTGTGATTTTGCACTTACAGCGGTTTTGCACGCCAGTGGGACCTTAGAGGTCTTTCACTTCATCTTTGCGGTTTGATGTGTTCCTGTGAAGATTTCAGCCTTTGGAGGCACTTGCAAACACATCTGGCGACTCCATCTGGTCAACAACCATCTCTGAAGTTGCAGACCTTCCTTTCCATTCATTTTCATTCATTTTCCATTCATCCTTCTTTCCATCTCTTTCATTCTTCCTCATTCTTTGAAGTTGTGCAATCATGACTTCATTTCCATCATGGATTTCATATCAACAACAGCAGTATATTCCACCTCCAACAGGTTTTACAAATCCTCCAGATCAGCATGCATATTCATATGAACAGCAGTGCCAAAGTCAGTTTGGCTATGGAGCTTTCCAAGAGCAAGAGTATGCATATAATGAAGACAATCAGATGCAAGATGCTGGTCTGTTGGAGAAAATCCAAAAGATGGAGGTAAACATAGTGCAGTCCAGGGCTCAGGCACAGATGAAAGCTTTTGGAATCGGTTATGGAGCACCCTGTCCATGGGTGGGACCTTTTCCAAGGCATTACAGCCCTCAGGAGAAGCTTGACTTCATGATTGCAATGCTGCCTTTGCTTGCAAAGTGGATTGAAGAAATAGAGGTGTATGAGAGAAGTATTCAGCAACCTTGTCAACGGGTAAGCACACCATCTCATGCCTTTCCTTTTCCTCTTTCCCAATCTGTTTCATTTCAGCAGTGTCAAGTTTCAAACCCTCCATCTGTTGTCCCAAGTGTTGAATCCATTTCTCCACCCCCCAGTCTTCCACCTCATCTCGATTCTTCTTTCCTCTTCCCTTCCAAACAGTCATCCCCTCCACAAGAGCTAATAGAAACACCCCCTCCTCCAAAGAAACAAGAGGTTTCACCTCCTCCACCACCACAAAAAATTGCAAAAATCAGTCATGAGGGACAGCAAGAGGAAGGGGAAGCTGCTCCAAATCCAAAAGAAGAGGAGCACATTCTAGCTATGGAGGAGAAAAGCGCAGATCCAAGGGCTTTGAGCACAAAGCGGAGTTACGAGAAGAACCTTGAGTTCTTCTTTCCACTTCATCTCTCTCAAGTTCTAGCCTCGAAAAGGAGTTTGATCTCTCAAACTCAATATTGAGAGTGAAGGAAACCATGGTGGTCAAGTTGCGATCAAGAGGACACCATGGAGGAAGTTGAACACGAGCAGCAGGACAGCAATGAGGCAGTTTACCTGTCAGATTTGGAGGACTGTTTTGATGGAGAAGAGCCGGTTGAGTTTTCACCATTCTCTCTTTCATCATCCACATTCCAAACACAAGAGTCTGCTGTCATGAAGGAGAGCATTCATTTGCAGCAGCCTGCATCTTATAGCAGCCCTTTGGAACCAAAATTGGAAGATTTAAATCTTCCATGTTCTTCATCGGAGGAAGAGAAAGGGCAGAAGGGTCCTACCATTTCTTCCACGTCATCTATTCAGGTGGGTCTACAAGAAGACTCCATTCTTGGAGTTGAAAATCAGAGCTATGGGCATATCAAACGGATCAGACCTTGCCCAATCAGGTATTTGGCTTCATTGGAGCCAAAGGAGAAGCCACAACCAGTCATGCTTGCTTCTGAGCATGAGGACGAGCTACAAAGTACCAAGGATCAGCTGCCATACCTCTTCAATCCAAATGCAGAGCAACTAAAAGAGGTATTGGATTTTTCAGTTGATACCTTGATGATTTGGATAGAAGACCAGCTTCTTGTTGATTTTCCATCCATCCAAACAGCCATGATCAGTGCCAAATCAATTCCATGGCTGCCAATTTTGAAGAAAGGAAGCTATTTCTCACAACCAGTTGCAGGATTTGTTTAGCTTGCCTTTGCTTCCAGTTAGAGTAGAGTAGCTAGGTTTTCTTTCAGCAGAAGAAGTGCTTGTGCACACTCTGCATGTTCCATTTGGGGCATGTATGATTTTCAGTTTTGTACATAGTTTTTGGTGTTGCTGGTTTTGCTCTTGCACAGTTCGTTTCAGTGGTTTTTGGTGAGAACAACTCCATGCCCGGTGGGTTTCCAAGTGGCTCAGAGGAGAGATTTTCAAAGTTCAGATCAGTTTTCAGGCTATTACTTATGACTCCATGCCCAATGGATTGCTTCAGGCTACTGGTCTTTTCATCTAGCAGGCAGATGCCCCCGTTGAGTCGCCAAATTGTTATCCAAAATTCCCCCAGGGTAATTTTGATAACATGCATCAGAATATCCAAATCCCAAGAAAATTGATTGATTCAGAGCAAAAATCAGGCTTGCAGGGTCCCTTCAGGTAATTTTCTAACTCCCCTGGCCGAGGAAAAAAGGAACAAGCTCTGAGAAAGTGCGGAGAAGGTTGCAGAAAGCAAGTAGTTCGGGCCAGGAAAATTTGTGAAAATCGGCTAAGTCCCAGTCCAGCACAAGTTGGATCAAATGGGACAAAAGTACGCGAACCACCCGAACCACCCGAAATGAGTCCAGGCGGCCCACTAAGCATTTGGGACAAGTGGGACTAAAGTACGCGGCGGGCGCGAAATGCCGGTTTGACCGAGAGAGAATCGGCCGAAATAAGCACAAAGGGGCAGTTCGGGACGAATGGAACAAATGGACGCGAAATGCCCGAACCGGCCGAATCGCGTGAAATCATCACAAGGAGCCCAAAAGCAATTGGGATGCGCGGGACAATAGGGCGCGAACCGGCCGAACCGGCCGAAAAGGGTCAAGTCAGTCCGAAGCAAAGTGGGACAAGCGGGCCAAAAATGCCCGAACCGGCCGAATCGGCCGAAATGAGCACAAAGGGGCCAAAATCAAATGGGACATCCGGGACAAATGGAGGTGAAGTACGTGAAGGAGCCGAGAGCCAATCAGAAGCTGCCACGTGTCCTCACAAGGGAAAAGGTCAAAAAGTCAAAGGGCGAGTTTTCGAGCGCTGATCCGAACCAATGAGAAGCTGCCACGTATCCAAGCGAAAACCCCACACAAAGGGATATGTCGTCGGGTCGTCCAAACCCGACGCACAAAGGAAATCAGGTTTCATAGTCGGGAAAACACGACGGAGAAACATGGCGCAAGAACATGTCGGAAGGGTTGAAAAACCCGACACCTAAGAAATGTGTCGGAGGGGTTGGAAAGCCCGACGCACAAAGAAAATCGGGTTTCATAGTCGGGGAAACAAGTCGGAAAAGCATGGGGCGAAAACATATGTTGAGCCACCTCCCAAACCCGATGCAAATGGAGAGGAGAATCCCGAACCCGACGGGCTGAAGACCTTTCTCATCCAATCAGAGTCTGCCACGTGTCATCCAGGTGGCAATGCGCGG
Organism: Taxus wallichiana var. yunnanensis; assembly: GCA_018340775.1. Taxonomy (NCBI): domain Eukaryota; kingdom Viridiplantae; phylum Streptophyta; class Pinopsida; order Cupressales; family Taxaceae; genus Taxus; species Taxus wallichiana. The sequence continues at coordinate 540,166,356 of CM031238.1, forward strand.
GAAAATATTTTAAAAATCTGTTTTCGCCTGTTCCGTGCCCTAAATCCTCAAATCGTCATATCTTTTGATCCAGAGCTCGGATTTGCATGTTCCTTATATCAACGGAAAGCTAGTGAAATCCTCTACATGATTCTGGGGCTAATCTTGAGTTTTGGTGTAGTCTAGAGAGAGAAAATTGAGAAACGGATCTGACGCGTGGTAATGACAGAAGTGACATTTTAGCGGCCAAATTAATACAAATGGGTCGCATTCTCCTCCAAAATCGCTCAAAGTGACGGGGTATGGGTTGGTAAGATTCATCCTATGCCGTTTTAATTCATTGGCATTCAATGAGGAATGGGCTTGCATGTTTTCCCATGTTTTCTATCCCTGGCTCGACCCATGCAATGTAAAAGCGATTTAGCTCATTTTGAAAAAGAGTTGTTCATTCTTTCTGCTCGGCCCTCCCTTCTTTTCTTCTCTAGGGTTGAAAATGGAGTTCGAACCTCCTCCCTACTCTGTAATGGCATTTTTTTGCCTTTTACTAATGGAATGATGTTCTGTGCAAACTTCTGAAGCAACAAAACGTGTTTTGTGATGCATCTGTCCATCCTTTCTCGTTTTTGCTTGTTTTCTTCTTGCCTCTCTTCATTGCAGGTATTTATGCATGTTTGAATGTTCACTGCAGATCTGGAGCTGTGTTCATGGAGTTTTGGGACACTTTCTGTGTGAAATCTATCCTTGGGCCTGTGATGCATCTGTCCATCCTTCCCATTGCTCACCTCTTTTTGTCCCATGGCAGTTTTGATAGATGTCCAACATTCTCCTTCTCTGGTGTATCACCGTTTTAGTGTAGGATTTTGCTATTTTTCCTTCTCTCTCTCTCTATCTCCTTGGCATGGTTAGATTAGGATTAGATTAGCTTTCCGCACTTTGGAATAGCTTGTGGCGAGTAGTTTAGGAGCAGAACCAGCCTTCTCTGGAGATTCCTCTCTCGGTTTTACAAGTCCCACGCTTGGAGAGAGGTTTCCATGTTGTGCAATCACACTGGATGCCTGAACATCAACCTAGAAGCCTGATGTGCATCCAGGTGCTGTGCTGTGATTTTGCACTAACACTATATCATTACTTGCATTGATTATCTAACATGGTGGGAAGAGGCGGTGCCTACAAGGTATTTCACAATAGCCACAACAAAAATATTCCTGTGGGAAAATATAATCAGCAGGTATGGGTTCCCTATGAGTTTGATTAGTGACCAAGGTACTCCTTTTTTGAATGATACCATTAGGATTTTATTGGCAGAGTTCATGGTGGTTGATCATAATACTACTCCTTATCACCCTCAAGCTAATGGGACTACTGAGGTATTTAACAAGATATTGAGTCATAAACTTACCAAGATTTTTGATGTTGGGAGGAAGGATTGGGATGACAAATTCTCAACCGTGCTATGGGTGTATAAAACAACTTACAAGAGATTGAAAAAAACCACACCATTTCAATTGGTGTTTGGCATAAAATTTGTTTTGTCGGTAGATTTTATGCTACTCTCTCAACATATTGCATGTGTAGGAGGATTGGTGACGACTGACAAGCATTGTAAGAGTGCATTAACAATAAAATGATGTTAGAGGAAAGATGATCACTTGCTAAATGGATTCAGAAGACTGAGAAGGTGATACAAAAGGCTTGACATGATCATCACATAAAGAATAAACAATTTGAGGTTGGCTAGATGGTTTTACTTTATGATTCTAAGTTTTTGCGGCATCCTACAAAGCTCAAGGTCCATTGGTTGGGAACATATTATATTATGTATATACTTGATTTAGGAAATTTCTAGTTACATACTGGATGAAACATGAATTACCAGGTATTTCAATGGAAGTAGGTTAAATCCCTACTATAAATAAGGCTTCTAGGTGTTTGTAAATAAGGCAATATTGCTAGTTATCTTAGGATTTCCCTTAATGCATTTTCCTTTCTTTGTTGATTTGCTTTGTCTTTTGGTTTGTTTTGTTGTGGGCGTGTTTGTGCACCGGTAGCCACTTGTTTTTAAAAGGGTTCATATGTGTAGAAGACAAAGACATCCATGTTAGTGTGGGTGGAGTGTAAAATATGGTAAAGACTAGAAACAATGGTTGTTGGTGGCCTAGGTTGTAAATTCAAAGGCACATGGGATCAAAAGAGTGCGCATAGCAGAGGTGAACATGAGAGAAGATTGGTGTCAAAAATATTTATAGAAACCACATACGAGGAAAAAGTGTAGGAGAAACATGAGGTAGGAAGTGGAAATAACTTGGTCCAAGACATAGAGGAAGATTGACTTCGACACGAGAAAAATTGTGAAGAGTTCTATGGTCAAGGTAGTTGCATGTCGGATGGTTGCGGAGTGTTCACGTAGGCTTGCACATGGAGGAAAAATACTAGATATAACATGTTGGCATCCAAATTGATTCTCCTTTACAAGTTGAGCATCATCACAGATTTAACAAGAAGCCTAGAGACGATAAATCATCACATGCATCGTTTAGCAGTCGGGGAGGTGATTCAGCTGGCTCTTTGTCACTCAGATGTTGGAGAAATTGATAACACCTTCAAAAATATTTGATCTATCCTCACTACTTTATGTTGTTCCTTTCAACCAAGGTGAGAGGACCCCTTTTGTAACCTCTGTTGGTGAAGTAGAATGAAGATATCCTTCTTTGCACAAATTTGAAAGGAAACCTTGAGAAAATATTATCAATGCACCACAATTTAATTCTCATGAGTTGTCACTTCTAAAGAATGGTGACATTTTCTAAACAAGGTTAAGGTTACTAAAGACATTATGGAATCCTGATTGCTTCTACATATTTTTGCAGTATAATTTATTCATTTGTTGAAATACAAGGAAAACATGGGTAGTTCGGGTAGGATTCATTGTTTTTGAATAATTTTTGGTGGGAGATTAAGCGGGATAAACTTTATTTTCCAGATCTTTGAGAACTTTTGCAACAATTGGAAAACTAAATGATGGAATGCTTCAAAATAGCTAAAATATTCCTTCAACTAGAAGGTGTACATCAATGGAGCCCCATATCTGCACAATTTCACACAATCTTTGAGAATTCAACATAAAGGCTCGAGCTAAAGACTCAATTAAACATTAAAGACCCCTAGTTCCTCACGCCTAAGATACACTCAAAGGCTTACAAATAATCTTTATCAACAAAATGACAGTAAAGTGATTTTAAATTGTTTATCTCATTACAGGATGAAGGCTCTTCTCATAATGAAATTGAAAATTCCACTAAACTATCACAGGGATGAGATCTTATGTGATTTGAAGGGATTTTAACACAATATTGCAACAGAAACATCAAAACCATTTGAAAACATTCTAAAATAAAAGCAGACACAATTTTTCCCAAGATTAACATAGATTAATTCGAAGTTGATTAGATTCATCAGCAGGGGAAGGTTTCTTGAACAATCGCAGAGCTTGTCAATGGTTATACACTTGCAACTAACTTGACATGATAAAATCTAAAACATAAGAGATTAAAAAGTTTCTCAGGTGGTCTCTCAGCAACATGGGCTTTCTCAAATTTTGTCATAAGAATTCAACCCTCGACCATTTGCATGACTAACTCATGCCCTTTATAACACTCAATTTACATCCAAGCTTTCCCCCTAAGAAAATAATATTCGAGGAACCTTTTTTTGTTACATGTTTGATCATGATTGCCAGAAAATGACGTTTAACAAGTTTGCAAAAAAAAGTTGCCAATTATTAAAAAAAGGTGAATCATTGTAAATATCTCCATCATTGCTTTAACTGAGAGCATGTTTTCATCCTTCGTGCATGTAACCTCCATCATTTCATCCTTTTCCCATTATTTCCTCTATAACTTTGCTCTGCATCTAGCTTCTCTGGTAATTCACATTTTTACAAGCACCTGAGCAATTCCAACTTCAAAATATTAACCTTTACATTCTTTGGAATCACAAATTAAGCTCTAAATCCATTCAATTGCACTTTGTAGACAAAAATGACAAGGAATTTCATCAAAAAATGATGAAAAAAATGCATATTTGCATCTCCAAGAGTCTTGGAGCAAAAATGGTAGCAAAATCAGATGCAATGCATAAGCAACCATTGATTCTTCCCTTTCTCAACTTTAGATTAGAGTCATCCACATGGAAAAATATGATTCAAAGTGGGCCTAGGGTTGCCTTTTTGCATTTTATGACTTTTGGAGAAAATGTGCAATTTTCACATTTTCCCCGCCCCTCTGCCTTTGAAATACAAGCTCGACATGTGGCTTAATCTAGGCCTTTGATGGAGTCATGACTCATTTCTGCAATTTTACCCTTTTTAACAAAAAGGAAAAATTTCCAATTTTCCTCCACCGACCCGCCTTCTTGCTTGTAACTTTTGATGTGGGCCCCAACGAGTTGTGGGTTATTTCATAACTTTTCTCCCTCATACAAAGAGGCAAAAAACTTCAAAATGTTTTCACTGACCCACCTTCTTGCTTGTAACTTGAAAAATGGCCACATGTCCATCTTTGGGGTCAAAGTAAGACTTTTCCCTTGCCGCTTCATATTTGTTGAATAACGAATCAAAGACTATCGGGGTCATGGAGCCAATTTGGTATTTTTCCAAATGTGACCAAAGTGGAAAATTTCACCAAAAAGACCCACCGAGCCGCAACCAATTAAAAATGAACACATATACACCTTCGGGGAAAAAAGAGAAATTCACTCCACCTTTATAAATTTGATTGGCCAAACAAAACTCAACACGGCCACAGGGCCAAATTGATATTTTTGTAAACATAGAAAAAAATTACAAGTTATAACATAGACTGACGTGCCTCATCCAATCAAAAGAGACCATGTATCTAAATATGCTGAGATATAATTTTATGGGGAAAACACACCCGTCAAACCGTAAAATGCAGGGAAATCACCATTTGCACCCAAAATTGAATTTTTCTTTAAGGACAAAGAATTTGGAAATGATACAAGGCCCAAATGTGATCCATGACCATGGAGAAGGATCTTCAACAACATATAAATGAAGAAAACCTTTCACACATCCATTTAGGGAAATAGAAAATATGAAAGAGCCCGTAGATTGAAAAATTTCGAGAACAAACGGGGTGAGATTAAATTGAGCACCAACATCGGCTCCTGACTCAAGGATGGGCACTCCCTGCGAGTGCCACAAGAACAAAAGAGAATACCAAGTTCTGAAAATCCATCATTGGGCAATGGAGTCAAGAACAAGCTTGCAGAGTAGAATAACCAAATCCCCCAAGACGAACTAAGAAACCAACAAAAATTGGTCACCGAGGACCAAGATGAACCAAAATAGAAAAACATGAAAGCAGAATGAAACCAAAAGACTATACACTATATAATGATGTGCACCTTGATTTAGAGAAAATAATCAAGGAAAATTTTCAAGTGCCTTCGATTCTGGATATGACCATGCTAAGCAATTCTGATACGTCTTTAACAACTGGTCATATGATTGTTTCTCTTTTCCATCCAAGTTGTTATCTGACCACATTTTTTTAGGCTTATCCTTTGTGCCTATGTCAAGTTTTTCAACATCTCTCAAGGCTGCATCAAACATCAAATCCCGGAAAATCAATCTACTTAGGATATCTGCATTGATCAATTTCATACTCCTTGAAAACAACATAGCTCACAGAGTTATCAACATCAATGTCTATGTGCAATACTTCATAAGAAGCATTGTTGGGGTCCTCAATGAGATATAACATTTTATTTTCACCAGGTAACTTCACAAGGCTGCCCTCAATTGGTATGGTGGCATAAGACATGTCCATTTGCACACTTCCACCCACACTAGCTGCCCACTTTCTAGATAATAACATTCCCCACTTAGTAGGACAATCCACAATTACTACATTCAAAGTTAAGTACTTTCCTGGATAAGCTGCCAATTACACTACTAAACCCTTGACACATCCAACTACTGGCACCTCTCTTGAATCCATGGTAGTAAATTTCCCATAAGTTGTTGTTACTTTGAGATTCAACTCATTCATGACCTCAAGAGGCATTACATTACATGAGGCTCTGAATCAAACATACAGTTATGTAACAACTTATCCTTAATAATCAGAGTAGTGAAAAATGGATCCACCTTCAACTAAGACTCAACTAGAGAAGTTCCCAAATAAACCTCAGGTGGTTCACCCAATTCCTCCAATGCTTGTGGTTTTCTAATTATGTAATGGCAGGAGGAACCTCTACATTGCTTACATTTTTATCCTATGTGACCTTTTCTTCCTTAAGCCCCAAATACTCAAACGCCCTCTTCTTATGCTCAGGGATTCTAAGAAATTCAACAATAGGAACAATAATCTTGATCTGACTCAAGATTTGGGCTATGTCACAAGGAACATATTTGGGTAAGGTAGTATTGGGAGGAAGGTTTACAAATTCATCTGATGGCACATGATTTTTCACAATCTGAGCATGGGGAGGAACACAAGTTTTATTTGGGGTGAAAAATCCTTTTACTAGATGCATATTTATTAGGGGTTTCCTTAGGGATACTGGTAAGCACTGGAATTTTTGGTTTGGCCTAAGGCCCTACCCCTTTGACAAATTTTCTCTTGGTATTATACTCTTTTTCATGGCCAACTACTGCATTCATTAACAACTATCTTTCCTCTTCTGAAGGAATTCCTCCATCATACTTCTTAATCATTAATGCCCTTAAGTACTCAAAATCATTATTAGGAAATTCAAAAGCTTGTACCATATCTATTTAAAAATTATGAGAGGGAGGAAGAGGCAATACTCAGTGAATGCAATCTCAAAATTTTCAATAGTTCGCACTCATTATCTCAATCGAGGTTACTCCTATTTGTGAAATTGTAGAGTAATCCATCGTGCATGCATCATCATCTGTATCATCATCATCAGATTCTTAAACTTCTTTGTCTTCATCACATGGGGAATGTGGCAAGAAACATCTATCACACCACTCCATATCATGGACCTCTTCCACAATAGCAAATTTGGCAACTAAAGGATCAGGCACCAATCTAATTTCCCGAGGTTGGGGCTATCTATTTCCTATTCCCATAGGCCCTTTACCCATTTCATATGATCTATGATCACCTTTGGGATGATTTGTAAATATTTCTTGACCTTGTGGCTTGTGCTTTGACCTTGGGAACCTTGTCCAATCCCCTTCTCTCTGCTCTGGCCGCCTAAGATATTTCTTTAACAACTCCGGCCAAAGTTTTTACAACCTCTTCTAGATCCGCAGACTTACAGACCGAGGATTATCTGGATTCATTAGCTTGATACCTTCCCTCTTAGGAGGCTTACCAACTACTTTGATATTTTTTCAATGTGCAAAGCCATGGTGAAGGCCTTGCCTCAATGTTGTTGGGTTATTATCCCTCAAATAATAGGCAACCTTCTTATCAAAAGCATCAGAGTATTTTATTAAACAAGAAACATCACTTGGCCTCAGGATTACAGGTAGCCTATTCAAGGTCTTATTAAACTGAGTATTGAATTCATGAACAAATTCATTAGGATTATTCTTAATATTTTCAAATTCAGACAAAAAGAAACCTAGGATCTGTCTTATCCCCATATTGCAATCTAAAAGCATTTTTCATTTTTGTCCATGAATCTATTGAGTTATCTGGCAAAGACTTATACTAGTCACATGCATCCTCCTCTAGAGTATGAATAAACAATTTTATGTACACATCCTCAAATTCAATCTCAAAGTATTCCATCATATTGAAAAAAACTTTAAGTGTTGATCACCAGTAATAGCATTATTTCCTTGAAATTTAGGTAGTCTATTTCTAACATCTTGGGGCACAACATTTGGATATCCATCCATACCTCTAAAATTTATAGGACCGAAGGTATTAACAACAAATGGAGGTCTAGGTGGGGGTTGGGCCATGTTGTTTTGAGGTGGTGAATTTGTAGGAGATACAAAATGATGAGGAGTGAGGGGTCTGTGGGGCATAGGAATGCAATTCTCAGAATGAATGTTCTCTAAAAACTCTGTTTCTTAGAAGATCCTATCAGCTTTGGAAAACACAAGGACAAAATGAGACACAAACTTTTCAAATACAAATGAAGGCCCCTCTCCAGATGGAGAATTCTGATCTACAAAAAGACTACCTAATTTAGAAGCACTTGAGGAAGTATGGCAATCTTCAATGACAGGATGATCAGTTTCCACAATTGATAACTCTTTTCTTGATTTCTGATCTCCAACAAATTTCTAGATTATTCTTCCTTCAGAATTTGTCTTTCCCAATTCTAGAAATAACCTTCTAGTAGGGTCTTTAATGAAGAAATATCTTCTTCCTTCCATCTTTGTAAATATTAGTGATAAATTTCAATTGACATGAGGTTAAGACACTGGCATTTATAAAAATTAATTCAACACGGAGTTGCCACTAAGGATTTTCACCTTAGTTGTGCAAATGAACTATAAATGACTTGTCAAATATATATCAACACCTAATTCCTACAAATCTTAGTAGATCATACCTTCCTCTACTAGTATTTATCACTGATGATATAAATTTAGTGCAATGACCACTAGAAACTAGAAATATTGCACACAAAACTTGTAACTTGCACAAATCTTACTTATCTCGACAAAGGATGGCATTTAAACAATGTATTTGCACTTATATCATGTGAGAAACATTACCAGGGTCAGTATGTGTACACCTTTGTTCAAATAGTCCCGATAATGATGTGAATTTTGTCCCGGTATCCAAATTGATTCTCCTTTGCAAGCTGAGCAACATCACAGATTTAACAAGAAGCCTAGAGATAGATAAATAATCATGTATGTCATTTTGTAGCCGGGGAGGTGATTCAATTGGCTCTTTGTCACTCAGATGTTGGAGAAATGGATAACACCTTCAAAAGGATTTGATCTATCCTCACTACTTTAGGTTGTGCCTTTCAACCAGGGTGAGAGGACCCATTTTGTAACCTTTGTTGGTGAAGGATAATGAAGATATCCTTCTTTACATAAATTTGAAAGGAAACCTTGAGAAAATATGATCAATGCACCACAATTTAACTCTCACAAGTTATCACTTCTAAAGAATGGTGATATTTTCTAAACAAGGTTAAGGTTACTAAAGACATTATGGAATCCTGATTTCTTCTACATATTTTGGTAGTAGAATTTATTCATTTGTGGACATATAGGGAAAACAGGGGTAGTTCAGGTAGGATTCATTGTTTTTGAATAATTTTTGTGGGAGATTAAGAAGGATAAACTTGATTTTGCCAGATCTTTGAGAACCTTCAAAACAATTGGAAAACTAAATGACATAATTATTCATAATAGATAAAATATTCCTTCAACCGAAGGTGTGCATCAATAGAGCTCCAAATGGGCGATTTCACATAATCTTTGAGAATTCAACATAAAGGCTCAAGCTAAAGACTTAATTAAACATTAAAGACCCCCAGTTCCTCACACCTATGATACACTCAAAGGCTTACAGACAATCTTTATCAACAAAATGACAGTAAAGTGATTTTAAATTGTTTATCTCATTACAAGATGAAGGCTCTTCTCGTAATGAAATTTCAAATGCCACTCAACTATCATAGGGATGAGATCCTATGTGATTCGATGGGATTTTAACACAATATTGCAATAGGAAACATCAATACCATTTGAAAACATTTTGGAATAAAAGCAGACACAATTTTTCACAAGATTAACATAGATTAATTCAAAGTTGATTAGACTCATCAGTAGGGGAAGGTTTCTTGAACAATCTCATATCTTGTCAATGGTTATACACTTGCAACAAACTTGACATGAACAAATCTAAAACATAAGAGATTAACAGTTTCTCAGGTGGTCTCTCAGCAAGATGGGATTTCTCAAATTTTCTCGTAAGAATTCAACCCCCAACCATTTGCATGACTAACTCATGCCCTTTATAACACTCAATTTACATCCAATATTTCCCCCAAGAAAAGAATATTTGAGGAACCTTTGTTTGTTAAATGTTTGATCATGATTTTGAGAAAATAACGTTTAACGAGTTTGCAAAAACAAATTCCTAGTTGTTCAAAAAGGTGAATCATTGCAAATATATCCATCATTGCTTTAATTGGGGAACGTTTTCATCCTTCATGCATGCAACCTCCATAATTTCATCCTTTTCCCATTCTTTCCTCTGCATCTAGGTTATATGGTAATTCACATTTTTGCAGTGCCTAAGCAATTACAACTTAAAAATATCAACCTTTACATTCCTTGGACTCACAAATTAAGTCAAATCCATTCAATTGCACTTTATAGACAAAAATGACAAGGAATTTCATCAAAAAATGATGAAAAACAATGCATATTCACATCTCTAGGAGTCTTGGAGAAAAAATGGCAGCAAAATCATATGCAATGCATAACAACTGTTGATTATGCCCTTTCTCAACTTTAGATTAGAGTCATTCATGTGGAAAAATCTTATTCGAAGCGGGCCTAGGGTTGCCTTTTGCATTTTATGACTTTTGGAGAAAATGCACAATTTTCACATTTTCCCTGCCCCTCTGCCTTTGAAATACAGGCTCGACACATGGCTTAATCTGGGCCTTTGATGGAGTCATGGCTCATTTCTACAATTTTACCCTTTTTAACAAAAAGGAAAAATTTCCAATTTTCCTCTGCCGACCCGCCTTCCCACTTGTAAATTTTGATGTGGGACCCAACGAGTTGTAGGTTATTTCATAACTTTTCTCCCTCGTACAAAAAGGAAAAAAATCTTCAAAATGTTCCCTCGACCCACCTTCCTTGTAACATGAAAAATGGCCACGTGTCCATTTTCGGGCCAAAGTAATACTTTTTCCCTGCCGCTTCATATTTGCTGAATAGCCAATCAGAGACTATTGGGGCCGTGTGGCCAATTTGGTTTTTTTTACAAATGTGACCAAAGTCACGAGAATCTTGAAAGGGACAGATACAACCTTTTAGACTTTATTACAAAGGAAATTATAGATGATGCGTGAAAAGTAGAGAAAATTATGTTTGGTAACATCCTCCTCACCATTTTCTTTCTAGAAATTAGGGTGCCTGATGGGCTAGATAAGTTTATTTAGGAGTACTCAGATGAGGAACCCTCTCATACCAAGATATTTTAGGCTTACACTTGTGACACCATGATGACGAATCATAAGGCACATTTAGAGAAATGGTATAAATGGATGCGCGGAAGATTTAGGGTAGAGTGGAGGATACAGCAATTTCGCATTATTGGATGGAGAGGTTGAATTCACCATATACTAGCACTTCTATATCGGTAAGTTTATCTTGACAAATGGCACCAAGAGTCCTTGGTGTAAATTTTCATTCTCCTTCACAATGATAATACTTTCAAAGCACGGTCAATAGGTTCAAGGAAGCCAAAAATCTTTATTTATATCTAAGTGTAGTTGATCAGGACTATTGTAAGATACATCAAACATTGTTGTATCACAAGAAGCACACATATGTAGAAAATAATTATCTTATGACATGAACATGGTGAAACCAGTGACATTACCTATTGTAGTTAGGACAACAACAAGGGTATATGTGTGACTAAGGCCCAAGTTTGAGAATGGTGCTTACGTTGAGGATGATGTATAAATCCCAGAAGACCCTACTGAAAGGAAGAAAGTGGTAATAAAGAAGAGAGAATGAGAAGATACTTTGAAAACCAAGGTTAGAGTGTGCATATAATGTAGAATATAGGGGCACAAGAGCCAAAGCGCCATAAGAACTTATGTTCACTAAAAGAAGTCCCCCGCGTAGGAGAAGGAGAAGTCACCTGAGAAAGAGGAGTCACCCAGAAGGGAGTTTTCCCCAAAGTTAGAGGGATATCTAGTTAAGAAGAAGAAGAAGGTGGCTGAGATCTTGGATCCAAAGGAAACAGAGAGCGTGGAAGGCCACGAGACTTAAGAGGAAAGTCATCTTTGGGGAAAGCTAAGTTGAATTCATGGAACAATGTTAGAGATCCATTGGGGATAATCAATAGGCAAGATGAAGGAAACGAGAGAAGGCACTTTGGAGTTATTCTTTGACAAGAAGAGTAATGCGAGAATGTATTTTAAGTAGATTTTTTTACGGTTTTGGCTTCAAGAATGGTTCAATATTGTGGAAAACAATTTTTGGGTCAATACCAAACATATCATCATAGGACCAATAAAAATTATTGCTATGGTATCGGAGGAAAGAAGTAAAAGATTCATGTTTAGCAAGATCTAAATATTGTCCTATCTTTAGAACATACAAATCATCATGTGTGTGAATGTTGATTTCAATAGTTGATTCATTCAACATGGTTTGTGTCTCAAAAGGCAACAAATAAGAATATTCCGCACCAAAGTAGGTGAGGATAGAATCATCATCTTGACATTGAGAGATGTTAATAGAAGGTTTATCATCATTAATCATGTAAGGATGTAGGAAGGGAAGAGAAAAGGGAGCCTCGCTATCATTTTTATAAGTCGAGGTCCCAAGGAAATTGTGTTCACAAAAAAAAGTTAGGAGGAATAGATTCAGGATCTATGGAGTCCTTTGGTGAAGGTGGTGACACTAGTGAATGGGGTGGAGAAGGTTTTCATCTTCAATGAGGTCGATGTGGGCCTTATTGAAAGATGGTGTGGCAAAGCCAATACCACTACGATATTTGTGTTTATGGGTGTTACATGGGATGATGATATGACGAGCTTGTTCATAAAACCCGAATCCAAATCCTTTCCATATGCACCGGTGAAGGAAAGTGTGGGCGAAGTGGCGGTTAGTGAGAGATCGTAGGTCAAATGAAAAGAGTCATGTTTTGGATGGAGGTTTGGGTGAATAAGTGGCAGTATCAAGTCCCCCATATGTTAAGTTGGTGCAAAGGTGGGGAGGACCATAAGGGAAAACCTCTCCTATGTGATAGTCATAACGAGGATGTTGGCGTAGGTTACCATACTCTTGTAGAGTGAGGAATGTGTTGATATTATAGAGGTGGTACTCCCCCAAAGTGAGGCATTGAAAAAAACCTTCTAAGGGATCGGTAGTAGATATGTGGGTAGTGGGGATAGATAAATTACTAGGTGATTGGGAAAGAGGGGTATCGGTTGGTTGGGAAGTAGATGGGCTAGTTATAGAGCTGTGGAAGTAGTAGGAATAGAAGAGTTAGGTGTGGGAGAGGTGGCGGAAGCATTGGTTGATGGGGTTGTGGGTGAAGGAGAAGTGGGGGTAGTGGTAGATGCCTTAATTAGTACAAGGACATTGTTAGGTCGAGTATAACATGTTACATGTTTTGAATGGTGATGGGTTAGCTAGGATGATATATTTATGTCCTTCATGTTCAAATTTTACATAGTGGTGTAAATTTGAAGGAACACAACCCATGACGTGAATCCAAGGTCGGCCAAGCAACATGTTATACTAGAACTCCCCCTCTAAGACGTAGAAAAATTCCGAGATAGTGCGAGGGCCTACGTAAATGTGAAGAATAATGGTGCCAAGGGTGGAAGTGATGGCGTCATTGAAGGAGCACAACATAACTCATTTATTTTGCATGTAATTTTAAGGAATGTGTATTTGATTATACACGTGAGAGGAGATATTGTTATTGCTAGCACCTCCATTGATCATAACACTTCATACGCATATGTTATCGATATATATGGAGATGAAAATGGAGGGATCAAGGTTATCTTATTAGAGAGGTATGATCTCCTCATCGAGAGAAACTAAGGGTAGATACTTTCTTAGTAGATGTGGGGGTAGAAGAAGGGGATGATTGGGTAAGAGAGGCCACATGATGAGGGGTAAGAATGGAGGATCTTGGTGTGGGGTCATTAGGTAAAACTTTGATGGATTACAAAACCTCCATGAGGGCTTATTGATGAGTTTTAGAGGTTTGGACGAGATTGTACAAAGAAATTTTTAGAGGGGATTGATGTAATTGTTTTATCATTATACGATGGGTGACCCCGTAAGAAATAGGGTATGCGAGTCATCGAATGGTGATTTTGGGCATGGGATTGGTTGATGGTTTATTTTATTTTCTTTCTCTTTGTCCTTTTGGGTGTGAATGGAAACTTGGATCATGTTAATCTAAGGGGAAGAGGTAGATGGAGAAGGTATATCATGAGTAGTGTAATAACATGATGGGAAAAAACTTGATGCAGGATAAGAGCCTTACGAAATGAGTAGGGCACACTAGCATTTAGGTGGTGTTTTGGCCAATTGTCTAATATGGACCATGTTGATCTCAAATTTTGGAGGTGGATAATTTTTTTTTGGGGGAGATACGGGTTTTTGAAAAATAAGGTACGATGGTGTGTGGTGATAGGTGAAGGTGGAATAGGGTCCTCATCAAGAAGATCCTCATCGTAAAAATTTGTTTTAGGAGGACATAGTTGGAGAAGAACGATTTTGAGAGCCTTATAACCTTCTACATCATGTCCTGGCACATGATGGTAGGCAAAAATTTTAGTTTCATCAAACCCTTTTGGTTTGGGTTTGAGGGGGTTGTAAGGCCGAAACGGCAATAATGTGATGACTGAGGTCTCTAATAGGTTTGCTAGAATTTTGGCGTAGGACCTTTCCAATGGATCACAATGGGAAGTGAGTGTGGGTTTGGGTAAAGGTGTGGATGATTGTGGTGGACAAGGCGTTATAGGAGGGGGAATGGGTTGGACCAATGGTTTGGTAGGTGGTATTGTCTTAGGTTTTGATGGTATTTGTTTGGGTAGAGATGTCGTAGAAGAACTAGCAATGACATGTGTTGTTGAATTAACTACCTTGTCGAGAGGGTAGTGGGTTATTGTCTTTGGATTGTACCTTCTTGGGTAAAGGTGAAATGGGAATACGTGATGCGAAGGGAAAGTAGACGGTGGAAGAGGATGGGTTACCCATGGATATAATAGAGTTATAGTGGAAGTGGTTGGTAGAGGCCGAGGTGGATGGCATGGGTTGTAGTCGGATAAGAAAAGTTGGGGTTATAGTAATCGGTGGAGGTATAGGTAGCAATAAGTGTATGGGTGAGGGTGAAGGTGTTTCTTGCGTAGGTAAATGAGGTGTAATGAAGGATTAGGATGACGAGGTAGGTTTCTTAGCTTTTGATTGACCTTGGGTAGGAATTTTTCTCGCCAAGGTTAACGGGTGAGTTCCTAGGATGGATGAAAGAGATGAATGTGAAAAAGGTGTGGTAGGTGAGAATTGTGTATGTGGCCTAGAAGGTTGGGTCTTCATTTTAGTTTGGAGGAGTAATTTTGGTGTGGGTTTGGGGAGACGTGGCTAAATCCAATTTGATGGGTGGATGGGTAAGGTTGTACGTCTACATGACACCCAAGGTAGTGATGGGTCTAGATATGGGTGAAGATGTAGGTGTGGGTAGTTTCTTAGGCATAAGAATGGTTTTAGTCATGGGTAAAAGTTTGGATGTAGGTAAAGGTGATAAAGAAGAGGCCATTTTGATAGGTATGGTTAGGGTCATTCTAGCTGCTAGAAATACCTTTGGATAGATCGTGGAGGTATCTTTAGGAAACATTTGTATTTGAGTTGAAAAGGGGAGTTGAAGATGTCCCTAAAGCATGGAATTATCCACGTAATCTAAGTGATCGACTAGTCTCAAAAAGGGACTATTGTAAGAGGAGATGTAGTTGGTTTGGTGGCAATCCTTGTAAAATATTTCGTGAGATAGGAATTGGCTAGCCTCGAAATCAGGGGTAACAAAAAAATATCATATCAACGAGATCTTGGGATGCTGATGGAGAATTTTCCCCAATAGGTAGTGGCATGTCTAAATAATCTCCCATGGTTAGGAGATATGGTAGGAGGGGTGAGATATATTTCTCTTTTGGTGGAGTAGAAGGTGATGATGATTCTCCTATGGGTGGGAGAGTCAATATTGTTGATTGTTCGGTAGGTTGTGAGGTAGATGGTGCAACATCATCAAGAGAAATCGTGGACTCCTCTAAGGGTGAAGGAGTGGAAAAGGTATGCTCCTCCATGGGTAGAGGAGCTCGTGCCACAATTTCCTCAATAGATGAAATAGGTGGAAATTGAGGAATGACCAGATTTGATATCAAAAATAGATTTGACTTCACAGCATTAATGTCATTGGTTGAAGGTTCACTATTTTGATTAGCTAATGGTGTATGGTTAGAGAACAACTTCTTAAAGATATGAAAGTTTTTATTTGCTAGCGCATTCGAGTTGTCTATAATGAGGTCTCCACTATCTAACATCTCCTAGACAATATTCTTGAAAATTATGCAATTACCATCACTATGGCCTTTGACGTGATGATAATTATAATAGTCATGTTCCTTTTACCATGAAGGTATAGGGCAGTGGGATCAAAACCAGATGGGGTTTTATGGGGGTAGTACAATGGCTCTAGATTTAAGAACCTTTTCCAAGATCAAGAATAGGGCTCTCCGATTGGAGTGTACTTTCCTTGTTTTTGCTGAAACTGAAAATTTTGAACAAGGGAAAGATTGGAGGAAGGTTTGTCTTGATTAGATGGTTGAGATGGACCAGCTTTGATAACTACCATGATGGCAGATCCTTTGGCTTTTGAATAATTTTTTTGGGGTTTCGAGGACAAAGAAGAATCATTTGATTTGAATGGGGCATTCTTCTTTCATAATTGGATCTTATTTTCTTCAATGGCACAAATTTCCAAATTTTGTGCCATGGTGAATGCTTCATCAAAGGTACAAAAGTTTTTACTACAGATTTGATGAGATGTCTCTAGCACAAGCTCTAGTGAACAACTCTTTAAGTTCACCTTGAGGTAACTAGAATGTTAATTAGTTGATAAGACTTCGCTAGCAAGAAATGAAATCTACAATAGATTTGTCATCATACTATCATGTCAAATATAGGTCATTCATGGTGACTTTTTTACTACATTTATTGAGAAGTGATCCAAGAATGCTTGAGCCACTTGGTTAAATCAATAGATGGAATTTCTAGGTAAAATGTTGTACCAATCTAAGGCGGTTCTGTAGGGACATGGGAAATGTTTGTAGGAGTAAAGTATTATCATGGGAAATTAGATAGCACCCATGTTTGAATGACCTCAAGTGCTATCATGGGTCTTCTTTACTATTAAAATGGATAAACTTGGGCATTTTCCAATGCACGGGGTATGGGTGAATAGGGATAGATGGATGTATAGGCTCATTATAGATTTCATCATAAGTTAAGGAGTTACAAGAACCGAACCGAGGCTTCTAATGTTTACATCTTTTCCATCATCATCTTAATGAGGTCATTGGTGGGTTGTGAGGAATGGGAACCTCCCGTAGTAAAGGGGGTTGAGTGGGTGTATGATGTGGATGGCATACCAAGTACATGGGGTTTCGAATATGAAAACTATAAAGGAGGGATAGATATAGGCGAGAAGATATCCTGAATAGGTGATAGAAAATATTGGGGGTTTTTGGTGATGTGTGTAAAGAGGTGGAGTGGTCATAAAGACTCTAATAATAATTTGTGGTAGAGACTGTGGGATGGAAATGACAAGGTTTTGGAAGGGGTTGTGTGTGATACAATTGGTATACATGAGGAGAAAGGGGCATATGTTGCCATGCTCAAGGAAGTTGGTGAAGGAATGTTCAACACCCTGTGTAATAGACATCGTTAGTGCAACATTTATAGTGGATGTGGGGCCCAGTTGAGAAACCACAGGGGGTAAGGTAGATGAAAGAAATGAAGAGCTAGTGCTAAGCGACACGGAAGTGGGGGCGAGGGTAGGAGGAATAGATATGGGCATGTTGTATACTAGTTTTCTTGAGGAGTCTCAGGTAGATGAGTAGGAAAGATAGTATTGTAAGGCCGTAAGATTCTGGTCAAGGAGTCTTATGAACTCCTCATTTCTGGTAGAAATGGTGATAGGCTTAGTTGGATCCATAGGTGATAGGATGGAAGGTGGTGATGGGATAGGTGGGAGTGGCTGAAGACTAGCATGAAATATAAGGGTGTTAGTTTGGTTGTGAGTCAACACCATGTGAATTAGCATGTATCAGGTTAACTGTATTCTAGTAGATGACACAGAAAACAATAGGAATGGAAAAGAACAGATACCGGTAGGTGGACTTGGTCAATGTTTCAATTAAAAATCAAAACAGAAAACTCGACACCGGTTTAGGTGACCGATGAAGGTTACTGATGAATCGATACCTAAGCATTATGGGGAAAACACCGCTTGAGAAAATGAAGTAGAACTGATGAAAGTGAAATGGGAGACTATACTTGAAAGGTGATATCATAATGTTGGGAATATGATGATGTCTTGAGGAATACAAAGAGAAGGTGATGAAAGTTGTTTTAGGTAAAATAACCAAAAGAGTCGGTAACCGACACTTTGGTTAGATAAACTCGATGATGGTCGATGAGAACCGATGATGGTCAACTGGACTAACACCGATTCTTGTGAAATCTAAAGAAGGGAAGAAAAATAGATTTTATAAATTAAATCATGTGAAGAATCATCCTGAAGATTTGAGAATGATAATATGAGGCCCCGACACACTCGAAATAGTCGTAATACTCCTACTATGATGGTGTAGTGCAAAAGAAGAATAAAATGAAGAAACGTAATCCTCTCAACTCAAAACAAAATTCAAGCATAAAGCTAAGAAAAACATGTAATTCTACAAGTGAATTTTATGTTATTTTAGCTTATGCTATTTTATATTGACTTATGAATTAAGAACACAATTTTTATCTAGGAAGGCATCCTATGAAGAGGAAATTTAAAGGGGAGGTTTCAAGTTATGTTTTTGTGGGGGAGGTCCTTTCTTTGAGGTATGAATAGATAGAGAAACCAGCTAGGTGCTCACTATCAATCCTCTAATCATGTGATCATTGACAACTTCTTCCGAGTAAGATGTTGTTTAAGAAGATGTTTAAATTAAGATTTTGCAGTTTGGCAAAGAGAGAGAAGAGAGAAATTGCTTTCTATAGTTCAATTATGTCAACCATCAACTGGGCATGACTTCCAATGTATAGGTTGCCCTCAATTTTAAATGTGAACTAATAATGCAACATACAAAGATGAAATGCAACAAATTTAATAACCCAAATCAACAATTATATTCGATGTAGCAAGTCATGAATAGGAGAGAGGATGATTTTCACCAATACAAAAAGAAATAAGAATGCTTCTTTTTAAATGCACCAAAAGAAATGTTTCCTTTAGAGAAATTAGAAAGAAAGATCAGATTACCAAAGATGAAGATTTAGTGAATAACAATTTAGAAAGGAAACACACAAGATGCAACCTATATGAATAGAAAGAAACCCACAAACGAGGGTCCCACCGGAGTGCCAAAATGTTTTGTCAATAAGTTGCATACATATGAGAAAAATAGATAAGGTAAGGGTGAGGAGGAATACCTATGAATGAAGGTGGAAGGTAGAGTGTGTGTGTTCTTATTTCCCAATCCAGTGCTGATTACAAGAACTTCCTTTTACTAGGAGGAACTACCTGTGAATGAAAAACAAGACCACAAGAGGAATATTAAACAATATATGTCAGTGGACTGCCTAGCATATGCTAGATCCAGGAAGTGTGATACTTCCTAGATGGATTTCAATCCATTGTTTAATGTAAGAAATAAAGTAAGAAAATAACATCCTATTGTAGTTTATATGATTTAGGTATCTCATTCAAATACAATAAGAAAATCTAGTCTAATAGGTAAGGTTATAATCAGATCTGGAGGTGGGGCAAGTAGCCAAGGTGACTAGAACAGGTCAGGGTTAGGTTTCGGATGGTTTGGGCTATTTGAGTGAAGGTTATCGAAGTTGCTTATTACAGGTAGAAATATCGAGATCTGAGAGACCGACATTGGTCCGATATGACCGATGCTGGTTGAGGGAAAACGACAACAGATTTAGGTTAACCGGCATCGTAGGGGTGAACTAATAGAAACTCAATGAAACTTGGTTTTGGAGATTCTCTATGATTGCATAGAGAATGGGAGAATGAGGGTTAGGTTGCCAAAGAAGCTGAGAATTCTCAGAGATGTCTAGAGTCAGGTATGGGGAGCTGGGAGGTTGTAGGTGGTTAGGTGGATGGATTGACAGAAGGTGGGAAATGATGGGATATAAAGGAGACTAGGAGTCTCAAACAGAGATAAAGAAATTGATCTAAATAAGTATGGAAAGATGCAGATCCAAATGCACTTACTTTTATTTATAGACCTAGTGGTTGGATAGAAGTGATGTTTTATCCGTATAATTAGTGGTCGATGTCGTGTGGCAATGCTTCCCGAATGTTACCATGAATTCTTAACATTTCATATTAGTCTTGGTGCTGATTTAGGATGTCTGGATGTGTGAGAGGGCTTTGGTTCATGCTTGCATGTAGATATCTCTCTCTCCAAACTCAAATAATTCTTCCAACCCCTAGAACAAGGTTACCAAAGTGAATATATGGTAACCAAAGATGGTTTAGGTTAACCGACGTCGGTTAAGGTGGGAAATCCTAGGTTTCCAAAACAACAAATCTTGGTTATCTTTTTACCAGTTCTTCCCATTGGTTTAGGTCTAAAATGGTATTTTCCACGTAAGTAAATGGGAATGTTGTTAGAGAAAGAATAGGCATGTAGTGTTAGGGTTAGACCAAGTCTTAGTTAGTTATGGTAAGTAGAGATTGAGTCCTAGTTAGAATGAACATGCTAAAAATAGGTCCATGATGAGGTGTCTAGGTGATGTGGTGGGGTGAGGTGTCTAGGTGAGGTGGAAATTAATTTAATTAAGGTAATTAAATAATGAATATTGTGAGAATGTACATTGATTTAATTATAGGTAATTAAATTAATATACATGTGGGGTAAAGGGGGAGTGTCACCAAAATTTGTTGTCTACAAGAATATTCAAGTTACAAGTGCAAAATGTAAGAAAGTTTCGAGGCCCGCCAGGGGACACATGTTACGTTTGTTAGTGCCATTTCTAAGCTTGCATTGTGTCTCGCTAGTTTTTCATGTCCGATTTTGCTCGAAACGTCTTATTTCTCAAATTGGTGATCCGTAATTTCTTCCCCATGCTTGAATGTTTCAAAAATGCCCATAAAATTGTTGTTCTACCCTGCTTTAAAAGAGAAATCCTCGTGTGCTCTTATTTGTGCCCTAGGTTTTTCCAATTTTTGGGCTATGTCATTTTCCCTTTGCCAAATCATGCAAAAATGGAATTGATCAAATCTAAATTGTATGAGTTTTATTTCCCAATCCTAAGGTTGAAAATAATGTCAAAACATGATTTAGTTGATTTAAAATCAAAAAAATTGCAATCCTTGTTGAAAAATTTGATTTCTAGGGCATCCTTTAAATTTTTCATAATTTGACGGTCATACGGGTGTCATTTTCCCATCAAATTTATCATCGTAAGGTAATGGCAATGTGACGGGTTCCTATTAGCCGAGGGTTGTTAGGAAATGTCTCTAACTTATCATTTTTTGAAATTTCAGCAAAAGGAAAATTTTGATCCATGGCTCCGCCTTCTGCAATGAAGTGCCTACGTGGCACATTTTGATTGGCTAGGGGATTGGTGGGTGGCAAGATTTCCTTAGGAAATTTTGCTTTCATTATGCAAAATTTTCAAAATCAATTTTTGGCCCGAAGGCCCGCGGAATAGGGAGAGGACATGTGGCATGGAGGGCGTGCAGATGGCGGAGGGACTTGGAGAATTTTGATGTTTTTTGGCTCAAAATGATGAAGTAAATTTTTGACCTGAAAGCCCTTGGAAAATCATCGGTGGACACGTGTCCAGGAAAGGATAGGATGGGGTAGCAGGTTTTGCAATGACTTTGAATTTTTTAACTTCAAATGGTACAAAATCAAATTTTGTCCTGAAGGCCCAACAAGTCGAAAGTGACGTGTGTCCAAGAAAAATGGAGGTGGAGGTTCGGACCTCAAGGGACAGAGTAAAATTTTGCCTTTTTGGTGAAAGGAGCTAAAGTGTAAAAGGGAAGCATGCCTCTGCAACCTATCCATGATGGACACGTGGCACATTCTAAGAAGTCAAAGGAAGAGTGCGGGCCCACAGTAAGTTTTAATTTTTACAAATTTTAAAGGAAGGTTTGAAGGTAGAATATGAGGCTTGGCCCCGAGGTGAATCAGCGAGCGCTATGTGGTGGGGAAGAGATCAGGCATCCAGGCCCACAGAGGTTTTGTGGAAAAATTTCCTTTTTTCACAAAAGAGGAAAAATTGATAAAATTGGTCCACGGGACCCACCTTTGACATGTGGCAGCCCGTATGTGCGGCAGAGTTTAGTGGCAAACTTTTCCAAATTTTTGAAAGGTTGCAAATGCATTTTTTAAAGGCATGGGCCCGATCCAATCATTTTTTTACACATGTCCCACCTGATCCAAATTTTAAAAAGGTAATATTGAGCTTATTTTTAATGGAATTTTCCATGTGGAGGGCTAATATTAAAAGGTGGATGAGATCGACGATTCATCGTGCATTTTTTGTTTGGGCCACCATGGGAGCTCCAAGAAGCTTGGAAATCACATTTTTGCATCAAATTTCATCAAATATTATATGATTTTTTGTCGCCTTGGCCTTATGAGAACAATGGCATCATTTTCATGACCTAATTATTTGATCTATGGTGTTTTTGATGTAATTTTGGCTCAGCCCGAGAAAAATGTGAAATGTCAACATCAAAAGTTACAGAGGTAAAATTGAAAAGGGGAAAAGGTAAAAATGATGAATGAAAGATGCTTGCATTCCTAAATGATAAAAACATGCCCTTGGGGTGGATAATGATCCAAATTTGTGTAATGATTTAACTTTTTGTGCATACCTAGCAACCTGCGAGTTATTTTTCCATTTGGTGTCACTGTCATTAAATCATGAGGTTTTTGTGACAAATTTGATCCCATAGCATATTATTTGCTTGGGAAGGAAGACTCCAATGTGGCATGAGGTATATAATGCATTTTGGAGAATTTGTAAAGGGACGGAGTTAAAAATCATGAGAAAAATTATGAGAGAAAGCTCATTTTCTAGAAATCCACCAAGGAACCAGGTTAATGTCTCATGTGTTGGAAATTCATGTATGTGAGTTGATTACAAGTGTATAGCTATAGCTCTGAGATTGTTCATGTAAATCTCCCCTACTATTGAATCTAACAAGTTTTGAACCAAATTTGTGTTTTCTTTGGGCAATATGATGTTTATTATCATGTTTAAATGCTTGGATGATTTCCATTGTTCTGTTGCAATCTTGCATTAAAATTATTTAGAAACCACACAAAATCTCTATTTATTGTTGATAGTTTAGTGGCATTTGCAATCTCATGTTCAAGAGCCTTCATCGATAAGGAGATAAACAAATTTAAAATCACTTTACCTTCCTTGACCGCAGAGATTTCCCTGTAAGCCTTTGGGGGCACCTTAGGTGTGGTTTGATCAAGGATTTCTATGTTTAATTGAGTTATTTACTTCAAGATTTTGTGGTGAGTTCTCAAAATTGTGTGAAGAGTGCAGCTGGGCTTCCATTTGTGCCTCTTCCGATTGAAGGAACATTCTAATTATCTAAGGTATTTCTTCTGATAGTTGTTCAGGTATTATAGAGAATGTCAAATATTTGATCTATCCTAGTCTGTCTTATCAATCCCCCACCAAAATTCATCTAAACAACAAATATCCTATCATGTACTATCCCTGATTTTCATTTTTATACCCATAGAAGATAAAATTCTACTTGCAAAATTATGCATAACAGATCAGAATTTCCAATGTCTTTAGTAACCTTTGCCTTGTTTTGAGAACATACCCATGTTTTGAGAAGTGACAACTCTTGAGAGTTCAGATCTGGGGTATTGATCATGTTTTCACCAAGGTATCCATCATAGAATTTCAAGAAAAGAGAAGGACATCTTCATCTTCTTCACCATTACAAGGTTACAAAATAGGTCCTCTTACCTTGGTTACAATGCACAACCTAAAACAGCTAGGACAAGATCAAGTCCTATTGGAGTGCTATCCATTTCTCCACAAACCTGAGTGTCAGCTAGACCATATCCCCGGCTACCAAAAACATACAACATGGTCTAATCTATCTTTAAGCTCCATGACATATCTATGGTGCTGCTCAGACTGAAAAGGAGAACAAATTTGGATACCAACACAAGTGGCTCCATTTCCAGGGACTTCTTAGAATTTCTTGGTGTTTTTGAAGTGTTTGAAGAGTTTGAGCATTTATGTATTCAATTATTTGAGCTTCTACATTGTTAAAATATCATTCTATGCTTCAGATCTACAAGCTTTAAGAAAAATTTTCAAGCCCTATCTCGCCATTTTTCATTTTCCATGAGTTCATACACTTTGTTTGCATAGTGATTGATTGATCTAGGAAGAAGAAGGTCGATTTATAAGGCTTGTAAAAGTTTTCAGTGCTAGCAAACATTTGAAAAATTATTTTAGTGTATTCTTTTACAACTAAGGTGAAATTCCTTAGTGGCGACTCCATGCTATTTGTATTTGAAAATACCAGTTGTCTTACCTTTCTATCATTTATAATTTGTTGCTCAAATATAAAAACTAGAAGGAAGAAGATCTCTCTTCATCAAGGAATCTTCCAGGAAGTTGTTTATAGATCCAAGAAACTCGAGCTAGAGGGGAGAAATGTGTGGAAGGTAGTTGGAGACTTGACTATAATAAAGGAGATCCCCATTATTGAGTTTGAAAGTGAGCGACCTATTATTATTGAGGACTGTAATTCTTATTCAAGTAAATCTAACTCAGGGAAATCCTATTGCTGATTTGAATTCCCCATCAGGTGAGGGACCTTCTTGTGCATTTGAAAGGCTTGTTCCTAAATCTTCTCCTGTATTTTCTAAATTTTCTAGAGATCATCAAGAAGAAGTGCCCTTAAGAGAGATCTATTTTTAAGATTTCATTCCCATTCCCCAAAGACCTTGCACTCCTCATCAGCTTGTTTCACCTCCAAGATCACCTCCACCAAACAATATGGCTCAGCCTAGACCTCCATTTGTTGTTAACACCTTTGGTCCTATAAATTTTAGAGGAATGGATGGTTACCCAAATGTTGTCCCACAAGATGTCAGAAATAGGTTGCCAAAATTCTAGGGTAACAATGCTATTACTGGTGATCAGCACCTCAAACTTTTTGATAATATGATGGAATATTTTGAGATAGAGTTTGAAGATGTGTACATTAAGTTGTTTATTCATACACTAGAAGAGGATGCTAGGGATTGGTGCAAGGGTCTACTTGATAATTCCATTGATTCATCGATCTGAAATGAAAAATACATTTAAATTGCAATATGGTGACAGGACTGATCCTAGATTTATTTTATCTAAGTTTGAAAATATCAAGAAGAACCCTAATGAATCAGCCCATGGCTTCAACACAAGGTTTAACAAAACTTTGAGAAGGCTGCCTATTGATTTGAGGCCTTGTGATGAATCTTATTTAATCAAATATGCAGATGGATTTGATAAGAAGGTAGCCTACTACCTAAGAGACAAGAACCCAACCAATCTAAGACAAGATTTCACCATGGAACTTCAAATTGAAAACAATATCAAGGCTGTTGGGAAACCTCTCAAGAGAGATGGTGTAAAATTGATAAACCCTAAAAACCTCAAGCTAGCAAGGGTGCTGATTTAGAAAAGGTTGTGAAAAATTTGGTAGGGGTTGTCAAAGAAATCCCATACAAATTGGCAAGAGCCGAGAAGGGAATTGGGTAGATGTCACAAGGTCATCCTAGGTAGCAAGCAAAAGATAGATTTTTCAATCATCCTAGGGGTGATCAGAGACAAGATGATAGAGGTAAAGGACCTATGGGAGGAGGAAATACACAAACCCCAAACTTGTAAAATTAGATTAGTTCCCGACCCTCTAACTACCGTGGTTGCTTCGTTGATGTAGTTACTAATATGGATTAGTGTGATAAATGTTTTCTTCCTCATCCTCCATGTGAAGTGGACAAACAACTTGATGAAGCCGATAATGAGGATGGAACCGATGATGATATTTGCATGGTGGGTTGTTCTTCAATCTCACAAGGAGGAGCAACATCTACTGAAGTAATAAGTGTTAGGACTAATGCTTCCTTTTGGGATTACATCAAATGGGTACAAGTATATCTCCCCCTCATTCTCTTGAAGTTGATGTAGTGCAAGCTTTTGAAATTCCTAACAATGACTTTGAATACTTAAGAGCTTTGATGATTAAGAAGTATGATGGTGGTATCCCTTCGAGGAAGATACAAAATTGTTGATGAATGTTGTTGTAGCTCAAGAGAAAGAATATAACACTAGAAGAAAGGTTTTTAAAGGAAGTGGGCCTCAAGCCAAAACTAAAACACCCTTGCTCACAAGCATTCCAAAAGAAGCTCCTTGAAATAAGCACTTACCAAAAGTTTTGTTGTCCCAAGAAAAAATTATAGTCCTCATCATGCCCAAGCTACCAAGAATCCCTTTCCATCTGATGAATCTTCTTGTCTCCCTTCCAATGTTGTCCTACCAAAGAGTGTTCCCTATGACATAGCCCAATTGTTGAGTGAAATTAACGTGAGTGTTCCAATCATTGAGTTACTAGAATTCCCGAGCATAAGAAAAGAGCATTTGAGTACTTGGGATTGAAAGAAGAGAAGATCACTTCAGGAAAAAATGTAAATGTTGTTGAGGCTCCTCCTCGAGATCATTGCTAACCTTGAAACACCACCAGTAGTATAAGATCTTGGAGAGACATTTGAGGTATATTTGGGGACATCTTTGGTTGATTCCCAATTGAATGTTGATCCATTCTTTACAACTTTTCTCATAAAAGATAGGATACTTCACAATTATATGTTTGATTTTGGTGCATCATGTAATGTCATGCCTCTAGAAGTCATGAATGAGTTGGATATCAAAGTGACAACTACCTATGGGAAGTGTACTTCCATGGATTCAAGAGAAGTGTCGGTGGTTGGTTGTGTGAAGGGTTTGGTAGTGCAACTTACAGCCTATCCAGGTAAGAATTTGAAACTTGATGTTGTAATTGTTGACTGCCCTACCAAATGGGGTATGATTTTGTCAAGAAAATGGGCTGCAAGTGTTGGTGGTAGCATTCAGATGGATATGTCTTTTGCCACCATTTCCATTGAAGGAATCCTAGTCAAAATTTATGCTGAAAAGAAGATGTTGCACCTAATTGAAGATCCCAACAATGTTTCCTATGAAGTGTTGTTTTCTGATGTAGATGCTGAGAATTTCATTGGTTTTTCTGATGGAAAAGAACACAAGATGGATAGATCAAATTGCCTTGATATGGTACTCCTTGGACCTTTCTATTTGATGGAGCTTGCTCCAAATTTAGAAATGGTGGTGGTATAGTTCTACTTTCTCCCGGTTTGGAAGAGTTTGATTTTTCCTTCAAACTTAATTTTGAAAGCACTAACAATGTTGTTGAGTATGAGGAATTTTGTTTGGGTTAAGGATTGCATGGAAGTATGGAGTCGAGATATTATTGCAAAAGGAGACTCGAGAGCTAGTTGTCAAACAAATAAGAAAACTGTATGCTACAAAAATCAGCGTATGAAATAGTATAAGCATGCAGCTTGGGATCTAATTGAAATGTTTGATTCCTTTAACATTTTTACCATGACAGAGGTCTTAATGCTGCTACTAATAAGTTGGAAGTACTTGGGTTCTATATTTGAAAATTGCACCATTTCAGCTTATTGTGAATACAAAATTGAAGTCTTGACTAGGCCACCGTCCTTGATAATGTGAAACATTGGCAAGTTTTTAATGATGATGCTCAAGTGCTAAGGTTCTTGAAAAATCAAGGTGAGTTTTTAAGTTAGAATATTGATTGGGAGCCAATGGTATGCATGACTGAAGGAAGAGAAACTTTTTTGGGGAAAGATATCATCCAATTTAAGACAAACACCATTCCTAGAGGTCTTGTTACACTTGAGTCAAATTTTAACAATGTTGATTGCATCATAAATAGAAACATGTCTGCCTCAAGGGATGTGGAAGAGCATGACTTGGGAACAAAGGACAAACCAAGGAGGGTTTGGTTGGGTAGTAATTTAAGTAAAGAAGAAAAACAGTCATATGCTTAACTCTTGAGAAAATATCAAGACTGCCTTACTTGGTCCTATTCAGAGCTGGAAGCATACAGAGAATATTTATTTCATTATGAGATCCCTCTTGGAACAAATGAAAAACCATTCACATAGAGGAAAATCCAATTAATACACTTCTCTCCATAAAAATTCAAGAGGAGTTAAGGAAGTTGAGAGATGGAGGTATTATTCATGCACTAGATATTCATCTTGGGTTGCAAACCTCGTGCCAATCGGAAGAAGAATGGAGACATCAGACTTTGTGTGGATTTTAGAAATCTAAATAAAGCATCCATGAAGGACAACCATCCCTTGCTGAATATGGAAAATATGTTGTAGCTTGTGAGAGTGCCAATTGCTTTACACATTGGATGGTTTCTCCGGATATAATCAAGTGGTAGTTAAAGAATCAGAAAGACTTAAGACAACATTCACTACTCCTTGGGGGACATATGTTTTTATTAGGATGCCCTTTGGTTTGATGAATGCTAGTGCCACTTTTCAAAGAGCAATGGATGTTGCTTTTTTGGTTACATCAATGAGTTCATTGCAGTTTACCAAGATGATGTGACTATATTTTCAAGGCAGAGAGGTGATCATTTGCAGCACTTGGAGAAGATGTTGATCAAATGTAGGGAGTATGGAATTTCTCTTAATCCAAAGAAGTGTCATTTTGGCATGTAAAAGGCCAAGCTTCTTGGTCACATTGTGTCAAAAGATGGTGTTATGATAGACCCTGAGAGAGTGGAAGCAATCAGCAAGGTACCTATCCCAAGAACCAAGAAAGGCATCCAATATTTCTTTGGTCAGATTAATTTTATTAGAAGGTTTGTTTCCAACTTTGTTGAGTTGACTCTTCCAATCACAAGCATGCTAAAGAAGGACCAAGTTATCAAATGGGAGGAGGCTTCCATTCAAGATTTTTAAGGAATTAAGGATGCACTTAAACATGCACTGTTTTGACCTCAAACTATAAGAGGCCTTTCCAAATCTTTTCCTTTACTTCTGAGTATACCATTGCTTTTGTTTTGCTGCAAAAGGATGAGAATGAGGCTGAGAGGCCTATTGCCTTCTTTAGCAAGGCTTTACAAGCTGTTGAGTTAAAGTATACAATCATGGAGAAACAAGCATTTGCCTTGGTGAAAGCAACAAAAGTTTTCAAGCCTTATATATTGAGTTCAAAAGTTGTTGCCTATGTTCCCCACACCATGGTGAAAGACATCTTATCAAAGATGGAGATCTCAAGTAAAATATGTATATGGGTGAACAAATTACAGGAGTATGATATGGACATCCAAACCAAAAATTTGGTAAGAGGTTTGGGTCTTGCTAAGCTCATGGCTGAGAGCAACTTGCAGAATGTGGAAGTGAATCAGCTAGAGGAAGAAAGGGTAGATGTGCTTGCAAAGTTGGTAAATTCTGAGTGGTACAAGGATGTAATATTTTACCTTAAATACATTTGATGTCCTGATCATTTAAATAAAAATTAGAAAAGAGCCCTCAAGCTGGCTTCTCAACTATATCTCATAACAAACCTTGCGTTGGCTTAGAAGAACCCTGAAGGTGTCCTCTTGAAATGCATAGCTAAAGATGAAGCTCCCAAGATAGTTATTGATTTCCATGGGGGATTTTGTGGAGGACACTTTGCTGGAAGAGTAACAAAGACATAAGATTTTGAGATTTGGTTATTGGTGGCCTTCTCTTTTCAAAGATGCAACCCAACTGGTTAGAAAATGTGATAGTTACCAATGTTTCTCTAGAAGACTGAAAGCTTCAAGCTCCTTCCTTTTCAACTTGTATCAATTGAAGATCCTTTCAAGCAATGGGGAATGGACTTCATTGGTGAGATTTCATATCCTTCTAGTGCTAGTCACAAGTGAATTCTTGTAGCCACCGATTATTTTACAAAATGGGTTGAAGCAATCCCATCTAAAAGGCAACACACCAAGTGGTAGTGGACTTCTTATTGAATCATATCATATGCAGATTTTGAGTTCCGCTTAAGATTTTATCTGATAATGCCATGTGCTTTAGAGCCAAACCTTTAATGGTAATGTGTAATGAATATGGAATCAATCGACTTATTCTTCAAACTACAACCCCCAAGGGAATGGACAAGTGAGTGCAGTAATAAGAACTTGCTAAAGATCATTAGAAGAACCTTGGAAATGAACAAGAAAAAGTGGGTAGAACAATTGAAGTTTGTAGTTTGGGCTGATAGAATAACTCCTAAAAGAGCTACTGGTAAAAGCCCATTTGAGTTAGTGTATGGAACTCAGGTTGTGCTGCCTTTACACCTGCAATTGTCTTCATTTTAGTTTGCCCAACAGTTGGAAGATCAAGAGCATGGCCCATATGAATCAAGGATCAATTAGATTATTGAGCTTGATGAGGAGAGAAGAGCATCCCATCAAAGGCATATCAGATTTAGAGAGAAATTGAAGAGATTGTTTGACAAGAAGGTCACTCCTAGAGCCTTCAATATTAGAGATCTAGTTTTACTATGGGATAGTAGGCATGAAGACAAGGGAAAGCATGGCAAGTTTGATGCATTATGGATGGGCCCTTATGCCATTGATATCAAAATTGGTGAACATACCTTTTTTCTTAAAGATCTAGATGGGGAATTACTGGAGCTACCTATTAATGGAAGACATTTAAAAAATTTCTTGGATTAATTCCCAAAGTGAGGTATGCACAAATTGTACAATTGTATAGTCTTTGTTTTTTCTCTATTTTTTGTTGTTTGGTGGTTTGTGGTTTGCCCTTTGTTCTTGGTAGCCATTTTCGTTGGTTTCTCGACTCGTTTTGTTGGGTGGTTCTAGTTTTTGGGTTGCCTTGTGTTTTGACTCCTTTTCCCAATGGTATTTTGGCACTTGGTCTACATTTTGTCCTTGTGGCACTCACTAGGAGTGCCCATCCCTAGGTAGGAGCCAATGTTAGTGCCATTTCTGAGCTTGCATTGTGTGCCCTAATTTTTCATGTCCGATTTTGCTCAATAATGTTTTATTTCTCAAATTGGTGATCTGTAATTTCTTCCCCTTGGTTGAATGTTTCAAAAATTCCCATAAACTTGTTGTTCTACCCTATTTTAAAAGAGAAATCCATGTGTGCTCTTATTTGTGCCCTAGGTTTTCCAATTTTTGGGTTGTGTTGTTTTCCCTTTGCCAAATTGTGTAAAAATTGAATTGATCAAATCTAAATTGTATGGGTTTTATTTCCCAATCCTAAGGTCAAAAACAATGTCAAAACATGATTCAAAGTGTATTTAAAATCAAAAATTTGCAATCCTTGTTGAAAAATTTGATTTCTAGGGCATCCTTTAATTTTTTCACAATTTGACGGTCATACAGGTGTCATTTTCCCGTTAAATTTATCATCGCAAGGTAATGGAAATGTGCCGGTTCCTATTGGCTGGGGGTTATTAGGAAATGTCTCTAACTTATCATTTTTGAAATTTCAGCAACAGGAAAATTTTGAGCCGCGGCTCCACCTTCTCTGATGAAGTGTCTACGTGGCACATTTTGATTGGATAGGGGATTGGTGGGTGATGGGATTTCCTTAGAAATTTTTCTTTCTTTATACAAAATTTTCAAAATCAATTTTTGTCCTGAAGGCCCAAAATGAATAGGGAGAGGACACATGGCATGAAGGGCATGCAGATGGCGGAGGGACTTGGAGAATTTTGATGTTTTTGGCTTAAAATGATTAAGTAAATTTTTGACCCAAAAGCCCTCGGCAAATCATCGGTGGACACATGTCCAGAAAAGGCTAGGATGGGGCGGTGAGTTTCTGCAATGACTTTGAAGTTTTTATCTTCAAATGGTTCAAAATCAAATTTAAGCCCGAAGGCCTGCAACAAGTCAGGAAGTGACGCGTGTCCAAGAAAAATGGAGGCGAGAGGTTCGAGACCTTAGGGACAGTAGTAAATTTTTCCTTTTCGGTGAAAGGAGCTAAAGTGTAAAAGCAAAGCATGCCTCCGAACCTATCCATGATGGACACGTGACACATCTTAAGAAGTCAAAGGAAGAGTGTGGACCCACAGTAAGTTTTAATTTTTTCAAATTTTGAAGGAAGGTTTGAAGCCAAAATATGAGGCTTGGCCCCATGGTGAATCAGCAAGCGCCACGTGGATGGAGAAGAGATCAGGCATCTGAGCCCATGGAGGTTTTGTGGGAAAATTTCCTTTTTTCCCAAAAGAGGCCAAATTAATAAAATTGGTTTATAGGACCCACCTTTGGACACGTGGCGGGCCCGGAGAGGGCGAGGCGGAGTTTAGTGGCAAACTTTTCCAAATTTTCAAAAGGTCGCAAATGCATTTTTAAAGGCATGGGCCCGATCCAATCATTTTTGACATGTGTCTTGCCTGATCCAAAGTTTTAAAATGTAATATTGAGATTATTTTTAATGGAATTTTCCACGTGGAGGGATGATATTAAAATTTGGATGAGATCGATTCTTCAGTGCATTCATTTGTTTAGGCCGCCATAGGAGCTCCAAGAAGCTTGGAAATCATGTTTTTGCATCAAATTTAATCAAATATTATATGATTTTGTGTCACCTTGACCTTTTGAGAAAAATGGCATCATTTTCATGACCTAATTCTTCGATCTATGGTGTTTTTGATGTAATTTTGGCTCAGGCCTAAGAAAAAACATGAAACGTCAACATCAAAAGTTGCAGAGGTAAAATTGAAAAGGGGAAAAGGTAAAAATGATGAATGAAAGATGCTTGCATGCTTGAATGATAAAAATGTGCCCCTGGGGTGGATAATGACCCAAATTTGTGTAATGATTTAACTTTTTGTGCATACCTGGCAACATGCGAGTTGTTTTTCCATTTGGTGTCACTGTCATTAAATCATGAGGTTTTTGTGACAAATTTGATCCCATAGCATATTCTTTTCTTGGGAAGGAAGACTCTAATGTGGCATGAGGTATATAATTCATTTTGGAGAATTTTTAAAGGGATGGGAGTTAAAAATCACGAGAAAAATTATGAGAGAAAGCTCATTTTTTTGAGAAATCCACCAAGGAACCAGTTAATGTCTCATGTGTTGTAAATTCATGTATGTGAGTTGGTTATAAGTGTATAGACATCACACAGCTCTGAGATTGTTCATGTAACTCTCCCCTACTATTGAATCTAACAAGTTTTGAACAAAATTTGTGTTTTCTTTGGGTAATATGATGTCTATTATCATATTTAAATGCTTGTGGATGATTTTCATTGTTCCTGTTGCAATCTTGCATTAAAATTCTTTAGAAACCACACAGAATCTCTATTTCTTGTTGATAGTTTAGTGGCATTTGCAATCTCATGTTCGAAAGAGCCTTCATTTGATAAGGAGATAAATAAATTTAAAATCACTTTACCTTCCCTGACTGCAGAGATTTCCTATAAGCCTTTGGGGGCACCTTAGGCATGGTTTGATCAAGGATTTTTGTGTTTAATTGAGTTATTTACTTCAATATTTTGTGGTGAGTTCTCAAAGATTGTGTGAAGAGTGCAACCTAGGCTTCCATTTATGCCTCTTCTGATTGAAGGAACATTCTTATTATCTGAGGCATTTCTTCTGATAGTTGTTCAGGTATTATAGAGATTGTCAAAGATCCGATCTATCCCAATTTGTATTTTCAATACCCCACGAAAATTCATCTAAACAAAAATATCATATCATGTACTATCCCCGATTTGCATTTGTATACCCACGAAAGATCAAATTCTATTTGTAAAATTATGCATAACATATCATAATTTCCAATGTCTTTAGTAACCTTTGCCTTGTTTTGAGAACATACCCATGTTTTGAGAAGTGAAAACTCTTGAGAGTTCGGATCTGGGGTATTGATCATGTTTTCACCAAGGTCTCCATCGTAGAATTTCAAGTAAAGAGAAGGACATCTTCATCTCCTTCATCATTACAGGTTACAAAATAAGTCCTCTTACCTTGGTTAAGGCACAACCTAAAACAACTAGGACAAGATCAATTCCTATTGAGTGCTATCCATTTCTCCACAAACACGAGTGCCAACTAGACCATATCCCCGGCTACCAATGACATACAACATGGTCTAATATGTCTTTAAGCTCCATGACATATATATGGTGCTTTGCTCAGTGAAAAGGAGAACAAATTTGGATACCAACAACGTTCTCATCAAAATTTAGATGGCAGGGGACTCGGGTCAAATTGGTAAACTTGTACTCATTTAGAAAATAGAAAAAAAAGTGTAAATAAGTCTCGTAACTCTATCCCTCATTATATTGGAACATGTGTCAACCTCTTAGTAAAATTCAAGAGGTGGGTTTTTGGGTCAACTTTATAAACTTGCATTCATTCGAAAGGAAATGAAAATATACAAAAATATTCCTAGGCCCGTAGAAATCGAGTTAACCCACATGGACGGTCCACATTCAAATGAAGAAAGCAAGATCGACAAACTAAGATGTAACGTCTTTATGGTTACAACCATCAATGAATTTTTATACAAATCAAGGCAAAATTCTTAAAAGCGTCATAGCATTTTGAATTGTTACCATTACATACAAATATCTAGGTGCCCTAGCTATGTGAATTGGAAAAAGGAAAGGAGAAAAATTGATTGAGAAGCAGAAAATTTGAGCTAAAGAATTGGGAAGTGTGAAAGCATAAGGAAAGTTCATAGAGTTCATAAAAAATAGGTAAGTCCTAGCTCTACCATTACTGATTCTCGATCCTTGAGTTTAAAATTAAAAGAAAATATTTGCAAGATAAGTACCATAGCATTGGGTTTCAACATAGATTTCATCATCACCAGTGATTTAGATAAGGTCATGGACATAAAGTTATTAAATTTTGACTTAGATGGTTTTCAAAGAAGGTAGAGTAATGTAAATAAAATTAAGTGGATGACAGCCATTAATGCCAGTGACATTTCCCTAGTGGCTTCCTTCCCACCATCTATACACGTTCCCGAGATTGTATGGTTATGTAACATGTTATAAGAATTATAACCCGAAACGAAATATTTATTGCATTTAACTGGAGAAAGGGTGATAAAATTAACACTTTATGCTTTTAGGTAAATTCTAGGGTTACCAAGTTTGGATCAACTGATAATTGCTACAATTGAGTCCACATTGATTGATTATGAGGTGAGGCATGATGAGTATGTTGTAATGCTAAATTCCCAATGGTTGAAGGAAAAAAACCATCTGTTAAAAGGATCCCCAAGAGATTGACCAGGGTCATTTTTATCGAGGAAGTTAAGGACCTCATTGTATTACTAAGTAGAATGGAAGGGTTAGAAGGAGCTAATGATTTTCAAGAATGGATGTGCCATTTTATAATGGTTATCCTAGAAGAACTAGGAAATTTTTTTGGGTGAGCTTCATATCAGCATTCATCCATGCTAAAATTTTAACAATAGCAGTAAAGATTGGCGCAAGTAATCTAGTTGACATAAAAAAATTTTATGATGTCCTATCTCATCTACAACATTGCTTAATTAAAATCATTTCCAGGACCTCCCATTACAATAAGTTTGTGAAGATCATAGTGTATATGATGTGTACCCATAATTGAGGTTGGAAAAATAGAAAGGAGATGTTAGGTTAGTGAATGATGCTTTCATAGCCCACAGTGACTGTCTTTTCAAACCAGGTGTGAAAAATATATATTATCTCAAGCTAGTGCTTAGGGCAGTAATTCTAGAATAGGGCTACATCTTTATACAATAGGTATTATTTACATATTTTAGGGTGACTGTATTTTAGGGACAGCCTTGTAAACCACCTAGATATGTGAATGATAAGTGGGCCTTGATGTAATTGTCAAGACAATTGACTCCTATGCACAAAAATATTGCAAAAAAGCACAAAACAAATATTAAATTTCCTCTCCAAATTGGTAGATATTCATGCCAAAGCATAATGAAATCTAGAATGATGGAAGAATAAATGGAGATATTTCAAATGGAAATGTTCACACCAAGACCAAATTATGACATTCGATGGGTTGTTAGTATAGGAGAACATGAGCCTCACTTTGAGGATTATTGGATGAATTGTCTAGATGAAGAATAAGTCAAGCTAAGAGAATTTTCCAAGATGGCCTTAAGTTAGGTTATTGATTTCAATATTGTTGTAGTCCCACAGGAATTGTAGATGACAAGGATGTGGTGGGATAATATTACCATGACCAAAATATTGAATAAAAAACAATCAGCTCTATAGATTGGAAGGAAAAGGAATCAAATAGCCCTCACATGAGGATTTCCAATGTATTGAGAAGAACATTGACTTGGTTTACTGTAAAGGTATTAGACCTATCTCTGCAAAATACCAAGGTATTAAAAGAGTTCCGAGACTTGAAAGTTTTGGAGGAAGATCTCCCCACTGAAGGAAGGAGAAGATAAAATAGATCCTTTAAATGGACAAGATCCTTAGTTACCTAGTAACAAGCCTACCATAGAAATCATTGATGAATGGACATCAACAACTAGTAAAACTGGAACTTCAAAATAAATTTTGATTCAAAAGGCTGAGGGGATAATTTTGAAGGCTATGCAAGATGCCCCCATCACTGAAGCAGTGCCAATCCAAGCAAAGGGAAAAGGCTTAACTACAAAGAAAATTCCTTCAAAACCATTACCAGGGTCATATGGCACTAAAAAATGATGAGGAAACCTTAGCAGGTTCGATCTCTAATCCAAATCATAAAGTACTAAGGAAAGAGAGGCACAAGATCTTAGGCACTTTGATAGAATTAATAAGAAAGTAAAGATTGTGTAACCTTTAGCAAGGGATATGGGTATTTCAATGAAATAAATTGGTCATGTATCAAGAAAGCATAAACATAGATATTCTGAGGTAATTGATCCCCTATTCTAATAGAATCTTGAAAGGGATTGGTTACTTCATTTTCTCATCAGGTATTGTCATCCTAGATTCATGAAAGTGTGCATTCTACTCCAAATGTAATATCACCCAAAGCAGTGTAACTAAATTTTCATCCACTAATAAAAAAATTCAAGGAATAATTGGTAGTGCTCTTATGCCTAGTCAATCACTTGGTTTTGGGTAAGAACAAGTGCAAAATGAACCTGTTGATTGAACAGCTTGGAAAGAAATCAAAAACAACTGATGAGATAGTTAAGTTTCTTAAAGAAATGCTGAACTATAAATGGTTGATGTAAACATTGAAAATTATACAAATGAGAGTACAAGTGTCCCTAAACAAGAAGTGCATGTTCAATATCTTCATCAGGAATCAAGTGCAAGTGTGGGGGGTCAACCCCAAAATACTCAAAGTGAAGGCATAACCTCTATCATGAATGATGAAAAGATAACCCAAACAAGTTTGAATGAAACACGTGTGATAGGTGCTATTTGTATTGAAATCCAACCATCAAAATATTCAAAGGCATTCAAATAAGGTGAGGTATCTCAAGAGACAAGGGTCATGAAAGAAGATGTAGATAAGGTGTCAAAATAAATAAGCAAGCATGTTGAGATTCCTATTTAAGAAAGTACAAGTAAGAATCAAAAATCACACCTGAAAACTCAACCAACAAAGCATGAGGTAATTCAAGAGAATCCCCAAGAGGATTTATCCACTAAACATCCACTAGTGGGGTTGAGGATATTCCAAAACACAAGGAACCAGTTAAAACCCCAAGTTTGGAAAAAGACATTCCCAAATAGGTTCCAAATGTTATAATTATTTTAGCAAAGAATGTAGATACAAGTACAGTGGCTATTCATGCTAAATGTCCAAAGGAAGCATCAAGTGAACCTATGGTTTCTACATACAATAATGGTCAAGATGAAAATAAAATGAGTGGAAAGAAATTAGAATATGTCACTCAACCATAGATTCAGGAATATGACAAAGGGAAATTAGGGGTTATAACATTGGAAAGTGAAAAACAAATGGTAAAGGTGGAGGGAACATCAAAATAATTGGTATTGTATTCTAAGACTCCATAGAAAGAAAAGAAGGGGAATGCCCCTATGACTAGATGGTTAGGAGGGATTCTTCAACAGGAGAGAAGGAAGCTCCCCAAAAGTAAGTTTTAAGTATCACTAGTATTTCTATCCCAAAGCCCAAATAATCCTTAAATAAATAAAATTTCTTTGACGAAGACACGTGTGGACTAACATGGATTTAGGAGTTTGGAAGAGGTAACTCCTCACTAAGGAAAATCAAAGTATGATATTACAAAAGTGACTATGATATCTAACACATCTAATTGGGAAGGCATACAAGGGAATCATTAAAGAAAGAAGTCACGAGAGGCAATTTGAAGGATTTCTACAAAAGTTTGATGAAGATAAGATATCTAAAAAGTAGTTGAAAGAACAAGTAAAATCATTGACTTCATACTTAAAAAACTTGTAGATCCTATAGAAGGTCAAGAAGTTGTCACTATTGTCACCCCTGAAGTGTTGAATAAAATTGAAAAGGCTAGTAAGAAATTTGAAGCAGTAGATAAATGGATAGAGGACTTGTCTCAAAATGGTAGGAAAGTCATTGAAAAGGCAACAAATAGGTATGCAGAATTTACCAAAATAATTAATGACATTAATGAAATTATTGAGCAGTGTGAAAATGAATTGTTTTCTTGGGAGGGGATATTTCATAAGCTTTAAGTAATAAACCAAATTGATGAGGATTTTCTAGAGGAGGAGGGAATAGTTCTAACTGAAGAAAACGGGACTCAATATGTGATGGAATATTTGGCTAGAATTAGGGTGGAAACTATAAATCAAGTTAAGAAAAGTTAGAAATTGAGAAAGAATGGGTAGGAGAGACTATTGATAACATAGACAGTATAGTGGACCGGATGGTATTTGATACGCATAAAATCACTTATGTGAATTGGGAAATTGATACCCTAACTCAATCCTTTGACAAGAACATCAAGGAGGAACCATATTCTTATGATGTTATCAAAAGACTCATCTTAGTGGAGAACAAGATTACCATGTTGAACTAGAGGTTGAGGGAGTATAAGCAATGAATGCCCAAGTGTAGTGAAATCTTGAATAAGAATATCTTGATATACAAGTATCATTCGGGACTTGATGAAGAAGATGTACTACAATTGTTTCAAATATATGATGCTTATAGAGGAAAATAAAAAGCTGAGGAAGAAGATGACAAAGATGAAGATGTAACTATGATTGACCAGTGAGCAAGCTTAGGTTTGTCTTTCCTAACATTTCTCATCTTTTCATTATTAATACTCTTGTTTTATGTTGATTAAACACTACTTTGAAATGTTAATTTCAAACATGTATGTAACTTGATACAATACAGTAGATTTTTATATTACTTTAATAGAATTTTAACATATATTATGAAGCATGTGGGTTTATGTAATCATTGATGCAAAATTACAGCACCCCTGAATGGCCTGATTTTGAATGGGGCATCCGGTGTAACTTGCATAACATGGGACCATCTCTCAAGTTGTGGGACTTTCGAACTTGAGATGGTCCTCCGGAGAAGGCTAGCTTCCTCTTCCTAATCCTAATGCTAAACTACTCCTAATGCAAGAAAAGAATCCTAACTACACCTATCCTAATAATTCCAAGGAGACAGAGAGAGAGAAAGTGCATGAAAAGGAAATCCTACACTAATGAAGTGAGAGCACCAAGAAAAGGGGCAAGACAATCTATTGAAGGAGGATGAAACAAGGGAAAAGGGGCTGAGGGAGGTCAAATAGATGTGACATAGACCCAAATCCTAATCTACCATCAAAACTCCATAGAACACAACATCATGAACCTGCAAGTAAAAGAACATGCACAAAAACAAACACGAAATTGAGAGGCAAGGAAATACAATGAAATGAGCTAAGGTTTAAGAAACACCACAAAACATGATTTTATTTCTTCAAAGTATGCATAGACCATTACATTGATGCTCAGAGGCATAAATATATTGCTAGGCCCAAGAGAAATCTCACACTCAAGTGGAGTCGAGGGAAAAATTTGTAAGAGTTTTCCCAACTCCCGAATATCTCCTTGTAAATGAGGTGGATTTTACAATATATAAGAAATATATCACCAACCCTCATTAAAATAGGTATGGGAACCCATACAAATTCACTTCTGATGTTACTTTTGTTAGATGAAGATGTGGGCACCATACGCATTAAAATCCAATTGTTGAGTTGTGGGGACCCATGAGCCATCCAACTATGTGACCCATCCAACTTGGCTATACCATACAACACCGGGTGTCGTGCAAATGAGAGGGTGCAACGAGCATCAAAAACCATTTGTACACATCAAAAATGTGACCCGACCAACCCTTAGGCATCCAACCCCACCCGACCAACCCCTAGGCGTCCAACCCCATGACCCATCCAACCTGGCCATACCATCCAACCTGGGTGTCATGCAAGTGTGATAGGTGCAACAAGTCTCAAAAACTGATCATACACATAAAAAAATGTGACCTAACTAACCCCTACGCATCCAACCCCATGACCCATCCAACCTAGCCATACCATTCAACCTGGGTGTCAAGCAAGTGTGACAGTGTGACGAGTGTCAAAAACTAATCATACACATAAAAATGTGACCTGACCAACCCCGGCATCCAAATCCCACCACCAACCCCTAGCCATCCAACCCGTAGCCATCCAACCTATCGACCAACCCTAGGAGGCCAAGTTTTGAAGGTGAAATTGTATATTATTTCACATGGAAACAACCCATTGAATCCAATGGAGGTGGTATCAAGATACAATTTTGACTTTATCACCTCAAAACGGATCCTTACTTCTCGAAATTCTTGGTTATGTGTCGAAGAATGAACTGCCTTGGGAAGTGTATGATGCTTCAATATGTCTCATTTTTACACCATTTAGAGCATATAAAAATGGATTCCATAGGAATTTTTTGGACTTATAATTCCTGACACAACTATCGAATCTTGTTGAATCTCAGGTCCTCTTTCATGTTGTAAACTCCTTAAGGCCCGAAAACCTACTTCTAATGGATGGCCCCAAGACCTCTAAAACTTCCTTGAATCACTTGAAATGATTCCCAAACTTGAAAACTTAGTTGTATCATTCCATGTTTCTCCATGAATCATTTTCCAGTGCTCAAACCCATCCTCCCGAGTTTTCTATTTTACCAGGGGTAAAAATAGATAACAATTGGTGACCTCTCGGGGACATCTGCCTGCTAGATGTGTGACCAGTGGCCTTGAATTGTCCATTGGGCATGGATTCAATATTGGTACACCTACAAACTGATCCTAAAATATGAATTCTTCCCATGAGCCATTAAAACATTGATGCTTGAACCTAGAACTTCCTACCATTGGAAACCTGATCTATAGGACAAAGGTTTGAATCCCCCTTAAAACTGTCCTTGATCTAATTTCTTTCCAAGTATGAAATAAAACTAATTGATGATTCCTTGACAAGTATAAACATTGCAAAATCCATGGGAACACAAGCTGATTTGGAGAGGCTGGGACTGTTGTTGAAACCTGATTTTTCTTGTGAAAACATGCCCCCTCCAAAGAATGGATCGTACAAGAGCAACAACATGCCACAACACATGCTATGTACAAAACTAAAAATCATACATACCCCAAGTGGAGCATGTAGAGTGTGCACATGCACTTATTCTGCTAAAAGAAAACCTACCTACTCTACGCTAACTGGAAGAAAAGGGAACTCAAACAAATCCTACAAACTAACAGGGGGGAAGTAGCTTCCCTTTCTCAAAATAGGCAGCCATGTATATGATTTGGCACTAAACATGGTTGTTATTATGAGTGAATAACCAATAAGAGGCCGATCCTCCACCCAAATAACCAAAGTATCAACATCAATCAAAAATACCTCCTCAAGCTGATTAACATTGGACTTCTGAAGGTGTTAATGGTGACCCTTAGTGCTTTGATACTCATCCTCATGCCCTGAAGTGGGCATGACCATTTTTGGCTTCTCCTTGGCTCCAATGAATCCAAGTACCTAATTGGGCATGGTTTGATCTAATGGATGTGCCCATTACTTTGAAATTCAACTCCAAAAATGGAGTCTTCCTGCGGACCTTCCTGAAAAAAGAGGCTACTTGCATGTTGATTTTTTCTTTGCAGCTTCTGTAAGTAGTTGATCCTCTACCTTGATGACTAGTATGTAATGTGTGTCATCTTTGTTCCCTTCCTCCTCCTGTGGATAACATGGATGATTCATATTTGATAACCTTGGTTCCAGAGGGCCGTTATGAAGTGTAGGATGTTGTAGTTGAATGCCCTCTTTCATGACAACAACCTCATGTGCTTGGAAGGTGGATGATGGAGGAGAAAATGATGTGATCTCCACAGGCTCCTCTCCATCGAAGCAATCCTCCAAGTCAAACAGATAATCTTCCTCCTCGATTTCCTATTGTGTGTGCTTGACATCCTCCATGGTATCCTATGGATATACAATTTTCTCACCATGGTTCCCCTCATCTTTGAACATGGAGTTTGAAAGCTCAAAATATTCTTCAACATTAGATATTGAAGGGGATGAAGTAGGAGGAAGAACTAAAGGTTTTTCTATGGCTTGCTCTACACTTGAAGCCTTTGGAACTATATGGTTCTCCTCCACAACTAGAATGTACTCCTCTTCTGGAATTGGAGTATTTGCTTCTTTCCTCGTTGGTGATACAAATGAAGCTTCCACCACTTGTGGCTTGACCTCAGTCTCCTCCACGGGTTTCTCCATCAAGGGTATTTTATCAATCTTGAATCTCAAGGACAAGCTCACCAAGATTCTAATCATTTCTTCTTTTCTTGGCTCTTCTTCTTGTTACTCCCCTTGGATGGATTTTTGAGTCTCTTCTGACATGGCCAGGGAAAGTAAGAGGAGTTGTGGGTGGGGTCTCCACTAGTTTTTTCTTTATTTTTGGTGAAGGGGAAGGTATTACTTTTGGCTCTTGTGGAGGGGACTTAGATTTGGAAGGTAAAAGGGAAGAAAAATTGAAATGGGATGAAATACTAGAATATGGAGAAAAGGATTCCACAATAGAAGAAGCGGATGGGGAGCTTGGAAATTGAAGCTCAAGTTGAGATGGTGCTTCTTGGGAATGGAGAGAAAATTACTAGATGATGGTGTAGGATTTACCCATTGACAAGGTTTCCTGGCACCAAGTTTGTAGGCCTTTATCTCCCGGTCCACTATGTAAGTTGAGGCAACATTTCAACCATGAATTCAAGCTTCTCCTATGGGTTGTAGTGTCTTGGAAAAGGGCCTTCCCATGGACAAGATGCCCTGCAACCAATTTTGAATGCCCTCATTTGTATTGTATCCCTTAAATGAATCATTCCAACCTCCATCCTTTGAATATTTTCTAGTAGATCAGCGTTATCCATTTGACAGTTTTCATTATATGCATACCCTTGTTCCTTATAGGCTCCATAGCCAAAATAATTTTGGCATTGGTCATATGGGTAGGCATAATGGTTCTAAATTTTTTCATAATGCTGGTCTGGAGAAGTTGATATATACATTGGAGGTGGACTCGCATTTGCATTACTCTGTAAGTGTGAATTCCAAGATGGGAATGAAGCCATGACTACACAACTTCATGAATGGTAGAAGATGAAAGATGTGGAAAGAAGAATGGGTGGAAATGGATGGAAGGAAATTTTGTAACTCAGAGAATGGGTTGTTGACCGATGGAGTCACCATATGTGCTTTGCATGTGCCTCCAAAGGCTGAATCTCACCAAGAACACATCAACTTTGATGAAATGAAGTGGTAAGGTGCTTCAAACCTGTCCCACCGGTGTGTACCAAAAAATTTGATGCAAAATTATAGCACCCCCGAATGGCCTAATTTTGAATGGGGCATCCAGTGTAACTTGCATAACATGGGACCATCTCTCAAGCTATGGGACTTGTAAACTTGAGATGGTCCTCCAGAGAAGGCCAGCTTCCTCTACCTAATCTTAATGCTAAACTACTCCTAATGTAGAAAATACACCTAACTACACCTATCCTAATAATGCCAAGGAGACAAGGAGAGAGAAAGTGCATGAAAAGGGAAATCCTACACTAAGGAGGTGATAACACCAAGAAAAGGGGTGAGATACTATGTTGAGGGAGGATGAAACAAGGAAAAAGGGACCGAGAGAGGTCATACAAATGTGACACGAGATCCAGAGCCGAATCAGCCATCGAACTCCATAGAATGCAACATCATGAACTGCAAGTAGAAGAACATGTATAGAAAACAAACATGAAATGGAGAGGAAAGGAAATATAATAAAATGATATAGGGTTGAAGAAACACCACAAAACACAATTTTATTGCTTCAAAGTATGCACAAACCATTATATTGAT
Organism: Taxus wallichiana var. yunnanensis; assembly: GCA_018340775.1. Lineage (NCBI taxonomy): Eukaryota > Viridiplantae > Streptophyta > Pinopsida > Cupressales > Taxaceae > Taxus > Taxus wallichiana. Next base: position 540,210,827 of record CM031238.1, read on the forward strand.
GCTCAAAGGCATAAATACATTGTTAGGCCCAAGTGAAGGCTTGAAAGTGGAGTTGAGGGAAAAATTGCAAGAGTTTTCCCAACTCCCAGAATGTCTCCTTAAAAATGAGGTGGATTTTACAATATATAATAAATATCTCACCAACCCTCACTAAATAGGTATGGGCATCCATATAAATTTGCATCCTAAGGTTACTTCGTTTAGATGAAGATGTGGGCGCCATACCACATTAACATCTAATTTTTGAGTTTTCGAGACCCATGAGCCATCCAACTATGTGACCCATCCAACCTAGATGTACTGTCCAACCTGGGTGTCATGCAAATGAGAGGGGTGTGATGAGCATCAAAAACCATTCGTACAGATCATAACATTTTACCCGACCAACCCCTAGGCATCTAATCCCCAACCAACCAACCCCCGGCATCTAACCCCATGACCCATCCAACTTGGGTGTCGTGCACATGTGACAGTGTGAAGAGTGTTAAAAATGATCATACATGTTAAAAATGTGACCCGACCAACCCCGTGTCCAACCCCTAGCCGACCAATCCCCAGGCATCCAACCCCATGACCCGTCCAACCTAGGTGTCGTGCAAGTGTGATGGGTGCAACGAGCATCAAAAACTGATCATACATGTCAAAAAAATGTGACCCAAAAACCTCCAGGCATCCAACACCCACCACCAACCCATAGCCATCCAACCCACCATCTAACTCCGTCCGACTAACCCTAGGAGGCCAACTTCTAAAGGCATAATTTGAGCTCCTGGATGAGTTTTCGAGTGAAATTTTATATGATTTCACATGGAAAAAACCCATTAAATCCAATGGAGGTGGTATAAAGATACAATTTTTAATTTATCACCTCTAAAATTATCCTTACTTCTCGGGATTACCAGTTGTGTGCCAAAAGAATGAACTACCTTGGGAAGTGTATGATGCTTCAAGATGTCTCATCTTTTCCACCATGTAGGGCATGGAAAATGGATTCCATAGGAAATTTTTGGACTTATAATTCCTGACATGACTATCAGAATCTTCTGTTGAATCTCAAGTCCTCTTTCACGTTGTAAACTCCTTAAGGCCCAAAAACCTACTTTTGATGGATGGCCCCAAGACCTTTGAAACTTCCCTGAATCACTTGAAATGATTCCCAAACTTGAAAACTTAGTGTATCATTCTAGGATTCACCATGAATCACTATCCATTGCTTAAACCCATCCTCTCAAGTTGTTTATTTTACCAAGGGGGTAAAAATAGATAGATAACAAGAATTTGAATTTTATGTATTGTTGGAAAAGAAAATGGGGATCCATAAGGGCCTCACCCCATGGAAAAATTTGCATAAATTCTTGATAAATACATCAAAAAGAAACTAGAAAGAGAGAAAATTAATCATATTCCACCAATATATCTTCACCGAAAGGAGGATTTTTTTCCAAAAGCTTGTTCTTCCTTGGAACAAAGTCTTCGCACTCCAACAACCATCTATGCAAATAAAGCCTCTCTTGCTAGAGTACGATACATGCCCACATCCATGATTTATTCAATATCTATCCTAAGTCCATCTAAGATACTCATCAATTATTTATTCTTCTAATAAGAAGATACCCAATCTAGAATATTCAAGCCACCTATGGGAAATACTTTTTTCCCTTTTGCTTTATAAAAAGAGGACTGAGTGACAACAACTGATGTGGTTGGAAGTGTAAGTACAATGGTTTTTGAAGTTGGCCAAGCAGGAGCTTTGGAGATGGACTCACATTTCCCCTTTTACATAGCAAGTGATGATACTTTAGGAAGTTAAGAAGGTGAGGATTTAGTAGGAATTTTCTCCAAAGAAGAGACTCATTTTTCTAATTCACTCACCCTGTGAAGAAGAGTGGGAATTGTGTCTATACATACTCCTTCCCCAAGATCATAATATTGTGAAGGAATCTCCTTCATGGTGAATTATTCATTATAGATGAAAGGACATATGTTGCCACTTGCACCTTCCACATATGGCTTGCTCATGAGCTATAATTATTTCAATATCCAGGATTTTTTGGATGCTCCCACCTAAAAAGATGAAAGTACATCATCCTGGAAGGTAGAAAAGACCAAGATGATCCTAATAATTCTTTAAATTAATGTTGCATGGATATCTTGGGTGGTTAATGGCCCATTATAATCCTTTGGGTCTGTAATGTCAAACAACATCCTCACAAATGCCTCGCTGTCGGGCTGTGTCGAATATTTGATTCAAATCTTCAAAATAAATCTCCTTCGAATCGGGTGTCATTTTCATTCCCATCATATGTTGCAAATAAAAATTCCACAAGAATTTTTCACACTAAAAATATGTGAATTTTTAAATGAAATAATTTTCATTTATAGAAAATACGAGGTTAGCAAGCTAAGTTGAGTGTAATCATTGTGAGATGATGTCCAAGATTTGTATGTGATATCCACATGAAGGAAATAAGTTTGAAAGAAACTGACATCACTCAAAAAGGGGAGTGATTGGCCTGATATGACTTTATCGATGAGGAAACACTCAACTCATAAATATATGTTAACGAGTGTGTGTGTGTGTGTGTGTGTGTGTTTTTCGAGGTAGATTCTCAAAAGGCAGGAATGATTAGACATCAAATCAAACCCTTTGAAATAACTTAGACAAATCACCGAAAAGTCTCTCAACTTACCCGAAAAGGAAATGATTAAATAAATACCAAAGGGGTGACATTGTATCCCACTCATTCTAAGAGAGTGAATAATTGTAAATAATTTGTATTTTCCCCACTGTGCAACATGAAAGAGGAATATTCTTAGAGGAATAACAAGTAGATTAGATCGTGTGGTAAAGGAAGAATATTCTCTAAAAATATTCACGTTTTAGGGGAAAAAGAAAATGCAAGAGAAAGTGAGTTATATACATATGAGAGGAATGTTCTCGTATGAGGGGTAGTTAAAAAATTTCTAAGATGTTAGAGAAAAGAGAGAAAAACCAAATTTATCTTTCCTAAGAAACCTGAATCAAACTAAAAACCATTAAGTTGTTTTATTTTGCCTAAATATTATCATGCCAAGATGATTGTAAGTGTACAATCATTGGAGAGCATTGAGGCCATAGGATTTATGGTCCCTTGCTAAGAAATTTTCACTTCTTAAAATTAATTGTGTGTTATCTCCTAAGCAATGTTTTCTTTGTTCTTAAGGTAGAATACTTTGAATCAGTTGTTTGTCTTCCCTGTTGCAATCTTAGATTGATAGTTCCTTTCAATTACACTAGATCTTGTCTTGGCTTGTGGCATTTTGGCAACTGCAATTGCATTATAAATAGATATTTCTTTCTATAATGTGATAAATAATTTTAAATCCATGTTGTTATCATTCATTTGAGAATATTTTTGTAATCTTTTGAGTGTATCTTGAGCGTAATTGAACATAATCTATAAAAAAATTGTTTAGGATTTAGCATGAGATTTTTTTGTTTAAAATTCTCAAATATTGTGTGAAATATTGTACTCATGGGCCTCCATTAGTGCATACCTTCTGGTTAAATGGTTGATATTAGCTGTGTGATGCATTATTCTTGCCTTGAGGTAATTTTCAAGTATTTGTAAGGTTTTCTCGTGAAATCTGTATAATCAACTTTATCCTTCTTTAATCTCCCATTCAATACACACAAATTATAACTTGCATTTATTAAATCCTCTTGAATTATCTATTTTTTTCACTACTTATAACAATTTTCTAAGTTATTTTACCAGTTCTACCCTCCATTTCATAAATATACAGAAGCAAGCTAAGATCTACAATATCTAGAGTGACCTGAAGCCCTATTTTGAAAGATATCTAAATTATTTAAAGTGACAACTCGTGAGAGTTAAATAATGCTTGCATTGACCATGTCTTTCTAGGATTTCCTTTCATGTTTTAAAGAGAATGTTTATAAACTACAAATTCATACATTATTCTCATAATTACAAGTCACAAATTCGGTTCTCTCACCCTGGTTAAAGGAAGAACCTAAAGTAGTAGGGAAGGTCATCCCCTTTTGTGAGTTCAGCCTAATATTTTCCACATTCAAGTTTGAAAGAGTTTTTAGATATATCCCTAGCTACAAAATTACCGTATCTTCAATCGACTTCCTCTAAGTTTCCACTTCAATTCGTGAATGTTGTTTGGCTCTCAAGGTGGTGTAGATTTGGGCACCAACACTCTCCTAGAGAAGTTACCAGGGAAATATTTTCATAAATACAAATAAATATTGACCTCTAATAACTTATGAAGTATGTTTAGATGAAAATACATGATCTAGACTTGATAATTTATCAAGGTTTTAAAAAAATGAGCTTAATCAGAAGTAATTTTCTCGGTGTTTTCCTAGTTTAAGTAATATTTCCATTAAATTTGACTTGGCTAGGGGTAAATATTGATAAAGGATAGAAATATTTTCCAAGATTTGATGAAATTAATTATGAAGTTTTAGTTTGCAAGTTATTTATAGTGATTTACACATCTAAGGTGCAAGACCTTAGTGGTGACTCCACGTTATACAAAAATATGATAAATACCAATACTTTTAGTTTAAAATATTGTAATTTTTCAATAAAATTTGTGAAGCTGGAAGGAAGAAGGTAATTCTTCAAGATAGATCCTACTAGAAGATTGTTTCCAGAGTTAGGAAAGACAAATCTAGTAAGAAAAAAGTATGGAGAGCCTTGGGTGATCAAAGGTTGGAATAAAAAGTGATGCCTATTGTTGAGAGATCAACGTTTGGTAGAAGATTATTCTAGTTATTTAGATGGTTCTAGATTAATTAGTCCTTGCAAAAAAATTTACACCCGATCTTGAGATGGTCCTTCATTCTAAATCAATTAGGTATTCCTCATTTCCTTCCTCTATTACTTAGAAATAATAGAGTGTTTTGTGAAACTGAATTATTAAAGGATCAGTACTTTGAAGATCATACCCCATTACCTCAAAGACCTCCAGTTCCCCACCATTTTAACCCTCATGTTGGGACACCTCCTAAAAATAATATGTCTCAACCTCTTCCTAGACCCTCCTTTGTTGTAAATGTTTACGAACCTATAGATTTCTAGGGTATGGTGGGTTATCCTAATGTAGTTCCACAAGAGGTGAGAAATAGATTGCCTAAATTTCAAGGAAATAATGCCATTAGTGGTGACCAACACCTTAGGCTCTTTTCTAATATTATGGAATATTTTGAGGTAGAGCATGAGGACATATATGTAAAGTTGTTTATACATACTCTAGAAGAGGATGCCCATGATTGGTATAAGTCCTTACTAGAAAAATATTGATTCATGGATAGAAATTAAAAATGCATTTAGATCACAATATGGTGATAAGACTAATCCAAGGTTTCTCCTCTCAGAATTTGAAAATATAAAGAAGAATCCCAATGAACCTATCCAATATTTTAATACCAGATTCAACAAAACCTTGACCAGATTGCCTATGATTTTAAGGCCAAGTGATGAATCATGTCTGATAAAATATTTTGATGCCTTTGATAAGAAAGCATCATATTATCTGAGGGAAAAAAAAACCCAAGACTTTGAGATTTCTCCATGGCAATATAAATTAAGAAAAATATTAAGGCAGCAATAAAGTCTCCTAAAAGGGAGCAAGTTGGTCAATCCTAAAAATCCTCGTGCAAGAAAAGGAGTAGATATAGAAGAAGTGGTTTAGAATCTAGCAGAGAGAAAGAAGGAAATTTCTTACAACGTTTCTAGAGTAGAGAAATGGATAGGCTGAATTTCTCAGCCCAATACCAACCTCGGGTGGTCAAAATAGGTTTGGAAATCATCCTAGGAATGACCATAGATCATATGAGATATGGAAAGGACCTATGGGGTTAGGGAACAAGCAACAACCACCAAGGGAAAGTAATTTGGTTCCTGATCCATTAACTTCTAGAGTATCCATGATAGAGGAAGACCACGTTATTGAGTGGTGTGATAAATGCTTTCTACCACATGCACCATGTGATCCTAATAAAGAAAATGAAGAGGTTGATAATGATGCTAATTTTGGTGATGTGTGCATGATGGAATGCCCGACATTCCACAACAAGGAGCCACTTCTACTGAATTACTGAGTGTTAGGACTATGGAATGTTTTTGGGACTGCATACATCGTATCTTCTCTCCCTTTTGCTAGTAATCTTGAAGTTGATATGGTTCATGCTTTTGAGTTTCCCAATCATGAATTTGAATATCTAATGGCATTGATGATTAATAAATATGATTGTGGCATTCCTTCTAAGGAGGATATGAATATCTTAATGAATGCAGTAGTGGCCCAAGAGAAAGATTACAATCTAAGAAATAGAATAATCAAAGGACCAAGGCCACAACCTAAATCGAAGACTCCTCTCCTCACCAATATCCCTAAATATTCCCCTAAGAAAGGATTACCAAAAAAAATCCCAAACATTGCTAACAAATCATATTCCCCTACCTCTTCTCAAGTTGTTAAAAACCTCATACCTCCTGAAAAGGAAATCACCCTACCTCCCAGTTCAGTCCTACCTAAGTATACTCCTTGTGATATGGCTCAAATTTTGAGTCAGATCAAGGTGATCTGTGCCAAATGTTGAGCTGCTCATAATTCTTGAGCATAGAAGAAGAGCTTTTGAATACTTATGAATCAAGGAGGATATGATGGCCACATGTAAGGAGGTTAATAATGTGGATCTTCCACCTATTATTACATAGTTAGAAGTTCCAAAGAGATGGAAATTCTAGGTGAATCACCTGAGATATACTTGGGCACTTCTATGGTGGAATCTCAACTAGATGTGGATCCATTTTTCACTACTTTGATCATTAAAGATAGACTGGTTCACAACTGTATGTTTTATTCAGAGCTTCATAAAATTTTATGCCTCTTTAATTTATGAATGAATTGGATGTCAAGGTGACAACTACTTTTGGAAAATGCCAGGCCATGGATTCAAGAGAGGTTCTAGTGATAGGGTATGTAAAATGTTTAGTAGTGCAATTGGTAGCTTATCCTGGTAAGTACCTAACTATGAATGTGGTCATTGTTGATTTCCCTGCTAAATGGGGTATGTTGTTGTTAAGAAAATGGGATGCAAGTTTTTGAGGGAGTGTACAAATGGACATGATTATGCCACTATACTAGTGGAAGGAAACTTTGTAAAACTATACAATGAAAATAAAATGTTGTACTTGATTGAGGACCCAAACAATGCCTCTTATGAAGTGTTATTTGCTGATGTGGATGTTGAAAATTTTTTTGGGTATGCAAACTTTGAAGAGCATAGTATAAATGATAATCCATGCTTGAAACAAGTTGGTGCTCCCTAGACTATGATGTTTGATGGAGCATGCTCCAATATGGGTAATGGGGCTGGTGTAGTGCTTATATCCCCAAACAAAGAGACATTTAGTTTTTCCTTTAAGTTAAAATTTGAATGTACCAATAATATTACAGAATATGAAGCATTACTCCTAGGCTTGAGGATTACATGGAGGTATGGAATAAAGGATATAATTGTTAAAGAGGATTTTGAGTTAGTGGTAAAACAAGTCGAAAATGGTATGGAAAAAAATTAAATAATGAAGTAGTATAAGCATGCAGTATGGGACTTCATTGAGATGTTTGAATCCTTTAATATCATTTACCATGATCAAGCTCAAAATGTTGTAGCTGATAAATTGGTAGTGTTTGCCTCTAGGTTTGGTAATTGCATTGTTTCTCCTTACTGTAATTATGATGTTGAGGTTTTGTCAAGACCATCTATGCCTGATAATGTTAAACACTGGAAAGTATTTGATGATGATGCCTAAGTGCAGAGGTTCTTACAAAATGAAGGATAATTTTCAAATCATTGCATGGATTGGGAGCCAATGGTTGCAACATGTGATGGAAAAGAAACCATGTTTGGCAAGGACATAATTTAGTTGAAATCTAACACCATTCCTAGGGGGTTGGTTGCTTTGGAATCTAATTTTGATAATGCATATAGGGTGTTTCATAGGCATATCGGTGCTTCAAGGGATATACAAGAATATAATTTGGGAACCAAGGAGAATCATAGAAGGTGTGGATAGGGAGTAACCTAAGAAAATAATAAAAGTATTATTATGTTTAACTATTTAAAAATATCAAGATCGCTTAAGCATGGTCTTATTCAGAATTAAAATCATATAGGGAAGATTTATTTCAACATGAAATACCCTTGGAACCTAATGTTAAACCATTCAGACAAAAACAAAGGCCTATTAATCCTCTTCTATCACTTAAGATGCAAGAAGAATTAACCAAGTTGAGGGATGGAGGAATAATACAGCCTATAAGGTATTCTTCATGGGTGGCCAATCTTGTGCTAGTAAGATAAGTGAATGGAGATATAAGGTTTTTTGTGGATTTTAGGAATATGAATAAGGATTCAATCAAAGATAACTATCCATTACCTAATATATATAATATGCTACAACTGGTCACCTGGATTTGAATTTATCCTAACATTGGATGGATTCTTAGGATTTAGTCAAGTGGTGTTAAAACAATCAAAAAGGATTAAAACTACTTTCACCACCCCATGGGGAACATATGTATATGTGAGGATGTCATTTGGTTTGATGAATGTTGGGGCTACCTTCCAAAGAGCTATGGATGTTGCCTTTTCAGGTTACATTAATGATTTCATTGTGGTATATCAAGATGATGTAACTGTGTTCTCTAGGAAGAGAAGTGACCACCTCAACCATGTGGAGAAAATGTTAGTAAGATGTAGAGAGTATGGGATCTCATTAAATCCTAAAAAGTGTCATTTTGGAGTTCAAAAGGAAAAATTATTGGGGCACATTGTATCAAAGGAAGGGGTCATGATAGATCCCGAGAGGGTGGAAGTAATTAGTAAGGTTTCTATCCCTAAATCTAAAAATGGAATTCAATCCTTTTTTGGTCAAATAAATTTTATCAGGAGATTCATTTCTAATTTTTCTGAAATAACTATTCCTATAACAAGCATGCTGAAAAAGGACCAAATCATCAAATGGGAAGAAGGAGCTATCCAAGGTTTCAATGGAATAAAAAAGCACTGAAAAATGCCCCAATATTGGCAAGTCCTGATTATAAAAAGGCTTTTCAAATATTTTATTTTACATCTAAGAATACAATTGCATCAGTATTATTATGAAAGGATGGAAAAGGAATTGAAAGACCTATTTCCTTTTTAGTAAAACCTTGTAAAGTGTTGAGTTAAAGTACACTATCATGGAAAAGCAGGATTTTTCTTTGTTGAGATCTCAGAGTCAGCTTTTATCTACCCTCAATATAACTTTCTAACCCCAAGCACACTATCCTATCACCCAACGGGCATTGGGTGCTCACTCGACGCACACACGGGTGTCGATCCCCTCCTTTATGAGAAATACATTCACTTTAGTTAATAAGGTAAAAGGAACATCTAGCATATCACATATTAATGCATTACAGAAACAAAGTAATAAGCATGCTAAATCAGATCTGAACCATGATAGCCATTTAACACAAGGGTTTACACCCTTAAGCATGATATATAGAAAAACCCTTATATATATATATATATATATATATATATATATTCGTAGCCACCATATTACAATCAAAAGAGGTCATCTCAGACCATACATGTTAAATGAAAAGACTTAATCCCTACAAATCTTCCTTGATGAGAGATCCTAGCTATACCCTCCCATTTCAACCCTTGTTACAGACCCTAGTGCCATACAGAGGCCTATTACATCCTTTAGAACCCTTAGCACTAAGTTCTCTAAACCCTAGCACTACTGCAACCCTCTATTACTCAACACTTTGTACTGTTTTTTTCTTCTTCTTCTCTCTCTTAATCTTGTGTTTTCCTTTTCTTCCGAGAGCATCTCTTTTATAGGATCAACACCCACCACCATGCCTTCTCTCATGAAATAGATCACATGCCAAGTGTCAATGTGGTCCTCCAATGGTGAATGCTTATCCCTTTGCAAGCCCTCCACTCTCTATAATGATGTCTTCCAGGAATATTCCCTATGGAATATCCTTTTTTCTTGACCTCCAAGGTTCCAGTGGCACCTTATCCACTCAAAGACACCTAGTCGGGTCACATTTTTCCTCAAGTGCCTCTAGAATGCCAAATATGGCTAAGTCCTTTAACCCAATGCTTTTCCTTCCACGTGCACATGCCCTGGTTTCTCCTAAACCCTTCTTAAACCTCTTTTCCCATGTGCTTCTCCCTATGTGCCCTTCTCCTTACTAGTCCTTGTGTGCACACGCACCCTTTGGTACTTAGCCAATATTCCAAGGCCCAACATCACCCCACACTAAGCTTTTTCTCCATCCTCGAAAATATTGCTTCTTCAAAGAATAAAGAATAGAGGGACCTAGAATAAATGAAGAATGAAAGAATGAAGAATGAAAATAATGAAAGAATCAAAGAATTTTTATATTTTGCAAGAGGAGTGGGAACTCCTTCCTTACTATTACCTCAATCTTCTCCCAGGCATCCACTTCACCCTATGTGCTACTGAAGTAGGTCACCCACTAGAGCACTCACCTCCTCAAAACTCAATTCATTTCCCTTAGCATTCAACGTATCTACAATTCCTTCCAACTACTTGCTAAGGTCATCCAACACGTCCATTCTGCGGGTGATCTGGGGATACAACTCCTTAAGCCGGTTCTTAATCAAACCTCACAAGGCTTCGATTGCTTCCATCTTCTTCTCAACCTCGGCTAGGATTTTATCCCACTCCCCTTTTCCTTTATTCTTCTCTTGGAATTCCTTTAGATCCACCTCATGTGTAGAAACTAGTATGCTTTGCTACCTTATCTCTCTCTCAAAGCAAATTATCATATACACAACCTCAACCATTTACACGTGGTGGTTTTACAATAGTAAGGAGGAGCTCGAAATATTAGTAATTATTTCCCCAATCTTCAGTTTCTCTTCCTCCTTCTAGATGCACCAATGCCTCTTCTGTTGATTCCAATGTGAGTGGTCACCTTTCCATGGTGAGGATGTGGGTTAAGTCTTCCAAGCATTACAAGGTTGACTCATATTTTTTCTCAGGGGGGCTAGTCTGGGTGCTTCAAGATTATAGCATCTTGTAATCATCTCTATCTTCTTATACACCTTGTGCACACCTTCACCTTCTCCTCCCTTAATTCACACCTTAATTGTGTGTTGATCAGCTCCTCCTACTTCTTCAAATCCTTTCTTTTCTCAATGATTTCTTCATTCTTCTTCTCCAGTTCTTCCTCCAGACCCTTACTCTATCATTCCTCCCAAGAGTCTCACCTCAACCTCCACCGACACCTTGTTGAGTGTGTTACATACTTTCTCATCAGATAATTTTGAGAGCATTCACTAGAGGGTTTACTCCCTTGGACTCTAGTATTTTCATCAATGCCTCTCGATTGACTTTGAATTCTGGCTCATCAACATGGGACTCAAAATCCCAAGATAACATCTTTCTTGTATGAGGGTATGCACCCTCTTCTTCAATGAAGACCATGCAAGGAGTTGGTTGGAAGGCATGATACTTTGGAAGCATGCACACATAGTACCTTATTTGATCATTGATATAACCCATTCCTTTCTCCTGCACCACTACCACACCTTTTCCTCCCATGTGCATGCTTCCCTTAGGAAAGCTTACCACTAGTGGGATCTCCACCATGCTTCCATATTCCTTCTCTACACTCTCCTCTCTCCATCTCCTTGAGCACTTCATCGGCACGCTATGCTCCACCTCCTATTCCACCAAGTCCTTTATGATACCCACTACCTCCCTTTCCATGACATCCTCTATCTACTCCTTGGTGAGGCTTGGGGTCCTTTGATCCTTAGTGTTCACTTCCTCACTTTCCCCTTTCCATGAGCATCTCCTTCATCCTCATCCTTCTCTTCATTCCCTTCCTCCTCAAGTCATGTACATCATACATGGATGGTCCTGAGCCTCTTCATGCTCATCATCATCCCTATCACCCTTGTAAGCCTCCAAGGATCTCTCATTTCTTTTGAGTCCACCTTTTACTACCTTCTTCTTCTTCCTAACTAGTGATTCCAGTATAGGAGACTCTTCCTTCTCTTCTTCAGTAGGTGAATCCTTCCTTGCTGGTGATTCTTCTTTTTTAGGGGGATTTTCTTTCTCTGCACTCTTCTCTCAGTGTGTCTTTTTTTTTTCTTGGGGGACTTTTTTTCCATGCATAGGTGCTTGGCTTTGCACTCGACTCTTACACGCCTGCAGATTGTGTTGTTTACATACTTGGTGCCTTTTTCTCAAGAGCCTCCTCTCTCTCCCTCTTCTCGACATGGCCTTCTTTCTTGTGGTAGGGTCTTCTAGGATTGAGACATCATTTTCCACATAGGCCCTTCTCATATTTTGGCCTTATGCACATAGTATACCCTTGTTGCGGTTCTTCCAGCAACAGCAAGGTCACTTGGCTTCATCATGTGTACATCATGGGAGACATACTTCTCCACATAGGCATGCTTCTTTGGGTATATCAGTCCTCTTACAGCTCACGGTAGTCTTGGTCCACCATGTTGAGATCAAACCTCAACCTTTTTTCCTCCTTGAAGTAGTTGACCCCGGCTTGGAAGTATTGTGTAGTGAAGGAGAAAGGTAATTTGCACCATGGGCTCTTGGTGTTGTCTGCCAAAGTGAACCTACCAATATAAAAATGTTGGTATACTACAAAATCAGCATTCTCCTTGCACTAGAGATGGAAATTTCTCGGTATTCTCCACTTGGCCCCAAATGCATCACGCATTCACTTATACCATTTCTCTAGGCACACCTTGCCTTGGGGGCCATCATTTTTTTTGCACAAGTAAGTATACTTCTCAAATATTTTTTAGGGAGGGGTTCTCATCTAGGTACTCCCATACAAATTTTTCTGGCCCATCGAGCACTCCAATTTCTAAAAATATGATGGTAAGGAGGACATTACCAAACATGATCTTTTCTCCATCATGTGATGACACTGATGATCTCTTCTACTATGAACATTTGAGAGGTTATAGATGGTTCCTTCTAAGATCTTTTGGAAAAACATTCAACCAGACTTGTTGACTTGTGTCCACCTCTCTCTATCCATTTAGCTTGGATACTAAGCACATGGCCATCCTCATCATAGGGTCAAAAATTGCTTGATATGTCAAAGTACCGTGATCCCTTCTTATAGTCATAGGCCTCCACAGTTTTCTTTATGGCCTCCTTTTCATCCAAGTCATCATCAAATGAATCTCCCTCATAGGTAAGACCAATAAATTTGGAGATTAGTTGGGAGTTATCCTCATCCTTCATCCTATGAAGTAGAAATGGTCTTCATGCACATGTGACATTAGCCATTGGTACAACCACTCAAGTTTTCCAAAATAGGGAAACTCATAGAGTTGTAATAACCCAACCTTCTCCATCTTCACCTTTACTTCATCATCATAGATGGGCATTCCATCTGTGTCCTCTTTTCTATAGGTCTAACCATTTCCAATGCCATCTCTTTCTCTAGTGGTGCTCGTTCGATGGTTGTAGTCACTTACAACCATCTTTCTCATGTGAGACACCCATTCTTTTCCCAACAATATGCCATCTAGGTATTGCATTTCCATACCATTCCTCATTGAAACTAGTGGAAACAACTTGTTTCCCTTTCCCTTTCCTTCTTTTGGTGAAATGGTGGTTACTTTCCTTGGTGCCATTTCTCTTGTTGGGTTATTAAAAATTCTTTTTTCCTTCTGATCCTAGCTCTACTTAACTCTATGGCTCTACTCTTACGCAAAAATCCCTTCAATCATGTGCCCTAGCTTGTGGAACCCTAACCTAGAAAAACCCTTCCTTCCACAAGATGATGTATTCACTTACGGGTTTCAAAAACTCCAACAACCCTTTCCCTCATGCCCGTGTACTATTTTTCCACCTTGGTTTGTTAATCAAACTCACTATGCACTCAGATCTTCACAACCTTCTTTTCACACAACTTTTTCTCAGGATGCCCTAGTTCACAAGAGCTCTTTGATATCACAAATGCAAATGTAACAATAATGTATCCCACCTCTTACTTATAGTTTTTGCTTCTTTTCCACAATAAATGCAATGCCACCTACCATCATACCTTTACAATAAAGGTGTATTTTTCCTCATAAGCCAACCTTCAACGCTTTTACCCCCATGCCCAATCCTATGCGTGAAAAACTTCTACAACCTTCTGGCATGCAAAAATCCTTACTAACCAAAGATCCTTTCACATGCACGCTCACAAGCACCGAAGGCACTTCTTCTTTCCTTACCCTATTTTTGACATCACCTACCTCATGTTGTTCCTACGCTTCTCATACTTTTACATGGTCTTTGTAAAGCTCTCCTGACACCAAACTCCTTATGTCCACCTTTTCTACACACTCTTCCAAACTTCACACTTTTGATTCTTCAATCTGGGCCATCAAACATAGCTTCCACTACCAGCTTCCATTACTTGTCACATTACTCCACCCCACACTAAAAATGGATGTGTGGTCCTCTGCGCATAGAAAACTTTTTTGAAAATAATAAGTGGCTACCAATGCACAATGCACACAAAAAAAAAAAAAAAGGGAACAAGAAACAAGAAAGGGGAAACACAAAGAAAGGAAAATGCATTAAAGGAAACCCTAGGCTAAATGGAAATACTACCTTATTTATGATTACACATAAGCCTTATTTATAGTAGGGCTTCAACCTACTCCCATTGAAATGGCTTGGTAATCTCATCCCATCCAGTGCTTATAACTAGCATGCACCTAAATCAAGGATGTATGAGATGATATATGGCCCTAACCAATGGAATTTCAGTTTCCTAGATGGCACAAAAATTTGGAGTCATAAAGCAAGACCATCTACCCAACCTCAATTGTTTGTTTTTAATATGGTGATCATGCCATGCTTTTTTCACACCTTTTCAGTCTTCTTGACTCCACCTAGCAAGTGATCACCTTTCATCCAACTACATTAACTTCTCCATGCACTCATGTAGTGCTTTTTCATCAACTAATCCTCATGCACACACATACATAGGGATGGTAGCATGAATTCTACTAGTAACATAACTTCCATGCCAAACACCAATTGAATGGTGTGGCCTTTGTTTAATTTCTTGTAGGTAGTCCTATACGCCCATAGTATAACTAAAACTTTTCATCCCAATCTTGTCTTCCCACATCACAAATTTTTGTCAACATGTGACTCAAATTTTGTTAAACACCTCAATAGTTCCATTAGCTTGTGGGTGATATGGGGTAGTCTTATGGTGGGCTACCATGAATTCTTCCAACAAGATTCTAACTATCTCATTCAATAAATGGGTACCCCTATCACTTGTTAAGCTCAATGGACATCCATATCTATTGATTATATTTTCCCACAAGAACCTAGTTATTGTTGTTGTTGTGTAGTCCTTTATAGGTGTTTCCTCTTCCCATCTTGTTAAGTAGTCAGTGTAAGTGATGATATAACATGAACCAATCCTTCATGGGTGTGAAATTGGTCCTACAAAATCAATGGCCCATTTCTCAAATGGTTTTGCACTAGCTATCGGCCTCAAGGGCATCTCATCCCTTCTTCCTTGGTTTTCCAAGGCACTGAAATGGTCACAGCCTTGCAAAACTCAATGCAATCCTGGTAGATGCTTTCCCACCAAATCCCTACTAGTAGAATCTTTCACGTGGTGGCATTCCCTATATAGTGTCCTCCTGCAATCCCACCATGTGCTTCCTCCATGATTGCAATGCACTCATGTTCCAACACACACCGATGCAAAAAACCTCATCATGGCCTAGTTTGTATAAGTCTCCACTGATTAACATGTAGGGTGGGTGTATGGCTAACTATTTTCTTTCTAGTCTTCATTCCTTCGGCCACACCCATTTTGAGAAACACAACATATCTTCTAAATCGTTAGGGTGTGCACATAACCTAAATAGTTGTGCATCTGGATATAGTATCCTCAATGCTCTGCATGTCCTCCCCTGAGTCAATCCTTGACAAATGGTCAGGCCCTGAGTTACTCTTTCCTAGTTTCACAACAACTATAAACTCAAACTCTTGAAACAACAAGACCCACCGACATATGCACCTTGCAAAATGGGCTTGTTCACCAAGTACTTCAATGCCATGTGGTCCATGTAGAATATGAAGGGTGTTTCCAACATATATTTCCTAAATTTTTGTAGTGCATAGATCATTGATAGTGCTTCATGCTCAGTAGTAGTGTAGTTCTTTTTGTTGGTGTTAACTTCCTGCTAGAAAAACACAAGGGGTGGTCAACAATCCCTTCTCCAGGTTGTGCTAAGACTACCCCAATCACCATCCCTAAGCATCAACATGTACATGGAATGGCTTATCCCAAGAGGGAAAGCATAATATGGGTGCAGTGATAAGCCTATTCTTCAATGTATCAAATGTTGTTTGTTGCGCCTCTCCCCAGTGAAATGCACTTTTGTGTTTTAGTAACTTCTCCAATGGTGCATGAGATCTTGGCATACCCCTTAATAAATTTCTGGTAGTACCCCATATGCCCAAGGAATCCACACACTCGCACTCTAGGCTGGTAGGCTCCCCAATCCCACAATAATGAAAAAACTTTGGTGGGATCCACCAACAAGCCTTCCTTACATATGATGTGCCCCAACAGGGTTCCAAATGGAGTAGTGAAGAGACATTTCTTGATGTTGAGGGATATGCACAACTACCACATCTTTCAAACATCAACCAAAAATTTCACAATGGTCTTTCACTAGTCCATACACCATCCAGTCATCAAGGTAGACCTGAAGGAACTTATGGATAAAATCCTAAATGCCTGGACCACTATGCGTGAAAACACAACAGGTGCATTCTTCAATCCAAAAGGCATGACCATGTAGGAAAAAATTCCCCATTCAGTGGTGAAAGTTTCTTTTCTTGGTCTTCCTTTATAATTCTAACTTGATGATATCCTGAGAATCCATCCATGAAGGAATAGATTTCACCCACCACTCCTTCCAGATTTCCTCGATAAAAGGGGTTGGAAAAGGATCAATTACACATACCACATTTAAGTCCCTATAGTCAACACAAATCCTTATCCTTCCATCCTTTTAATGTTGATGACCATGGGGCTTATCCATTTTGATTCCTCCATAACTTCAATGATGCCTGATGTGATCATCTTTTCTATCTCCTCCTTGACCTAGATGTGGCAAATTTGGATTCATTCGGTAAGGTCTCTTCTTCAAATTGGGTGCACACCCTCCTTTAACTTGATTTTCATTTCCCCCAAGGAGTGGTGGATGCCTTTAAGCTCATGGTATCCACATGTGGAAATAAGTCCTTGAAAACTCACACAATAGATCAATGATCTTCAAACCTCCTTTTCTAACCAATAGTCCCCAATGGTAGCCTCCTTAGGTTCCATTTTTGAACCAATGTTAACCTTATTTGTTTTTTAGGGGTTCATGGTAGGCATGCATTTGCTCATCAACACTATCCATAACTTCACATACCTTTAGTATGGTTAACATCCAAATTTTCCATCTCTTCACCATCTATCACATAGACCATTTTCCCTTCTCTTTTCTCCATGCATGCACTGCTCAAGTTGTGTCTCTTCTAATTCTTCCTCATCAAAGTGCACTTCCAAACCAGGTTCACCCAATAACTCCAGTATTCTATCTTCTTCCATGGCACTATCTCCCATCATTAGGTGCTTAACAACCTACAACACCTTATCCACTTGATGGCTTGGTGCTCGATATTCAAAATCTTGAGGAGGTCAGCCATCAAACTCTTTCCAATTTCCTATCTGATGGCACATCTCTGAGTGAATGTACCATGCACATGTGCACAACCTTGTAAAGTGGAGTACAACTTATGCACCCATAGAGAAGGTGGAAATGCTTCCATGCCTTCCATCTAGGCCTTCTCACATGCTTGGATGTGAAATGAGGTGGGTTCCTTCCCATGATAGTCTTGTATGATAGTGGGTGTATTACTTTGGGAAAACCTAACAGAGAACATGATTCTTACTTCACGCCACTCTAGAAGGCTATCATGATGGTCACCCACCAACATGTTGTATGGTCCCAAGAAAGTTATAGCTGAAGCATCCTTCTTCTTTCGATCTCACTTTTCCACTGGGTCTCCATCTCTCATAAGAAAACATCAGGTTGGCCCCTCTAGAGTAACTTGGAAACTTCTTTCCTCCCAGGCACTTGACTTGAATGAAATGCACCTTTGTTACTCTTGTAATAGATCCTCTTAATTTCCACCCAATTAACTCATAAGTCCCATGCACCCAATTGTCACATGCTACACTAGTGGTATCACTCATAGATTGAGCATCTTCAAACTAAATAACTCCTTCCATAGGATTAATCACCTCAGGTCCCTGATAGAGCACACATAGATCCTGTCAAGAACTTCTTCCCCAAGGGCTCAAGTATAGGGTGCTTGACTTCCCATCGGTCAAGGGGATGATTACCCATTCTTCCTTGTTCTCAAAACTTATGTACCCTTTATTGAACCATAGGTCAACATTGTTCTTATAACACCAAGGGGTGCCCAAGTAATGCTGGAAAGTTGTCCACCTCAGCTAGCACCAAGACTTCAAAATCCCCAATGAACTTTTCCCTTGGATAGTGATAATAACATCCTTCAAAACACCAATGGGCATTTCCTTTGTCTTGTTATCCATATACAACACATTTGAGGATGGTTGTAATGGGGCCTTCCCATTTGATGTCCAAGCATCTAGAGTGAGAACATTGACTTCCACACCCATGTCAATCAAAATATTTCTTAGAGCCATCCATCCACAACAACATTTAAGGTAATCTCCTTATCATAGTCAAGGTTGTGGGGAGGAAGGTTAGCATGCAGAACCTACCTCTCACACTCTACTCTAGTGCATGGTACTTTCTCCCATAACCATTCCCTAGAAAAAGGAATGATATTCTCCTACCTCAACATTTTACATACTTCCCTAACCTCATCCAGATCCTTCTATGGAGCCTCAACACTCTTCCTTTGTTCTAACTACCTTGACTACTCCTTTAGGCACTGATTTCTCCTTGTAGGCTTTGAATTACATCCATGGTCTCTTGATACACCTCTTTCTAATGAGTAGGGTCTGATACTTACCATACACCACCTCTTCTCTTAGTAACCAATGGCTTCTACCTTGGTGTCTCCCTTACATGCGTGCAGCTTTTCAGCTCACGTCGTCACTAGTACAAGCTCTAGTTCTGACTCACACACCACCCTTGGCATCCATTGTGAGTCACCTTCTTTATGCTTACCATTCTAGTGCCTTTTTCCTTCCAGTGTTGTGGCTCATATGTTCAAATAGATCTGGGCACTCCTCATACTTGTGCTTCTTTCCACACCAAGAGCATTACAATAGATCAGGGAATTCACACTTATAGTGCTCCATAGATCCATAGATCCACAATTGTAACAAGTTCCACATGTGGAACTCACTTCTTCCTCCTCCATGGTTTCCATGACCATGAAATCCTCCTCTAAAACCTCTTCCACATGCCCCTCCATCTACGCACCCTTCATAGTGATGACCATCATCCTTGGAATTATTTGTGAGGCTTTGTTTGGCACACACAATATCAATGGCATCATGTATCTGGTCAATCAATCTACAATCCTTGGTGTCATGAGTAGTAGAGGTGAAAATATTGTAATAATAAGACACATTCTTATGGATCACATGCACTGCAGTAGTGGACACCTACTTGCATCATGATCTCCATGGAAAATCTCACAGTCCACTATTATGGCATGTACATACTGATCTCTCGAGGAAAATTATCCTTTGTATGCCCTCTACCTCACAATCTATGCACCATAGGCCACTACAAGTCTCATGTGCCAAGTTCATAGATAGCTTCTCCAACTACTTTTCCATTGACAAAAATTTGAGCTTCAAGAAAAGGGATAACACCGTATCCATGCTTCCAATAACCTCAACACAGTGGGAGCCTCTCCAAGGCCTCACGTGGGTCTTGTGAAAGTCTTGTGTGAAAAATTGCTCTCCTAAAAGGTGTTATCAACCCTCCAAAAAACCATTGAGCATGTTGAGAAGGATGAATATCATAAGACAAATTTGATAAGAGAGTCTTAAAATGTGTGTCATCATATTCCCACACACTCTCTACCATACCTTGTTGAATCTCCTTCAAGTGCTAATAATGCTTTTTTTCAAACTCAGGGATATGAAATTCAGCTAAGAAGGCATTCTATAGCATGTGTAATCTACCACTATCTGGATGGGGGTCATACTTCTGGTACCAACTATGTGCGTGTCCTTGCAACATCATTGCAAATTGACTTTCCTTCCATTCTAGGGTAGTGATCCCCTTCATGCGCCATAACATCTCACACTTGTGTACATGCTCTACAACATCCTCAACACCTTTGTAGTTTAGTAGATGTAAATACATTTCAAAAATACTTGTTGAGGTGGTTGAGGCCCATGTCTTCCTGATCCAGAACCTTGATTTCCTCTCAGTTTGTTTCTCCACCACCAGATCCACTAGATCCACTCGATGCCTACTCCTCCTAATCCACTAGATCCTCCAGATCTACTAGGTCCACTAGGTCCACTAGCTCTTATTCCACCATATCCACCTCCCATAGCTAGTAAAGGCCCTAAAGTGGTTGCACTAGTGTTCCTACTATCACGTTGAACTATGTGCACAATAATTTGTGATATTACACCACTACTAGATGTGTGTGTCCCACACCACTTCTAGATGTGATACCCAAGCTTTGTGTACCTACATAACTTTTCCCAAATGTCATTCTAGAAAATATACCTCCAAACACAGGAAATGATTGTGTAGCCATAGATGTGCCAAATGAAAAGTTATACCTCCTAGGTGTTGATCGGTCACTCCCACCAATACCAACTAGGTTAGCAATACTTATCTCTTGATTTGGAAAACTAAGCACCAGGGGTTGGTCACCAGGTGGATTCGATGCATGCACCATGATGACTCTCTTTTTCTCCAAGTGATGAAATCTCATCAAAAGCTGAAGGGGTCTCTCTCCCACGCTTTCCAAGATGGGGTAGCATAGACTTCTCAGCTCCACATCCTCTATGTGAACCTCAATTCCTTCCCATAACATCTACCTCCATAGATCCATCACTCATATAACCTCACATTTGTTCTAGCCAACTCCCTTTCTCATGCTTCACTATACTTGAGTCATCTCTCTTCCCTCTCCTTTTTAGCCAAGGTCCGCCATCTTCCTCCACCCTAGCTTCCTCACCCAACACTCAAAAGAAGCTTAGCCGGCCATAGGAAATGCTTCCAAACTTAGTGTAATGATCAAGATATTTATGGCTAAGGGAATAACATGCAAAAATGATCCTCTAGGATCCCTTAAGAACTCAAACTCAACAACCTCTAGACAAGAATACATAGAAATAGCATATTCCAGGGTATAACTAGTCAACACTCTTCTCCACCAATGATCAACAACACATGTCCAAGTCAAATCAACATCCTGTAGCCTCTGATATTCATCTTGGGTCCACACATGAGATCTATAATACCATCTTGATCTAGATGCATACGCCAAAATCCATTCATACAACTCCACTAGAAAGCAACAAAAAGAAGGTCTCATATAACTCATGATACAGTGTGCTCTTCTACCCATTTACATGCATCAAACTCAGGTCCAATACTAAATCTTTAAGAAAACTCATCCTCCATGCTCTTAAACCATGCTTCACACTATCCAAGGTCAAGTGCTCTATCATCATGCATCATTCTCACAACATCTTTGAAAAGAGGTCCCAAAAAACAACCAAGATGTAGTCATTTTTATCTACCCTCAATATAACTTTCTAACCCCAAGCACATCATCCTATCACCCAATGGGCATGGTAGTGCTCACCCGAGGCACATGTGCAGGCACCGAGCCCCTCCTTTATGTGAGCATTGTGAGAAGGTTTTTCCATTGATGGAGGATGATTTACAGAATGATAAATACATTCACTTTAGTTAATAAGGTAAAAGGAGCATCTAAAGCATATCACACATTAATGCATTACAGAAAACAAAGTAATAAGCATGCTAAATCAGATCTAAACCATGATATCCATTTAACACGAGGGTTTACACCCTTAAGCATGATATACAAAATAAACCCTTATATATATATTTCATAAATAGTTCTGGTAGCCATATTACAATCAAAAGAGGTCATCTCAGACCATACATGTTAAATGAAAAGACTTAATCCTATAGATCTTCCCTGATGAGAGATCCTAGCTATACCCTCCCATTTCAACCCTTGTTATAGACCCTAGTGCCATATAGAGGCCTATTACATCCTTCATAACCCTTAGCACTAAGTTCTTAACTCTAAACCCTAGCATTACTCAACACTTGTTACTCAACACTTTCTTTTTCTCTTCTCTTCTCTATCTCATTTTTTTTTCTTTTACTTCCAGCATCTCTTTTTATAGGATCAACACCCACCACCATGCCTTCTCTCATGAACAATCACATGCCAAGTGTCAATGTGGTCCTCCAATTACAAATTTTTATCTCTTTGCAAAGCCCTCCATTCTCAATGATGTCTTACGGGAATATTCCCTCCCTTTTCTTGACCTCCAAGTTTCATGTTGGCACCTTATCCACTCAAAGCATGAATATTTTTTCCTCAAGTTCCTCCGCAAATATGGCTACCAAATTGGTTAGGGGTTTGGGCCTTGCAAATTTAATGATAGAGAGAAACTTGCAAGCAATGGAGATAAATGAAGTTTAAGAAAGACATGTGGATGTCCAAGATAGGAGGATAAATTCCACATGGTATAAGGATGTGATCTTTTACCTTAAGAATTTAGAGTGTCCAGGGAATCTAGACAAAAATCAGAGAAGGAAACTTAAATTGGCCTCCCAAAAATATGTTATAACTGACTCTAGGTTGGCTTGGAAGAATATTGAGGGTCCTCTTGAGATGCATCACATAAGAAGAAGCTTCTAGGATTATTAGAAAATTAAACGGGGGAGTATGTGAAGGTCACTTTACTAGAAGAGTGACTACTCATAAGATTTTGAGAGTAGGATACTAGTGGCCTAGACATTTTAAAGATGCATCTTTGTTAGCTAGAAAGTTTTAAAGTTGTCAAAGGTTCTCTAGAAGGATGAAAACATTAAGTGCTTTACCTTTTCAACAAGTATCGTAGAAGCTCCTTTCAAATAATGGGGTATGGACTTCATTGGATAAATCTCATATTCATCAAGTGTTGGACATAGATGGATCTTGGTTGCTACTGACTACTTCACTAAATGGGTTGAGGCTATCCCTACCAAGAAATCAACCCACCAAGTAGTCATGGATTTCATTCTAAATAATATAATTTGTAGGTTTCGGGTACCTACAAAAATAGTTGTTGATAATGTTATGAGCTTTAGGGCTAAACCATTAGTAACTATGTGCCAAGAATATGGAATCAATCTAACATATGCATCCAATTACAATCCTCAAGGGAATGGTCAAGTTGATTCAAGTAATAATTTTTTTCTCAAAATAATTAGGATGACATTGGAAGTTAATAAAATAAATCGGGGTGAAAAACTGAAATTTGCCTTATGGGAAGATAGAATTACTACTAAAAGAGCTACTAGAGAGATTACTTTTGAGTTAGTTTATGGATTCTAGGCTCTCTTACCCGTACACATGCAATTGTCTTCCTATCAGTTCATGCAACATCTTGAGGATGAATAAGTAAACCCTTATGAAGCCAAGATCAATTAGATAGTGGAATTGGATGAATAAATAAGGGAATCCCATCAGAGACACCTTAAGTTTAGAGACATAATCAAGAATATATTTGATAAAAAGGTGACTCCCAGAGCCTTTAATGTTGGAGATATTGTTTTTTATGGGACATCAGGCATGAGGAAAAAGGAAAACATGTAAAATTTGATGGCTTGTGGATATGTCCTGTTGTATTCATATAAGAATTGGTGAGCACACTTTCTTATTGAAAGACCTAGAGGGAGACTTGTTAGAGTTTCTTGCTAATGGAAGGCATCTCAAACAATTTTTGGATTGAACATATATAATCAAGGTACAAAATTTAGTACAGTGTAGTCTTTTTTTTTTTTTTCTTTTTCATTTTCCCGTCTCAGGTGACCACTTACCTTGATGTCTCTGTATGTTTTTGTGAAAGAATGTTTCACTCTGTTTAACCTTGTGCATGTTTTTCAATGACTATGTTGTTAAATTGATTAAGGCACTTATTCATGAAATGTTGGTTTTATGTGGTTCTTTTGGTACTGTAGGGGTGCACATCCATGAGTCGGGCCGGTGTTAGTGCTCAATTTGAGATCGACCTTTTATCTTAAAAGTATGCCGTCAAAATTTCCCCTAACCGGTTTTTAATGATAAAACACATATGCTTAAAAGATGCAATCAGGTTGAATATAAACAAAATCCCATTTCTAATTTATGAAATCCTCTTTTCAGTCGAGGAATGTAATGACCATGACCATGTAATTACTATGAAAATTCCCATGAAAAATTTGCAAAAATATTGTGATTATCCTTGAAAATTCATCATGTGTAGTCTTTGTAATATCCAGTGCAAATTGCACTTAGTTCTCTGACGCTTGAGGGTACATGGAGTAATACATTTGGTGGTGTAGTGACGGGTTATGTTTACAAAATTACATAATTCACATTATAATTGCAAATTGAAAATTTAACTCTAAAACCCAACGGAATATTCCAGAAATATTCAAGTTACAAGTGTAAAATGCAAGAAAGATTATGAGACCCTCAAGAGACACGTGTTACGTTCTCATAAAAATTAAAAAGGAAGGGACTCAAGTTAAACCGGTAACCTTTCACTCATTTAGAAAATAGTGTAAATAAGTCCCGTAAATCCATCCCTATTAGATTGGAACACGTGTCAACCTCTCAATAAAAGTAAAGAGGTGGGTTTTCGGTCAACTTTAGAAACTTGCATTTGTTTGAAAGGAAATAAAAATATGCAAAAATATTCCTTAGCCCCACAAAATCTAGGTTAACCCACGTGGACACCCATGTTCAAATGAAGAAATAAAGGTCGATGGCTAGGATGTAACACATTTATGGTTTCCACCATTAATGCATTTTTCCATGAATCAAGGTAGAATTCTTAAAAGCTTCCAAGAATTTTGAATTTTTACCATTGCATACAAATATATGGGTGCCCTAGCTATGTGAATTAGCTAAAGGAAAGGAGAAAATTGATTGAGAAGTGGAAATTTTGAGCTAAAGAGCTGAGAAGTGCGAAAGCATAAGGAAAGTTCACGAGTTTGTAAAAACGGGTAAGTCATAGCTCTACCATTACTGATTCTCAATACTCAAGTTGAAAATTAAAAGAAAATATTCACAAGATGAGGACCCTAGCATCAGGTTTCCACATAGGTTCCGGCATTACCAATGATTTAGATAAGGTCATGGACACAAAGTTATTAAATCTTGACTTAGCTTATTTTTAAGAAGGTTGATTAATCCAAATAAAAGTAAGTGGATGGCAGCCATTCATGTCAATGACATTGCCCTAGCAATGTACTACCTTTCCATCGTCCATACATGCTCCTAAGATTGTATGGTTATGTGCTAAGAATTATAACCTAAAATGAAATAATTATTGGATGAAAGTGGAGAAAGGGTGATAAACTTAACACTAGAGGATTTTATGGAAATTCTATGGTTACCAAGTTTGGATCAACCGATAATTACTATAATTGAGTCTGCATGATTGATTATGAGGTGAGGCATGATGAGTATGTTGTAATTCTAAATGCACAATGGTTAAAGGATTAAAAACCATATGTTAAAAGTACCCCAAGAGATTGACCAGGGCCATGTTTTTTGATGAAATTGATGACCTCATTGTATTACTAACTAGAATGGTAGGGTTAGAGGGAGATAATGATTTTCAAGCATGGATTTTCCCTTTTATAATGGTTATCCTATAATAAAAAGGAAAATTTTGTTGGGTGAGATTCATATCAACATCCATCCATGCTAAAATTCTAACAATAGTTGTAAATATTGGTGCAGTAATCCATTTGACATCAATTTTTATATGATGTCATATCTCATCTACAACATTTCTTGTTTCAAAATCATTTCCAGGCCTCCCATTACAAGAAATTTTTTAATATCATAGGGTATATGATGTGTACCCACAATTGAGGTTGGATAATTGGAAAGGGGATGTCAGGTTAGTGAATGATGCTTTCATATCCCCTGTGACATGTCTTTTCAAACTAGAGTGGGAACAATATAGATTATTTGCTATTGCTAGGGCATCAATTCTAGAATATGGCTGCATCTTTATATAATACAAATTCTTTACATATTTTAGGGTGAGTGGATTTGAGGTACAACCTTGTAAAATACCTAGATATGTGAGTGGTAAGTGGGCCTTCATGGAATTGTCAAGAAAAATGACTCTTGTGCACAAAAAGATTACAAAAAAGCACCCCAAAAATATTAAATTTCCTCTCTAAATTGATAGATATTCATGCCAAATCATAATGAAATCCATAATGATGGAAGAATAAATGGAGATATTTCAAATGGAAATGCTCACACCAAGAAAAAAATTATGACATTCGATGGGTTGTTAGTACAAGAGAACATGAGCCTCACTTTGAGGATTATTGGATGAATTTTCTAGATGAAGAAGAAGTCAGGCTAAGAGAATTTTCTAGAATGACCTTGATTCGGGTTATTGATTTCAAGATTATTGTAGTCCCATAGGGAATTGTAGATGACAAGGATGTGGTGGGACAATATTACCATGACCAAAAGATTGAATAAAAATAATCAGCTCTATAGATTGGAAGGAAAAGGAATCAGATAGCCCTCACATGAGGATTTCTAATGTATTGAGAAGAACATTGACTTGGTTTCCTATAAAGGGCTTAGACCTATCTCTACAAAATACCAAGTTATTAAAAGAGTTCCGATACTTGAAAGTTTTGGAGGGAGATATCCCCCACTAAAGGAGGGAGAAGATAAAATAGATCCTTTAAATGGACAAGCTCCTCAGTTACCTAGTAACAAGCCTACCACAGAAATCATTTATGAGTAGACATCAGCAACTAGTAAAACTAGAACTTCAAAATCTATTTTGATTCAAAAGATGAAGGGATACTTTTGAAGGATATGTAAGATGCCCCCATCAATGAAGCAGTGCCAATCCAAGAAAAGGGAAAATGCTTGACTACACGTAAAAATCCTTCGAAGTGTTACCAAGGTCATCTAGCACTTGAAAAATGATGAGGGGAACCTTAGCAGGTTTTGATCTCCAATCCAAATCACAGAGTACTAAGGAAAGAGAGGTACCAAATCTCAGGCACTTTCATAGAGCTAATAATAAAGTAAAAATTTTGTAACCTTTAGCGAGGGATATGGGTATTTCAATTAAATAAAGTGGTCATGTATCAATAAATCACAAAACTTGAGAGCCCGAGGTGATTGATCCTCGAAAGGAGTGGTTACTTCATTTTCTCATCAGGTATTTCCATCCTAGATTCATGAGAGTGTGCATTCTACTCCAAATGTAATATCACCCAGTGTAACTACATTTTCATCCCCTACTAAAACTATTACAAGAATAATTGGTAGTGCTCATATGTCTAGTCAATGAGTTGGTGTTGGGTAAGAACAAGTGAAAAATGAACCATTGATTAAACATCCTAGAAATAAATAAAAAACAACTGATAAGATATTTGAGTTGCTTACATAAATGCTTGAACTAGAAATGGTTGATGTAAACATTGAAAATTATACAACTAATAAATGTACAGTGTCCCTAAACTAGAAGTACATGTTCAATATCCTCATCAGAATCAATTGAAAGTGTCGGGGTTAACCCCAAAATACTCAAAGTGAAGGCATGACCTCTAACATGAATGATGAAAACATAACCCAAACAAGTTTTATTGAAACACCTATGATAGGTTTTGTTTTTACTGTAACCCAACCACCAAAAGATTTAAAATTAGTCAAAGAAGGTGAGGTCTCTCATAAGACAATGGTCATGAAAGAATATGTAGTTGAGGTTTCAAAATAAATAAGAAAGCCTTTTGAGATTCCTATTAAAGAAAATACAAGTAAGAATCAGAAAACACACCTAAAAACTAAGCCAACAAAGCATGAGGTAAGTGAAGAGAAGCCCCAAGAGGATTTATCCACTAAACAACCACTAGCATGGGTTGAGGATATTCTAAAAGAAAAGAAACCAATTAAAACCCCAAGTTTGGAAAAATACATTCCAAAAGAGGTTCCAAATGTGACAATTGTTTCAATAAATAATGTAGATACAAGTACAGTGGATATTCCTGTTGAAGTTCCAAAGGAAGCATCAAGTGAACTTGTGGTTTATACAAACAATAAAGGTCTAGATTAAAAGGTAGTGAGTGGCAAGAAATCGAAGAGATCACTCAACCATAGATTTAGGAAAAGTACAAAGGGAAGTCAAGGATTGTAACATTGGAAAGTTGAAAACAAGTGGTAAAGGTGGAGGGAACATCAAAATAATTTGTATTGTATTATGAGACTCCACAGAAAGAAAAGAAGGGGAATTCTCCTATGACCGGATTGTTAGGAGGGCTTATTCAATAAGGAGAGAAGGAAGCTCCCAAAAGGAAGTTTTAAGTATCACTAACATTTATATCCCAAATTCCAAAAATATTTAAAGAAAGAAAATATTTTGACTAAGACATGTGTGGACCAACATGGATTTAGGACCTTGGAAGTGACAACTCCTCACTAGGGAAAATCAAATTATGATATTATAAAAATTGAATATGATATCCAACACATCCAATTAGGAAGGTATACCAAGGAATCATTTAAGAAAGAAGTTACAGAGGCATTTGAATGCTTGCTACAAAAGGTCGATGAAGATAAGATATCTAAAATTAGCTAAAATAACAGGTAAAAATAATGAATTCATGCTTATAAACATTGGTAGGGCCTGCAGAAGAAGGTCAAGAATTTGTCACCATTTTCACCCATTAAGTGCTGAATAAAATTGAAAAGGATAGTAAGAAAGTTGAAGCAGTGCATAAATGGATAGAGGACTTGTCCCAAAATGGAAGGAAATTCATTAAAAAGTCTACAAATAGGTATGTATAATTTACCAAAATACTTGATGACATTAATGAAATTATTGAGTAGTGTGAAAATGAATTGTTTTCTTGGGAGGGGATCTTTCCTAAGCTTAAATTAATAAACCAACTTGATGAGGATTTTCTAGAGAAGGAGGGTATAGTGCCACCTGAATAAAAGGGGACTCAATATGTGATGGAAGACTTTTCCAGAATTAGTGTGAGACTATAAATCAAGTTAAAGAACATTTAGAAATTGATAAATAATGGGTAGGAAAGACTATTAATAACATAGATAGTATATTGGAATATATGGTATTTGATAAGCATAAAATCACTTATGGGAATTGGGAAATTAATACCCTAACTCAATCCTTTAACAAATACATCAAGGAGGAACCTTATTCTTATGATGTTATCAAAAGACTCATCTTAGTGGAGAACAATATTTTCAAGATGAACAAGAGGTTGAGGGAGTATAAGCCAAGAATGTCCAAGTGTAGTGATATACTAAATAAACATCACTTGATATACAAGTATCATTTGGGACTTGATGAAGAAGAGATACTACAATTGTTTCAAGATATGATGCTTACAGAGAAAGACAACCAACTAAGGAAGAAGATGAAAAAGATGAAGATGTAACTATGATTGACCAGTGAGCAAGCTTAGGCTTGTCTTTCCTAAAATTTCTCATCTTTTCATTATTAATACTCTTGTTTTATGCTGATTAAAAACTACTTTGAAATGTTAATTTCAAACATGAATGTAACTTTATACAATACATTAGATTTCTATATTTCTTTAATAGAATTCTAGAATCTATTATGAAGCATGTGGGTTTATGTAATAGTTTGATTTTTTCAGTATTGTTGGAAAAGAAAAATGGGGATCTATAGGAACCCTAGGCCATGGAAAAAGTGGCATATGTTCTTGAGAACTACATCAAAAAGAAACTATAAAGAGAAACTTAATCATCTTCCACCACAAAATCTTCACTAAAAGGAGGATTTTTGTCCAAAATCATGTTCTTCCTTGGAACAAACTCTTCAAACCCAACATCCATCTATGAAATAAAACCTCTCCTGCCAAAGCATGAAACATTCCCATATCCATGAGTTTCTCAATCTCCATCCTAGGGCCATCTAAGATACTCATCAATTATTTCTTCTTCTGATAAGAAGATACCCAATCTAGAAGATTCAGGCCACCTATGGGAAATTATTTTTTCCCTTGTGCTTTATAAGAAGAGTACTAGGGAGGAACAACTAATGTGGCTGGAAGTGCAAGTACACTAGTTTTTGAAGTTATCCGAGAAGGATATTTGGAGATGGACACACCTTTCCCCTTTTGTATAGTAGGTGATGATACTTTAGGAAGTTGAGAAGGTGAGGATTCAGTAGGCCTTTTCTCCAAATAAGAGACTCGTTCGTTCTAATTCACTCACCCTATGAAGAAGAGTGGGAATTGTGTCTATAAAGACACCTTCCCCAAGATCATAAGATTGTGAATGAACTTCCTTCGTGTTAAATTATTCATTGCAAATGAAAGGACATATGTTGTCACTTAAACCTTCCATAGATTACTTTCTCTTGAGCCATAATTGTTTTAATACCACGGGAGTCTTCTCGATGCTTCCACATGAAAAGATGAAAATGTATCATCCGGAAGGTGGAAAATACCAGCCGATCTGATTAGTCTTCAAATCAATGCTAGGAAAACATCTTGGGAAATTAATGGCCCATTGTAATCCTCTGGGTCTGTAATGTCAAACAAAATCCTCATAAATGCCTTATTAGGGCTGTTAGATTGAATATTTTATTCAAATATTTAGAAGAAATCTCCTTCAATATGGGTTCCATGGTCTTTCTGTCAGTTGCAAATAGAAAATTCCACTAGATTTTTTCACACTTAGAAAATATGTGAATTTTTAAAGGAAATAAATTGCATTTGTATAAAATGTGAGGTCATAAGAGATGAGTTCGGTGTAATCATGGTGAGATGATGTTCAAGAGTTGTATGTGATATCTACATGAAGTAAATAAGGTTGAAAGAGACTGACATCACTCAAAAAGGGGAGTGATTGGCCTAATATGACTTGATCCATGAGGAAACACTCAGCTTAAAAAGATATGTTAACGAGTGTGTGTGTTTTTAAGGAAGATTCTCAAAAGGAGGGAATGATTAGACATCAAATCAAACCCTTTGAAAGCACTTAGAGAAATCATTTAAAGTCTCTCGACTTACCTAAAAGGAAATGATTAAATAAATACCAAAAGGCTGACATGGCATCCGAGTCATTCTAAGAGAGTGAAAAATTGTAAAGCATTTGTATTTTCCCCACCATATAACATGAAAGAGGAATATTCTCAAAGGAATAACAATCGAGATCGATCATGTGCCAAAGGAAGAATATTCTCTAAAAATATTCACATTTAGGGCGAAAAAAAAAAAGGTGAGAGAAAGTGAGTTGTATACTTACAAAAGAAATTTTCTCATATGGGGGGGTTAAAAATTGTCTAATATTTTAAAGAAAAAGAGAGAAAAACATACTGTACATTTCCTAAGAAACCTAAATCAAACGAGAACCATTAAGTTTTTTTACTTTGTCTAAATCTTCTCATGCCAAGATAATTGCAAGTTTATAGTCATTGGAGAGAATTAAGGCCATAGGATTTATGGTTCCTTGATGAGAAGAGTTCACTTCTTAAAATTAACTGTGTTATCCCCGAGAAATGTTGTCTTTGTTCTTAAGGTAGAATAATTTGAATCATTTTTTTGTCTTCCCTGTTGTGATCTTAGATTGATAGTTCCTTTCAATTACACTAGATCTTGTCTTGGCTTATGGCAATTTGCTAACTGCAATTGCATTATAAATAGAGATTTATTTCTATAATGTGATAAAAAAATTTAAATCCATGTTGTTATCATTCAATTGAGAAAAAAATCTAATATTTTTAGTATATCTTGAGTGTAATTGAATAGGATCTGTAATTTTTTTGTTGAGGATTTAACATGAGCTTTTGTGGTTAAAATTCTCAAAGATTGTTTGAAATATTATAATCATGGACCTCCATTAGTGCATACCTTCTTGTTAAATGGTTTATATTAGATGTGTGATCTTTTCTTCTTGCCTTGAGCCAATTTTCAAGCATTTGTAAGGTTTTCTCATGAAATATGTATAATCAACTTTATCTTGCTTTAATCTCCCATTCAATACACACAAATTATAACCTAAAATTGTTAAATCCTCTTGAATTGTCTATTTTTTCCCTTCTTATAACCATTTTCTAAGGTATTTTACCATTTCTACCCTCCCTTTCACAAATATGCATAAGCAAGCTAAGATCTACACTATCTAGAGTGACCTAAAGTCCTATTTTGAAAGATATATATATTATTTAAAGTGAAAACTCGTGAGAGTTAAATAGTGCTTGCATTGACCATGTCTTTCTAGGATTTACTTTCATGTTTTAAAGAGAATGTTTAGAAACTATAAATTTATCCATTATTCTCTTAATTACAAGTCACAAATTGGGTTTTCTCACCCTGGTCAAAGGCAAAACCTAAAGTAGTAGGGAAGGTCATCCCCTTTTGTGAGTGCAACCTAATATTTTCCAAAGTCAAGTTCCAGAGATTTTTTCAGATATATCCCTGACTACAAAATGACCATATCTTCATTCTAACTTCCTCTAAATATCCACTTCAGTTCATGAATACTACTTGGATCTCAAAGTGGTATAGATTTGGGCACCAACAATATGGACTAAGCAAAAACTTGATATCTTTTATTTAAATATATTTAACAGATCTTATTTCTCTTCTTATTCCTAAAGTTTTTATTAGCCTTCAAATTTTCACCTACGTCTCGGATCCGTATGAGGAACAAGGTGTTTGAGATGACAATGGAATCGTCCTCAAGTTGTGGGACCTTGGGCACTTGGGATGGATCTCTGGAGAAGGTTGGTTCCTCTATCTATTTCTACTACTACTGCTACTCCTAGTGCTAAAAAGGAAAACTAAGCTGATAAATTCCAAGAAACTAGGGATAGAAAGATAATATGAAAGGAAACCTACACTAGAAGGTGATAACACTAGATGTAAGCTAGGAAAATACACTACTAACAAGGAAGTAAAATACCAATAATCATACCTCCTCCTTCGCGTTTAAAGAAACCTCGTAATGGGCTAGGAAACTTGGATTGAGCCCTGATTTTGTGATATGTAGGTGCTTTTCTTCAAGACGGAGCAAGACCTTCCTGCAACAACGATCCTCTTACTTTGCACTGGATGGGAAAAAGGATTATGAGGCTATTTTGGCATTAGGACAAGGCAGAATGATGTTCTTTGCTCAAAGGATGCAAGAACTTAGATATGGCATGAAAGCTTATTCTCCGTGTGTTTAGAGGGGAGGGGTAAGGTTGTATTTATAGCCTGAGGGAGTGATTAGCTTAGATTAATTTAAGTAATCATGGTTTGAAAATGTGGGCAAGATTAAGTGGGTGGTTTGAAAATGTGGGCAAGATTAGGTGGATGGTTTGAAAATGTGGGCAAGATTAGGTGGATGGTTTGAAAATGTGGGCAATATTAGGTGAGTGGGGGCCACGAAGAATGGGTGAGGATTTGAATTATATTTTTAATTCATAAGTGGAGGATTTTAGGTGAGTGGGGACCACGAATGGTGGGTGAGGATTTGAATTTGAATTTTAATTCAATAGTGGAAAAACATGGAGAATAATGACATGTTGTGAGGATTAGATTATTTTAGATTTGGAAATGGATAATTAATCAAATTATATTTGATTAATTCGAAGTGTATTTTGTGGGAAATGAGGAAGGGAAATTAATTGATTTAGGATAGATGTGAAATTGGGGTGTCTACATTTGCCCCTCTTTGGAAGGGTACTATGAAAGTAGTGTCCTTTCAAAGAAAGTAGACGGTATGGGGGAAGAATTCAATCTACTTTTTAAAAGGTAGAGTGAATGTTTGTTGGGGAGAATAGAAAGTGGTGAGTGACGGATGTCATGGTATCCTCCAAGACAAAAATGTCATGAGAAGATGTGATTATGGATAGATGTGGTGATGCCCCCTCGAGAGGATTGACGAGAATGAAATATACGACAAAACTCTCGAAAAGAAGGGAAATGGATTTGGTGGAGAAGAGGACGGTAATGGAGTGGAAGAGACTGGAATGACCGCATGATGCAAATGGAGGAAGGATTCAATCGACCTTGAATGCTAGGTGTGAGGGTGTGTGGGAAAGAGAAAAGGGAATGGATAGGGTTGGGGGTTGATTATGAGAAGAGTAGGGGAGGGGAAAAAAAAGGAATGAAAGAGGTAGAAATAAGAGAGAGACGATGATATGGGAAGAAGGAATGATGAAGGACAAACAAGGAAAAAAGAGGAAAATGACAGAGTAGAGGGTGAAGGGATGAAATAGAGAGATGTGCAAAATGAAGGAAGCAACAGAGAGATAGTAAAGAGGGATACGTGGCGGTGAAATAAATGAGAGAGTGAAGAAAAGGAGGAAATGGGAAAGGATAAATAAGAAGGAGAAAACGAGGTGGGAGTAGGGGTGAAATGGTAGGGTGAAGAAGATGATCGCGATGAGAGGTAGGAGATATAAGATGGGGGAATATGATGGGATGGGGGAAGGCCACAGGACAGATCAACCTTAAGTAGAAGTCTTAAGTAAGATTGCCATGCGGGCAGAGACTGGGATGGTTAAGTAAGATCGCCAAGATGAGGAAGAAGAAGGATGATGTTAGAGTTGGTGGGAATAGGGTATGACAAAATGGACTGAAGGGGAACCCTCAAGTGAATTTTCCATACTACGAGAGTGTGTAAGTAGGATGACCAGGCATAAGGTGGATTTGGGGAAGGATGAGAAAAGAGTGAGTGAGGTATGCCTAAGTGGTATATGATATGAGATGAGGTGATAATAAGAAAGAAAGGACACAAAGGAGTATAACATGAATGGATGAAAGAATATATGCGAGTGGAGGGTGGAGAGTGTGAGGGGAATCCTTAATTGGGATACCCACGTGGTGAGAGTAATGATGCGGGAATGGGAAGTAGAAGAGGTGGAGTTGGAAGATGTGTTTGGTGGTGATGGTTATTTGATGAGAGGGCATGTGGTGAAGAAGCTTCTCAGGCGGGAAGATCTTAGGGAGAGGGTAAACCTCCACTGAGGATTCCATATAGAAGGGGTTATTAAGTAAGATTGTCAAGTGGGAAGAAAACGGGTGAAAGGAAAGAATACCAATGGGTGAGAGGGGACAGGAATGGTGAGAAGAGTAATATGGGTATAAGCGGCGGAGGAGTAAAAATGAGAAGTGAGAATGAATGGATCAAATACATGGTGATCATGGTGGGGGAGAAGGAGCTGCTGGATAGTGAATGCTACTTGAGAAAGATCGTCAAGTAGGATTCGCAAACTGCAACGGTGATCAAGTAGGATTCGCAAACTGGAGAATGCATTAGTATGGGTGAATGGATGGGGTGCAAAGTAAGATGTTGATCATGCAGGAAGATACTCACGTGATGAAAAGCATCTTAATTTTAATATAGCACATAACAGGATGCATCGTGATATAAAAGATCAGGATGACTAGACTGTAATATGCGTGATAGCATAGACAGGGGCCATCAAAAAGGTTTGATGCCCCAGTACGATATGCAAATGGAAGAGAGCATAGACAGAGGCCATCAAGAAAGTATGATGCCCCAGTACGACATGCAATCAGATAACATAAGAATATTACAGAGAACACCAGGATATATAAAATCAAGATGCCCCCTATAATATATCAAGATACAAGAAAGCAATTAATAATTTGCCACTAATAATGCAACACAAGAACCAATAAACATGTCCCTAACATGTTCCACAGTGATGATTGATTAGATGTGCCCCCAAGTAGAGGTACAAAGGATTAGGTCAGTCTCCTCAAACAAGGAAACAATGATAGCCGATTTTCCCCAAGCGAGGATTCACGCGAGGAGAAGTGGTTTGAAATTGGTAGTCATAAGGTGGTTGGACCATTCATTTGGGATAATAGTTCAAAGGATGAACTGTGTTACTTATTGAGTTTTTACAATTTTGTGGATGTTTTTGGTCTTTTGAAAATTTTACAAATGTTTTTGTATTTTGGATATTTTCTAATGTTTTTGTTTTTGGATTTTTGGATTTTCTAATGTTTTTGAATTTTTAGGATGTTTACACTGTGTTTGGATTTTTGATGATTTTCAAATGTTTTTGGATTTTTGGATTTTTACATTGTTTTTGGATTTTTGGATTTTGACACTGTTTTTGGATTTTTAGATTTTTACGCTGTTTTTGGATTTTTGATGATTTTCAAATGTTTTTGGATTTTTGGATTTTTACATTGTTTTTAGATTTTTGGATTTTGACACTGTTTTTGGATTTTTGGATTTTTACACTGTTTTTGGATTTTTGATGATTTTCAAATATTTTTTGATTTTAGATTTTTACATTGTTTTTGGATTTTTTTACGATATTCAAATGTTTTTTGATTTTTACATTGTGATTTTTTTACAATTTATGGACCAGAGTGCAGACTTATTTTTGAGAGACGATGTACCGTGTTCCGCATTGTAACTTATGCTCAAAATAACATAAATTCACTTTCCATTGGCATGATATGGTGGTGATGATATGATGAAAAGAATTCCAACTCCATTCTTGACTCCACACAACTAGTAAGATGTGTGGGCTCATCACCAAGAATCAAGAAGGACGTAGGAGGTAGATAATGAATATAGAGACAAATGCTAACAACAATCCCTTTAGGAAATTGTGACTCCATTCTTCATAATGGTACTAAACCGGTTTCAAAAATAGCTTTCACTTTATGAGTCACATGCTAGACTTAGACAGTTATGTGGCCTGCTGATTGATAAGATATGAGGTTAAGGGATAGTTCTCTCTTCACTTAGGCATCTAAATTACGTGTTTGGGGATTCTATAATTTGTAAGCACTATAAGATTTTGTATTTTTGAAATGACTCCCTATGCCTTGCCCCATGCTACTAGTGAGAAGCAAGGGCTCATCACCAAAGGCAAAATATAGGCGAGTGAATTTCTTTTTAGTCTTTTTTTTTTTTTTTTGGATTTGTTTTATTTTATTTTTTTTTGGAATATTTTGCAATGTTTTTATGCTTTTATGAGAATGACCCTCTACGCTTTGCCCCATGCCACTTGTAAGAGGCAAGGGTTTATCACCGAAGACAAGATGTAGACGAGTAAGGGCACCTTCCTCGATTCCTAGTCTCACACTACTAGGAAGAAGTGTGGGCTCAACACCAAAGACTATGAAGGACGAAAGATGTGACAATGAATTATTCATAAGTTATTGAATTGATGGATTTTTTTTACAATAATGCTTTGTATTTGGGAAGAAACATCTGCCCCCAATCTCAGCCCCACACGACTAGTAGGACGCGAGGGTTCAACACCGAAGACTGAGATGGATGACCAAACGAACTAGGTAACGAAGTTTAGAGCTTTGTTATGAAAGAGAGAATGTATTAGAAGGGGATATATTACCATCAGTAAGCTTCTAGGTATGACCATAGAGGAAAGCGACTGAAAGTGGAAGAAGTATGATGCTCACAAACTTAATAGGATTTATATTAGCACTTGTCTCATGATGATAAATATGAAGATGTGATTTTGATAAATAAAATATCTGCCAATGGAAATGAATAAATTTATTTGGAGATAAGCAAGACAAAAGGAACAATGTACACATTGTTGTTTCTTGGAATAGAGAGTGCTTTCAAGAATAAATTTCTTTAAATGGAATGCATTCATGGGTTTTTCAAGGACTTGGCCGTGTCAATGGCCAATTTATAAGCTCCAAACCCAAAACTATCTATGATTTCGTTGGGCTCAAATTTTTCTTGTTTGTCTCGTTCTTTGGGTGTGTTCTTTCGATTTTCTTTGAGAATGAAATGATTGACCTTAAATTTTCTAGGTTTGAATTTTTTATGGTAGCTATGTCGTAGCTGATTTTGATACACTTGAAGATGATCTAGGGCATTAAGTCGTTTTTCATCAAGAAGCTCGAGTTTATTAAGGCGTGACTGTTGATAATAATATTGATTGATTACATTTTTGAGGGATATTCTGAAGATGAGAATTCAACCTTGACATGTAAAATATCTTCCCCACCATAAACAAGGGAGAAGGGAGTGGCCTCAGTTTGCATTGTTTGATTTTTTGCTTCATTTGTCCATGAATTAATTGATTTGACGATAGATTCAAAATTAAAGATGGAAAAGGTGGCATAAAGATATTCCTAGGTATACATACCTCGTAGAATATATGCACATAGAAGTCTTGATAGGTGAGAATTATTAGTGATGAGATACACAAAGATCGATCGTTGAAAGTATGATGGTCATGACGGGGTTGCATTGTTTGCATGCAAGTGTCCAAACTTGATGTGGTTGTGTTTCGACAAAAAGGCTAGAGATGTTAGGCATAAGAGCCAATATTGGAAGAATAGAATCAAACTTAATGGTACCTGTTGATGGAACCTCGTCTGTAGTGTCTACAGTAATATCAAGGTTTGAAAGGGAGTCTTGAAACGAGATCAAGGTCTCGTTAGATGTTGGAAGAATGTTGTCACCCAAAACAGGTTCAATATATGTTTGGGCTGAAAGAGAGTCTTGAAATAAGTTCAAGTGCTCAGTAGATGTTGGAAGAATGTTGTTGTCCAAAACAGGTTCAATGTATGTTTGAACTAATGGAAGGAAATTTGAAGAAGATATGGATTGGTTTCTTTATTAGAGAGTCTTGACTCGATTGTCGTCATGATCTCGTGGAATTTCAGTATATATAGGAGTTTCGACAGTAGTCAGCTCTTCATGGAAAGTTGTGGTATTGGATGTGTCGTTGGTTGCAAGAGCATTGTCATCAAGTTCTACAGAGATGACGTCGTCGTCAATTAAGTCTTGGACGTAATTCTTAAATCGTACACATTTATCTATGTGATGACCATCAATGCGATGAAAGTCACAGTATGTGTTAGGTTTGTACCAACATGGCTTAGCTTCCCCTTTGACAAAGGGTTTTGTAATTGGATATTTTATCAGTTTAGCCTCTTTTAGTTGATGAAAAACACTAGAGAGACTTTCTCCAAGGGGGGTAAACTGACGTTGGACTTTACGTGAACTGATTTCTTCGTGAGGTTGTATGATCAGATTTTTGGGTGATCGCTCACTGATTTG
This sequence comes from Taxus wallichiana var. yunnanensis, assembly GCA_018340775.1. Classification (NCBI taxonomy): domain Eukaryota; kingdom Viridiplantae; phylum Streptophyta; class Pinopsida; order Cupressales; family Taxaceae; genus Taxus; species Taxus wallichiana. The sequence goes on from CM031238.1 coordinate 540,250,282, forward strand.
GGTAGCCATATGAGAGAGTTGTGTTGTCATCTTATTAATTTGTTCTAATAGCTCATTGTGTGATGTTTTTCGTGAATTCTTCATGTTTGAAAGAGAGGGAGAATGAAGAAATGTGTGATGAAGAAATCAACCTATTGATTATGATCTTTGTTTTCGCTCAATCAAGTTTTAACAAGGCTATAAGGAGTAAGCTCAAACAAGCTACTCGGGATACAAGTGAGATATAACTTAAACAAGCTATGACGAATATGTTGATTGGTTTGGATTAAACAAGCTTAACAGACGAAAATGTAAGGAGTACACTCAAACAAGGTACTCAATACAAGTGGGATGTAGCTCAAACAAGCTATGATGAATATGTTGATTGGTTTGGCTTTAACAAGCTCTGGATTTTTGATAGGAAGAGTAACTCAAACAAGTGACTCAACACAGTTGTGAACTCAAAATGAGTTTTGAAGGGATTTGTGTCGGATGGGATTTTTAAACTCGACAGCTGATGAAATAATGAGTGAACTCAAACAAGTCACTCAATGTCATTTTGATATAGCTTGAAACAAGCTAGAAAGAATGTTCTGACAATTGATGAGATAAGGAGTGAACGCAAGTCACTCAATATCTATTGGATATAGCTGAAGACAAGCTATGACAGATGTATTATTGGCTAAAGTGAGCTAATGAAATTGGTGTGATGTTTTGGTCTATGTTGTTGGATTGTTTGGATGTTTTCGCTTGGTATTGAATTGGTCGAGAACTGATTTTTTTTTTTTTTTGTGGAACACAACTAGGGTCTGAACTTTTACAATGAACACATTGATATCAGCCAAGTTTTATGATAAAATAATGCTAAACTATTGTGTTTTCAAACAGCAAGCAGTCATGTGGATTCAATTGTTTTGGCTTAAGAGGTAGATTCTTCGGGAATGATCATTGTTTCATGCAATCATACAAGTATGCTGTGAAATGGTGGATGCAGGCTCTTATTACTCCAAGAAGATGCGTCCTCCGATATACCCTAGTCTGATATACCTAATTACATGTATGGGGACGGAATGGTGCAGGGAACCCTTAGAGCACCTTTGGAGGAGACTCACCAATTCTTACTTGCTTTCTGTTTTGGAGTGAATCACCACATCCGAATGTGTTTTGTGAAAAGGTGGAAGGTGATGGAGGGATGAATGTGTATGGTGTCCTTATAACTCCCCGAAGATTTACAGGGACGATGCCCAGCTTCGTTGTTACAGCTATTTAGGCGTGACTCGCATGCGCTGCCACGACAAAGATTACATCGTAAGTGAAGAGCGGCGCGGAGTAAATACTGAAGCACAGCGTGTGATGAGACTAGGTCTCAAAGTGCAATGCTGAGATGTAAATGTTGTTGCGTGCGTGGTAGTCAAGTCCACGTCACCGGTGTAGCTTTGGTGGTGATGAAATCCACCTTGTCTACGTGCAAAAAACAATATGATAAAGTGATTAAACGCAGGGTTCTTTCCAACTTGAAATAAATCACTAGCAGAAAATAATTGCGTACTGAGCGTACTTTTTTAGTTTCAACAATTGTCTTTAAATGGTGGTATTTTTGCGGGATTTTGTTGTTTTTGTTTTTTTTTTTGTTTTTGACAATATTCCAAAGAACGCGTTTCTACGAAAACAAATTAGTAGTTATCCTGCAAATGAAATGTTAGAAAAGTGATCGTGGTTGTTTTTGATTTGCCAGATCGCTCAAAGGCGCAGGAAAAGAGCATACACAACCAACGACCAAAAAAATATTAAGAATATGACAAAGGAAAATAATTATTAAAATGACAGTTGAAAAACAAAGCTAGAGGATCCTGCAATGTTAGAACAAGAAACTAAAAAATTGTGACCGTTTCTGATTTTCTAGATCGCTTGAAGGCGCAAGAAAAGAGCATACGCGGATACAATTAAAATAGTTTTTTTAAATATTAATAATTATTGCAATTAATCATGATTGCGAAATAGTGATAATGATTATGTTCACAAAAAATAAAAATGATGAAAGAAGAGGGTGAAAACGTTACCGAGAAGTGTTTTCGTGGAAAATTTAAATGTAAGGCAAAAAATTAAAAATAAAAATTATTTTCTAAAGCTTGAGTGGCCTCACGTTTCTGATTTCCAAGATCACTTTTGAAGTGCGAGGAAAGAGCATACGTGTGAGGATGTTTCATGAAATAAAAATTAAAAAATAAAAATAAATAAAACTATAATTTTGTTGTTTTTGTTAAAAAGACAGGTGTTAGAAGAAATGAAACCAAATTTTTTTGTAAGTCTAAATCTAAAAATTATTTTTTCATTGCATATATCTTTTCAATACCTTTCCGTTAAAAAAATGAAGTCATTCCGAGTTTGGGAGCAAAAGTTATGGCTTCCGGAAGATGGGCTACGAGAACGCTCTGAATGGAAATTTTGAACGTGAGAAAAACGTCCCAGGAGCTGGTTTTTTTTATTTTGTGACTTCTGTACTTCACCTGAGAAGCTAAAATTTTGACAGCAAGGTTAAAAAATAACAATAATAAGAAAGAAAGAGTTAGATCATAAAATGATTGACTAAAATAAAAGAAAGAAAAAAATAAATAAATGATTAACTTCCTACAAAGCAGTTATTTTAGCAAAAGGAAATAAATAAATATATTTTCCGGATTGGTTGTCCCATGACACTAAGATGATAAACTAATGATTAGTGCTTGTGTTTCTATAGATTACGAGTGAATAGCAAAATCAGAACTACTAAACACCAAGCACCGAGGAGATCAAAGACAGATGAGCTTCGCATAGTTTCATTATTCTTTATAACCTGCAGATACACCACAAGACACCACACAACAAAAACACTACCCAAAGCGTGAAGGTTAACCAAAGAAGACCATAAGGAATAGAAAAGGAAATAATAATGAACAATAATAAACAAAGAACAGATAAAACCACTAATTGGGAAATTAATGGTAATAGATCGAAAGTAATCGGCGTGCCAGAATGTAAGCTAGGAAAAATACACTACTAACAAGGAAGTAAAATACCAATAATCATACCTCCTCCTTCGCGTTTCGTAGCAAACCTCAGAATGGGCTAGGAAACTTGGATTGAGCCCTGATTTTGTGATATGTAGGTGCTTTTCTTCAAGACGGAGCAAGACCTTCCTGCAACAACGATCCTCTTACTTTGCACTGGATGGGAAAAAGGATTATGAGGCTATTTTGGCATTAGGACAAGGCAAAATGATGTTCTTTGCTCAAAGGATGCAAGAACTTAGATATGGCATGAAAGCTTATTCTCCGTGTGTTTAGAGGGGAGGGGTAAGGTTGTATTTATAACCTGGAGGAGTGATTAACTTAGATTAATTTAAGTAATCATGGTTTGAAAATGTGGGCAAGATTAAGTGGGTGGTTTGAAAATGTGGCAAGATTAGGTGGATGGTTTGAAAATGTGGGCAAGATTAGGTGGATGGTTTGAAAATGTGGGCAATATTAGGTGAGTGGGGGCCACGAAGAATGGGTGAGGATTTGAATTATATTTTTAATTCATAAGTGGAGGATTTTAGGTGAGTGGGGACCACGAATGGTGGGTGAGGATTTGAATTTGAATTTTAATTCAATAGTGGAAAAACATGGAGAATAATGACATGTTGTGAGGATTAGATTATTTTTAGATTTGGAAATGGATAATTAATCAAATTATATTTGATTAATTCGAAGTGTATTTTTGTGGGAAATGAGGAAGGAAATTAATTGATTTAGGATAGATGTGAAATTGGGGTGTCTACACTAGACAAGAGGGATGAACACTATCTGTTCTGAGTGGGAATGAAAGGAAATGCATGAAAGGAGGCTAGGAATGAGTAGCACAACTAAACACATATTTACCAGATCATTCTCATGGAACACAACTAAATAAGGAACTGTAAGGGATGTGAAATGGAACAACCAACACACAACATAAAAGAAAAATCAAACAAAAGGAATGTAAACACATTAGGATAGAGAATAGTCACAAAATGATATTTCTATTACTTCGAAAATGCACAGAGCTGTTACAATGGTGAAGGAGGCTGATATCCACATGCAAGAGCTAGATCTAGAGGTCTACAACTCAAAATACAAAAATTATGAAGTCCTTAGTAGAATGCATAAGGATCTAGAGTGTCCAATATTAATAATGATCCCAGCTCTTATATTTATGGATGAATCTATAGAAAGAGAAGAGAAAGAGGGAAAACCCGAATTTGAAATACAACCACCAACAAGAGGCATTGAATGTCTGCAAATCCACCTACTAATATATCAGATGCACTTCCCAAAACTTTTTGGCATGTTGAAGAGGTAAGAAGGGAAAATAAGATTAAATTAGGTGGTTAGAGCAATCAGATCTACTCATCAATGCTTAAAGATACATTTCCCATTTCTCACCTACCAGATCCACCAAGAATTTGAATTTGAATGTCTAACACTGTAGATGATGTCAGAAGCTCTCTGAAAATTCTAGGCACACACCAATCGGAGCTCTGTAGCAAAAGATATGGTTGTTAGAAAATTTCAGATTCATTCAGCACACTCAAAACATGTGGCGCACATGGATTGGATGAAATGATGGCCAACTGTGAAAATATTTTCATTTTTTCTACGTGTCACTCACTGATTTGTTGCAAGGATTCAAAGTGCCTTATTAGTGCACTTTGGCTAGCTATGTGTGGCACACTCAAGCATGTCAGAAGATGACCTAACACAGAAGGGTGCAAAGGAGGGAGCGAGGAAGGTCATGCAAAGTAAAATAGAAGAAGGCCCAGAAACGCACGCGTGATGCACGTGGGAAATGAGGAAAACTAGTGAGCATAGAATGCATGGTCAAGGAAAAACTATTACAAAGTAATGGGTGCGGCGTACAAGAGGGCCGGGGACTCGGTGATTGAAGTAATTGTGAGGCGAGTGTGTATAGAAGAACTACTTATGAAGAAAGTGAATGTGTAGAAGGTGGGTGCAAGGAGGAGTAGAACAAAGAGGAAAAGGAAAGTGGAAGGAGAGAACAAAAAAGTGCACAAGGGTATGTGAGGAAAAGAAGGGGTGCAAAGGGAAAACTATAACCAAATAATTATGCCAACTAAACCTGAGTGCGCGTAACCTTCAATGAGGATTTGAGAACTAGAATATGTATATAAGTTACCCAAATAACTAGGAGAGTTATTTGGATAACAATTTTGGTGACTTTCGGGGCCATCTTCCTGCTAGATGAAGGAGATCAGTAGCCTAGAGCATCCATTGGGCATGGATTCTACTTATGCAATCATGACATTTCCCCATAGTCACTTGAAAGATCATGTCTTGACTCTATTCTAAGTCTCGCAACTATTGAGAAAATCTCTATATTATGGAAGCAACATAAGAGCACGTGTAGGAAGCACACAAGAAGAAAACAAACTTATGTACAAATAGACAATGTGTGTGTAGTGCACTTAGAGGAATTGAAACTACTCTAACATATACATAATGATGCAAAAAACTTAATGGAAGGGTTTGAGATAGATCCCATTTACTAGGATCTGTAGTGCGCTTCTGTCAAGATGATTTAACTCAAAATATTTAGCCTCTTTTCATGAACTAATGATGTATGGGCCTCTCCAAAGTGCATCAAACTTTGAATGGTGTCTGGTTTAGCTCATCGGCATTCCATTTTAAAACCAAGTTCGCAACCTTGAAAGATTGAGGTCTAGCCTTTACCCGCTTAAAACCATTTCTTTATTTCTTGTTAATGTTGTTCTAGCTTGATCGGGGAAGAGTTCCTTGTTCTTTAAGATTAACAGCTCCTCCATTATGATTCCTCTCTAGTCTACACCTTCAAATTCCATCTTTTGGGCAAGCACTAATGAATTCAACTCTAGCATTAAAGGAAGGGTAGCGTCCTTTCCATAGACAAATTTGTAAGGCAAAGTTCCTATTGCCTTTTTTATTGTTAATATATCTTATTAGAGCATGAGAAAGACCTTTGTATGCCATTTTCTTTGGATAATGTTCTTTATGCATTTCATGATTACATTCAGCTTTTTGTTGACTCTATCAAACCATTTCCTTGGGGGTAATAGTTGGAAGAGGTTTTCAGATAAATTCCTAGATTTAGATCCCAATCAATGATTTTTGTCCCAAGGAAGGCTTTTGCATTATCAAAGATAATGGTTTGAGGAACACCAAACCTTGTGATTATACCTTCAAAAAAGTCAAGGATGACTGACACGGTTGATTCCTTGAGTGCGATAGCTTATGCCCATATGGTGAAGTAGTTTATAGCTATCAACACCCACTTGTGTTCAGTGCTTAATGACGGATTGATCATGCCTATGAAATCAAGACCCCATTACACAAAATGTTGATCTTCCTAGATTGGTTAGAGGGAAAAAGTTTCCCATCTTTTCTTTCCTGTAAAGAAAGTGCATTCCCTGCATTTTGTGACCCACTTTTTGTACATCTGCAAATAGGGTAGGACAGAATATACCTACCATTATGATCTTCATTGCTATAGTTTTGGTAGAAAAGTGTCCACCAGAGAATCCATCATGAAATTATGCTAATAATTTTTCAATTTGTGTGTCATTGATACATCTTAACAAAGATGCCATCAAGATTTTTCTTGAAGATAATTCCATCAATCAAAACATAAGGGATAGATTGTAACCTTAGATGTCTTCTCTTTTCCTTGTTTAAACTAGGAGGGTATGCACCCTTAGAAAGGAATGTGATCATGTCCTTCATCCAGTCACGTGCACCAAGGTCTATGCTCTACTCAAATTTTGAACAAGGGATATCTCATCTAGAAATAATGAAGTCTCAGCTTCAATCTGTACATCCTCAACAATCTCTCTACAAATCCTCTTACACTATTACCGGTTTATGGCTTTGATAGTGTTGGTTCGAAAATCTATCACTTGGGCAGATTTATGGATAAACGAGTCAACAGTGTGCGGGGCATAGCCCCTCTTTGAGTCAGCAAAGCAAAACTGGTTTATTGCTATTCTACCAAAGCATGAATCATGCAAGTCTCCCAATATTCGCCTTCGGGGTTTTGGGATCTCATCCTAGTAGGTGTATTTACATTTGTGAGAAGAAAAGAAAGGAGGGGAAGACAAGAAAAATATCAGATCCGAAGGGAGAAAAGAAATGAATTCCAAAGCGAGAAGGATCAAAGGGTCTATGGTTTGGGTTGGTAGTAAACAGTGAGCTGAACCTACTTGCATAGATGGATAAAGCAATACTGATGAATAAATGACAACAAAGTAGAAGCAAATCCAACAGAACAATCACACAAATCTAACATAAGAAAGATCTGATATTAAAACACATGTATTCAACACAAAGTCTAAATATATTGTATTTAATGTTTGTTTCTATTACAAAGAGTTCAAAATCTTCTTCTTACTTCTATTTCTCATCTGAAAAGTATTCACCCCCAAATACAACAAGTATTTGAGTATTTATAGAAGAAGGAGAAGAAGGAAGGAAAAAAGGAACCAACCACCTATTTACATAATATCTACAAAATATCTCAAAGTCATGTTGACTTTTGACAACTTGATGGATGACATCATCCCATGGTGCAACATGGATGATGTCATCATTTGTGCCAACATACTTTAGACATTTACAAAAAGAAAGTCGAAGAAGAGAGAGAAATTATTCATTGTCGTCATCCTGCGGCTGAAAGGGGGATCACATGCTTGCTTTTGCTCAGGTGACGAGATGTGGAATTGGGCACGGTATTCCATGAACTTGCTGATCATGGGCTCTAGTTGATCCTAGGAAGGATCCTTGTGTCACTCAGTGATAGCCTCGCAAGTCTCCCGCTCATCTATGAGCTTCTCCAGGAGTTTGGAATATTCATTCTCTGCTTCTATTAAGAACCCAATGAAGTCCCGACAGACAGTGCCAACAGTTATTGATGGATTCTGGTCAAAAGTGACCTCGCTGACCCTTGCGAAATGATCTCCTTGAAGATCCGAATGGTTTCGTCAACCTTCCTTAAGGCGAAAGAAGGAGTAAGCAACCTATGCAGACATCGTTAGAACAATTTGTTCCATCGATGCATTGTGTCCAGGGATTCTTCCTTCACCTTATCAATCTTTTCGAGGATGAATTCCAGTTGATCCATCTGGTAATCCAGAGTGGAAAGGGTTTTATTGAGGGCCACAGGGTGACCAAAAACACCGAACTTCACTGCGGATCTTCGAGAACAGTCAAACATTCTTTGAAAGGTCTCATGTTGCAGCCTAGCATGGTCCAAATTCTTCGGATATGGGTCCTGCAATGCCTAGAGTCCTTTATTCACCTTGTTGATGTTCGGATACAAATCGGTGAACTTGGTGATCACTTGTTCATGTCTGAGGATCCGGCTCCTCCGGTAGAAATTGCCATACCACTGCTCACCGATCTTTGCATATTCATTAATTCTATCCCGACTCGACGCTCGGGAGTTTCAGCGGTAGTTGTCGGAGGTGCACCGCCCATCTTCGTAAGGCATGGAGCGGATGTTTATTTTGCTCTTTCAAAGAGCCTTTTCTCTTCTTTTTCTTCTTGAAGCTTCTTGCAGAGGCGTCAACTACGAGATAGGGCCTCTCCTGAAGGATTTGAATACGTCCCCATTGTGACTTGAGTCACTATGTAATCTGTCGAAGACATATCCTTTATCTTTCGAGAGGATTGGGGTATGTGATCTCCATTACCCTCTCTCCCGAAGCACTCGAGAGAAGCGTGTGATAGGCTTTTTCTTCTTGGCCCCCTTTGATGGGATAACGGAGAAGTCCATCGGTGCAATGGGAACTTTCCTTTTACGTTGACTTAGGTGCTAGGAGATCTAGGACTTAGGGGAGAAGGACCGAAAGCAGAGAGAAGGGGCAGTGCATAGTAGAAGGGAAAAACGTGGAGACACATGGAGGCGGCATAGAGAGAAAAGCCAAGGAAGTGCTCACGGGAGGAAGGGGTACTACGGAGAGAGAAGACATAGGAAGGGAAGGGAGCTCGGAGATGAGGGAAAAATACGAGGGGGACATGTCCGCAAGAGAGGAGAAGATGGACGAAGAAGCAAGAGGAACAATAGAAGAAGGGGGAGAGGACACGACCGAAGGAATGGTCGCTTGGGTCACTCGAGGAGGGGAAGGAGGAGAGGGAGAAGGGACAGAAGGGACCTCAATATTTGTAGTAGTGGTGACATCCTGAGTGGATGTGCCTATCGGAACATCTTCCGTTGTTTCTTTCTCTGGAGAAGCCAGAGTTATAACTTGTTCGGGTGTAGCGAAAGGAGGACTTTCAGGAGCTTCCTCTTGGGTGGAACTGGATTCACCCTCTATTCCTTTTCCCTTGCCTTTTGGCTGCTGTTTTGATCGAGGAGGTATGTTACCCAATGGAGAGGTTGTGAAATCGACTCCGAGGTAGATGAGCCCATTCATTCGGCACCAATGCTCTGTTCTGCGTAGAGTTTCCTTAACTCTCTCCTCAATTGTTTGGGGTGCTTTGGTTCTATTGATCATTGTGAAAGGCCAATCGTCCCCACCTGTGTCAAGATACACTTGATCCACTTCTTACTCAGTAGTTTGGTAGCCTTTGGGGATGATGGCCACCCCGTACTGGATGATTTCTGCTAAGGCCAAGCGAGAATGGTCCTTCCTCCTGAGCTCAACCTCATGATATATATCGATGTAGATATCTTCGATCTGAGGGATGTGGATCGGGTCGAGCTTGGCCCTAGGTAGACAATTTCTCGGGTCGAAGGTGGGCCTTGCTGGGAAGTTATGTTTCAGATTCAGCAGCTCCAGCTCTGCAAACATGTCTTTTGCCTTGTGGTGAGTGAGACACGTATACCTACCCACTGTGAGGGGGAAAGGAGTTCCACCCTTCTTTCTCTTGAGGCACTTCTCATGGTAGGTGATTAGCTGCCTTGACAGCTCTAGCAGGATCAATTTGGGACCGGCATACCTTGGCAGTTTAGTTGGTTCCCCCAAGAAGTTAGCCACCCTTAGATAGGTGAATGTGGGGAATTGAGTGAACAGGGCCCCCCACTTCTCGGTAGCTGCTACAATACTCTTGATCGTGTGACCATGAGTCATATTCGGCCTCAAGAGGCAGATGATGCCGTAGAAGAAGGCATCGTTGATCTTTGTGAACTGGGGAATACTATTTTCCAGCTTCAGCTCTGGATAGTATTCATAAATCTTAACCTGGGGCCAAACCCACCACGCATCAAAGCCGGATAGTCCCTTTCTGAAGGCTGTAGCATAGACCACGTAGGAGTTCATATAGAACCTCCCCATTGTGTTAAGTTGTTGTAGCTACTCGGAGATTGTGCTTTATGATGATTTCGCCCACTCAAAGCGTTGATCGGGCACATTTTTGTTCATTGTTTCTAGGTACCGTAGCATCCACTTGTGAAAATAATGGGCGTCAGGAAGCCCAAAGACTCTGCTCAGGAATGTGATGGTGTCGCTGAGTTCCTCTGAAAAGTCACTATGATGAATGACTTGTGGCCACCGAGTCACCACCTTTTTATTCTTCAGATAAACCTCGTTCATCAGCTGCATGCACTGATCTTCATTGTCGTCCCAGGCCTTAATGCAATCTTCCCGGCTTACGGCCACAAAGTGCCGGTGGTGAGGGATGCCGAGCATTATTTCAAAATGGTGGGCAGTGAGGTTGATTATAACCTCACCCTTCTCATTGTGGACACATCTTGTGTCTTTGTTGTAGCATCGGGCAACTACCATCATAAATTCATTGTTCACGGTGCTAACTGGGATTCCTCCAGCAAAGTGTAGGGCACTGCCTATCAATTTGTCCATCCAGGGACTTCGTGTGACCTTCCTGGTTCTGGCCCAGAACTCCTCCATATCAATGTGTCGACCCACGAATCTCGATGTCTAGGTCACACTCTGCCTAGGATTCGGGCATCCTGACCCTTTGATACTTATACTTCATTTCTTCTTCTGTGAGCTTGGCTTTACCCTTGGATTTGGTAGGTCTCTTGCTTGATGTTGACATATGTACTTCTGAGCTCAATTGTTGATCTGCAAGAATAAGAAGTGAAACCCAATGCAAGAAAGTCATATCAGCTGTTTGATCTTCCATTAAAGCGTTAACAGAAGAAAGAGTTAGTGATTTTAAGGCCTCAGGGCGCAGGGCGCATGAAAGCTACAGATTACAGGGTAAAATGGTATGGCGCATAGGAAAGGACTGCTGCAAGAGATAAATCAGCGCCAAAAGGGCGCATGGCGCATGGACACTGCAGGGTACATTTTTGTTGATGCAAGTAGAAGTGCACCTGTGCCACGTATATGTATTTTATAACGAGCGCATGGATATAGCATGTTACACGGATACAGGATGCACCAAAGGGCATAGGATTTGCGCATGTTACATCATTTTTGTGTGCCAAAGGGAACCTGGCGCGGTGCATGGAAGGTCTGCATGACATGATGTTGTTGTGATGAGGGACGCGCCCGCACGTTTACAGTTTTACACTTGGCGCGGATAATTTCTATGTTGCATACATGCAGGGTGCGCAAAAGGGCGCAAGTTTTTAACTATGCAACAAATGAGTTTGGTGCGCCATGAGGGGGCACAAGGAAAGTGTTTGTAACAAACTAAGGAAGTGCGCCATGAGGCGCGGCTTTTTCATTATGTAGCGAGTAGGAATATGCACCATTAGCACGAGCCATTTTCTTTATGTAGAGGGTGAGATGATGATGCGCCAATGGCACAACTGTTCTTCATGTTGTAGGGTGCACCAATGCACCAAAGGAGAAGAAAAATACAGTTTCTTTTTAAGCTTTGATTCTCTCTCTGAGGGGTTTATATGTGGTTAAGCTCCTTTTTAGGGTACCTTGGGGTGATGAAGAGGCTTAAACAAAGAGTTTTTAAGCAATCATTTCAGGACAGAGTTTCCCCTACCAGCAGATCTGGAAAGAGGGGGAAGAACATGTGGAAGAATGGAAAAGACAACAAGGAAGGGGGAAATTCATGATTTCACAGTCTTTCCAATCCAATCCATACCAACAAGCAGCCAAAAACCACAAACACAAAGTGCACAAAAGAAAGAGGACCTCTTACCAGGATAAATAACGAAGAAATGTGCAAACGGGTCCACAAAGCGATCGAAAACAACAAGGCGGAGTGCGTTAGCGGTATAGGTGATAAATCACGTGATTTGTGTCGAATGACGATGACAGTGTAGACGTGCCATATATAGGCGAGGTGGTAATAAATGCACCACCAACTTTTTCAAATGGCGCATGAAAAACACTATCGACACAAGAAAACATGCGCCCTTGGTGCACTGAAACACTTTCCAACACGAAGTTATGTGCGCCAATGGCGCACCGAAAGTGATGTCGACACAAGAATATGTGCGCCCTTGGGAACTGGGTGCACCAAAAAGTGGCGCAACAAAAGTGTTGTTGACATGAAGGCACATGCACCTTGGCGCATGCAAGGAAGACTCAACATAGTGAGGCACACCAAAACACCTGTTGACATGAGAAAGCATGCGCCAAAGGATTTAAAGGGGGCACACCAAAAGTTTATGTTGCATATTCATTATGTGCACTCAACCAAAAAGACCAAAAATGGTTAAGTTCGGAAAACTAGATTTCCCGGGAAGGGATTTTGCAACGTTCTGAATGCAAGGGGCCCCTGATGAGGGACCGGCATAAAATTTTGGTAGGTTATCTGTAAAATAGCCCTTGCCAATTTTACGGGATAACAGATAGTCACATCATACTCCATGATTTTGGTCACCCATTATGGTCTCTTTTCACTGATTTCTTCCCCATGATGAAGTCTCTGATAGAAGAGTGGGAGACTAACACCTTAATATGATTTATGGTGAAGATACTTTTGAATTTCTTGAGCACACGCATGATGGAGAAGACTTGTTTCTCTCGTGTTCTTGTACTTTAGTTCGTAATCCTTCAACATCTGGCTGAAGAAAGCCACTGGTTATTCCAGCCCTTGTTCATTTTCTTATGTTAGGATAGCAACAACACTCACATTAGCACCATAATCATAAAGAATGAAATCCTTGGAATAGTATGGGTTGATGAGTGTTGGTGCGTAAGCAATTTCTTGCTTGATTTTTTTGAAGATTTATCTTCCTTCGATGTCCATCTAAAGGTTATGTCCTTCTTGAGCATCAAGGTGATGGGCTGAACCAATCCTACAAAGTTAGGGATAAAATGCCTAACAAAGTTGATCTTACCAAGGAAGGACTACAAGGATCTTTTGTGCACTAAGGAAAGAGCTAGGATGGTCGAGACGCGCTCAAGATCAATTGTGATGCCATTATTTGAAACCACATGGCCTAAAAGCTTTCCTTGCACCACTACAAAATTACACTTCTTAGGGTTAAGAGATACCCCAAACTCTCTGCATCTCTCAAATACTTTTTCCAAGTGCACCATATGATCTACACTCTACTTTGAGAATATTGTTATGTCATCAAGGTGTTGGTCCGAAAATCTGTCGCGCGGACAGATCTATGGATAGACGAGCCAACAGTGTTGCAGGGCTTAGCCCCTCTTTGAGACAGCAAAGCGAAACTGGTTTATTGCTATTTCTACTAGCAGGAACCTATGCAAGTCTCACAGATTCTGCCTTCGGGGTTGGGATCTCATCCCGGTAAAGTATTCCAGGCTGCGAAAAGAAAGGAATGAAAGAAGGAGAAGAGAAAGAACAGATCCGAAGGGAGAAAAGAAATGAATTCCAAAGCAGAAGGGTCAGAAGATTTATGTTTTTAGTTTGGTAAAATGAGCCAAACCTACTTGCATAAATAAACAAAGCAATACTGATAAACAAATGACGGAAAAGTAGATATGAATCCAACAGATTAAACACATACAGATCTAACGTAAGAAAGATCTAATGTATAACACAGCTATTGAGCACAAAGTCTGAATAATTGTATTACTGTTCTTTTACTCATTCTAAGAAAGCTCAAAGTCTTTCTCTCCTCACTTCTATTTCTATCTGAAAAATGTTCACCCTCGAATACAACAAGTATTCCAGTATTTATAGAAGAAGAGAAGAAAAGAAGGCAAAAAGGAGCCAACCACCTATTTACAAAGATATTTAAAAAGTCAACAATTGACTTGGGCAAGTTTTTGGATGGCAACATCCCATGGTGCAACATGGATGAAGTCATCGTGTATGCCAACATGCTTTTTAAATATCTTACAAAAATGATCAATGGATCCCAAGAAGAAACCACTCTTTAGTGTAAAAGGCGCACATTTCAGCATGTCGACATCACATTGTCAGCGCCTTTGGAAATGGGCGCACTTATCAGCATGTCGACAGGAACTTATCAGCGCCCTTTGGCGCATTCTTCAGCATGTCGACAGGAACTTATCAGCACCCTTTGGCGCATTCTTCAAAGCATGTCGACAGGAACTTATCAGCGCCCTTTGGCGCACCTTTTGTTGTGTCAACATGAACTTCCATGCGCCTTGGCGCACCATTTGTCGTGTCAACATGAACTTCCATGCGCCTTGGCGCACCATTTGTCGTGTCAACATGAACTTCCTTGCGCCTTGGTGCACTCTTGAGCATGTCGACAGGAACTTATCAGCGCCCTTTGGCGCACTCTTCAGCATGTCAACAGGAACTTATCAGCGCCTTTTCAAAAAGACTGAAAAATGGCTAAGTCCTTAAAACTTGATTTTCGGAAGATAATTTTGGGCTTCTTTCGAACGTTGTCAAACTTCCTTGGGGCCAAAACAAAATTTTTGGGTATGGTTATCTGCAAATTGCCCTTGACAATTTTGCAGGATAACAGCTGGCTCTTTCTGGGGACTATCTTTGAGTGAAACTTAAGGGTAGAGAATCCCAGATTTTCATGTGCCTATCCATTGGGTAACAGAGTCAAAAACAAGGGCGACCGGAGGGGGAAAGAAAGAAAACACACAACAAACCAAAAGCAAACACACGACGGAAACAAACACACAACAAAAAGCAAACTGTACAAAGAAGAGAGCAAGCTCTACTTCCTGAAAATCTTGAGATGTTGCCCGCTATAGGGAAGCGGGAGTTCAGCTCCATCCAGATACGAGAGATAGAAACTATTCTCTCCATTGAGTTGCTTGATTTTAAAGGGCCCTCTCCATAGGGAATCAAACTTTCCGTGCATGCCCTTTGGCTCTCTTCGCTTGTCCCAAAGAAGGACGAGATCTCCCACTTGAAAACTTCTCTGCTTGGCTTTCTTATCAAAAAGCCTCTTTACTTGATTCTGATGTTCAGTGATCCTGTCGACCACCCTTACTCTCTTTTCTTCAAGTTCTGCAAGATACATGATTCTCTTTTCTAGAGAATTCTGAAAAGTTTCATCTTCGATTACTTGTGCCAAGCGTAGAGCAGGAAGTTCAGTAGAAATGGGAAGTTCGGCATCAGTGCCATATAACACTTGAAAAGGTGACATGCCGAGAGATCTCTTGGGAGTAATGCGGTCCGCCCACAAAGCGTCGTACAAAGACTTGTGCCACATCCGCTGATTTTCATCTACTAATTTCCGTATGATGGTCACCAAGTTCTTATTACTGGATTCCGCCTGACCATTTCCCTGAGGGTAATAATCCGAGGCATGTGCTAAAGTTATTCCATATTCATAGCAAAAACTAATAACTTCTCGGGAGGAGAAGTTAGAAGCATTATCAGCAACGATTTTGTTTGGAACGCCGAACCTGACAATGATATTTTCTTTGATAAAACTGCACACCGCCTCAGAAGTGGCATGCTTGACAGGTATGGCTTCCACCCACTTGGTGAAGTAATCCGTTGCTGTAAGGACATAGCTATGTCCAGCACTCGATTGAGGATTGAGTGCGCCAATAAAATCGATTCCCCATTGCCTGAATGGTTCATTGATGATGACTGGCCTTAGGGGAAGGGCAGCCAACTTGGGCTTGCCGACGAATTGCTGACAGGGTTCACACTTTGCCACCCAGGTAGCCGCATCTTGAAAAAGCGTTGGCCAATAGTACCTGGCTCGGATGATCTTGTGTGCTGTCACGGAAGAAGAAAAATGACCTCCACAGGCTGAATTGTGAAAACTTTCCAGCAGTTTTACTTGCTGGGGCTTGTCAACACATCGCAGAAAGACACCGTCTATCCCGCGCTTATATAAACCGTCATCCCAGATGACATATCTGGCCGCTCTGAGCTTTATAGTACGCTTCTCCTTTGCAGTTAGGTGCATTGGGCATTCGCCGTAGGTAAGGAAGAAAGCAATGTCGGAGTACCACTCGTCAGCTAGTTGCAACAAACAGAACTAGAGGCAGAGAATCAGGCTCCTCTAGAGGGCTTTGCTCTTCGTCGGTACAGTCCTCTTTTCCTTTAGGGTCTTCTAAATTTTTGTTTTCAGCCATTAGCTGACACAGGCCCTTACCCCTTACCAGCTTGGTTGGTTTAATATCCAAGTCATATTCCTGGACCTTTGCGATCCAATTCCCTCTCAAGCTTCCTAACTCCTGCTGAGTTAGAATTGATTTCACTGCGGTGTCGGGAACCAGCACCACCGTATGCGAGTTCAGAATGTAATACCTGAAATTCTTCACCGCTTTGACAACGGCAAAGGCATGCTTTTCCAATTGAGTCATCTTCAGTTCGTGAGGCTTGAGAGGAGAACTCATGAACGCGATTGGAGATTCAATATCCTCCGAGTTCTTTTGCATTAGGATTGCAGACACAGTATGTTCGGAGGCGTAACTATACATGATGAAGTCCTTGGAGAAATCGGGGCATACCAGGACTGGTGCATGGGCAACAGAAGTTTTTATTTCTTCAAATGACCTTTTCCCTTCTTCACTCCATCTGAAAGTTGGTGACCCCTTCATCATGTTCAGTATGTGGCGGGTCTTCTCAGCAAAATCAGGAACAAAACGCCTGAGAAAGTTCACCTTTCCGAAGAAAGAATGAATACCAGTCTTGCTTGTAGGCAGAGTAAGGTTCTGAATAGCCTTAACCCTTTCAATGTCTATCCTCGTTCCTTCTTTGCTAACCACATGCCCTAACAACTTCCCTTCCGTAACTCCAAAAACGGACTTTTTGGGATTTAGGGAAATTCCATGTTCTCGGCACCTGGCCAACACTTGCTCCAAGTGATCACAATGATCACTTCGTTGTTTAGAGAACACGGTTAAGTCATCTAGATAAACTACAATGACTTTCCCCATCATACCTTTAAATGCGAAGTCCATGGCCCGTTGAAAAGTAGCACCTGCATTAGTTAGGCCAAAAGGCATTCTGCTGTAGGCAAATGTACCCCAGGGAGTAGTGAATGCTGTTTTGAATTGATCTTCAGGCGAGACTTCAATCTGATTGTAGCCTGAAAAACCATCAAGCATAGACAGCATTTCTGATCCAGTTACTGCTTGCAGAACTTGATCCATTATCGGAAGAGGGTAGTTATCTTTCAGTGAAGCTTGATTCAAGTTTCGGAAGTCTACGCATATGCGTATCTCACCGTTTTTCTTGCGCACTGGCACAATGTTCGCCACCCAAGTGCTGTGATGAATAGGGAAGATGATTCTTGCGTCTAGCATCTTCTGAATTTCGGCCTGAATGGTGCCCGAAATCTTGGGATTATAGTGCCTTTGCTTCTGGCGAAAGGCTTTGACATCTTCTTTCAGCGGTATGTCATGCTGAACGTCCTTTGGCTTGAAGGACTTTAGATCGGCATAGGACCATGCCAACACATCTATATATTTCTTCAGCAACTTGACAAATTTCCGCTTCTCTTCAGGTGTGCAACATTTCCCGATGTTTACAAATTGCGGATGTGCCTCAGAACCTATATTGACTGGTTCTGTTTCTGGGGACGAGTCAGGAACATCTTGCTTCTTCTTTTTCATAAAACGGTCGTGCCTGTCAAACAAGCGCTCCAGAGAAACCAGGCCCTTCGGAATTTTATTTCCTTTGAGCTGACATATGCCGTCTTTCTCCTCTGATTCATGGTTTTGACTGTTGATTGATTCACGGCATGTAGAAGTGGATCCTTCAAAATACAACTCATCAAAATTTTCTGATTTTTCTAGAAAGGCAATGAGGTGATTATCATCGTTGAATACCTGCCAATGCTGAGAGTTGTCTGGCACGCTTGGTCGGAAAACTACCTCAATGGTGTACTTGTTCGTTTTCAGACCCGGGTGTGGGAGCATGAGAGATGCTGAAACAGCCAACGAATCAGCCATGTCATTTTGGGCTCTTGGAATTGCCCCTATTGAAAAAGCATCAAATTCTTCGATGCTGTCCCATACTGCGTTGCGGTAGTGCCTGAGCCTTTCATTTTTCACTTGGTAAATCCTTCTGACCTGATTTACAACTAGCTCAGCATCACCTTGGACTTTCAAATTTTTAATTCCTCTTTCCTTTGCGGCTTGCATACCGAGCAAGAGAGACTCATACTCAGCAGTATTGTTAGTGTTGAAAAACTGCAATTTGAAAGAGAGAGGAATCACCTCCTCTTCGGGAGATATCAGCACAACTCCAGCGCCACATCCACTAGTCGCGCAACTGCCATCAAATTGCAAGGTCCAGATCTCATTAAGGTCCTTTTCTTGAACAAAAATGCCCTTTGTACCTGTCTCGGTAGATAAGAAGTAGTTTCCCAACCCTGATGATTCAAAAAGGATTTGAGCTTTGGGATCTTCAGAGCTAGTGACCAAGTACTTCTTTTGGGATTCCGGCTCTAAAGTTTGCATTACGCCTTTGACTGGAATTCTAGCTTTAGACCAGTCCATGTGAATTTCTCCGCCAACTTCGCTGCAAAAGCTCCTTCCCAGCAAAATTCCATAGGCTGCTGGAATGTCAGCGACGAGAACGGTCATCTTTACCCTCTTTTCAGGGAATGCTGCGAACGCAAATTGCGCGTCTTTGATTTGGCCAATCAATGGCACTTGCTTGGTCTCCAATGAATAACACCTGCCGAAAGGCTTGGTAAGAGTAAGGCCCAAAGCATGGGCGACTTTCGCCGGCATAACGTTGTCAGAAGCTCCGGAATCAATT
The DNA here is from genome assembly GCA_018340775.1 of Taxus wallichiana var. yunnanensis. NCBI lineage: Eukaryota > Viridiplantae > Streptophyta > Pinopsida > Cupressales > Taxaceae > Taxus > Taxus wallichiana. Next base: position 540,269,319 of record CM031238.1, read on the forward strand.
ATACAGTTGCTCAACTTATGGCCGTTGATTAGGAGAGAGAGATAGAAAGGTTCTATCTTGCCTGATGCAGATGTTGAAGCAACATTTATGTGGGATTCAGGGGGAGTGGAAAGGATTCCTTTTGGGGAAACCTGTTTAGACGTAACAGCTTGACTCTGAATATATTTAGTTAATCTTACAAGCTGTTCGGGATTTGACTGAAGGTACTCAGCTTCAGACATTTGGATCTTGGTCTTTTTTGCATGATCTATTATATCGAATGCGGCCAAGGGTTGCGTTGGTGAGGGAATGAGTCCTTCACTTCGCGATGGTGGAACAGGGTTACTGATCTTGATAGGAACATGAGGGGGCTGATTCGGAGGAGAGATGGGCGGAAAAGACTTCTTTGCAAAAGACTTAACAGGGAATTGAGTAGGAAGAGGATTACCTCTTCTAACAATGGTTGGAGGCACGTTTGACACGACCTTCTCCTTCTGCACATGGGCAGCAACTTCTGCTTCTTTTCCTTGCGAGCGGGTGAAAACAGCATATGATTGTCCGCTTGCATAGCCTTGAGTACTCTCTTCTTCATCAGATTCATCCTCATCAAATTCCATGTATCCAATAGTGGAGTCGCCAGTCGGCTCACCGACATCTTGATCATCTTCGTCTTGAGGCGAAGATTCTTCATAGTACTGCTCTTCCTCTTCAATTTCGGCCAAAGCATTGACCGGAGGAGCTTCAAGCGCCAACCGTGGAGCAGTTGCAGGTAGACGCGGTCTTTGTGAAACATTGTTGGGAACAAAACTCCTTCGTGGAACGTCTCGGTATGAGGAACTAGGAGCCTGGGCCAACTGCTTTTTCAATGCGAGCAGATCATTCGCCATCTTTTGGAATGCTGGATCAGACAAAGTAGTAGGCGAGGGATCTGAAGATTTGGACTTTGATGATTCCTTTCTCAACTCGCCAGATATTATCAAATTGTCTTCTATCCGGATGGCGGCAGCCTGAGCGAGAGGTAGAGTAGCTACTCGCTCTTGAAGGAGCAAGAAGCTAACTTTTGAGCTCATGGCGTTCACGAAGAAACACTTCTGATTCTCCGGTGTTGGAAGCATGGCAGTAGGGACACGGTTGATTAATGCATTGAACCGGGTGATAAAATCGCGCATGGTCTCATTTGCCTCCTTCTTCAGGTGAGTGATTCGTGATAACAATGCAAATGCATCCTCTGAAGGCTTGTATCTGTCTTCGAAAGCATCCCGCAAGGTAGCCCAACTGGTGATAGATCCGGCTGGCAAATGCTGAAACCATTCGGCTGCGGGCCCTTGTAGGGTTTCCAGAAAAAGGCGAACCGACACATCTTCGTGAGTCACGTCCAAAATACTGCATGACATAATGAAAGCAGATATGTGGGAATCCGTGCTTTGATTTCCACTCCCGTCGAATTTGGGAAAATTCTTTCTGTTTCCGTGAGGGAGCGCGTGAACTGGATGTGGTAATGCGAGAGGACCCATAGCATTTCCCCATGGTACCGCCATTTGAAAGGCTGGAAAAAGCACACGAGCTGGGAGGGTGGTTCCACTGAGCAGCAAGGCACTACAAAGGGATGTAGATGTTCCTTGCAAAAGATTTTTTCTTCGTGGAGGTGAGACACTCCTGGACGACCGGCTAGCCGAGCTTAGCGCTGAAAAACGTGCCGGTGTCACGCTGAAATTGTGCCTTTGAAGCAGATCGAAAGTAGGATCAACTTCTCCACGGGCTCTCCTGCTGCGCGTAAAAGGTTCACTTGCCAGCGTACCTTCCAGATCTGCGATATTATGGCGCAGATTTAAACTTTATTTTTGGGTGTACTTGCTGATTTTCTGGTTTTTCTGACAAAAACCAGCAGCATGCACTTTTCTAGATATTTAAAAACTATCCTCTTCGAAAAACCGATTGCGGTTAATGACAAATAACAGCGAGGATAAGATGGCAGGGAAGAATAGCAGGCTGATTTTCAGATCTGATTTTTAATTTTTCAGAGGGTTTTGAACTTTTTAGAAAACAGTCAAAAACTCAGATCTACGGAAAAATGTTAACTTTGATAAAAACTCAGCGAACTAAAGATCTGTAACTATGCCCGATCTACGGATCTCAGAAGAAAATTTTCAGTTTTAGGCACTTTTGCAAATTTTTTGGATTTTCAACAAAAAGTGCAGATTTGCAAACAGGCAGAGATTTTCTTATATTTTTCTGATTTTATATTATACCACCACCATAGATCTGACAGATCTATCCGATCCCCAGCGGAGTCGCCAAAAACTGTTGGTCCGAAAATCTGTCGCGCGGACAGATCTATGGATAGACGAGCCAACAGTGTTGCAGGGCTTAGCCCCTCTTTGAGACAGCAAAGCGAAACTGGTTTATTGCTATTTCTACTAGCAGGAACCTATGCAAGTCTCACAGATTCTACCTTCGGGGTTGGGATCTCATCCCAGTAAAGTATTCCAGGCTGCGAAAAGAAAGGAATGAAAGAAGGAGAAGAGAAAGAACAGATCCGAAGGGAGAAAAGAAATGAATTCCAAAGCAGAAGGGTCAGAAGATTTATGTTTTTAGTTTGGTAGTAAACAGAGCCAAACCTACTTGCATAAATAAACAAAGCAATACTGATAAACAAATGACGGAAAAGTAGATATGAATCCAATAGATTAAACACATACGAGATCTAACGTAAGAAAGATCTAATGCATAACACAGTTATTGAGCACAAAGTCTGAATAATTGTATTACTGTTCTTTTCTGTTACAAGAAAGCTCAAAGTCTTTCTCTCCTCACTTCTATTTCTATCTAAAAAATGTTCACCCTTTAATACAACAAGTATTGGGGTATTTATAGAAGAAGGAGAGAAAAGAAGGCAAAAAGGAGCCAACAACCTATTTACAAAGATATTTAAAAAGTCAACAATTGACTTGGGCAAGTTTTTGGATGGCAACATCCCATGGTGCAACATGGATGAAGTCATCGTGTATGCCAACATGCTTTTTAAATATCTTACAAAAATGATCAATGGATCCCAAGAAGAAACCACTCTTTAGTGTAAAAGGCGCACTTTTCAAAGATGTCGACGACTTCTTAGCACCATTTGGCGCACATTTCAGCATGTCGACATCACATTGTCAGCGCCTTTGGAAATGGGCGCTCTTATCAGCATGTCGACAGGAACTTATCAGCGCCCTTTGGCGCATTCTTCAGCATGTCGACAGGAACTTATCAGCGCCCTTTGGCGCATTCTTCAGCATGTCGATAGGAACTTATCAGCGCCCTTGCGCACCTTTTGTTAATGTCAACATGAAATTCCATGCGCCTTGCACACCATTTGTCGTGTCAACATGTACTTCCATGCGCCTTGGCGCCATTTTTCGTGTCAACATGAAATTCCTTGCACCTTTGTAAATGGGTGCACTCTTGACATGTCGACAGAACTTATCAGGCCCTTTGGCGCACTCTTCAGCATGTCAACAGGAACTTATCAGCGCCTTTTCTGAAAATACTGAAAAATGGCTAAGTCCTTAAAACTTGATTTTCGGAAGAGAATTTTGGGCTTCTTTCGAACGTTGTCAAACTTCCTTGGGGCCAAAACAAAATTTTTGGGTATGGTTATCTGCAAATTGCCCTTGACAATTTTGCAGGATAACACAAGGTAAACCAAGATGAACTCATTAATGTAACCTTTTAAGGTAATATCTAGGGGGTGCTAAAATGTTGCACCTACATTTGACATAATAAAGGGCATCTCCCGATATGCATATGTTCCCCATTTGGTTGTAAACATTGTTTTGAACTAATCTTCTTCCTTGATTAGGATTTGATTGAAACTCGAATACCCATCTAGGATGGAGAATCTTTGTGCACCTACCAAAGTCTATAGAATCTTATCCATAGAAGGCAAAGGATAATGATCCTTTAGAGAAACCTTGTTCAAATCTCTAAAATCAACACAAAATCTGATTTCACCATTATTCTTGCACACTGGAATTAGATTTGTGACCCAGGTAGAGTATTTGATGGGAAAAATAATTATTGCCTCAATTATTTTGGATAATTCCTTTCTCATGAGGGGTTCTATCTTTGGATTGACTAGTCTCTACTACTTCATTTGACGGGCTTGATACTAGGATCCAAGTCAATGGAGTGTTGAGAAACACTTAGATCAAAACCTTTGAGGTATTCATACTCCCATTAGAAGATATCATAGTATTTTTATAGAGAGAGATGAAGGCCTACTTTTCATCATGTGTGTAAGCTTTACTTGAGTAGCAGATTGTTTTCCACACATAATATTAACTCGAGGATCGAGTCTTCTTACATGGTGCACATGTAATTTTATTCACCCTTAAACTCATCATCAGGGCTAAACATTTTCTCTAAGGTGACCAGCCCTTTAGGCAACTTGTTTGTCTTTAGTTGAATCACTTGGTCACCATAGCTATCATGCAAGTTAACTTACATACTTGATGAAAATCAGCTTCATTCTAGATAAACTAGATGATTTGTGCATCACTATCAAACACTTGCTAGCTGGTGTTGTTATCTAGAATGGATGGTTTGATCACCATCTTAATGTGCTTAGTGTTTCCTTTAACAAATTCCTCAAATAGAAAGAATTATAAACCAATCACAACCATTTGATCAGCTTCCTTATTCATTTTGTGTGGCACCACCGCAAATTTAGAGCATCAAATATCTCAAGGAGGTCCCAAACTCTATGCTTATAATATTTGAGAAGCTTATTCTTTGTCTGGCATTTGTTGGTAACTTGGTGGATAACCAATTCTGTGTCCCCAAAGATCTGCAACATCTTAATTTTCTTCTTCTCAGCAATGAGAAATCCATGCACCAGTGCTTCATACTTTGCCACATTGTTATAACATGTGAACCGTAACCTATGTGCGAAGAATAATTTATCATTTTTAGTGGAAATGAGAACCACTCCTTCCCTTGAGCCATTTCTACTGGATCCATCAAAGTACAACTTCCACAGACCTAGTTTAAATTTTTCTTTCTTAAGCATGCGCGAAGCATAGCTTCTTCTTTGAGAATGCAGTAAGTACCAAGCCTAGTTTCATAAGATTCCAATTCTTTAGCATATGGATCAAATTTATGGTGCCTCTCTACCCATTCATCAAGTACTAGGTTAGGAATAGAGGGTGGAAGAGACTCGTTCTTCAGAACTGAATCTTGTTCTTCTTGGATTAAATAGTTGGCTTGGAGAGGGGATGGGACATATGACTCTACATGATAGAAAAATATAGGCTCATCTTGTATGGTAAAATAGGTGCCATACCTTGTCTTGAGTAACATATGAGACCAATCAGAAGATAAGTAACCACCCACTTTAGTAGTAAAGTCTCTTGACAAACATAGGGAAAACAAAAGAGGTAGGTCAATGATTGACACATCTTGACATGTATGAAGGGTTAAATCAAGATCCTTGATGACTCCTAAGGTGGTGATAGTTGAGCCATCAAGTTGCAGGACTCCTTTAGACAAAGGGCTATATTTTAGACCTAAGACATCAGCAATTTTCTTAGGCATAACAAAAGTACTAGCACCTAAGTCAATCATGTAATTATGCACTAGGTGTTTACCTATGACCAAGGAAATATAAAAGTGTGGGGTTTTAACATCTTTGTTTACTTGTTTCTCTTCTCCTTATTAGAGGATATTGATAGAATTATATGGCTTCGCATAACTAGACCAGCATGCGGGAGTTGTGTCAGAGCTTCATGCAACAACTCTCTTTGAGAAGGAATGGTCGGGCATCCCACATTGTGACATTTATGTTTGTTCTCTTTACGAGGTGCAAGATACGCATAACTCCTCATCTGATTTCAAAATTCACAGGTCTCATCTATGAAGGAAAAATTATAAAGGATGACCTATGCGACAAATAATCCATCAAATAAACCATCACCGCATATGCATACAAGAAGGGGTCAAGGTACTTTGATATTGTGGATATCCAAGACCCGGTGATGAGAATGGTCACATGCCTAGTAACCAAACTTAATGACCAAGAGAGGTGGATGCAAGTGAACAATTCATGGCTCAATATTTGTAGAAGGATATCAAAAGGTGCCATCTACAACTTTTCCGCATACATCACGGATGAGATCATCAGTAGCACGCAGAAATTGTCAAGATACTTTTTGGAAATTTCCTCTTGACTATTATGTTTTTAGAGATCAAAGTGTCGATGCGAGGTAAGTTCATTTGGGATAACCCATAGGAAGACCCCTCACCCGCAAAGAGATTCAAAAAATACAATTGTAATAGCATGACGGCCATTCACAAGGTCTGTCTTGATAAGTTGTATGCATGATTGAGGAATGCATTTGGGGTAGAGTGGAGGATCCCAGAACAACCGCCACCGATCAAGAGGGAGAAACTAAATTTGTAGTATACCAACACTTCTACATTGTAAAATTTAAGTTGGTTGATGAAAACATGAGCCCATGTTGTAAACTTCCATTCTCCTTCACCGCTCAATATTCTAGGTGGGAGTAAACAGATTCAATGAATCAAGAATCAAGTTTGACCTTGGAAATATGGATCAAGACCATAGGAAATGTGCAAGACATTGATATACCCCAACAATATTACATACATGGAAAAGTAAATATCGCATGAAGTTCAAATGATGAGACCTCGACTCTGCTTATTACAGGGGAGTCCATGGCGCATAAATACCTTCGCATAAGATCAAAGTTTGAGAAGGTTGTTTATCTTGAAAATGAGATATCTATATCTGAAGACCTAATAGGTAGAAAGAAGACCACACCCAAGAAAAAGGAGACAGACAAGATAAAGAAAAAGGCACCAACTGTCCAAGGTATGCAAACGGTGGGCACCCCAGGAAAAAGTGCTAGAACAAGTACTTACACACGCAAAGAGAGTCCCCAATCATAGAGGAAATGTCATAACAAGAAAATCCTATCATAGAGGAGAAATCACTAGAGGAGGAAGAAGAAGGAGCCAAATCCCCTATACTGGAATCCCCAGTTAGGAAGAAACAAAAGGTGATAAAGGAGGTTGATTCAGAGGACACATATAGCTTGGAGAACTACGGGATTGAGAGGGACAATGATGAAGAAGATGAACCTAAAGAAGACCAAGAACCACTTGTTTTTCAGTGTGCATGATTCGGAGAAGAAGGTGAAGAGGAGAAGAATGACTATCACTTTGTGCAAAGGAAGGGCATCCAAGAGGAGGAGGGAACCTAGGACATGGGAGGAAGTGAATAGGCTAGCTTGAAGGATCGGATGACTCTAACCCTCATGCGGAATATATAAATGAGGTGAAAGAAAGAGAAGTGACGAAAATCATTGAATCCTTGGTAGAACAAGAGTTGGAGTGCAACACTGAAATAGTGATGAATGAAGATAAGGAGGAAAGCATGGGAAAATATCATGGCAGTGCAAGAGGCCCCAGTCTAATGGTAATTGTTCCTAAGGGCACACGCACAAGAGGAAAGCACATGGAGATCTAGAGACCAAGAATGAGCTATATTGATGATCCAAACAAGGTGTTGTGCGTGCGCTTCCAAAGCACAGTACCAACAGATCAACTCTTGGCAATGAAGTCATTTGATGAAGAAGGTGCATACCCTTAGATGAGGAAAATGATTTCTTGGGAAATTGAGTCCCACATTGATGAGCCAGAATTCAAGGTAAGCCAAGGGGAAATAATGAAGATGCCTGAGTCAAAAGGAGATAACCCCTTGGTGAGTGCTCAACAGCTTTTGGATGAACAAGTTTGTAATGCATTGAATAAGGTCTTAGTTAAACTGGAAGCTAGGTTATTCGGAGGAATGATAGGGTAAAATTTCTAGAGGTAGAGCTAGAGAAGAGGGAAGAAGAGCTAGAAAAAGGACCAAGGACTTGAAATAGGAGGAACTAATCAATGTGCAGCTAAAGTGTGAACTAAGGGAAGAAAAGGAAAGGGTGTGCGAGGTATATAAGAAGGTAGAATCCATCATAGATTCCATTGTTTTGAAGCATCCAGACCTAACACCACCCACGTAAAATTATGGATCTTCCCTTGAGTTCCTTGAAGACTTAACATGAATCCTTGCCATGGAGAGGAAACCTCTAGCCTTAGATTCCACAAAAGAAGTAGTAGCACGCCAGGAAAAGGAGGAAAATTTTAAGGTTGTAGCAATAATTTCCAAGTATAGCAAGGTTCTTGCTGATGTGAAAATTTTTACCCATACTACTGAGGCCATGTATGAAAATTACACGAAAGAGATAGAGTGGCTAGTATCCTAGTTGCCACTCGCGAGGTAAACTCAAGGAAATCCAAGAGAAGAATAAAGGAAATAGAATAGAAAAAGGGAGAGGATCCTAGTCGAGGTTGAGAAGAAGGCAAAGGCTATCGAAACCTTACAAGGTTCAATTAAAAATTGGCTGAAGGATTTATACCCACATATTACAAGAAGGATGGATGCACTTGAGGACATGGGCAAGGAATTGGAAGGAATGGTTGAAATAATAAACACTCAAGGAGATGGACTAGGTTTTGAGGAGGTAAGTTCCTAGTCGGCGACCTCCGCTAGAGAGCGCAAAATGAAGTCAATGTGTGGAACAAGTTGGAGGTTGAATTCCAAATAGATTTTCCTATCTTGTTGTAGTAATGCCAACACTTCCCCATTATTTCTTCTTTCCCAAATTATTCATCCCCTTATTATTTTCCCAAGATGAAAATTCTATTATAATTCTTACTTTTCTGAAGAAGTGTTCCGAGGGCGGAGAAAGGTAAAGTGTGGGGTGATGTTGGGCCCCTAAAATATTGAAAAAGTATATAAAGGTGCATGGGCACACAAATCCTAAGTTGAGGGGTGGGTACACAAGGAGAAGGCATACAAGGCGGGGTGCTAGGAGGGTTTTAGAAGGACCTGTGATATGTGCCAACTAAACAAGGTCTCAGGACTTAGCTGTATTTGGCATATCGAGAAGGACACAAGAAAAGCATGACTCGTATACGCATGATGAATGGATAAGGTGCCAGCAACAGCGGGAGTTGGCCTAGGAAGGAATATACCCTGTGTTGGAATCTTCTAGAAGACCATCATGGCAAGGAGTGGAAAGCTCAAGCCTGGTGGAGCATGCTCCTATGGAGGACCACATTGGGACACTTGGCACTAGATCTGAAGCCACATAAAGGTGGATTGGCATTTCAAGAGTCCTATGAACACAAGTTCCCACAAAAGAAAAGGGGGGTATCAAGAGAGAGTGGAGCTCTACAGAAATGCTATGAGGAGTTATATTGGGTTGGGTAGATAAAATATAGGAGAAGGATGCATCAAGGGGCTTGGGATTGTAAATTTTCTTTTTGAGAGCTAAGGGATGTAAATCTAGCTATGATGTATGACTTCAGTCTACCCTACTGTGATGTTTTGTAATGAATATAATGGTTGTAATGAGTTTACAAACTTATTTCAATATGATCATTAATGATTTTGGTCCATACATATATCTTCATAGTTTTGTTTCATGTATGTTTATGGAATGAGTATGGATCCTTATGGAATTTCATTTCTATTTTCATTCAGTCCTATAATGCATAAGTATCTTTCTATCTAGAATGAATGCATTGGTCTAGAAGCCATTCTGAGCTCTATGATGATTGCATGTCTCATTTCCACTCACTCCCTTTAAGTTCATATCATATATTATGTTTCCCACTAAACTCACATAAAGGAGACACTCGGCACTGCGTGTGCCTCGGTGAGCACCCAGTGCTTGTTGGGTGATAGGTGGCACGCATGGGATTCCCTTATTCTTTGGTGGGTGTAAAAATGACTACATCTTGGTTCCATTACCGAGACCTCTTTTCAAAGTTGTAGTGGGAAGTGGTATACATCATGATCTGTGTAATGAGTGATGACAGAACACCTAACTCTGGAAAGTGTTGAATCATGGTTTAAGAGAATGAAGGAATAATTTTCTCAGAGATTCAACACTGATCTTGAGTTTGATGCACATAGATGGGTAGAAGAGAACCTCTACCATGAGTTGCATGAAACTTTTTTGTGTTGCTTCCTAGTAGATCTATATGAATGGATCTAAGCATATGCATCTAGATCAAGCTGGTATTATAGATAGTGAGCATGGACCCAAGAAGAGTACTAGAGGTTGTAAGATATGGATCTAACGTGGAATTGTGCTTTGGATCATTGGTGGAAAGGAGTACTAGCTAGATACACCCCGTAGTATGTTATTTCTACATATTCTTGTCTAGATGTCACCGAGTCTAAGTTTTTACAGGGAGAGTGAGAGGATCATTTCTACGTGTTATTCCTCCTGTAATGAAGATCTTGATTGTTACCTTGATTTTAGAGGTATTTCCAATGGCCAACTAAACCGTTACGAGCATTGGGTGAGGAAGCTAGGGTGGAGGAAGATGTAAGATATTGCGACCGAGAAAGAAAGGGAGGAGATACGACTCAAGTAAAGTGAAGTGCATGAAAAAGAGATTGCTAGACAACGCGAGGTTACAAGTGTGATGGATTTATGGAGGTATATGTTGTGGGAAGGATTTGAAGTCCACACAAAGGACATGGAACACAGAGCACTCTATGCTACCCCATCCTGGAAAGCGCATAAGAGAGACCCCTTGACTTCGATGAGATTTCATCATGCGGAGAGAGAAGATTCATTGGTGGGCATATAAACCCACCTAGTAACCCAAACCATGATGCTTGGTTTTCTAGATCAAGGAGAAGTATCATTAACCTAGTTAGTATTGGTGGAAGTGATAGATCTGCACCCAGGAGATACAATTTTTCATTTCCTATTTCTATGGTTGCACATACTATTCCAGTATTCAAAGGAATTTTTGGATAAGGAGAAAACACACAAATCTTAGGTAACACATCGGGAGCATCTTGAGACACACATCTAGTAGTGGCACAATCTCACGAGACAATTGGTGCATAGTTCGGCGGGCGTTAAGGACCCTAGGTGTAACTACTTTAGGCCCATTACAGGTTATAGGAGGATCTAGAGGTGGAACTAGTGGGACTGGGGGCACAGGACCTTATTGATCTAGTTGATCTCGCGAGAGGAGGACACACCGGATGAAGTCAAGGAACTAGATCGGGAAGACAAGGTCCCCACCACCTCCCCGTGTCTTCTTTGAGATGTCTTTACATTTTCCAGTTACATAGGTACTAAAGATTTGACGGATCATGTTCCCAAGTGTGAGCTATTATGGCACACAAAGGGGATCCCCAGTAGAAGGCCAATCATTTTGTAATTACGTTGCAAGGGCACGCGCATAGCTGGTATAGGAAGTATGACACACATCATATGGTGGTATGTTACACCATGTTGAAAATTTCCTTCGTAGTAGAATTCCACATCCGTAGGTCCGAACAAAAGAGCATGAGCACCCTTAAGGAGATCTAATAGGGAATGGTAGAGAGTATGTGGGAGTATGATGCATGGTTTGAGACCCTCCTGTCAAATTTATCCTATGACATTCACCCTTCATAGCATGCTCAATGGTTTGTTTGAGGGTTGATAACACCATTTAGAAGGGCATTATCTCATAAGACTTTCACAGAACCACGTGAGGCATTGAAAGTTTTCCTGTGTGTTTAATATGTTGGGAGCATAGACACTGGTGTTAGCCCATTTTTGGAAGCTCAAATCGCTTATATGGCTAAGCAATCAGAGAGAAGTTTTCTGCAAATGAATCCCATGAGACTCATAGTGGTATATGGTGTACAGATTGTGAAGTAGAGGGGCATGTCAAGGATAACTTCCCTAGGAAGTTGGTACGTGCTATAGTAGTGGATTGTGAAATTTTTCATGGGGACCATGATGCAAGTAGGTGCCCTCTACTACAACACACAATCCATAAAAATGTATCTTGTTATTGCAAGATTTGTACATCCACATCACATGACACCAAATACTGTAGGCTGATTGACCAGATTCATGACATTATTGATCTTGGTGTGTGCCAAACTAGCCTTGCAAGTGGTTCTAAGGGTGATGATCTCCGTTATGAGGAGCACGTAGATATAGGCATGCACAAAAGTGGATTTTGTGGGGGATTCCATGGTCATGGTAACCATAGAGGAAGAAGTGAGTTCCCACAAGGAACCTATTTTAATTGTGGATCTACAAACCACTACAAGCACGAGTGTCCAAACTTATTACAGTGCTCATGGTGTGGGAAGAAGCACAAGTATGAGGAGTGTCCTGAGTTGTTTGAGCACATGAGTCAATAGCACCAGAAATACAAGGGCTCTATAATTGTAAGCATTAAGAAGGATGACACATAAGGGATGCCACGGGTGACATGTGATGCGGGCCTTAAACCTGTTATGGTAATAAAAAGATCATATGTTATGTGCACAAAGGAAATGCCAAGGCACAAGAACCTAGTTTCAAGGGAAGAAGTGGTACATGGTAAGTACCCAGACCTTGCGCATCAAAAGGAGGTATATCAAGAAACCATGGACGTCATTCGAGTTTATAAGGAGAGATCCAGGTGTCTAAAGGAGAAGTACACGAGGAGGAGCAAAGAAGGAAGGTTGAGGCACTAAAGGATGACTTGGGTGAGGTCAAGGAAGTATGTAAAATACTAAGGAAAGAGAATATTATTCCATTGCTAGGAGCATGGTTGAGAGAGAATGTACCATGCACTAGAGAGGAGCATGAGGGTAGGTATTGCATGTAAACCTTCCCCCTCACATCCTTGACTATGATAAGGAGATCATGTTAAATGTAATCATGGATGGATGGCTCCTTAGTAACATCCTCATTGACATAGGCGCAGAGGTCAATGTTCTCACCTTATACGCATGGCATTAGATGGGAAGACCTGCATTACAACCATCTTCAAATGTGTTGTATATGGCAAAAAAACAAAGGAAATGCCCATCAGTGTCTTACAGGATGCAGCTATCAACATTCAGGGGGATAAGTTCATTAGGGATTTTGAAATCTTGTTCCTCGGTGAGGCATATAATTTCACAACATTACTTAGGAGCCCATGGTGCTATAAGAAAAATGTGGATCTTTGGTTCAAAAAAGGATACATAGGCTTTGAAAATGAGGAGGAACAGGTCATCATACCCCTGGCTAATGGAAAATCAACACCCTATACTGAAACCCTAGGAGAAGAGGTCCTGGATAGAATATATGTGCACTCAATCAGGGATCCAAAGATAATTCATCCCACATAGGGAGTTATCCGGTTTGAGGATGCTCAGTCCTTAAGTGACACCACTAGTATAACATGCGATAATTGGGTGCATAGGACCTATGAGTTAATCGGACGACATTTGAGAGGATCAGTGACAAAGGTGATAAAGGCATGTATAGTATGGAGCCTAGGAGGAAAGAAGCTACCTAAGTATTCGAAGGAGCCTTCCTTGAGATATTTTTGCAGGAGATGGAATCTCAGTGGAAGAAGGATAATGAATGAAGAGGGATGTTAAGTTATGTCCTACTCGGCACAGCGGCATGGTGGTGGGCCACACATCAGAAGAACATCTTGGAATGGCCCAAGGTGAGAATTTACTTCTCTATAAGGTTTTACAGGAACAACATGCCCACGGCTATAAAACACTACCATGGAAAAGAGACTGCTTCCTTCCATATCCAAGCATGTGAGATGTCCTAGATGGGAAGCATAGAATTATTACCACCCTCATTATGGGGTCACAAGTTTTAACCCACCCTACAAGGTTGTGCACGTGCATTGTAACATTCCCATTTAAGACTTAAAAACAAGGGGAAAAAAATTATTAATGTTCTCTATTCTAAATATGTAATTTAGAACACACATTCCATAACAACCATTCTTATAATAGAGAACCATATGCGGTTGTAATGACTCGGTGAGCTACCAATCTATTCATGTTTTAACATTAAGTATAAAATACTTTTCTAGTATACTACGTATATTTGGTTCTCTTACCCTATTCAGGTATTGAGTGATCTATCTAAGGAACCTAACTAAATATTTGTTACCAATATTCATCTGCATCACGATCCTTAGACTAGGCAATATAGGACAACGCAATCAAGCATCTTACGATACTTTGGCCAAATATTTTTAACATAATGTTCGTATTACTTATTCCTTGATGGCGACTCCTAAATCTGGAATGCATCCTTCACCCCCACTCTATTGTTATCTAGAATTTCCTTTACTGACTTTTGTCAGTCCACTTGCCCAAGGTTTAACCCTAGTTCAGGTTAACAACATAGGTTATGATAGGAAGAGGCTCACAAAGACTTAGGGTATATTGGCATACTGGGTCAACCTAGGTCAACCCCGTGTGCCAAGGTACCCTGAGTCCTAGAGGGCTACTTCATATCCTAACTATGCTACTATCCATTCCTAGAGGAAAACTAAGTTCAATTCCAAAAGTGTGTAGATCTTGACGATCAATGCAGAAGGGTGTTGCCACATGTCAACTACATCATTGTATCCTTGAGAAGATCCTAATCTTCTCGAAGGTATAGCCCTACAAAGAGGCATGTACTAGTATCCTACAGAATAGCCTCATCAAGATGTACATACCCCTAGGAGATTATTAATATTTAATTAAATTGGATAATTAAAAGCAGATTTCAACAACCTTTCCCAAACCCTAATCCAACTCTCCCTAAGTTCTTTTCCAAATCAGGTTCCATTAATCCTTGAAGAACTTCCTTTAACTTAATATTTCTTTTGATGTTCATTAATTTTGGCTTAACAAGCAGTTACCCAAAAATATAGGACAACAACCTCATAAGTTCCATTTAATGTGACTTAACCATTCAAGGAAGTGTAACAACCACCTAGGTTGTAACTTAATAGACTTTATTAAATGAAGTCTAATGATTATAAATCATATCTCCCTTTTTGTTTACATTTTCATGAGAGAGGAAGAGTCTTCCTCTTCATGGTTAAGTTCTAGGGTTTAACACACCCTTTATGTCCTTTACAAATTCTATAGTTTTCATTGTATGTTCATTACACATCACCTTACTATATTGAATTGTTTATATAAGAACATTAAATTCTAAAAATTAACTACATGTATCTTAATTAGGAAATTACTCTAATTCCCTTTATCCTATTTATCCAAGAATCCTCATTTAATCATATAAATAATATGAAGAATATCAACAAGATAAGATTCCATTTCTCTTACAAAAGTACAAGATGATTTACACAACCAATGCAAGTAAATTCTCATCTTTCAATTCATTTTCAAAACTTATACATTTACAATCTTATGCATTTTAGGCATACTAGCATAACAACAACCTTCCTTAAAAAATAATATACTTTTCTTTTTCAATACAACTCAAGAACGAATTAAAATAATTCACAAGAATCAGACTTAAATCAGCCAATGCATCATATAAGTTTTTGTCTTCTTTTATCACTTACGAAGTCCATCTGCAAAAATTGCTAGCACAGAGTCAATTCAATGAACTGAGCATGATAAGCACTCAGCCTTAAAATGAAGTGCATTCCACTAATTGTTCCAATAAAAACAACCCTACTTTAATGAACAATTAGTATTTCATACACTAAGCATAAGTAAAAACAATAAAAAGGAAGAGCATCAATGAATCTAAATTCACTTCTAAAAGAAGAACATAATATAATCTATAATATCTGTCTTACAAAATTAAATTATAATTGATCCTATCAATTATCTTTACCAAACAACATAACATAACATCTCATTGTTTCCAATTCTACCAAAATAGAATACAACACTTATCTTTACTATAAGATACAAGAAGTGTTTACAACATATTCTCACTAGGATGTTTCATCTAACTTTCAAGTAAAGAAGAAGAGAAACCATTTCCATCATGCCAAAGTTCATAACATTCATAAAGCAGAAATAGGTGCAAATCATGACTTAAACTGTTTCCTTTAAAGGACATCTACTTTAAAATTCAACATTTTAAGGTATTCATCAGAACAGATTCACATAAAAGAAATCCAAGAAGGAATGGTGGATCAATAGTCAAACAACAAGTTTGCATTTTCTTTTCAACAACCCAGTCATCATTCTCCTTCTATTTCATTTCAGTCAAATGATAAATATGAGAATGTTAATCAAGTAACGAATAACTCTTTCCTAAAAGAATTATTAACAGAAGGTTCCAAACAAATGAACTTATTCCAACTGTATTAGAAAAGAAGCTTAACAGAAATGATCCTAACTAGTAATCATTTCCTTCAACTTAATTAACAAAGTCCCTTCTTCAATATATATACAGTTTAAGTTCATATAGGAGTTCCCAAAAGAAGAACAAGAACACCTTAAAGTAAGAAGGAATCTAATGAAACTTTTCTTTAAAAAAACTTCCCATTGTAAGCAAGAGATCCATTTCAAATAGGAACATTAAAACAATGAAGGTCATACATAGTCCATAGACACAAAAGAATCATAATTAATTCTTTTATGGGTTCTACATTCCTTCAGTGGACCTAACAAGAAGAGAAATCCGAGTAAGTACTAATGCTCAGAATTACCCAAGAGTTCAATCAAAACAATATTATTTACCATACTTTTCAATGTATTACTTCAAGAGTAAAAAAAAAGAATGAATTCCCAATAAGAATGGTAAACTACAAAGATGATTCCAGTCAAAATCTCGCAGAGTTTACCAAACAACTCATAAGACCATGTTTCTAGTTTTCTCCATGCACATGCATCTGTTTCTTTTTAAGAGTTCAGAGTTTTAAAATAATTCACTTCAGTAATAAACTCAATTTAAACGACAGGATCTAACAACATATTTAAAAGATACTTTCTGCCCAAGACTCGAAATACAAATCTGAGCACCATGATGAGCATAAGTTCTCACCAAGATCAAAATCATTCAATTGATTTGTAAACAAGTTCAGGAAACTTATGTTCCCTTTTGGTTTATATCTTTAAACAAAGAAAACCAAAAAGAATCCCAACTGAACCGACACCTTGCTTAGGTTTCCAATTCCAACAATAAGAAACAATTTCCTTGAATCTCTTTGCATCACATTACTCCATATTGAGTTAATATAAATTTTACATCATAATGCTAGATAGAGTGCAATGAATAAACTTTTAAACAGTTCAAATTAAGAATCAAGCTTCCATTTTCAATTAATCATCATATCAAACCCTGGTTACCAACTGAAACGGTTTGTAAGATCCTAAACAGAGTTCAGACTAAACACCACAAAATATGAAGGTCGTGTTCTTAATGAAATCTTTCTAACATTTCAAATGGTCACAATAAAACATAGGCACCTAACCCTATGTGGACTATCAACATTCCATATTATCCATAATAATACAACACAGTATCAAGTAGTGCGAGGGTTTCAACAACAGTCTAAGTTTTCACAAGATAAAATACAAGAACCAAGCCATATACGGATTTAACCACAGTCCCATCTATTTATGAAATAAAACACAAGTGCCATAGAACCAAGAATCTCCAACAACAGTTCTTACCTACCAAACAAGTTTCCAATAGAAAATTCGAGCTTGTATACAAGTTTTCATAAAAACATGAGTTCTTTACCAGCTCGAGATCACAAAACACATAAAACACTAATCTCAACAAACACAGCGTAACTCAGAGTTTCCATAAAAACTCAGCTAGTAATTTATTGGCAACGAAAGTCATTGGAATCAAGACAAACAATTACCAAAAACTGAAAATGCCAAGCAGAGTTACCAACTTCATTCTTGCATGCATAGTTCTTGTGCTTAAACAATACAACATAAGTTTCCTACAGAATCACATATACCATGGATTCAAAATCAAGAATGCAAGATTTACTAAACCCAACAACCAATTATCTAGATAGAGCATGCAATGCATAAAACTCAACAGAGTAGAGTTGTTTTAATGAAAACACTTAGAGGAAAGCAAGAGATTTTAACAGTTAGAGCCTATCATGCCTGATAGTGTCTCTGTCAAATCAAAGAAGACCTCTAGCTGAGCTCACTACTTCCCCTCTTCTCCATGAAAGATCAAACAACCAAATTCCTTTTCCATAATTCCTCTTATACATTCCACGAAACGAAAATAGATTTGAAACTTCAAAAATAGCCATGAAGTGCAGTTCAATCTGTTGGTTCAAAAACTAGAGAGCATGTAGAGTAAAAATCAGAAACATGCAAAGTGAAACAACCCAAGAAAAATCCACTTGCATGCCTACCAAGACGGTTTGAGCACAAAAAAGTAATAAATTCCATTAATTCCAAATCTCCCGCCTAATCTTCCTTGCCACCGCCTACCAAGTCTGGCGAATGCCAAGTCAAAAATAACATGCATTTCCATTTTAGTGACACTTCCACCTAAGCCTCTCGCCAAGTCATCTAGCCCCTGCCAAAACTGGCAGTCCGTATACATTTACCAACCTTATCAATAACATAAATGCCTTAAGAACCATCGCCCAAGTGCATGCGACCACTTAAGTCCCCATTCATATCCATTAGTTTAGGATAGATTAGACTGCTTAGGTTAGATATTAGGTAGATTAAAATTTATACCTTAGGATATAACACTAACAACTAACCCCCATCATATGCCTTAGCAAATAGGTTAGATTACAATATTACCTTGTAGTATTAGGATCTAGGTTAATTTTAATACCTAGTAACCTTTAAAATTTCATTTGCACCAAGCTTAGGTTAGAATCATAATTCTATCAAGTGACATAGTTTAGGTAGAATTTTTTTTTTTTTTTACCTATCTTAGGATCTTGTAGGTTAGTCCTATATAGTATCCTTGATCTCTCCTATTTCGTGAACAGGATGCATTTCCATTTTCATCAGCAATGACCTACCATGGTCGATCTCCAAAGACCCAAGAAAACAAACCACTGAATGGAAACACGTTCACAAAAAAATCAAAGAAATTGTAACTAAAAGTTTAGTCCAATGTGTATCTTAATCCATGGAATGTCAATTTACCATTCGTTCAACAGTGCAAATTTAAAACATTCCTTGGATCACTGAAATTGATCCAAGGATGAGTCAGATAAATAGGTAAGTTTACAACTTTTTAAACTAGATTGCAAATCACCTACAAGGAGTGAAAAATAAATGGATTCAGGAAAGCCATTCCAATTCAGTCAAAGGATCTTAAGAGTAGAAAATACTTATCCATATCAAGCATGATTTCCAATAATCAAGAACATATCCTTATAAGGAAAATCACATGTCAACACTTGAAATGCAAAGGAGGAAAATAACAACTGTTAAGGGTGTTACATGCTTCCCTCCTAAAAGAATCATCATCCCAATGATTATCTCTTTTAACAATTTATATCAAGGACAATCAATTCATTCACTTCTCTTATCCTAAGTCAAATATTTCAAACCTTATAGTTCCATAAATCAGCATTAAATAACTTTTTATTCAAATCAAATAAATATCTGCCGAAAACTGGCTTACTTAATGTCATATAAAGATAAAATCATAATTTTTTATTAGTCAATAGATTCAATTCTGCTCAAATAGATATGGAAAAGTATTTTTCATATCCTCTAGATTTTCCCAAGTTGCACTCTCTTCGCTAAACTAGTCCCACTAGACCTTAGATTGACTTATCACTCGATTTCTTAAATGCAACTAACGAGTTTCCAGCACTTGAATGGGTTTAACCATGATTATTCCTGGGTCTTGAACCTACAAGGAATTCTAATTTAACACATGTGATAAATCTGAAACATATTTCTTAAGTAAAGAAATATGGAAAACATCATGCATTCATGATAGAGCAGGTGGTAGTGCTAAAAAATAAGCTACAAGATTGATTACTTTGACTATTTCAAAAGGTCCCACATAACGAGGTGATAACTTGGCAGCCTTGCCAAAAGTTATAGAACTCTTTTTGGTTTAACCCAAGAAAAACCTTCTCACCAAGTTCAAATTTCCTGTCAACCCACTTTAAGTCAGCATAACTCTTTTTCCTATCTACTTGCTTCTTTCAAGCATTCATGAATCATTTTAACTTGTTGTTCCATTTCTATAAGGATTTCAGGTCCAATTACCTCTCTATCCTCAATGTTATCCCAACTAACAGGGGTTCTGCATTTCCTTCCATAAAGTGCCTCGAAAGGTGCCATCTTAAGAGAAGCATGATATGTATTATTGTATGCAAATTCAACTAATGGAAGGTACTCCTCCCACTTATACTACTGATCCATACAATAAATCCACAACATATCTTCCAAAACCTGATTCACCCTTTCAGTCTATCCATCCATTTCTAGATGATATGCAGAACTGAAATTCAGTTTGGTTCCAAGAGTTGCATTGAGTGTTTTCCAAAACTTTGATGTCATTCTAGGGTCTCTATCAAATATGATTAATTCAGGCACTCCATGTAATATGAAAATTTCATGCACAAATATTTTAGCCAAAACAATAGAATCATCCTTTAGATTTCCAAAGAATAAAATGAGCTACTTTCGTTAGTTTATCAACTACTACCAAGATAACATCATGTTTATTTCTTGACATAGGCAATCCTTGTACAAAATCCATGCTTATTACCTACCATTTGTACTATGGTATGCTATGAGGATACAATAAACTATCTGGGTGCATATGTTCCACTTTTACATGTTGACATTCAAGACAATGAGTCACAAAATCAATAACATCCTTTTTCATTCCTTTCTAGAAATATTGTTGTTTTATATTAGCAAGCATTTTTGTAATGCCAGGGTGTCCAGAAAAAGGTGAATTGTGAAACTCAGCCAATAATTTCTTTCTCAAATCATTAAGAAAAGGTATGTATACTCTGTTTTCATATCGTAAGATTCCTTCATTATCAAAGTGAAAACATTTATACCTTTCATCTTTTGGATCTGCAACAAGCGCTATTTTTACTTGCTGAAAGTAAGAATCATATTCCATAACACTTCTTACTTCATCCTTAAACTGAGTTCTTAGTGTTATAAGAGCATAAATGTGCTTCCTACAACTTAGAGCATTGGCCACTCTATTCTCTTTTCCTTTAATGTAACTTATGTCAAAATCATATCGATACAAAAACTCTAGCCACCTTCACTGTCTTGCATTCAGATTTGGCTGAGTGAAAATGTACTTTAGCCCAAGATGATTGGTTTTCAACTCAAATGGTTTACCAAGCAAATAATTTCTCTAACCTTGAAGTGCATGAACTATGGTAGAAGCTCTAAATAATGTGGAGCATAATTCAACTCATGTAACTTTTCTACTTTCATAATGTATGACATGATTGTTTTGTAACAAAATACCTCCAAGACCTTCCCGGATGCATCATTCATACAACAAAAAGTCTTCATTAGGATCAGGTATAGATAAAATAGGTTACTCAAGTCAAATAAATTTTCAAATTTTTAAAATCAGATTCACATTTATCATTCCAAACAAATTTCTTATCCTTTTTCTGTAATGAAGTTATTGGTGCAGCCACCTTAGAAAAATCCTTAACAAATTTTCTATAATAACCTGCAAGGCCCATGAAGCTTCTAACTTCATGTACATTCTTTGGTGCAGGCCACTCGGTTATAGCTACAATTTTAGAAGGATCTACAGCAATCCCATCTTTACTTATAACATGACCCAAATAGTGAACTTCGGTGTCATAGAAAGAACATTTGGACAACTTACCATATAACCGTCTCTTTCTCAGAATTTCCAAAACTATTTTTAAGTGTTCATGATGCTCCTCAATACTTTTAGAATATATGAGAATTTCATCCAAGAATACAAGCACAAACTTGTCCAAGTATTCTTGAAAGATATTATTCATTAAGTTCATAAAAGTTGCAGGTGCATTAGTTAATCCAAAGGGTAAAACCATGAATTCATAATGTCCATACCTTGTTCCTGAAATCCATTTTATGAATTTCCTCATCCTTAATTTGTAATTGATGATATCCAAATCAAAGATCTATCTTAGAATATACCAATGCTCCACGCATATGATCAAATAGGTCATCAATTCTAGGAAGTGGGTATCTATTCTTGATTGTTGCTTTGTTTAACATCCTGTAATCAATGCACAATCTAAGTGTTCCATATTTCTTTTTCACAAAGATCACTAGCCAACCTGTTCATTTGTTTTTTCTTTTCTACTATGTTTTGCATCTTGGTTGGTTAAAGGATTTGGCGCCCTATTAGTGTGCTTTGATAGGTAACATGTGGCACACTCAATCATGTTGGAAGATGACCCGGCAGAGTGACTGGCATAGAAGAAGGTGCAAGGCACAAGAGCGAGAGGCAAGCGCGTGAAAGGGGAACAGAGAGAGGAGGCACGTGCGCGGGAGGAAGGCATACTGCAGCAGAAGGAATGTATGGAAATAAGACATGAGCATTCAAATGAAGGAAGTCATGCAAAGGTAGAAAGATAAGATGGTGTGTGAAGTAACTGAGTCTATGTAAGTGCGCGAGAGGAACGATAGGGACTTAGTCGATTGGAAGGTAATTCTGTAGAGGTGCGTGTAAGGAGTGCATGATAAGATAGGAGAGAAAGTGGGTGCATAGGAGGAAGGTGTGTAAGGGGAAATGGAAGGAGATAGAAGAATGCAAAAGGGAGTAGGAAGGTGCATAATGGTGCACAAATGATCTATAACTATGCCAAGGTGTCAAAAGAACAATCTTGAGTGCACATAAATTGAAATGAGAAACACCTAAGTCGAATAAAAATATTAGTTATCCAGATAACTAGAAGAGTTATTTGGATAACAGCTTTTGGTGAATTTCAAGGGCCATTTGCCTACTTAGATGAAAGGACCAATAGCCTTAGAATTCCATTGGGCATGGATTTGAGTGCTTAATATTTGAAGATCTGATCTACAACTTTGAAGAACATTCCTAAAGTCACTTGAATCTATATCGAACTCGAATCAATTGTTGCTCTCATATGAAGATATTTTGAATTGGATTGATGAGAGTGAAAGCTATGCATTGACCATTAGAACTACCTCTATCCAAATTGAACTTCCATCCTAGGAAGCAACAAAAGGGACACACGGGTGCAACAAGAAAGGAAAAGTGTTTGAGGGGGCGCACTTGAAATAGAAGCACAACACTATGTACAAAAGCTGAAAATCATACATGTCCCAAATGGAACATGCAAAGTGTGTGTGAGCACTTGTGTTACTAAAAGCAAACCTAAACTAGCCTAAACTAACTAGAGGCAAGGGGCACTCAAGTAAAACCTGCAACAAGAAGGGAGAAGTAGCTTCCCTTCCTCACAAATTGTGACCATGTAGTTTATTTGGTGTTGAACATGATCAGAAATGAGAGTGAAAACTACCGTGTAGATGGTGTCTCACCCTCCTCAAAGTATCAACAAATAAAATATACACCTCTTGGAGTTGTTCTGTGCTTGGATTTGGGAGGAACTTTCGCTGACCTTTGGCACGCTGAAGTTATACCTCATGCTCTGAAATGAGCATGACCGGTGGCAACTTTATTTTTGGCTCTAGGCTAGCCAGATATTTTATTGGGCATGGTCTGATCCTTGTGATTTTCCCATTACTTTGAAGCTCAATCCCACATATGGGATTTTCTTGTAGACTTTCCTCCTGAAGGAGAGCACTTGCAGGCTAGTTCGCATAAAGTTGGGGTGCACATGGTTCTACCTCTACAAGCAACTCATTATCTTTCAAGAGGGAGCCCTCTAGGACTAACTATTTTTCTTCCGGAATAGGCACTCATATGATCTCTCCATCCCGATCGAGAGTAGCATGAGTCATGTCATTCTTCAATTTTTCTATAGTCATCGAACATGATGACATTGGTTAGGAGAGGAACATTAGCGGGGGCTATTTATTTGTGGTACAACTAAGAAGAGGGGACTTGGAAGGAGGTGGGAGAATGGGCACGAGAGGGATGAAAGGTACACATCTGAAGGAATAGAGGCATGCACAAGAAGGGGAATGGAAGATAAATGAAGGTGAGATGAAAGTGAAGAGGTAAAAGGGATGGAATTCTTAGTGGGGGCAAGGCGCAAGAAGCTAGGAACATGCGTAGTGGGCTGAGATGATGTAAGTTGGTACGCAGAGTGGGAGGGATGTAGGATGGTAGTACAGGGTTTCCCCATTGACAGGGTTGTTGTGCACTAGATTTTTTAGCCTTCATTTCTTTCACCCACTTTGTAATCTGGGGCAGCATCTCAGTGATGAATTGGAACTTATGTTGGATGCTAAACCAAACCGTATAGGGCCAACCCATGGACAAGGGACCTTGTAGCCAACTTTAGCTACCTTTATGGAGCACTTGACTCTAAGATGCATCATGTCCATCTCCATTTTTGCACTTACCTCTCAAAATCAGCTTCGACCAAGGATTTTCCACCATCATCTACATAAACCTGTTCTTCATAAACATTTTGGTTAGAAAAAATTGGGTTGTATGCATTTTTGGGATAATGGGGCTTATAAAACTGATTTGGAGGAGGATTCTAAAACTGTGGGGATGGAGGGAAATAGTTACTGCTGCTGCAAATGAGAATTCCATGGAGGGAAAGAAGTCATGATTGCACAAATTCAAAAGAGGAATGTGGAACGATGGAAAAAGGAGAGATGAATGGAGGAATGAGGGAGACTGGTTTGCACATGAGATAATGGGTGCATTGAATCAGTGGAGTCATCAGATGTGTTGAAAAATGCCTCCAAAGGCTGGATCTCAGCAATAACACATTGAACTTGTTGAGATGAAGATGTAAATATCTTCACTCTGGTCCCACCAGGCATGCCAGAATTGTTGGTTGCTCAAATGTGCACCTGCGTCTTGGATCTTGGAAGTGTCAAGGTGTTTGAGACCACAATGGATCTATCCCCAAGTTGTGGGACCTAGCGCACTTGGGACGGATCTCTAAAGAAGGTTGGTTCCTCTACTTACCTCTAACACTACTGCCTACTCCAAATGTTAAATGTAAATATTGGACTAAACATGCCAAGGACCGGGATAGAAGGATGTGCGAAATGGGAAATCCTAAACTAGGGAAGGCGATAGCACCGGAAAGAAAGGGTCAATCTCTCTCCACGAGTGGTGAAGGAAATAGATAGGGCACGGGAGAATAGGGCGGATGGAATGTGCCACGAGATCAACACATGGGCTCACCTTCTAGCGAGGTGCAACACATGAACGTGGGGACTGCAGAACAGAATATGCACAAAGATGCCGTAAAATGCAAAAAAAAGGTGAGATGTAATGAAAATGAGAGAGGGAAGATAAGAGTTCCACAAAACATGATTTTATTATCGAAGGGGTGCACATCATTTACATTCACAATAGGAGGTGATAATACATTGCAAATACCATGCCAAGGTCCGAGACCAGGAAAGTCACCACCATTTTGGCATGGTGCCGTTACAACAAAGAGGGATCATTTTTACAAAGCGTAACTTTGTTATTTATAGAAGAAGAAGGAGAGAAGAGAAGTAGAAAGGGAGGAAACTTGGATTCAAATATTCAACCACTAACAACTAGTGATAAATACCTATAAATCCACCTGTAAGGTCATCGGATGTGCTTCCCCATATATTTTTTCATATGGAAGAAGGAAGAAGGCAAGATCTAAAGAAATCTAGTGGTTGAGGTTGATTAGATGTATGCATTAATGAGATGAGAGAAATTTCCTATTTTCTACCTAACAAATCTCACCTACATTTTAATTTGAAAATTTGAACATGTAGCTTGTGTCGCAATTCACCGACAAGTTCGGTGTGCACCGATTAGAGCTCTATAGCAAAATATATAGGCTGTTAGAAGATGTCGGAGCTGTTATTGCATGCTAAACATATGGCACACACAGATTGGTGAAGGGGTTGGCCAACTATTCATTTATTTTTTCTTTTCTACCACATTTCATGCATTAGTTGGTTATAAGGATTCGGCACCTGGTTGGCACACTTTGATAGGTTGCATGTGGCACACTCAAGCATGTCAGAAGATGACCTAGCACAGTGACTAGCGCAGAATAAGTCGCATAGTCTTTGGAGTGAGAGGTAGAGGTAAGTGTGCGAAATGGGAATAGAGGGGAGGCACGTGTGGAGGAAGAAGGCATACTTATAGAAGGAAAGTATATTCTCAAAATGATATTTCCTTATATTAATATCAAGTACTAAATGCAACAAGTTATATCGTATATTATAATTATTACCAACTACTACATTTTTCTTTAAAGAGGTGTCTTTATATAGACACAAGTGGTTACATAATATGCCAAAATTACCGGCACTAATTTCTTCCACTAATAGTATTGATCAAGACTCATAAATTCCTATAGGACTATTAGAAACAAGACCCATACTTATAGGGCCGATAGATGGAAAAATTATTCCACTTCTGCACTCCAACTCCAAACTCGGGGCTCCTTAATTGCATTGGCAATAAAAATTCATTATTTTGTAATAAAAATTCATTATTTTCGTACACATATCACCATATTTCTCTCACAAATGCAACAAGAGGGAAGTTATACGGTTAATCAGGTTACATGAGCAAAAGCAAGGAAAATGCATTAAACTCACTAAGATATACCTATACAAAGCATCCCCATGCATTAGCAAATCATGTTTAAATGAAAAATTATCAATCATATGAATGATATAAATAAGCCAAATAATGTACTCATCAATGTCCTTGATTTTTCTCTTCCTTTAGGTTTTGTTCCCATTTTTTGATTTTACTTTCTCTACTTTCACATCCTCTCAATTCGCCCAACATTTGTTGTAAACTATTATAATTACTCGTGGTTTCTTGTAAACATTTATTCACTTATCCTAGTCCCACCTGTGCCTATTCTTTCATAATGACTACAAACATAGAGGCAAATGATTTTATCCTCTTCTCCAACTCACTAGTCTTATTAACTATCACTTTTCTATTTACTTTCTCATTTTCCAGTGTCTCCTCTAACTTTTGAATTTTATTATTCAACTTATTTTTCTCTTTGTCTATCTTTAGAAATTTTGTGTATACCACATCATTATTCCTTTTGATACATTTATTTTGTCACAAGGTTTCATTATGGTAAAATCCATTTGAAGGGTGGTTACTTCATAGTCACTGCAAACCATTTGATCCTCTAGTTTTTCAACTTTGGGCACATCATACATGTACTCCATTGTATATCTATCTGAGGTTATATGTAAGTAATACCATTATTATGGTAGGATATAAAGTTATAGTAGTTAGTCACATTTTCTTATTATTTATTTTATCTCTTTCTAAGTTCTACTCAAACTCGGTTTGTAATCAAAACTTAAGGCTTGTAGAGGAATCCACTACTTTAATGGAGGAGTAATTGAAGTTTTGGAGGAATTTACTTATGTATTAGCAATTTTTTAGGGGTGTCATTGCATACTATAATTAACTACCTTTATGAAATGATACCTTACACAAGAGTAATGCTCATATATGTCCTTATCTATTTCCTCTTCTTGGGTCCTTGTTGGGTAGTAAGAACTATCTCATTTGCCTCTTTTTAATAATATTTTATTATGGAACTTCATAACCACTAATATTACCATCACTACCACCACCAATACTAGTAAAAAAATTTCTTCCATCTCCTCTTGAATATTTAACATGTGGTTGTAACATCTACTAAGGATTTGATTCCGGAGAAAAAGGCATTGACTACAAATTTTTGTATGTAATGATTTTTTCTCCAAGCTCCAAGGCATAACCTATTAGAACCTCATATAAAATATAAATATGTTGGAATCCAAATTCCATGTCCCGTTGAACCCAAACCACCACCAATAAAACCCATCTTTTGGGCTATAAATGCCCCTATAATATATTTTTGTTTTTTTATTTCATTCAAACTTTTTTATTAGTTATTTATCCCTATAGGGGTGTGTAGTTCCACTTTATCCTAATACTAGTCATCATTACTTCCTCTCGTGGGATGTGTTGTATTCCAAAATCTTCAAAAATGCATCTTATGTAATATAATCGTAATATGAAACAATTTTTAAATCACCTAGATCCCGCCTTATGAACCAAAAGGCATTTTTTTACCTTGTCCAATTTTCATCTCACAAAGTAACATCTAGATGCTTTGACATGTTTTTAGAAGAGGAATTTTTAGTAGCTTTTTCATTAAAAAAAAATCATATGTATAAAATAACATTTCTTCCTCTTTATGTGGATGCAATCCCAAAATTTTTGTTGACAACTCTTGAAAATTAATTCCTTTCTCAATAGAAATTTCATCCATTAATTTTTTTACCTCATCCCAAGAGTTCTTATTTTTCAATTTTTCTAGTAAGGGTTTACTTTCATGTTGAATTTTAGTGGCAAATTTCTTTTTTATCACTTCCTTTCTTTAATCATCTTACATGGGTCATATAGCCAATGAGATTCAACATCAAATTTAAAATTTGTAAAATTTCATATGCCACATCAAATGCTTTTCTCTTGAATGTGAACCCTTCACATGAAAAAACATAAGGAATTAAATATGATCCTATTTTGTTGAGCAAAAAAATACAATTTATTTGTTCTTTCCATCTATATATATTATATATATATATATATATATATATATATATATATATATATATATATATATATATATATATATATATATATATATATATATATATATATTGCCAATTTGTAATATTTTACTCCTTATCCATAAAACATTAACATAGTATATTCCTACCAAGTACTAGTTAGTCAATTATATTTATGATCCTAATTGAATGTAATCTCTATAGGTCATAGGAAATCTAGGAATTGTATTTTTTCTAATTTCTTGATAAAGTGGAGCCCAAAAGTAGTCCACAAATTGATTGTAGTCCCTTCTATTTTAAAACATCCTTATCTTGGGGTCCACTCAGTTAATGGAAGTGACACATATTTTTAGCCCTCAACATCATTATAGGCTTAAATTGTAAGCTTGTTTCTCACAAACCATTCGGTAAATCCCCATAGAAATAAATAGCACAAATAGGTTGTGAACCTAAAGGTCTTAGTGTTAGAATCTTCTTTTATTATTAAGAATTGTTTATGCATAGATTTTGTGATGTGCTCAACAAATTTTTATGCACAAGATAGGGTAACAAAATCGATATTATATACCATTTTAATGAGAGTTCCATCCACTTGTTCATCATTATCAAATCCAAGAAAAAAATCTAGCATAAAAATGGTATCCCTAACACAGCTTTAAATATCACAAATTGGATAAGGAGGCCTCCCTTTTGCACAATTCCATCATGTGTTATTTCTCACAAAAATCATCTTTGGAATTTTGATTGGTGGCATGATAATCCTTAGCAATTATTTATATGTTTATGCATGTGGTTCCTAATTATTTAATTTAAAACCCTAATGTGTGGCCAAGATTTTCCTTCATAATGGATAAAATTTCTTCTTCATTCCATTTGCAACAATTAATTTTGTCCATCATAATTCTTGGTTAGAGTAAAAGGAACGATAACTAGATCGTGTCAAGCCAAGAACATAGATGCTAATAAAACATCACGATCAATAAGATGAAATTAATTCACCATAATAACTTTACATAAACCTTTGTAAACAAATGAGCAGCAATATCATATATTATTATGGAACTCAATGAAATATAATGAGAATGGGCCTTGCTTATATAGGCAAGGAATAACAATCTAAGAACTAGTCAAGGTTGTAGATCAAGCCATAAATCATGGAAAGAACTAGTCATCAAAGAACTAGTCAAGTCCATAGATTTATGAGAGAACTAGACATCAAGGATCTAGTCAATACCATAGATCAAGGAAAGAACTATACCTAACAACTAGATAATATCTCCTAATATCTAAATAAATAAAAAGAAATATCCACACACATAAGTGGGTGAGGATAAATACAATAATGTACCTAGGTGAACATGAGCTAAGGTAAATACCTACTCTAAAACCCCCCTCAAGTGAAGTTAGGGGCCAAAATAGAAGTGGCATGTCCACGATGAGTCCCTAAACTAGGCTCGATGAGGTACTCATGTACAATATATCCATGAAGAAAAGAATCCTGCTAAAAGGAAAGAGAAAGAAGGAGAAGAAGAAGGAAGATGTTCTCACGAACACCCCCCAAGAACAACTTCTGAAACCCCAAGCATTCCATGCAACTCAAGGTAGCGAGGTGATGCAAAAGGCTTCATAAAGATGTCCGCAACCTGCTTCGAGTCGGAATGTACTCCAAGAAAATAAATCCATCCTGAGTGTGCTGACAAATGAAGTGGATGTGTATCTCAATATGCTTGGTCCGATGGTGCTCAACTGGGTTTTAAGAAATGTGAATTACACTTTGGTTGTCACACCAAATTACAATTCGGTGAATCCTGTGGGAATCTAAACTCTGTCAATAACTAGTAAAGCCAAAGAATCTACTGACTCGCTATAAATGCCACCCTGTACTCTGCCTATGAAGATGAAAGTGCAATAGGTTGTTGCTTTTTACACACCCAAGAAACTGGAGAATAACCAAGATAGAAAAGATATTCGAAGTGGAACGCATATCATCAATAGAACCTTCCCAATCTAAATCTATATACCTAGCCAACCGAGTAGAGCCCTAGTGTAGTGTAGGCCAAATTGGGAAGTGTCATGTAAATAGCGTAAAATCCTTTTAGCAGACTGCCAAAGGTGACTACTATGAGGAGAATATGAAAACCAAGATACAAGCCCTACTGCAAATGAAATATCAGGGCGAGTATGGGTCAAGTACATGAGACTCCCAACCAACTTCCTATACAATGTAGGATCACAAAGTGGTGTGGTACATGTGGATGTAAGAGTAACTATAGACTGAAAAGGAGATGGACTTGGCTTGTAATCAGCCATATCAAAGCACCTAAGAAGATCATGGGTGTACTTTTGCTGACTCAAATGAATCCCTGAATCTATTTGAGAAATCTACAAACCAAGGAAATAATGCAATAGCCCAATATTTGTCATGTCAAACTGTGTAGAAAAATCCTCTCGAATACTTTGAATGTGGGAAGAAGAGCTACCAATATGGAGCAGATCATCAACATACAAGAAAAGTATCCCAATATCCTCACCAACATGTTGGAGATACACTTTATATGATCAGAGTGGCAATGAACAAAACCAATAGATAGAAGAAAAGAATCCATCTTCTCATACCAAGCCCAAGGGGCTTGTTTAAGACCATAGAGAGACCTTCAGATCCGATAAACAAGAGAAGAATCCTGAATAAATCCAGTCGGCTGCTCCATATATATTTCCTCTTGTAGATCTCAATGTAAGAAGGCACTCTTCATGTCCATTTGGTATACGGGCCACCCCTGTGATGCAGCAATAGCAAGTACAAGGCATCGACATGTTAATCCATCTAGGTAACAGTGCGAAGTCTCTAAGTAATCAATACCTTCAACTTGTGAAAAACCCTTTACAACAAGATGATCCTTATACTTGTCAATGGACCCATCAGCGTGTATTTGGTTTGGTATACCCACTTACACCTAACCATCTTTCTTCCTTTAGGAAGAGATACCAAATCCCAAGTATGATTCTTCATCAAAGAAGAATACTCAGCTCATCGTTGCATCATCCCACTCTTGTATCCCATGAGCTTTTGAAAAAGACTGTGAATCCTCATAAACTACCTGACACAAAATTCCAAAACCTGTAGAATGTGTGTGATGATGCCTAGTGGGTGGAAGATCCTCTACAAAAGGTGTTGCCTCGAAACGTAGTAGTATGAGCCCACTTAGGCATAGTGACAACATCGGTGAGAATAGGATCCTCAATGACATCTATAACCTTATCATCGTATCCTTAAAGAAAGGATCCTCAAGTTGAGATGAAGAAGAAGAAGGAATGGAAGAAGATGAATAATCATGAGGACTGAAATGCTCATCAAACTAAACATGTGTTCGAAAAAGAACATCATGTGTATCAGGATCTAAAATATGATAAGCTCTCATGTCCTCACAATACCCTAAAAATATCAAGGGTTTACTCTTCTTATCCAAATCTTTCCTTTTCTTCTTTGGCACAAAGGCCCAAGCATGGCTCCCAAAGACTCAAAAAAAATAGACATTTGGCTTATTGTTGGAACAAGCTTCCTCTAGAGTCAAATGCTCAAGTGTTTTTTGTGGTGTTTGATTTTGAATATAGTTAGCACAATTAATTTCTTCTTCCCAATAGATAGGAGGTATATCTCTAGAATGCATCATATAGTTAGCCATTTCCTTCAAAGTTCTATTCTTCCTTTCTGCTAAGCCATTTTTTTGTGGAGTATGAGGAATATAATATTGGTGAATAATGTCTTGAATTGCCAAAAGTTAGAAAACTCATTACTAAAGTACTCCCCCCCATTATTAGTATGAAGGTTCTTTATGCTACTAGAAGATTGTTTATCAACTAAAGCTTTGAAGAATTTGAAGTGTGAAAAACATAACTTTTGTACTTGAGAAAATAAACCCAAGTACGCCTCAAGAAATTATCAATAAATGTAAGTGCATACTTAGATCCATTGAAAGATGGGGTAGGAAAAACCATCAAGTCACTATACATAAGCTCAAGTGGTGAAGAAGATCTCTTAGATAAATTCTTAGGAAAAGGATCTTGGTGTTGTTTCCCTAATGCACAACCATGAAAAACTCCCTCAAGACAAGAAACTCTAGGAAGACCATCTACCATACCATGAGTGCTCAACTCCTTCAAATATCTGTAATTGAGATGTCCAAATCTTTCATGCCAAAGCTTACTCTTTGAATCTGCATGAGAAACCAATCATGTCCCTATAGAAGAAGTGTCATCAAAACCCTCAAAGTGATATAGTCTAGAACTATGATCAACAATACCCTGAGCAACTAGTGAATGAGGCTCCAACAAAGTTCGTACTTCTACTCCATGTGGTGTAAAAGTCATTATTTTTCCTTGACTAGAATGACAAATTTGTAGTGATGTTAGGAAGATAGAGTGCATCTTGGATATTTCCACCATCAATATGTATATCACCTTTTCCCTCAAGAAAGAAAGGAAGAATCTCCAACCTCAATTTTGGAAGTAGAACTCAAACCTAGAGAAACAAAAAGACTCCTTGTTAGAAGTCGTGTGATGAGAAGAACCAAAATCTAGGAAAATTGGAAAAGAAGGTGGGTCCCAAAAACAAGGCCTGATGAGGTACCCATGTACAATAACTAGGAAAATTGGACACCGCAAGGTACCCAAAACTAGTAATAACAAAGTAGAGAGGGAAAAATCCTGTTGCAAGATATCCTCAGAAGCTCGGCTCTAAAAAATCATATAATGTTGAAGAAGTGTGGTGCACACTATGGTCTGAATCCACTGCTCGATCATAGAACTCAAAAACAACTGACACTGGCTTCACTAGAATAGCTCCATGCAAGGATATTGTCAATGGAGTGATGTTGAAAGTGAAAAACAAACACCAAACATAATTTGATCAACTACTACAAATAGGTGTGCCACAATCCAAGAACAACCAAGGTAACAAGGTGGACATGAGATCCAAATAAATAGGAGTTCCATGATCCAAGAAAAGCCAAGGTAATAAGGCAAGGACATGAAACCCAAAGAAGTAGTATCAACACCACACCCTCCCATACTACTAAATGAGTAGAGTGATACCACAATCTGTATGAGTTTTCAAAATCAACTACTCGAACACTGACAAACTAACACTGGGCTCCACCAGAATAGCTCCCCCATAAGAGAGACTATCAACATGCCAAAAAAGTGTCGAAAATACAGATCCAAAATATCTCAACAAACAAGAGAGATATAAATGTATACACTCATAGATACAATAATGCAATACCCAAAAGTTTAGGATATTGGGCTCAACTGAAATTACATCCACAAGTGATCACAACACCCTCTCGAATTTGGCACTTTATAATTAAATGCATGTAAATATTACAATGAGTAATAGTACCTTTTATATTTGAAATATGTGTATAAAAATGTCACTAATGTGTAGATCTCAAAAAAACACACAATTTCAAAAAAAAGATCACTTTAATCCGAGCTACTAATCAAAAGTTATGAACTCTAGAAGGTTTTGTTATTAAAATAATATTTTAATGTTGATCTTTTTTAAAAAGGTACACGTGACACCCAAATGTCCAAAGGGTAAAAGAGTGCATCCACAATGTAAATATCCAGAGGGTAAAAGAATACATCCGGAAGGTACATGCTTATATCTAATGGATAAAAGAATGCACCCAAAGGGTATAGATCTATGTCCAATGGATAAAAGATTGCATCCAAAACTGAAATATCCAGAGGGTAAAAGAATGCATCCGAAGGTACACGCTTATATCCAATGGATAAAAGAATGCACCCAAAGGGTACATATATGTGTCCAATGGATAAAAGATTGCATCCAAAACCAAAATACCTAGAGGGTAAAAGAATGCATCTAGAAGGTACACGCTTATATCCAATGGATAAAAGAATGCACCCATAGGGTATAGATCTGCATCTAGTGGATAAAAGACTACATCCAAAACCGAAATACCTAGAGGGTAAAAGAATGCATCCGGATTTGATTGTCTCAAAACATGGTCAAGTTTATAGTCGATTCTAGGGTTTTGGCACCTTCCAAATCCAATGTTGCACTTCGTTTTGCATAAAAATGCATGCTACAAAAATTGCTAACAAATTCCAAATACATGAAAATAATAAACCCTTGTTTGCAAATAAAAACTTACATATGGATGTCTACATCATCTATAGCTCTAATACCATAAAATGAATGATAACCAGATCGTGTCAATCCAAGAACACATATGCTAATCAAACATCATGATCAATAAGATGAAATTAATTTTCTAGAATAACTTTACATAAACCTTTGCAAACAAATGAGCAGCAATATCATATATTATTATGGAACTCAATGAAATACAATGAGAATGGGCCTTGCTTATATAGGTGAGGAATAACAAATCTAAGAACCACTAAGGTCATAGATGAAGCCATAAATCATGGAAAGAATCAGTCATCAAAGAACTATTCAAGTCCATAGATTTATGAGAGAACTAGACATCAAGGATCTAGTCAATACCATAGATCTAGGAAAGAACTAGTCAATACCATAGATCAAGGAAAGAACTATACCTAACAACTAGATAATATCTCCTAATATCTAAATAAATAAAAAGAAATATCCACACACATAAGTGGGTGAGGATAAATATAATAATGTACCTAGGTGAACATGAGCTAATGTAAATACCTACTCTAACACATATCATGAAAACATTAGAGCAATTAAAAACCTCATGGAACATCATGTTTCCCAATACAACTACCCATGTTTTCCATCTTAATAGATTTGCAGGGATTAATTTTCTTATTCTCATACATTTATTTAAGTTAGTTGGTTTTTCTACAAATTACAAGATCATAAATATCATGGTATTCATCAGTAAAACTAGAGGTTTTAATTAGTTTGCAATATGGGATTGAGGTTTTATTTTTGGCTTCTATAGAGGTAGACATGCCCGGAATTTTGGAAACCCTAAACCATAAGATTTATTTTTAAAATTGAATGCTTATACAATGTTATTTATAAAAAGAATCAAGATGTAGGATGACACTCAGAAAAATGAATATCCTTACTCTTTTACAGCTCACAACTTCTATTCAACCTTCAAGTGCGGATGTCTTCCGAATGCACTTTGGATTTTTCAGAATTTTACACCCACAGCTTTCACTTATAATTATTCCATTGAGAAGGGTAATTATTAAAACAAACCTCAACCATTATTGTAAACCAATCTTGTAGTTTAGTAAATAGGGGTGAAAACCTGACTTATTTTAATAATGTTCAGGAAAATCAAGTACATAATGAATGACTGCAATATTTATAGATATTGCACAATCATGTACAAACAAATATGTGGTTACAAACTATACAATAGAATATACATCCAATAATAATACAAATAAATGACTATTCCAACTAATGAAACAAATAAACCTACGAGATTATAATAATCCAAATATAATGGTTATAAAATCATAACCATACAATAATTAATCAACAACTAATTACCTTAATGAATTATTAATTACCTAAGGTAATACAATGCATAATTACATATAGTAAAATATCTTTACCCTAAAATTTCCCCCCTTAATTTTGCATTGTTTCAAGAGATGAGGAGAGGAACTCTCTGAACAACTCAAACTTTTCATATGCAAGTGACTTTGTGAGGATATATTCTCATTTTTCATCTATTTGGGAAAAAATGAAGTCTGTATATTATGTTTCAAGACATGCTCATGTATGAAATGTACATGTACCTCAATGTGCTTTGTTCTTTCATGAAAAACTAGATTGTGAACAAGTTTGAGAACACCTTCATTGTCAACATACAAGGCGGTCGGTTTATCTTGTGGTATTCCAAGCCCTTCAAGTATATGGCGTAGCCATATCGCTTTGCAAACATCTTCACCCGCAAAACGATACTTGGTTTCGTAGAAGAGTGGGAAAAAAATTTGTTTCTTACTTCCCCATGATATCGGTCTACATCCCAAAAATAATACAAATCCTGAAGTGGATTTTCTATCACCAATTTTACCTACATGATCTGAATCTGAATATCCTATCAAGAAGAATTTGTCATTATTATTGTATTCTAGACCAAGATCTATTGTTCCCTTAAGATATCTCAAGATTCACCTTGTTGCCTTCTAATGAAAAACTTGGGGTTCCTGCATGAACCTAGATAGATAGCTCACTGCAAAGTTGATATCTGGTCTAGTGTATGTGAGGTAAATGAGACTCCTAATCAACTGTGATAGAGAGTTACATTTACCACAGGAGATGGATCTGAATGAGATAACTACAATTTGTTCTCCATAGGTATAGTAATAGGTGTGTAATCCATCATCCTGAATTTCTTGAGCATTGTCTTGGTATACTTCAACTGAGAAAAAATATGTGATTCTCTTTTTTCATACTTCCAATCTAAGACAATAGTGCATCACCAAAGATCTGTCATGTCAAACTATCGGTTAATATCTTTCTTCGTTGCATCGATCATCTTCACTGAACTACCATTTATGACTACATCATTGACTTAGACAACAACAATCACAATCTCCCCCTTACTTTTTGAGGTATATATTTGGATCGTATGGATTTTTGACAAATCCATTTTGTATGAGATGATCATCAATTTTGATGCACCATGCTCGGGGTGCTTGTTTAAGGCCATACATAGATTTCTTGAGTCTGCATACCTTTGTTTCTTAACTAGGTACGACATATCCCTCAAGTTGAGTCATGTAGACTTCTTCTTGTGGATCTTCATTCAAAAGGAAATTTTCACGTCCATCTAATGCACTTTCCAACCAAATTGTGTAGCTAGAGAAAAGATCATCCTAATCATTTTTATCTTAGCTGTGGGAGAAAATAGCTCCTCATAGTCTATGCGTTCTTTCTATGTGTACCCTTTACTACTAGTCTTGCTTTATACTTGTCTATGGTCCCATCTACTTTATAATTTTTTGAATATCCATCTCAGAACCAATGGTTTTCTTCTTGTTGGAAGATCAACAAGTTTCCAAGTGTTATTTTTCATCACTGACTGATATTTAGCATTCATGGCATCTTTCCAAGCTTTTGACTGTAGGGCTTCCTGGACTATAGACATCTCATAAAATTCTATAAATCTACTCATCAAAGTAAAGTTTATTTCTTATCGTGTTTTACTGTAATTCCTTGGTCCAGTGGTGGATGTATCCGGAGGACCATCCAATTTTACATCTCGTAACATGTTTGTATACCACTTGGGCATACGCTGAACTGATTTCATGGGTCATGGTTCTATCTGAGCATCACCATCATCCCCATCATCACTTTCATCATTTGTGGGAACATCAGCTTTAGGTTTTACAACAGGTAAAAATCTACATCAGGTTAGTCCGGAGGAGGAATCTCTTCTTCCTTCTTCTAAAAAAACTCAACATCTCTATTGGTGTAGACTTTCTTGGTCTTCGGATCCATCAATCTATACCCAAGAGTCTCTTCACTGTAACTAATGAAGATGAGTTTTTGTGCCTTCATATCCAACTTCTTTCTATTCCTACTTGGGTATGTGCATGCTTTCTTTGCACCCAAATACTCTGAGGTGTGCAATAGATGGTTTCCGCTTCGACCATGCTTCATATGGTGTTACTCCATCAAGAGCAACTATGGGCACTATGTTCAACAAATATACAACATTCTTTACTACTTCTACCCAAAATGTCCTTGTTAATCTAGAATCATTGATCATACAATGCACCATTTCCATGATAGTGTGGTTTCTTCTCTCAACAACACCATTTTGTTGGGGTGTGTGTGGAGGAGGCATCTTGACGAATCCCATGAGATTTTAGGTAGGATTTGAACTCATCAATGGTGAATTATCCCCTTGATCCGAGTGGAGATATCTAATGTGACAACCAGTCTCATTTTCAACAACCACTTTGAACTTCTTGAAAGTCTAAAAAGCTTCACTTTTCTTATGAAGACAATATATCCACATTTTTCTCGAATAGTCATCAACACAAAGCATGAAGTACTAGAATCCGAGAATGACTTGGTTGCATCATACCATAAAGATCGGTATGAAACTGCATCAATTTTACCATGAGATTGATAAGTAATTTTCTATAATGAAGCTTTGTGTTTTTTTTCCGCTTAGCGGTGAGGACACTTATTTGTATCCTTCTGGAGAGATGGCAATCCTTTTACCATGTTGTACCGGAAAAGTGTTTGAGATACTTGAAACTAATGTGACCAAGTCTCTGATGCCACAACTATGCAGAGGTAGAATTCTTAGCCACAAGTGCATGATCATCTATGTGGAAAAAATCAAGCTAGAACATGCATCCCACATTGGAGGATTTTGTAACTATTTTTGAGCCTTGTGATTTGTCTCAAATTAAACACATTTTCTTTTTGGAATGACTATCAAAATAAATTTTCAAATTGTGATCTAGGAGTTGACTAACTGATAGCATATTCTTTTTCAACCCAAGGACATATATTAAATCAAATAATATACAATTTCATGAACCAAGAGGTAGAGAAATTTTTCCAATCCCATGTACTATGTACGAAGAATCATCTCCCAATGAA
Organism: Taxus wallichiana var. yunnanensis; assembly: GCA_018340775.1. Classification (NCBI taxonomy): domain Eukaryota; kingdom Viridiplantae; phylum Streptophyta; class Pinopsida; order Cupressales; family Taxaceae; genus Taxus; species Taxus wallichiana. Next base: position 540,308,447 of record CM031238.1, read on the forward strand.
ACATGATTTTTTGAAGGTGTGTCCCTCATTTTTGTAAACTATCCTCTATGGCCAATCATGTGTCAAGTGGCTCCCAAATAAACATGCCGAGACATCACTAGATGACCTAGAAGGTTCACTTGATCAAGCAGTGTACAAGAAGTCTTCATTATCTAAATGTTATTCTTGTTTAGCTATATTTCCTTGCTGATGGGGTTTTCTTCTCTAGTTCCCCTTCTTTTGCCCTTGATTTTAGTTTGAATGTCCCTTATGAGATTGTTCTTTTGAGGTCCAGAATTACTTGATGAACCTTTCTTATAGGTATTGAACCAACAATATTTTAACTCATGTCCTCTTTTACAGATATGACATTGATTCTTATTCTTATTTTGTTTTCCCCCATGTTGATGTTGTCTTTGAAAATTTTGAGAGGAATGAGATTTGCCTTTTCCTTTTCCTTTCCATTTTGATGAGAAGATAGTGCTTACTCCTCTTCATCATCTTTATTGTACATTGCTTCCTCTTGTTGCAGTAGGTTCACTAACTTGTCAAAAGAAATTTTCTTATTCAACAAGTTGAGTGTTATCACAAAAATTTGGTATGAAGGAGGGAGTGCTCTCAGAACAATGGGAATGAGAGTTGTATCAGTGACCTCCTCTCCTAGGGCTAGAAGTGAAGCCCTTAATTTTGTAACTCTTCTTAAGAAAGCTTTTATTTTCTCATTTTGTTTGAACTTCAATGTGTGTAACTGACTCTACAAATTCAGTATTACATTCTTTTTCTTGGCCTCGTACACTTTGTGCTCAACTTATCCCATGATTATTTGGCTGATTTAGCATCACGAATGTGGGGTTACACGTCATTAGACACTACAAACAATATTATCAGCTTGGCCTTCTAATCGAATCTATCAAACTATCATTGTTGGGTTGTATCAGTTGTTGATCTAGTTACAGAACCATCCACAACATTCCAAATCTCTTCAAACTCAAGCTATGTTTTGATTTTTTTCTTCCATGTTGCATAGTTATTTCCTCTTAGAAGTTGTGAATCTGGAAGAAATAATTTTGGGGCATTGGTTCCCATTTTGTAGAATCAACTGATAAAGGGTAAGGCTCTTATCACTCTAAGTATATGGTCTCCCAATCTATATACCATCATTACAATATACCAAACCTTTCTATATACGTGACATTCTAATATACCCATCGGTATGTGGAATAAGCTTTCCCTTTCTATATACTTGGCAATATGTGAAATAGGTGTTAATGTACGTGAAATAATTCAATACGTGGTACCAAGACAGTACTAAAAGGAGTTTGTGTGATTATTAACACCGGCTCAAAGAAGTATCCTCATACGTGTCCGTAACTTCATTATATACTTGGATAAGTTTAGTGTCCGGATTTAAGTCATGAAATCATTTATAGATGGATGGGAGGGCTCAAAGTTTGTGCACTTGTGTCCTTATTACTCCATGTCAATTTAAAGGGTCAATGCCTAGACAACGTTGTTATCGCTATATTAGGAGTTAAGTGTAGTAGCGATCCACACGGCTTTACCCGCAATCACTTCCCGGAGGCACTATTTATACCAAACACTTTAATGAGATCCAAAGATCTCATGAGTGTTACAGAAAAAAAAAATTATTTTTATTATAAATCTCTACCAATTTTAAAGCGATTCTGATGGTTTGCGGTTGAATATGGAAACCTAAAAATTAGTATAATACACTGAAATCTACAATTGCATTCAAAATTTGGAAAATATTGAATGGCAAGCAAAAACAATTGTTTTGTAGGGTTTTGGTGGCATACGAGCTCAATATGGCTCTATGAGCAATAAACCGCAAAAAACTAACTCAAAATGTAGTTTTTAATCACCCCTCCTTTGGAAAATGTTTCTCAGAATAAAAAAATAGGTTATGTGGGAGAAAAAAATTGACCCTTTTTAGGGTTTTCTATATTAAAAATAGCATAGGTTTTAGTTGTGGTTAAGGGGTTTAGAGGGCCTCTAACTATGGAGGTTAAGTTAAATAGGTTATTAAACCATATAGTTTTATAAAACAATGAGTTGGGGTTGGGGTTGAACCACTTGACCATTCCTCCCTAAATCTATCCACTTAACTAATGTACCACCCAATACACTTATACTAGGAAATGAGGCATGTTTTATTTAAATAAATTCAAACCCAACTAACCTTGTAAGTATCATCATGGGTGGGAGGATCCACGTGGCATTCTAAGGTGGAGGGCGCTTTAGGGTTACCTTGTTGTGAGCGGATCCGAGATGCGTTTGTTTTTATAGCGTTGTTTGTGTTTATTTGATCCGCCATATATTTTCATCCACCGCCTCTTTTCTTAAAAACACGGTTTTGATTGTTTGTTGGCTGCCTTGAATTAATTTACTTATATTTTGATTAATCTTTGAGCTACATATTTGTTTTCAATTGCTTTGATTTTTTTTTTGATGTTTGCGGGATTTGAATGGAGATCGATTGTCCAAGGTGGAGACCCTAACTTGTTTGCTTTGGTTTGTGTATGTCGTTGCGTGATTTTTTTATTGTTTATTCCACCGTGTTTATTTTTTTACGGGGGTTCCATTGGCTATTTCTCAAAATCAGCTATGGAGGGGGCTTGCTCGGCCACCTTAAACCCAATGTGGAAAGGTAGGGGGCTCGTCCCTTTGGTATAATGAATGGTCCTCCAAATGCAATCAACTCGGCATTGTAAAAATAACACGTCCCCGAATCCACGGGAAAGGGATAGTCTAAACTTAGTTGAGATTACACGATGGTTGGTTGGAAACCTCCAACTCAATACACAAGAAACCTTGAACTCGCCCAAGTCTGATCAAGAGCTCTACAACCAATGCACAACTCAGTGAAAAACTCTACAACCAGCTCGATCAATGTGACTTGAGGTAGGATTTATGTGAGCTTGGTGAAGACCAATGTAACTAAGTTTGGATCCCTTTGTAAGAATCTTGGTCAGAGGAAGCAACTATTTGTAATAAAATGTAACTCGTTCAAGAGCTCAGTCAGGATGGCTCTTTGGAGAGTTTGGTGGTGGGGGGGGGTCAGACCTCCAAAAAAAAAAATCCTAGTGCGGGGACACTAGTGTAAAAAATAAATTGTGTTCCAAACACCTAGAATGGAACAGGGGCTTATGTGGATTCAGATATGTTAGGGAAGTTGTTGGAGGTAACACAGGCTCTCCTGGAAAGTAGATTTCTTCTTCAAGACACTTCTACCTGTATAACCTCTCTCCAACCTACACGATCCCCTGACTTATTTTATTAATGTTTAGGAAAATCAATTACAGAATGAATGACTACAATATTTATAGATATTGCATAGTCATGTACAAACAAATATGTGGTTGCAACTATGCAAAAAATATACATCCGACAATAATACAAACAAATGATTGTTCCAACTAATGAAACAAATAAACCTATGAGATTATAATAATCCAAATATAATGGTTATAAAATCATAACCATACAACAATTAATCAACAACTAATTACCTTAATGAATTATTAATTACCTAAGGTAATACAATGCATAATTACATATAGTAAAATATCTTTACACGAACATAATGACTCTCGGTGGATTCCAAAGTTTTTATCCTCATTAACTTCTTTCTAATATTTCATCATGGAATTTGAATACCCACCTTTTCATTTTCTAATGTGTAAATTTGGTTCAAAAAAATTAAATGTTTTCATTAATGTTTATGGTGTCATTAATTTTTAGTTTTCTTAACTCACATCGATAAGGGAAATTATTAAAAGGTGAAAAAATCTCAACATCACCTAGCCAACACATCACTTTGACTCAAACCATAAACATCAAAATTAGTCACTTATTCAAATTCCATATAGCATATGACACGTTTCACTTTACTAGGCCTATTCTATGCACGTATATTCAAAATGTGGGAGTGTCGGACCTTCATCACAAAATTGAACCTATACCATTAATCCTAATATATCAAACAATGTAAAATATTTATAAATAATTTAATAAAACATACTTTACCAAGATTTTTTAGTCTCATGCGTATTTGTATTTCCATTTAAGGATCAGGTTTGTAAACCATTGAGATTACAAACCATAAATATACAACCTTTAATGGAACCTCGTATAGGATTGTAAGACGTATGTATATGTGGAAGCATCCTAATGTTTCTAACGACACCTCATAAATTTAATCACATATTCAAGTATCCCAAGCATGGGTAAACATGATTAATACATGTAGCTTATGTGGCTTCATCATGTTTTTCTGACTACTAGCGCGTCGATGGACCTTAATGTATGGACCCGAGAGAAATAAGCACGTGAGATGAGGACATGTGGTGAGATTATGATAGGGGATAAAATGGTGATAGTCAATTTCATTAAATTAATTCAAACAGCTAATAGTATTTCTTTTTATTAGTAATAAATTAAAATAAGGGTTTTATTACAGCCCTATCCCTTACAGATCAAAAACATTTAAGTGAAATATATTACATATAAATTACAAAATTCCTCATGACTTCCTCTATTAAAGAGAATTCCAAACTTTTCAAAGGTAAGATTAAAAAGGATTGTTCTAGCAAGGAAGAGGAAGTCCTCAAACAATTCACCTATAGCCCTCCTCAAGTGGTCTTTCCTTCTACTCACATCAAGTGGTCCAAACCGGAAAGGGGGGGTCAAAATTAATTTTGATGGGGCTTCGAAAGGTAATCCTAGCATGGCGGGGGAGGTGGCATTATTAGAGATCATGAAGGTGACTAGATCCTTGCCTATGTTGGTCCTTTGGGCATTCAAAGCAACAATGTGGCAGAGGCTCGGGCATTGCTCTAGGGTGTTATCCTAGCTAAGGAAAGAGGTATCAACCATATTTTAATTGAGGGGGACTCTCTTCTCATTATCAATGCCATTAAAAAGGATCATTCCCATAATTGGGCTCTGGGTAACATTATTTTTTATATTAAGGAGCATCTTAAAGGTTTTGATTCTTTCATCATCAAACATACTCCTTGCCTTGGTAACACATGTGCGGATAGGCTTGCTAATGAAGGGGTACATTATAATGATTTCAAAGTTTGGCATAAAGGTGATGTCATCCTGTGCCAATTAATGATATTACACACCATGAAAAATCATAATAATTTCACTATCGTCCACTCGAGTGAGGAAAATTGGCTCATTTTTCAAGATAAAAAGCTCGTGTTTGGATTTATTTCACTTTGGAAAGGTCATTTTAACACCAAAATTTACAAGAACCATCCAATTGGGATTACGTAAAATATTCTGGTGACCAAGGTGGAGAACAAAGTTAGGGTGGAACTGTCTAGTTGTGGAAATATTGTGGACGACCCTTATGTGGCACATGCTTCGGGTTGGGGGATTTAGAAAGTATATCATAAAGCTACAAGGGCATGATCCTTCATTAACCAAGGAGTTTGGGTTGGCATGGAAGGATGGTAAGGTGGTGGTCAGGGGTATGGAAATTGAGACTTTGGAGGAATCCATTTCCCGGATTACTGGTATGGACATGGATGGCCTCAAAATTTTCAAGGACAAGAATAGACATGAGCATGAAATTAACACCTTTTTCATTGGAAAGGAAAGGGTGCATTACTTCACTAATGGCATTGCTCGGTCCTACATCCCTGGAGTGTGGAAGGAGGTTTTCTTCACATTATGAAGTATTTAACTTTGGAAGGAAAGTATCATAAGATCTACACTCATCACTTGTCTCTCCTGAATATGTTCAGGCATAAGAAAATGTTAAGTATTCCCTTCTTTCTGTTCATGTCTTTGACTACCTCTATGAAATATTTTCAAAGGGGTAAGGTGGATACCCCTATTCATGAGGGGCTCATTCTCCTTCGTTTCAAAATGGTAAACTGTGTGCTCGCTTAAACCCATGCCCTAAATCGAGGAGGAGGAGGACATTACTTTGGTTGAATGTCTTACAAAGATGCGTGAGGGAAAATTGGGCCATAAAAAGTTGAGGAGGGGAAGAATGTGGTTGGATTGGCGAGTCAGGAGGTAGGGTCCTTGAAAGGTAAAGGCAATATGATCTCGGAAGCTAAGCTGAGCTACAAGGACTTGAAGAAAAAAGTGCAGTACTTGGAGACTGTGTTATAGGTTATGGAGGAGACAAATTCGGTGGTTAGGAATGGCATGATCAATAACATTGAAGCCACCAAAAAAATTTGCATGGCCTAGAAGAATATTAGGGGAAATCAATGGTCTGGATAATCTTGTTTGGGATATGAGGGTTTTTCGGAAGTAGTTAAAAGAATCGGAGGAAACAATAAATATTCCAGTGCCACTAGATTTGATGAAGAAGAGGAGGATGAGGATGAGACAAATGAGGATTCTACGGGAGAAGATGAGGAGGATCCACCCCAGAAGAAGCTGCAGTTCGAGCATAGTAAGGAGACTACGACCATGGAGGCCAAACCCTCCAAAAATCAAAAGAAAAATTAATGGTGATGTTCCAGAACTTTTAGATATTTTTAGGAGAAGCTGTCTCTGGTTTTGGTTTAGTTGTTTAGTTTATATTTCTCTCATTGGTTGGGTTTCTGGACCTTTTTGTTTTGGAGTTAATCCTGTTTAACTCCTTTTGGTCTTGTTCCTCTTTTTTTTTCTTTCTGTGTGCTTTCACGATGTAATATTTCTTATTTTGGCCTCTGGAAGCCGATCCTTGTTTTTACCCTATCTAATAAAAAAGTTCCTCTTGAGTCCTCACTTCTTCAAATTTTGTTAGTTGGAGCCCTTAAAATATAACTAAAATTACTACAAGAAAAGAATCACTTAATATTACAAGTTCTGAAAACATGAGTACAAGTTACAAAAACATTCAACTTGAATTTTACATGAACCAAAAATTAAAATACAATGACTTGAGAATAAGGAACTAGGAAGGAGGTTAAGAGATAGAAATTAATTATAATGTATGTACCATAACATGCACCTTCATCACCTTCCTGTGCCCCCGTGTTTCAAAGAGACGATGACATTCCCACTCTAGCCTACATTCAATATTTCCTAAAAGAGATTTAAAATTATTAAATGTATCACTATCTCTGGTAGTGTTATGGGGTCTACACTTACGCTTTGAATGGGTTTACACATACACTTGTATTATTTATCATAGGGATGGTATAAAATGATATGAGAAATTTAAATTCCACATCGGAGGAAAAAGTAAGGGACGAGTTCGGAGGCATAGGGCAGAAACAAGAATGGTCAGTTATCTAACCATATAGTCATTTTGAAGGAAATATGAGCCTCCACAGGAATGACATTCTAGAGAAGATCTTTATATACATAAAACAATAGAGATATACGCTTTATTTTGATCCTAAAGATTCATCTTACTTCCATCGATGATGGCTAGGCACACTTTGAAAGTTGTCTTGCCCTAGGAACTCTAACACTTTATGAATAAAATCTTGATTTCCTCTTACCAAATTAAAAGTCCCTTAGAGGAATATAGAGGATAGGTTAGCAAAATTATATCGTGTATTGGTAAAAATAAACACCATTACAAATTTGGAAGAAAGAATTGATCAAACGTAATAGGAAACACTAATAAGTTATAATGATTGGACTAACACCTTTTAAATAAAATTGGTGGTGGAAAACTAAAACATAAATGTGGGATATAGCTATGAATGACATGAATTAATGGTGACATTATTTGCCAAAGAATGATCTATCAAGTCACTTAATTTTTAAAGTTTAAATGCATTTTTATATTTTACATGAGATTAAAATACTTTCCATTTAATTTGTCATTAATCACTCATCATTGCATCAACCTTCACAACTTACAAGTCAACACGATAGTTTTATTTTTGGGGAATAAAAACAAAAACATAATATTAATGGGTGACATAATAACATTAATATTTTAGAATGTAAAATTTCTCGGGATAATAAAGTTGGAAAGTTTGTATTATTTAAATCCATAACTTATTATCATTTAAGAAGGTTTCTTATGTAAAAGTATGTAAAAGAGTTGGTGTGTAAGTGTACTTGTGTAATATATAACTATTTAAGTTTATTTTTGAAAATATTATTGATCTTTAAAATGACATTGAACTTGTGTTTAAATAGTTTATTAAAAATGAATTCTTAACAAATTAATCATTTTCCCGAATTTATCAAATAGTAATTGATTAAATTATGATCCAAAACTGATTTAAAATGTGCCCAAAATGAATCGAAAATTTGATTTAAAACTCATAAATCATTTCCAATTTGCATGATCAAAAGGATCAAAATAAAAAAATTCAAAAACAATGTAAGAGTGTTATAGTTGAATCTAATCAATTAAAACATGATTTAAATATGCAAATAATTAGCAATAACATATCTTTACTAAACACATAACACCAAAATTGATAACGGAGTTCACTGCTAATTGGGATACGTCTATGGGATAGGCTAGAATGTCATATGATCCATTAAAAATAAATTTACAAGTAGAATAATTAAAAATTACAAATAATAACAGATCATAAACCTAGAAAAATATGTTTATCATACTTTTGAAATACTCGAACTCAATCAACTATGTCTTCCACCTTCCTGTAACATTTACACAATCATTTTTCCTAGGTTCTATGTCAAAAGAGGTCAAAAATGCTTCAAATTGATTATAAATTAACACCAATTGGAAAAATCAAAGTCTTGGGTTGATCGTCTAGAAATTCTAAACATATCTTTAGTTTTATCAAACTCCTAAAAATACCATTTAGTGGGTAAAAATGACCATGTCTCCAAAAATTCCCCTAAATGGACTACACATAGTCCTCGACCAACATGTACTTAAATAAAACTAAAATCCTTTTATATAATTTGGAACATTTATGTGGGTTAGTTAAGGTGCCTGTAATTTTCTCTAAATCAAGAGTTTGAATCTCCTCAAGGTGCTTTGACCATATTATGCGCTTCTAATTTCCTTGATTAGTCCCAATTGGTGCATTTGGATGGGGTATGGATATTTAAATTCAAAGTAGTGGCATATGGGTATTAGCCAATGGGCCAATTTTGGTTGGATATGCAAATTGCAATGGTTATATAGAGTGTGCTAAGGTTATATTTGGCGCACATGTGGAGCGCATACTTAGTTGTGTGGGAAGTGTGGCGAGGTGTGTTGGCAAAGTGGGAATGCAACACCCAACATGGAGCATGGAGAATGAGGTGGTAGAACATTATGGAAATGCATGTTGATTAAATCTAAATTGGATCAAACTTTAATTTTGTTATAACTAATGATATGCATGAAATAAAGTACAATAGTGCACAAGTAATAAGCATTCAAAGATATGAAACCCTAAGCAAATGAAAGAGGAAAGATGGCTTAGCTGATTTCGTACAATCTAGGATTGATCTAGACTAAGTGAATGTTAGAATAGAATGGAAACAGTGTCATCAAGGCTCACTGAGGGTTGTGGAACTCAAAATTGTGTTGGATATAAGCACCTGAAGAGGACATGAGCACACAGGGAACTAGTGATTGGACTGAGTGATAGTGGACGCTTAAATGCTCAAATTATGGCCTTTTCTGGGATGGAGGAGCTTCGTTGTCGATCTTAATTTGTTACTCCGGTTTCTTTGTAATGTTGTTGGTCGTACATGTAACCTCAAAATAGATATCTACCTACACATGACCATAAACCACATCAAACCTAATAAAGAAGATGCAAAATGGGGAGTCAGATCGACCACTGATAGACACTTGAAAAGTGAACTTGCTAATTTAACAAATAATGTAAAATAAAGTTTAAATTGTAATTAATTACCAATGCGAGATATAGACAATAAAGTATAGATTTGACATAAGTAAGTAAGCTAGAAAAATATGAAACCCTAGGTGCAAAAGAGAGGGTAAGATACTTAGTTGATTCGTAATACTCCCAAATTTATGTCGAGCTAGAAAATTGATGAAACATGAAAGCGAGCATTGCAAACGAGCCCATAAAAATGTAAAACTATCAAGAATGCTAGGACTAGGGCACCTAGATAGTGTCGAGGGTGCTTAGGGCACCGTGAACTCCTTTAGGTGCCTATGACTACTCGAAACCTCTGTTGAGTTGCGGAGGTCAGTTACTTTAGATTAGCATGCTATATTAAACTTGCAAGAAATCACAAGATGTGACATCAGTTATGGAGGGACCACCATCGGTCACCTATGATCGGCATTGATTAGGCAAGTTGGGCGCATCGATTACTGTGTGTGGGTGTTTTATTTAACTCACGGGAATTAGATATAATTTTAGTATTAAAGTAGATCTATTGATTGTAATTGCATGGCTAAGTGCCCTAAGTTTGTATATGCCTATATAAGCATGAAATCTAGGGTTTATAAGTAGAGGATTGTAAGAATTGATGATTATTGTGAGAATAATTGTGAGAGAGATAATTCTTGGAGAAGAAGGAGAAGCTTAAGAGAAAGAAAGTATTGTACATCATGAGAGGTGTAGAAGATTATAGCTATTCAATTGTATATCTTATGAAAGCTTTAGATAATAAATTGACTTGTTTCTTGGTAGGTGTAGCCCACACTAGGTGAACCATGTTAAATTTGGTGTTGATTTATATCTCTTGTTCGTATATTTCTTCTCGGTAGAATATCCACTTTTGTTGCATGTATGCTTAGATATGATATATTATCTAAACAACCTTGTGCTTAACCCCAAAACCTCGAAACTCGGTTTCATAGGTTTGCGAGATGTTCGATGCATGTCACCTTTAGTGTTATTTAATTGTTTGTTGATCACCAAAATTCACCTAAAACTTGCAAAGAGAAAGAGCACCTATAAAACCCAAAAACACATCAAATCCTAAAAATAAAAAAAAGATGTAAATAGGGAGTCATACTAACCACATGGTAACTTTGATTAAGTGAAATTACGATCTAGGCATTGCACTACATTTCAGAATCCATGTAGTTTTGTGTGTGTGTAGAATTGTGCCCTAGGTGGGTCTCGTGAAAGACGTACTTGAATAGTGAGCAATAGCTAGATGTATAAAATGAACTTCCCATCCTATGAAGTGTATGTAGAAGAATGCAGTCCCTTGTCCCTTGTGTGAGTGCTAGATGGATGCTTGAATGCTCTTGTAATGGCCTTTGAATGCAACCTTAGGTGGTGATAGTAAATGTTTAGTGCTTGGTCCTTTATTATGATCACATAGCTTTGTATTTATATGATTCCATTGTTTGAATTTTGTAATTAACCACTAATATCTTGACCACTAAGAAAATAAGATGCCCAACAGCTAGAAAGGACCTAATATATGTGATCAAGATCTGAAAAGGTCAAGGGTGCCCGAGGGGATGAGGGCATTGGGCACTAGTGTCAAGACTCAAAAAAATAGAATTGGCAAAGGTTAGACTAGGAAAGAAGGTGTGTAAAGACAAGAAGGAAACCAGAAAGAAAGCAAAGAGGCTAAAGATAGTGGTCAATTAGTAATTTTCTCGCTTAGGAATCATATGAATAGTGGTATGTGACTAGGACCTAGAAATGTACCCAAAGTGTGTGATTTAGTGTCTACATTTTCCCCACTTTTTTTTTTTGAGTAAATACTCGATAACATAAAGTAGAAAAGAGATATGTACCTAATAACCATGTAGATCAATGGTAAAAAGCATGCGAGAGAGACAAGAAAAAGCATAGAGTGATAAAAAGTGAAGCGTGGAAGCTAGAGAAGAGGAAGTGAAAATTACCCTAGGGGTGAGTGTATATGTAGATGACGCATTGTACCTGTTGTCAATGTCTCTTGATGCTTGATGATGTGACCGATGCTTCCCACAAGTATGGACCTACAAAAGAGAAGAGAAAATGAGTAGTCAAATATGTGTATAGGAAAAATTTAATCCAAAAGAGTAAAAAGTGTGTGAAAAGGAACATGTGCACTTGATCCATAATGAGTGAAAAGAGTAGAAATGATCCTAAAAATTCTGAAGAAGAGTGAGTTTTTTGGGTGATATCACGCCAAAACCGAGTTTTTCGAGTGATCTCATGCCGGCTACGCCAAGTGCGAGTTGTTTGGGTGATCTCATGGTAAGTGCGGAAGAAGTGTAGGGAGAAAGGTCTAGTGTTATTCTCTAATCTTTTAATTCTTCTCGAGATGTAAACACCATTGTAGATGGTGTGTTCAAATCTATTCCATTTTGATCTAGTTCAATCGAATGTGAAAATAGAAAAGAGGTTAAAACATACATGTTGAGTTCTAAAGGACTATGTTTGTCCAATAAAATCCATTACAGTAAACTAACTATGAATTATTCCAAAATGAGAAAAAAATGTGTAACTTCCCTTGGTCATAGGCACCCAAGAAGGTTAAGGGGCACCCAGTGCTACTATCTCGGAGTGGGCATTGGTTCTATGTTTTGCTAAAGAACCAAGTCATATTATGGGTTGTTGTTGAGGCGTAAACTATATTGACTCTGTGTTGAACCATGTTTTACTTTGTGACTATAAATTGTTCTATGGGGTTCTTGATTCACTGATGGATTCCCCCTCTTTGGGGTCAATGGGACATCATAAGGTGTATGCGTCCCAAATTAGGACCGGTCATTGTGTTGAAACAGATGCCCTACGGAGGGGGTGTAATGTGCTTAGTAGAAACCAAGGCACGTATAAACAAAGTGACTAAAAAATAAGTGTTAGTGTAAACAAGATAAACATGCATATAAAAGACCATGTGAAAGCTAACCAAAGAAGAAAAAATGTACAGTGTGAAAATTGGGTTGCAAGCATGGGACATCACTCATGATGTCACAAGACAATCGAGGCCGAAGTGGCCAAAATCATACAATGTGCTCACAATATAAAGGGAAAAACTTGCAAACAATGGAAAATAATGACAGACAATAGCGAGTAAAGTAACAGACAACCATGGTGGCAAAGGGTTCTTATAAATAAAATTTTGCACGTGAAGCACTTGTTATCATGTTATAAAGATAGAAAGTATGTCAAAGCATGTATGATCCGATATAGTAGTGTGCTAGTGAAAATATGTAGTATAAAATGAAACAATAGAACCTTTGATGTGTATGAAAGTGGATGCCCCGTGAGCTGTTGTAGGGACCTGGTAAGAGGTACAGTGCCAAATATCCATGTTGCATGTAATAATATGTATAAATTCTATAATCACAACTAGAACAAAGTGAACACACATGTGTATATAATAAAAATATTGACACACAAAGTATTTATCTAATATAGTAAGCAAAGTGTAACATGCAAGCATAAGTAAACAAGAATAATGTGTAACCAAGATATGTAGTATGTTTTTGAGTGAATAATCGATAACATAAAGTAGATAAGAGATGTGTGCACGATAACCATGTAGATCGATGGCGAGAAAAAATGCTGAAGAGACAAGAAAAAGCATGGAGTGATAAAATTGAAGCATGGAAGCTAGAGAAGAGGAAGTGAAAATGACCCTAGGGGTAACAGTGTATATGTAGATGTCACATTATACCTATTTTCAATGTTGTTTGATGCTTGATGATGTGACTGTTGCTTCTCATAAGGATGGACCTACAAAAGAGAAGAGCAAACGAGTAGTCAAATATGTGTATATGAAAATTCGATCCAAATGAGTAAAAAGTGTGTGAAAAGTATGTAAAAATGTGAAAAGGAACATGTGCACCTGATCCATGATGATTGAAAAGAGTAGAAAGGATCCTGACAATGCTAAAGAAGAATGATTTTTTGGGTGATCTCACGCAAAACCGGGTTTTTGAGTGATCTCACGCTAGCTACGCTAAGAATGAGTTTTTGGGTGATCTCACACCAAAACTAATTTTTTCTGGTGATATCATGCTAGCTATGCTAAGTGCGAGTTTTTTGGGAGATCTCATGCCAAGTGTGGAAGTAGTGTAGGGAGAAAGGTCTAGTGTTATTCTCCAACCTTTGAATGCTTCTCAAGATGTAAACACCACTTTGTAAATTGTGTGTTCAAATATGATCTATTTTAATCCAATGTGATTATAGAAAAGAGATGAAAATATACATGTTGAGCTCGAAAGACTATGCATGTCCCGTAAAATCCATTGTGTAAATTGTTGTGAATTTTTCCAAACTAAGAAAAAAAAATTAATTGCCCTATGGTCATAGGTGCCCGGGAAGGGTCATGGGCACCCAAGTCTTATTGTCTGTGAGAGTTGGGCACAAGTTTCTATGTTATGCTAAAGACCCAAGTCATATTATAGTTCCTTGATGAGATCAGTAAACCTGTATTGACTTTGTTTTAACCATGTTGTAATGTGACTATAAATTGTTGTATGGGTGACTGATTTACCTTATGGATGCCCCCTTTTTGGAGTGCATGGGATGTCGCGAGGAGTATTTGGTCCAAATGAGGACCAGCCGTTGTGTTGAAACCGATGCCCTACAAGTGGATGGGAATGTGCTTGGTAGAAACTAAGGCACGTGTAAACAAAGTGGATGAAAAACAAGTGTTAGTGTAAATGAGATAAACATAAATATAGAAGACCATGTGCAAGCTAGCAAGCAAGAAGAAAATGTAGACTATGAAAATTGGGTTGCAAACATAGGACATCACTCACGATGTCACAAGACAATCGAGACCGAAGTGGCCAAAATCATACAATATGCACACAAGATAAAGGGAAAAACTTGCAAACAATGGCAAATAATGACAGATAATAGCGAGGTAAAGTAACGAAAAACCATAGTGGCAAAGGGTTCCTACAAATAAAATTTTGCACATGAAGCACATGTTATCATGTTATAAAGATAGAAAGTATGTCAAAGCGTGTATGATTTGATATATTAGTGTGCTAGTGAAAATATGAAGTAGTATAAAATGAAACAATAGCACCTATGATGTGTATGAAAGTGGATGCCCCTAGGAGCTGTTGTAGAGGTTGGTAAGAGGTACAAGTGCAGTATCCATGTTGCATATAACAATATGTGTAAATTTTGTAATCACAACTATAAGGAAAGTGAACAAACATGTGTATATAATAAAAATATTGACATACAAAGTATTTTTCTAACATAGTAAGAAAAGTGTAACATTCAAGCATAAGTAAACAAGAACAATGTGCAACCAAGATATGTAGTATGTTTTGAGCGAATACTCGATAACATAAATTAGATAAGAGATGTGTACACGATAACCATGTAGATCACTTTGGTAGAAAGCATGTCGAGGAGACAAGAAAAATCATGGAGTGATAAAAAGTGAAGTGTGGAAGCTAGAGAAGAGGAAGTGAAAATGACCCTAGGAGTGAGAGTGTATATGTAGATGTTGTGTTATACCTATTTTTAATGTCGCTTGATGCTTGATGATGTGACTACTACTTCTCATAAGGATGGACCTACAAAAGAGAAGAGCAAACAAGTAGTCAAATATGTGTATATGAAAAATTTGATCCAAATGAGTAAAAAGTGTGTAAAAAGTATGTAAAAATGTGAAAAGGAACATGTGCACCTGATCCATGATGAGTGAAAAGAGTAGAAAGGATCCTGAAAATGCTAAAGAAGAATGATTTTTTGGGTGATCTCACACAAAAACTAGGTTTTTTGAGTGATCTTGCGCTAGCTATGCTAAGTGCGAGTTTTTGGGTGATCTCATGCCAAGTGCGAAAGAAATGTAGGGAGAAAGGTCTAGTGTTATTCTCCAACCTTTGAATGCTTCTTGAGATGTAAACACCACTTTGTAAATGGTGTGTTCAAATCTGATCCATTTTGATCCAGTTTAATCTAATGTGAAAATAGAAAAGAGGCAAAAATATAAATGTTGATTTCTAAAAGACTATGCATGTCCTATAAAATCTATTGTGTAAATTGTTGTGAATTTGTTCCAAACTGAGAAAAAATGTGTAACTGTCCCTGGTCATAGGTTCTTAGGAAGGTTCATGGGAACCCAAGTGCTACTTTGTCTGGAGCCGGGCATTGGTGTCTATTTTATGCTAAAGACCCAAGTCATATTTTTGTTCGTTCTTTAAGACTATAAAGCGTATTGACTATGTGTTTAACCATGTTGTCTTGTGACTATAAATTTTTGTATGGGTGACTGATTCACCTGATGGATGCCCCGCTTGTTTAGAGTGCATGGGATGTCACGAGGAGTATTCATCCCAAATGAGGACCGACCATTGTGTTGAAATGGATGCCTTACAGGGGGATGGGAATGTGCTTGGTAGAAACCAAGGCATGTGTAAACAAAGTGGCTGAAAAATAAGTGTTAGTGTAAACGAGATAAACATGCATAAAGAAGACCGTGTGTAAGCTAGCAAGCAGGAAGACAATGTAGACCAATAAAAATGGGTTGCAAGAATGTGACATCACTCATGATTTCAAAAGACAATCAAGGTTGAAGTGGCCAAAAACATACAATGTGCACACAAGATAAAGGGAAAAACTTGAAAATAATGGCAAATAATGATAGACAATAGCAAGAAAAGTGACAAAAACCATGGTAACAAAGGGTTTCTATAAATAAAATGTTTCACATGAAGCACCCTTTACCATGTTATAAAGATAGAAAGTATGTCAAAGTGTGTATGATCTGATATAGTAGTGTGCTAGTGAAAATATGTAGTATAAAATGAAACAATAACACCTGTGATGTGTACGAAAGTTGATGCCCCATGATCTTGTTACAGGACTAGTAAGAGGTACAATGCCAAGTATCCATGTTACATGTAACAATGTGTGAATTATGTGATCACAACTAAAAGTTAATTGAATGTGCATGTGTATATAATAAAAATATCGACACGCAAAGTATTTTTCTAACATAGTAAGAAAAGTGTAACATGCAAGCATAAGTAAACAAGAACAATGTGCAACTAAGATATGTAGTATGTTGTGAGTGTGAAATGGAATGGAATGCAGAGTGGGTGTGATAGGAGAATTTTGCCCCCCAAGCAAGTGTGAATGAGTATGAATGACATGAGGCTTATTTATAAATGCCCCCTCAACAGTTGAGAATGAACCATAGAACAAGTGTACGTCATTGGGAAATAGTTTGAAGTGTATGCTAGAAAGATATGATCATCGAAGGATATATCATGGAGAGTGATTGACTGTGGTGAGATTCATTTTAGATTTAGAACCTCATCGATCGAGACTGAACCATAGAACAAGAGTACGTCATAGGGTAGTGTGTTGTGTGAGAATGTGTTGCAAGAAATATGTGTTGTGAATGCACCGAGTAGTTTTTGTGTGAATTGATGTGAGGTTTATGAATGTAGTGATCCCTCAATAGTCAAGTGTGAAGCATAGCACAAGAGTGCATCATCAAGTAATGACAATACAAATGTATCAATTTATGCAATACGTATGTGAAAGATTAGATTTGAGGTGTAGAGTGAAGAAGTATAAATGCAAGACACCTGATAATGCTAGAGGGGAGAGGATAAGCATGATGCTTCCCAAGTGTGCATTCATGATTATATTATTTGATAAAAGTGAAATATGAGGGTCCTCCACCCGATGCTTGTAGAGATAAAGGTGTGTGACCATGTTCTAATATCGGCGGTGTATGAGACAAATGATGTATCGGTGATGGAAACCTATGTGAAGAAGAGCATGGAGGTGATGAACACCTATGTGAAGCAGAGTGCAGAGGTGGAAAACTCTTATGTGAATCAGAGTGTGGAGGTGATGAACACCTATGTGAAGTAAAAAGGAAGTGATGTATATCTATGTGAAGGATTTGTCTGAGTGATGGACCTAGATTGATGAGATGGACTAGTAGACCTGATGAGACCAAGTAGGTCGTGCGTGGATAAAGCGAGCTAGGATTATATTGTCCTTTATATTTAAGATGTCATAAGGACTTAAATAATCTAGAGAGTGTAATAGAACCCTCAATAGGAGGCTACAGGCGATGGTTTGGATGGTGAAACACCATTGATAGTGAAAGAAATGTTTGTTGTGGATGAACTTTAGACACAATTGGTTCATGGAAATGATAGCCTAAGTTGCATAGAGTAATGTAATACCTAAGATCATATCACACCCTTTTACGAGAATGTGTCATACGAAAAGGAAAAAGCATTGTAAGAGGACCGATTGGCTCGAAGCTCAACATAACCATATGATTTAGGAACTAGATATGAAATTTGCGAGAGTGGATAACCGATAGTGACAAGAAGTGTAATAAAACATGCACTTATGTAAAATGATGGATCAACCATAGTGTTATTGATAGAAATAGATCCAATAGAAGCACTAATGTGCAAGCAATTAGAAGATAATGTAGCATGATAGTCATGATCGAGAGAAAGAAATGATCGATGGAGATACCTCAAATGTGAGAAACTAGAAAATTAAAAGCCCCTAATACAGGAGGAGGCATTGTGTGATATGTATGATTGGCTGAAGAGTCACCACTTTCTTGTCATATTTTGGAAGAGGATTATTAAATATCTTGAGCTTGTGATTTTCATTGACCGTAGCATAGATTCTGTAGGCTCGAGAAGCTCAATTTCATTATTATTGATAAGATCTTGAATAATATTTTGAAGTTTGAAACATCGATCTGTAGAATTCCCAATGCATTGATGATAGTCACATTTGAAATTTTCATTGTAATTATGACCTTTAGGATGATATGGGTCCAAATTGAGTAGAGGAGGAAGTGTAATAAGATTTCTCTCAATGAGTTGTGGCAATAGAATATGCGGAGAACAAGGCAATTTAGTAAATTTACGCTTATGCGGTTGTCATTGAATATTTTTAGTATTAAATACAATAATGTTGACAGTAGCTTTAGCTTCAGTAGGTTTTATAGATGGCTTGAAAGTTGATTTTCTTTGAAAGTGCATTGAAGATGAAGCTTTCTCATGATACTTAAGATTTCCTATAGATAAGAGTTTAGTTTTGTGTAGCTTAAGAGTATGACATAAATGATCGAATGATGGAGATTTCTTGAAGACAACACTCTCCTAGAGAAGCGATAATAGAATTTGGAAAAATAAATCTTGAATTTCATAGCCCGCAAGCACATTATACATCTCGGATAAGTTTTTTTTATATTACAAGACATAATCCACTAAATTTTGGTTAGATCCTTGCCAAATTTACACGAGTTGAGCATAGGATATCTTAGAGCCGATATTAATAGAGAAGTGAGCGAGAAAAGCATTGAATAAATGTGTAAAATATGTTACCGAGTGGATAGGTAGATCATAGAACCAATGCATTGTATAATCATGAAGCATTTGAGGAAATAGCTAAACTAACAGAGTATGATCATCCACAAAATATAGACATGCCACATGAAATTCTCAAAGATGATTTTGGGGTTCACCGTGACCATTAAAACTAGGGAGATTGGGAGTGACAAAATTAAGAGGAATTTGGTAAGCACAAATGACAAGTTTAATTGGAGTATGTTGTAGTAAAGTGGAATCCATAGATGGAGATGCACGAGAAGTAGTCTACTATGGTTGTGAATTTGAACTTGAAGATCATGATAAAAAGAGGCTAAGTCTTAAGTGCCAATGGAAGAGAATTGTTGCATGTGAGAAACAAGAGGTAGAGTGAAGTGATTGGTGGGAGTAGGAACAAAAATGGGAATAGTAGAAATAGGTATAATATTGGAAGCAATAGGCTAAGTAGCAATATGCATGGAAGTGGGGATGGATGCGAAAATATTAAGTTACGCAAGATTGGTGGCATCCTCACAATCAACAAATAAAATTAGGTCTAAATCCACGAGGATGCTTAGCCGATGATCATTAAGCTCTTAAAGGTGGGATTCAGTAAATTTTCCATAAGATTAAGCCATAATAAGAAGATGATAAAAGACCTAGAAGCAAGGTGGGTTCAAGTGATGGGTTCACTAAATGATTTAACAAATATTGGAAAATTTAATGTCAAATTCTAATTAATTACCAAAGAGATATAAACAATAAAGTATAGATTTGACACAAGCAAGTAAGATATAAATATATGAAACCCTAGTTACAAAAGAGAGGGCAAGATACTTATTTGATTCACAATACTCCTAAAGTTGTGTCGAGTAATAAAATTGATGAGACAGAAAGTAGAGTATCGCAAATGAGCCTAGAAAAATGAACTATCGAGAATGTTGTGACTAAGGCACTGGATAGGGTGAGGGCCACCTAGGGCATTGCATACCTCCTTTGAGTGCTTGTAACTTCTCAAAACCTTAGAAATTCATAATCTTTTTCACCTTTAGTTGCACAGTACTTTTCTACTTGATCATCAAAATTCACTTGAAACTGCAAAGATAAAGAGCACGTCAAAACCCCAAAACACATTAAATCCTAAAAATAAAAAGATGCAAATGGGGATTCAGATGACCCCAATAATCACCCTACTAAGTGAAATTACGATCTGGGAACTTTACTACATTTCATACTCTATGTAGTTCTACGTGTGTGTGTGTATAATCATGCCCTAGGTGGCTCTCATGCAAGACGCACTTAAATAGCGAGCAATAGCTAGATGTAGAAAATGTTGATAGATGTATGTATGGAAAAATGAACTTCCCCTCCTATAAAGTTTGTGTAGAATAATGTATTCCCTTGTCCCTTGTTTTATTTCTATATGGATGCTTGAATGCTCTTGTAATGGTCTTTAAATGGAACCTTAGGTGGTGATATTAAATGCTTAGTGCTTGGTATTTTATTATGATCACATAGCTTTGTCTTTATATGATTCCCTTGTTTGAAGTTCATAATTAACCACTAAAAGGATGACCACCAAGAAAATAATATGCCCGATAATTAGAAATGACCCAAAATATGCGAGCAAGATACAAAGAGGTCGGGGCACCCAGAGGGGATGGGGGCACCTAGGTGCTAGTGTCCGAATCAAAAATAAAGTGTCAAAGGTCGACTGGGAAAGAAGGTATGTAAAGCCAATAAGGAAAATAGAAACAAAGCAAAGAGGCCAAAGACAATGGTCAATTATAACTTTTCTCTCTTAGAAATCATATGAATAGTGGTATGTGACTAAGACCTAGAAATGTACCCAAAGTTCATGATTTAGTGTCTAAGCTTACGACCAAGAATTGCACTACATCTTAGACTCCATGTATTTATACATGCTTTTTTTTTGTAATGATTCCCTAGGTTTCCCTTGTGTGAGTTGCACGATGATAGTGGGATAGATCTAGATTGCTCCAAGTATGGAAGATGTGTGTGATGGAATAAAATGAACTCCCCTCCTATGTTGTGTATGCAGATTGATGCATCCCTTGTCCCTTATATGAGTGTTTTAGATGTATGATTTTATTTCTCTTGTGCCTTTAATTCAAACTTAGGTGATGATAGATAATTCATATAGTGTTTGGCTCATCATTTGAGATCAATAACTAAGTATATATATGATTCCCTTATATGAATTTCATAATTGATTACTAAAAGGCTGACCCAAAGTTCTAAAAAGTGGACAAGAGGTGAAAAGGACCCAAAAATATTATGAAGAAGATCAATAATGGCAGGATCTCCCGGGAGGGACAAGAGCGCTGAATGCTTATGTCCTAGTTGGATGCTTTAGTGTCTCGAGGTCATTATAAGATCAAATCAATTAAATGCCAACATAGATGTAAGATCTGTAAAGCCAAAAGGATGCTCAGAAACACTAAAGTGCAAGATCTAAAACAACCAAAAGGCCAAAGGGAGTTGTCAACAACTATTTTTCTTGCTTAGGAATCATTTATACATTAGTATGCTTTAAGATGTAGAAATGTACCCAAGTGAATATATTTTGTGTCTACATATGCGTAGTCTATTTTAAAATGAAAAATTAGTCCCACATGCATGGTGGGATAGGAAATATGGTGTATAAATTATAATTTATCTCCAAGATAATATGAATAATAAGAATTAAAGGAACCCTTTCTCAAAATTAGTGTGTCGAACCTAATTGAGGGCCCTTAGCCAAAAAATAGTGGGGGCCATTTGTCTAAACACGAGCGTCGAAGACCGGAGGAGAAAATAAAAAACCCCAAAAATTATTTTACACCATTTTTACCACTTTTCAAAGATAATTGGTTCAATTGGAGAGTTTGTATGAGTCCACATCATCTCGAACGTGCGTGTTAATTTTTCATCAATTGAGAAAAAAACTTCAACATGTGATAACTTTTGTATGTGATCTTCGTTTTCCATAATCCATATACCATTGGAATGCTCTTGACAAGATCTTATGTACTATAATGGTATAGGGAGAATTAGAGAAACTATGACTAACCAAAATTTTCATTGAATCACACATCCTAAATAAGACCTTTTAGTCCCCAAAATCCAAGTTACCCACCGAATCTTGTAAATAGTTCTCTACATTCCAAAAACATACGAAGCCACAATATAGCATGGTGGTTAAAAAATATTATAGAATATATAAATGGTTATCACATAAATGGATTACTATGAAATTACAACTACACGCTTTCTCTTTCTAATTGAATCCCTATGATTTTGTCAATAGTGTTATTGTCAAAATTAGATCAATATGAAATAGACAACCAAATGCCAACAATAGGTAGGTGTCCACTGACCCTATAAAAATTTTCAACTCTACAAAATATCATTGAAATCGATCAATATGAAATAGATGACTAAATGCCAAACATAGGCGAGTGTCCATTAACCCTGTGAATTTACAAATTGCTATAAATGATCAGTATGAAATAGACAACCAAATGCCAATAATATGTTGGTATCCACTTGCCCTACAAAAATTGTCAACTCTACATAATATCAATGAAATCTAACAATATGAAATAGATGACTAAATTTCAAACATATGCGAGTGTCCTTTGACCTTGTGAAGCTAACAAGAATTATCAAGTATATCAGTATGAAATATACTACCAAATACCAACAATAGGCAATGTCCACTGACCCTATGAAACTTTCAATCATGATAAAATATCACCCAAAATAAATTAGTATGAAATATATAGTAAAAGCGCTTTCTCGGCAAGTGTCCAACTCGACCATGTGATATTGAAAAATCAATGCAAAAATCATGAAAATGATTTAGAAATTAAACTACACAATGCCTATAAAAGGTGTGAGTTAGATTGAATCCCTAAAACTGCCAATGAAGATCAAAATATCTATCAAACATGAAATTAGGGATAGAATCAAATTACCTACACAAATTTCATATTCCAAATCGGTGAAATTGACAATCACTATAAAATATCATGAAGTGCAACTCTAAACCATTTTTGTTATAAATAATGTACACCCTAATTGTAACCACATGTGATAGTTACAAATAAATTCCTGAAAATGAGGGACTTAAAACATGTGCAAATTTCATGTGTGGATATAATAATTTTGTATATTAATTACAAATACAAATGGTGCTGAATGGGTCTTGTAAGCATCCATAGTTTGCACACTAAAAATGACAAAAAAATATAAATCCAAAATTAGACATACTAAACATGCCCATTGAATATGTATATTCTGCTATCTAAATCATAATGGAAATTTTCAACCATAAATATGAGAAAAAAATCCAAGCATGATATACATGTTACTTAGCTTTTACCTACAGTGACTCCAAAAACCAAATTCAAAGCTAAAATAATATGGGAAAACCTCCTTTCTACATATAACAGAATCCCACAAAAGTATGCTTTGAAAAATGCAAGCTAATCAACAATATCAACCATGCAATTGAAAACTATCCAAGAAATTAGTTTTACAAAATCAAGGGTTGATCCCTCTTCCCAGCTTAAACAACTTGAATAGAAGGCTATGCCATATAAACCTCATGTATAACGAGGTAGTGATGAAACCTCATGTTTTCAAATAGTTTAAAAATAAGGGATATTTCTTTCCAATAGGCCACACAAAGGTTATCAATTCAAACATGGAAATGTTGGAATAATTTCACCTTCATCTAAAAATGAGAACTGTACACCCCTGTTGAGAAAAGGTTAAGTAATAGTTGCATTTTAAAAACGTAAGGATTGCATCCTACAATACTTAGGAAAAAGTTTTGAACATAAAAACAATTGATAACCAATTAGTACCCAAATGTAAATGAGTGCAAAAACAATGTCCAATTCCCTGAACAATGTCCTAATTCCATTCTCCATATCTCAAAATGGAATGGTCTTTTCACTTTCTCCTAATTAAAGGACATAGGATTTAAAAACAAATACAGATTATACCTAAAAGGAAAACTTCACATTATGGTTTCCTCACCAAATATTGTGACCAATGCTAACTGAATGTATTCAATTCCATACCTTACTCACCATGTAAGCAAGTTCAAGAGAGATCCATGTGTCCCTCTCGTCACATGGTTTCGATTTTCTTAAAACTTGTACTTCCAACAACTACACACTTTAAAATGGAAGATCAACAATCCCAAATTTCTACACAAACTAAATAAAACCAACTAAAATTTGATATCAACAAATGCAATCAGAAGCTAATCCAACATTATAACCAACTCTGATACCAAAACATGATTTGTAAACTAACATTGATCCTGTGTTTAGATAGTTTATTGAAAATGGATTTTTAAAAAATTAATCATTTTCCCGAATTTATCAAATAGGAATTGATTAAATTATGATCCAAAAATGTTCCTAAAATGAATCGAAAATATGATTTAAAACTCATAAATCATTTCTAGTTTACACGATCAAAAGGATCAAAATACAATTTTTTGAAAATTTTGTAAAATATTTATAAGTAAATTGAGTCAATTAAAATATGATTTAAATTTGTAAATAATCGAAATAAAATATACATATTGAACTCATAACATGAAAATTGATAACAGATTTCACCCACCGATCGGGCTACGTCTCTGGGATAGCTTAGAATACCATTTGATCCATTAAAAATCAATTTGCAAGTATAATGATTAAAACTTACAAATAATAATGAATCATAAACTTGGAAAAATATGCTTACCGGACTTTGAAAGACTCGAACTCAATCGGTAATGTCTTCCACCTTCTGTAGCATTTGTATAATTGTTTTCTTCATGTTCTATGTCAAAAGTGGTCAAAAATGCTTCAAAGAGATGTCAAACAAACACCAATCGAAAAAATCAAAGACTTGAGTTGATCTTCTATAAATTCTAAACATATATCCAGATTCTGTCAAACTCCTTAAAATGCCATTTAGTGGGTCAAAATGACCATGTCTCGCAAACTACCTCGTAAGGGACTACACACATCGGGGAAAATTTTAAGGAATCCACCGAAAAAAACTTATATAAATCATAGTGAATATGGTCACAAATAGATTCGCTGGGTTAGTGAATTATATAAAATTTGTGATTGTGGCATTGGTGAAATATAACATATTTTTTGAATGAAAATTGTAGATGGAGTGGAGAATGAAGGATAATTCATTGGCATGAAGGATATTTATAGAAAAAATGCATTTTAAGTCCAAATGGAGGTCTACCACATGTTCCCCTGACTATCACTCTGCCTCATCTAACCATATACTTGAAGCTTTATTGAATTGGTCCATTCTACGGGCTTGGAGTCCACGAAATGCCTTTAATTCCAGGCATTGGGGATCCTTTTGCATACCTTTACACTCAGGTTCTCGTAATGGGTGACATGGCTGCTCCTCATGCACCGAGGCTTATCAAAAAAATTAGTTGATTTCTAGGCAGTTAGTGGAGTCTTTTAAATTTGGCGGGTCTTCTAAAGGTTTAACAGATTCCAATCTAGATCTTTGTGTGTGTGACTATATATATAATATATGTATATGTATATATATAATATGTGTATATAATACATATGTATATATATGATGAATTTAATCAAATTTCAAAAAAATCATAAACATGTCGGTGAATGAGACCAAATGAACATGAAGGTTCCATAGATTTCTTGGCAATCCAAGAATGTTTTAAAACCCTAACCCATCTATCACGCGATAATTCAATAAAAATATATATGTTGGGATTAGAGATCTATTGGCTATTCACATGGGACAAATTATTGTTTGTGGAATTTTTGGGTGAAATGTGGTCACTTCCATGGTCATAAAAATAGCCAAATTCATATTCCATAATTCCTACTTTTAGCCAAATTACGAATATTAGCCACTAAAATTTTGTCTACACACACAGGTCCTCGACCAACTGTACTCAAATACAACAAAACTCCATTTATATTGCTTGGAACACGTAGGAGGGTTAGTTAAGGCACCTATAATTTTCTCCATGTTAGGAGTTTGAATCTCACCAAGGTTCTTTAACCATGATATGCACTTGAAATTTCCTTGATTAGTCCCACATTTTCGCATTTGGATGGGGTATGGTTGTTTAAATGTAAATCGATGGCATATCGTTATTGGCCGATGGGATACTTTTAGTGGAATATGTAAAGTGCAATGGTTATATAGAATGTGTTAATGTTATATTTGGTGTGCATATGGAGCACTCGGACTTGGTTATATGCGCAATGTGGTAAGGTTTGTTGGCAAAGTGGGAATGTAGCGTCTAACTTGGAACATGGAGAATAAGGTGGCGAGGCCATTGTGTCAATGCATGCATAGTTTATTTTAAAATGGAAAATTAGTCCCACATGCATGGTGGGCTAGGAAATATGGTATATAAATGATAAGTTGTCTCCAAGGTAATATGAATAATAGGAAGCAAAGGCACCCTTCCTAAAAAATAGTGTGTCAAACCTAAATGAGGTCCCCATCTAGCAAATAATGAGGCCCATTTGTCCGAACACAAGCATCGAAGACCGGAGGAGAAAATAAAACCCCAAAAACTTATTTTACACCAATTTTTCCACTTGTCACAAACTTATTAGTCCACTTGGAAATTTTTCATGAGTCCACATCATCTCGGACCTACATATTCATTTTTCACTAGTTGAGCCAAAACTTCAACGTGTGATAACTTTTACATGCGATCTTTATTTTCCGCAATCCATATACCATTGGAAATAACTCGACAGGATCTTCCATATTGTAATGGTTAAAGGAGAATTATATAACTTCTAACCACCTAAAATTTCCACCGGATCAATTATGAAGTGGTTCTTATTTTAAGGCCAAGGGTGTATGAAGCTACCTTGATTCATAAAAGGTTGAGTGAGGGAACAAGGTGAGAATGATAATGTAAGAGACTAAATGTAAATTTTTTGATTTATTTATAAAAGTATAGGGAACCATGTGATGTATAAGGGAAATTTATTATAAATGTAATAAATTTGGTGTTATTTGGGGATGAAGCTTTCCATGTGGAAAGATCCTATTTGTTTAATTTATGTGTTTGTTTTCTATTTACATGGAGTTTCATGTTGTTTTGGGAGTTACATTTTTTGAATTAGGGGTTGATCATTTTGGAATTGGGAGTTTCAAGTTTAGTTGGGGTGTTATGTAATTTATATTCTGGTTATTAACATTTTATAATTTAAATTTGTAATTTGGGGATTTAGTTGTGAGCCTTGACTTGGATTTGATTATGGAGATTTTGGGGAAAAATTGTTGGATATTTTGGAGTTTTGTTTAGATTTTTTTATATTGAGTCTTGGAAAACTGGAAGGAAGGAAGTAGGTCTTATAAAAAAATTATTTCCTTAAAATAAACATAATAATATCCTATTTACTCTTATGCTCTTGAAAACTTATTGAATTGAAATGAGTACTCAAGATTTAATTTATTTGATTATATTTGAGTTTTTTTGGTGTTTCTTTTTGGATCATTTGAGAAATTTCTTACTCTCTTACAAATTTCCATTATGTTGTGACCAACCCACCATCTCTTCTCGAGTGTGATATTAAATTGTGTTCATAAGGGAATATTGCATTTTACTTATTAACACGTTTATGGGATTGATATATGTTTAACTTGTGTTATAGAGTATAAATATTAATATAGTTAGTTGTATAACCTTGCATTGATGTCAATATTATGATTATATTTGTTATATATCTTATGAGAATTGTTAATGAGGTATTGTTGCACTCGCATGTAGAAACAGAGAGAATTTGTATGTTCCCTACTCATTTTAGATCATGGAGGGTTGACTCAATGCATGATTCGCGAGGTATGTGGTGTAATAAATAACCAAGTGATGGAATAACATGCATGTAACTTGTTGAAATTCAGATATTCTTACTTTGTTCACAGCTTAATTGTCTTGATTTTTAGTGCTCCCTCAAAAGGTTGGTTTTATTTATGATAAGGCTACTTTAAAAATTATTTAAAAAAGGGAAGGTAGGGTAGGGAATAAAAGAGAATTTCTTGAAAATTATTATGACTTGCTAGATTGACTTCACCATTGTATGACTCACTTTAGGTACATGTATCAACCTAATCCCAATATAGCACATGCTCAAGCTGATAAGGTCAAGAAGTATGAGAGGATTTGTTGCATTTGTAGACACTTGTTGAAAAAAAAATTATTGTTTCAAATTCCCTGCAAGAGATTTTTAACACACATCCATTCACGAAAATATCTAAAGCAATAGTAATTTCATTCAATGTTGGTATTTGAACTTTTTATTGCACAATTCAAACAACATTAATGAATATTATGAAACATCATATAGTAGATTAGCTACACAAAGTATTAACAAAATATCCAATTGCATACACACATCAATACTTTGTTTAAACAATATGAAACTAAATCCTAACCTATGATTATGCAAGTATCTTCTACACACTTACAAATTTCACAATATGGAAAACCGTATAATGATTAATCAAGAAAACAGATCTAATTAATTCACCAAACAAATAATTAAGAAATATGGAAAAAAACTTGTTGAACAATCCTTAGATTTTCAAATCACTTTTCTTTATAAAATTCTTCCTCCTTAGAGGGTATACAACTGGTGTATTTATACAATTTTGCACCTCTTGGGACTCAAAATAGATTATCTAAAGATAGAACACCTAGCTTTAGACCTAAAATAGATTAAAAAGTAAAAGGCAAATAATTCATATAAGAAAGTTGGAATTGTCTATTTTTAAGACTTGCATGATTTTACAATGATAAATCCTAAAAATATAAAAAATGTGCATGTCGAGCTTATTTGGAAATTCCACATGGTTTTTATAAGTGGACTTCACATAAACTCATTGGAGCTTGTTTACACACACCCTGAACTCATTTTCAATATACATCGCTTCTAAAATGAGTAGCCTCATCATATATGGCACCTCTTGAATCAAAATCGGATCTTTCCATACAAATCCCTTACCGACTCATTAAGGAGTGAAGCTTTCTCTACTTTACTACCTACGAGGTGACCAAAGTTATGATATTGGATACTTATCTTGTTGCATAATCTTAATAAAATCTTGTGGCCATAATAGATGTGAAAGTCTATTGTTGTTGGTCAAAGAAAGGATTTTGGATTAGTCTACCATTTGGCTAGAAAGATGGAGAAGGCTGCATTGAATTCTTCAATTATTCTTAAGAAATATCCTAAGAATTGTGTCAAAAGAATTCGAGGGTGAAGTTGAAATAAATAGAGGAAGAGATGAAGTAGAAGAAATAGATATTGTAACTTATGTCTCGCACCACCGTGATGGAATTGACTAGTTGAAAAGTTTCATTGTGGAAACTTGAGAAGAAGAAGAAAGGGGTATTGTCACTTGTGCTAATAATGGTGTGGATATTGGAATTGAAATATGAGAGTATGAAGCAAATGAGGTAGTGAATATAGGATAAATAGAATAAGGGATAGATATTGAAGCAAAAATAAAGGCCATAAGAGAAGGAGAAACAAGTGGACTAACATAAATATGGGATGAATGGGGACCTTAAAATCTAATAGGGCCTAAAGTCTCTCCACCATATCTTTCCTCATCCTCGGAAGGAGAGGTAGAATAAATGATGATACCAAGGAAATAGTTTTGAGAATAGGATGGTTGAGAGGGAGGAGTAAACATAGTACTAATAGCTCTTGAAGAAACAAAATAAAAACGAGAAACAAGGGAAGTCAAATTTACAATGGTACCTACTAAAGTGATCGAAAATGGTAAAAATGTAAATTGACTCGAGATCCCATTTTTATAGATAATTAATTTCTCTCAAATGCATGTACTACATTAAATTTGGCATGTAAAAACTCTAAAATTGAAGTGCAATCAGTAGATTAAACCCATACACCAAATTTTGCATTCATTCGCTTCCATTCTCATTTTCCTGTAAAAACTTGTGAATTATGTAAATTGTCTTGTATACTTAAATTAGATCATAACTAGTTAAAAAATCAACAAATGAAGGAAATCATAAGATAAATACTCCAAAACTTATAATGGAGTTCATTCGTGGGGAATACATCTCTAGGTTTGGGAATAAAATAACCTAGTCCTATTAATTATGCAAAAATAAAGACTAATTCTTACATCAAATCTACGAAATGGGAAAATAGGGACTGTTAGTATCTCGGACCACCTCTAGAAGGTATCCACAACCATCTCTTAACTTTACAATGTCATCTTCATACATAAAATTATTTGTACCTACATTTTCTCTCTCCAAAAGGTATATTCTCTCTTATACAAGGTTGAAAATTCTCCAAAATGGGCTATAATATCTTTGTTATGTCTCTGCAATATCATTCCTATATAAAAGTGACATAATGGGGAAAAAATATCCTTCACAAGGGCTCTCCAAACTCTCCAATTTGTCCTAAAATAATTAAAACTAGCCTTTTAATACCAATTAGGTCCTTATATGATATTTCATGATGTGTGGGCTAATAGCTAAGACTAATTTTTAACTATAATCAACCTTAGTTCAAATCCCCATTAATTTTTTCTTATAATCCACCTATAAATATAGGATAAAGTTTTTATCCTTGACCTTATTTTAGTAAAGGCCTACATGGCTTATCGGTGGAGGCTCAAAATTATAGGCATGGGGTGAGGGTTCAAATCCCCACATCAACGAGTTCCCCTTTTGTGTAGTTAAGTCATTTTTTAGAGTGGGTAAATCCCACCTCTAAGCCATGTAGAAGGGGTTAGACTTTATTAACCTAAAGTGGTTGGCAAGTTGTGTGGCTACCACATCTTGATCTTGTTTTGTTACTCGGGATTTGGCTTGCCTTTGACTTAGGGTATTGAGTTGATTCTCCCCTCGGGCTCACCACCCGAATCAAAACTTTTTGAGTTGGTTACATAGATATCAAGATCATTTGGATTGTACATTTACCATTCAACTCAACAAAGAACTCAATGTTTGGTGAGTGAGTTAGGTCACCAAGTTGGATGTTGTGAGGTAATGTAGAGCTCGGTAACTCACCGAGTTGACCAAGTGACTTGGTGATGAGATGGCTCACCTCCTATAACTCGTTTTTGAGCTTGGTATGTGAAGTTATGTGGCTCCCCCTGAGTTGGCTATGATTAACTCTTGAAATATGTGGAATTAGTCCCACATTTAGCAATAATTGGTCTTCCATGAGCATGATAAATAAATTTGGTTATAATATAATGTGAAATAGTAATCAGGGTCCCCCTAAAAATAAAGTAGACCCCACGAGTTGTTGGGCCCCCAAGTGGCATATCATGTGGGACCCACCTCAACCATTAAAGACTAGAGGATACAAACCATATTTTTGTCAAGAAGAATATGCCACTTGTCTCCACCATGCGTGTCCACTTGTCGCATTCTCACCATGCCACATTAGCGTTGTGTAACCTATGCTTAATTATTTCCGATTGGAGAGAAATTTCAGCCGGTTGCATCTCTTGTATATGGTGTTTGTTTTCCTCCGTTTAAAAGGTGTCGAAATCTCTCGACCGGGTATTTTATATGTAACTAGTTTTAGGAAGTTTAGGGAAAAAGTGAAATATGAATATCCTCTAGATCACACCTCCCCTCTAAAACATTTTGTACCATTAAAATTTTCAACTCTCTGAAAATATCCAAATGAATATTTCCTTCATTTCTAGCTTCCCCATCTCTTCTATGAAGTATCATCTCTTCCTACTGACTTGTCAGTGCTCAAGAAAAAAACATCATCGGAAGGAAATTTTAACTTATCACCTTAATTTATTATCACTGGTGGTTATCTCTCTATATGAGGTTATTTCTCTATGTATGAGGATTTTTCTCTTTGTATGAGGTTTTGTATATACGTATGAGGATTTTCTCTATGTATGAAGTTATTTCTCTTTGTATGAGGTAATCTCCCAATAGGTGTTATTTCTTTTTATTATAGAGTGGTCTCTCCCAATAGAAGTTGTCTCTTCCTTTATAGAGATATGTCTTGAAGAGTATCGTCATGTATTTTGATTTCTCATTTTTGGATCTAATTGTCCTAAATTGGAACATGTAACTAGGTGAAAAATAATTTTCACAAAATCCCTCCTATCTCTTCCATTTTACCCTTTGCACTCATGATGGTTTGGTCTCTTTTAACAAATTTTTCTCATTATGTATTATTGACAAGTTTGGATGAATATATGTTTATATTATCCTTGCTTAAAAACAAAGGAAAAATAATACAATATAATACCATATAGATACTTCGTGGATGTATGTTAGCATCCCTATCTTACATTGAAATCCACTTATACAATTTTCCCCTTTTATAGGGTCTTATAATTAATTACAATTCACATGGATTTTCATTTTACAAACATTGCCCATGAATTTGGGTCTTGTAAATTGTATATAATGAATTACATATTTCTTACAAGTAAATTTTTCAAAGATTGAGAAATGAATGCCAACATACATTCATGAAACAACAATACTTGTTACCTTTTGTAATGACATCATGCCACCTTATCTTCCATCTTGGAAGATCACTTCGTCTCATGCTAAAAATTACTTGTTACCATGTCTTACAACTAGTTTTAGAGAGCCTTGTTTTTAAATTTCCCTCTTAATACAAAATCCATTTTTACCCATCTTATTACTGCTACAAGAAAGGTAAGAAATCATATAAAAAAATTAACATGTATATGAGAAGGAAAATAAAGTGATACAACTTGTCATCACTTGCTCTTATTGTCTCTTTTTAAGCTGGATAATTGATCCATATTCTACCTCCACATTTTACTCAAACCAATAAGTTAATTTTCCTTAGTATTAAGAAATCCATAAATGTGAATTGGAGGTGCAAAATATATATGATAAATGAATTTAACTATGTAAAAATATGTTATCCATAAAAGGCAAGCAATGTCTTACCAACCCATTTTGACGGATGCTCCTCTGTGGGTTTTCATTAGATAGACTAGTTTTTGCATGGGATTGGCTTGTTTATTTTTGTTCCACTTTCTTCCTATAAACATGATGGTAGATTTTCCAAAAAAATCAGTCCATTGTCCAATCATCTTGTTTTGGAGAGTAGTATTTATTAATCCTCCTTTCTAAGGATTTATTCTTCTACCACATGGCCACATAGTGGTTATTTAGTCCATAAAAGTACATGGAAATGAATGCCACAAATTTTTAGTTAACTGATCAACCTTCACATAGTCAAAGTGCACATTGTAGTATTTACCTAGTCCATTTCTTCTTATACTTTTAATCGTGCAAGATTGTCGAGGAAAAATATTTTCTCTTCTCCTTTGGAATTTTAACCTCTTTTTGGAGATGTCTTGCATCATTTTTGATGTTTTTGCTTGTTTAGAAGGTGGTTCCTTCCATATATTTCACTTACCCCCACAATCATTTTTTGAGGAATGTCCATTATTCAAACCAACAACATCCTCATTAGTAGGATTGACAAAATAAATATTGTCTTTACCTTAAATAGGTAGTTTATGAGTTCTAGTGGTATAAACTCTTCTTTTAAAGCATGTCTAGCTTCATTTGTTTTATATTTTTCCCTAATTTCTATCTTACCACTTTATCATGACCCAAACTTGCATAGCGAGGTCTTTCCTCTACCTATATGGGATTAGTAATACCTTGGCCATTTATTCCAAGGACCTTTCCATCAAAACCCATCCTATTTAGTAATTTGGATCCAATACCTTTAGTATGATTCTCAAATTTACCAAAATCAACATATGATTCATGATGGGATAAAGGAATACATGGTTATTCACTTATAGTGCATACCTATGAGGTATACACATCTGTGGTAGAGGGTTATCCCTTGATGGATTTTTGTCTCTTCCACTTTATCGCAGATTAATACTTTACCAAGACCTTAACCTTGGCTTGCAATTCAAATTCCAATGCTTTTATAACACCCAGGGAATATTTCTTCTAGGTTTTCAATCTCTCTTAGAGCTCTTGATTTTCCTCATCCAAGGTTTTTCATCATCTTCTCATCTCAGAATTCTCTTCCTGAATCTGGTGATTAATAGCTTCTAGTTCCTCAATTTTCTTCTTTTTTAGAGCTTTTCCCATTATTATCCTATTGTATCCTATATCCAACCACAAACTAAACCAATGCAATGATCTAAATCAAATAAATTTTAGTGATGTTTCAGAAATATTTCTTTGATACCAAACTTGATCTAAATATAGTAAAAATGTAAACTAAGTTCCCATTTTTTTGGATAATTAATCTCTCAAACTCACATACTATGTTAAATTTGGCATGTAAAAACTTTGAAATTGAAGTGTAATCAGCATATTAAATCCATACACCCAATTTTGTATTCATTCACTTCAATTCTTAATTTCTTTTAAAAACTTATAAATTACATAAATTGGCTTGTGTACTTAAAAATCATATTATAATTGATTAAAAAGAGAATAAAATGAAGTTAATCGAATTAAAATACTCCAAAAATGATAACATAGTTAAATGCAGCGAGGGAATACGTCTCTAGCTTTGTGAATATGACAAATTTATCTTATTACTAATGTAAAAATAAACACAAATTATTACATCAAATCTCCAAAATGGGAAAATAGGACATGCAAGTATCTCATACCACCTCTAGAAAGTGTCCACAACCAACTCTCGGCTTTACAGTGTCTTCTTCCTGCATAAAATGTTTTACACCTATATTTTCTCTCTCTAACAAGGAATATTCTCTCTCTTATACAAGGCTCAAATAATCCAAAATGGGCTACAATATCTTTATTATGTCTCTGCAACAACATTCTTGTATAAAATTGACATAATGAACAAAAATTCTCCTTCACAAGGGATCTCCAAGCTCTCAAATAGGTCCTGAATAATCAACACTAACCTTCAAATATCAATTAGGTCTTTATATGATATTTCATGACCAATGGGATAATGGTTAAGACTAATTTTTTTACTATAATCAACCTTAGGTCAAATCTCATGCCTTTTGCTTTGATTTTGGCTTATAATTTTCCTGTAACTATAGGTTACATTCTTTATCTTGGGCCCTATTTTAGTAAATTCCTACATGGTCTATCGGTGGAAGCTCAAAATCATAGGCATGGGGTGAGGGTTTGAATCCCCAACATCCACAAGTTCCCTCTTTTCTCGGTCAAGACATATTTTAGAGTGTGTAAATACCACATCCACGTCACGTAGAAGGGAGTTAGGATTTATTAATCATGAGACAGGTTGGTAAGTTGCATGGATATAGCCACGTCATGAGGCGGTTGGTGAGTTTAGTGGATACTCAAGGTATGTCCATTAAGATTTTCTAGTGTTTGAGTTAATTGTCCCCATGATCTTGTCACCTAACTCAACACTTGGTTGAGTTGGTTGCATGGATATTGAGCTCAGTTGGATTATGAATTGGCCCTTGACTCAATAAGGAAATTGTTGTTTGGTGAATGAATTGGGCTGCCAAGTTAGATGTTATGAGGTAATGTAAAGATCAATAACTCACCAAGATAACCAAATGACTCAATGATGAGGTGGATCACCTCATGTAACTTTCGGTTGTGATCTCGAGTCATGAAGTGAGGTGGCTGCCCCAAGCTAGTTATGATGAACTCTTGAAATATGTGGAATTAGTCCCATATTTAGCAATAATTGGTCCTTCATGAGCTTGATAAGAAAATTTGGTAGTAATATAATGTGAAAAATGTTATAAGATTCCTCTCCTAAAAATATTAGACCCCACCATCTATTGGGCCTCGAGACAACATACCATGTGGACCCACCTTGACCATAAAATATCAAATGCTACAAACCATATTTTTCTCAAACGGACTTTACCACTTGTCACCACCACATGTTTCCACTTATTGTATTCTCACCATGCCACATTAGGGTTGTGCAACACAGGCTTTATTTTTTCCAGGTTGGAGAGAAATTTTAGCGTGTTGCATCTCCTGCATCTGATGTCTACTTTCCTCCATTCAAAAGGAGTCAAAATCTCTTATTGAGCTCTTTCATATGGAACTAGTTTTAGGAAGTTTTCCTTTTCACTTACTTGGCTATGAATTTTAAGCACTTTATATTAGTATAAGTGCACAATATCCTCTGTGAAATACGTTAACTTATTTAAACATTTCCCATACGTGATGAAATGTTGAAATATTGTTGTAGCATTCCATTCCTCTCACCTTTTTGGGTACTTGGAAATGAATTTAAGATACTCATGTATTTTAATGGTTGAGTTGGCTTTAACTAGTCACATCACTTTTAAATTTAGCACTAGACATGTGGCGGGATTTGATAGCTTTGCATTATGTTTCCTCTGTGACTTTCGGGGACATATATGTTCGATATGTAGTGCCTCTTTTCAATATTTTTCAAGAATATTTCAGAATGTGAAAATCAAACCAATGAAGAGGATACAAATAAGTATGGCTCTTAGATCTGTCATTACTATTTCATTCTTTGCATCTAATATGTCGAGCATGAAGTGTAAACCACTTAAAAGGTAGCACATTACTTCTATGTTAAATTCAAAATATACTTGACCTTTAAATGTGTGCGGTGTCGACCACTATGAGGTGTGAACATTGAAAATATTCCACATTGCTTCAGATATTACATTGTAAAT
The DNA here is from genome assembly GCA_018340775.1 of Taxus wallichiana var. yunnanensis. Lineage (NCBI taxonomy): Eukaryota > Viridiplantae > Streptophyta > Pinopsida > Cupressales > Taxaceae > Taxus > Taxus wallichiana. Next base: position 540,345,297 of record CM031238.1, read on the forward strand.
ATTTTGATATACCCTATCGATTATTGTTAGTAGAGAACCAATACGAAATATCCATGTGGAATATTCTAGAAAATCAATCTTTCATCTAGGATGAGACATGGTAAAGGATAGAGAAATGTGAAGTGTGTGTTAATGAGTGACTTTCACATAGTGTGATTTCTTCAGAAAAGTAAAAAAATTCATATCAATGCTTTACTCATCATGTCAATTTGCTAATAGTGAACAAATAGAAAATCTCCACATTACTCGAATGGATACTGAACTTGTGATTCTACGAAGTTATCTGTTAAAATAAATAGTGAAGAGTGTGTAAATAAATGATTTCCATGTAGCACTAGGATATCGAACTATTGCAATAAACATTGACGAATTATACAACACTAGGATGACATTCCTTGATGATCATGTGAGACATCATAAGATAGAAATGCCTATTTCCTTCTAATTCAAATACTATGATTTCACATTTAATACCACAACTTTGTTAAGGCATCGTTTTTCTATCAAAACACCAATTTAAATGAAATGACATATAATAAATTCAATATAATAAAAATCACTTATCCGAAACTGACGAGTATTGACATCACGATTCATAAGTTGAACAAGAAACTTTTTATTGGCCATTTTTTCTAAATTTAGTAGAAATTATCCAACATTTTCCATTACATCCACAACTTAATTCAAAAATAATATTATTTTTCTCTAATGGCACGACCATTGATTTTAGGCAATTCACCAACCCTACGATTCTAGTTCTGACTAAATTTACCACCATTTATATAAGTTTTTTTTCCCGTATGTTCCTTAAAAGTTTCCTTGATCTCATTGTCATCAAATTTTTATAACTTTCTATTTCATGAATAAGCATACAAGTATAATAAAAAAATTATTTTCTTTTTGTAAGGAATTATTAAGAACCTCTTAGATTCAAAAATTGATGCAAATATGATTATGAAATAATGTACATTTTTTAATCTATGAAGGTAGCATGAGCATAGTTTAATGCAAAGGTGGATGATATGTTCATATGTATTTAAGGTACTAAACCATATTTGAGTGAAAATTCATTGCAAAGTTCACCAATTAGGACCTAATGAAGTTTCCTTCCAATGTAAATTTTTAATAATAATGCACAAGTTTTATTAAACACCAAATCACAATGTAAAAACATAAAATTGTATGAAATATTGTAATTAGTTGTAGTTTAGAGGTAGGAAATCATTCCTAGTATATCAATATTTTAAGCAATAAGTTGATATATATATAGATCCGGAGGACATTTCTAAGTTCATATGATTCCAAAATATCCCTAAACCATTACAATGCATAAGAGAGTTTTGAGATCTTTCCATCGATATGAAGAACTTGAAAAACGGAGATCATATGATCAAGATATCGCCCTCTAAAAATTTTAGTCAACTAGAAAAAAAAGAGGAATTTGCGCATAGGTCTGCTAACATGAAAGTGAGCACATCTGCTAAGTGGAACAATGATGGGATGAAAAATGGCATAATGGGTGAAGAGAAAACAAATTAGATGTCGGTATTTGACACTTGATTATGGATAGGTGGGCCCACTATTTTTGGTTGGGGCCCCTCAACCAAGGTCAACACACTCTTTTTATGGAGGGGTGCCTTGGCCTCAAATCTTCATCTTACCATTGTTGAGAAAATTTATATATATGTCACATTTTCTTTTATATCCTACCTATGGGATTATTAATGCAAGGCTTTGTATTGTAATGTGACCGTTGTATTTGGTCTAGCTCACTTGAGCTAGGTTACAACTCAAAGCACATTACACCAACTCAAATCTATCTACAACAAGCCTATTAGGCTTAACATCCACATTGTTCGGGTTGAACTCCTATAAACTTGACAATCCCAATGAAGCTCTCAAACAACTCAATCGGATCCACACATCTATGTGTCCATTTCAACAAAGCCACTACCTATCCATATGGTGTGGTCGGTTCAAACAGAGCATGTAATTTGTAGGATAAACATACAACCGGCCAAAACCTACGTGGCACACCAACGATTATGCCACAAGCCACATAGATGGTGATATACAATGCCACCACCACATCTACGTGGCTTAACAATCCAAATCCAATAACCGACAATCAATGACAGGATAAACATATCCAATGCCCTACGTGGAAATAAAATATAGCATGGGTGTGTCTGCAACCACATATTAATAGGGTGGCCTTTCTATATTTAAACACCCAACCACTTCCTATATCGGTGCATGTGGGATTAATCCCCCACATAGTTTAAACAAGTGACAAATGAGGAGGAGAAGGTTTGACCCCATGACCGCCTGGTTGTAAAATACTTTCCTCTCCATGGAACCATAGGGGCTTGGAAAGGTATATTATGAGCTCACCTATATTTAAAATGAATTTTTCTAATGACTGTGTGGAGAGGGCGAGTTTGAGAAGTTTTTATAAATTTCCGTTTTTGAAGCACCTAGGGTCGATTTCGAGACTTTGGGGTAAACTAGAGAAATGTTTTAAATTCGAAGACAAAGACAATGATGTATTTAATTTTATATGAAGTGTTATATATTTCTTGGTGGAAGTTTTATTTTGAATCTATTTCATGGAAAGCACACTTTGGGAGCTGTAGAGCAGCGATGGGTGAATTGTAGATGAATTTTAGCAATTGATCGAGTCGGGTTTTAAGCTATAAACATAGGTAGTATTGATCTTTTATTCATTTTTTAAGGTAAAATTGTACTTTGATTGATAATAAATATATCGATTCATGATTAAGTGAATCTGGAGATGTAGCCCAACTAGGTGAACTCCATTATCAACATATAGGTTTTGTTTCATTTTAATTTGTTGCTATTATCATATTTTCGGTTTCAATAAGGGAATGAACAATTGATTAAACAAATAAATTAAATGGAAAAATGATTAAGTTGAATTTCGAATCGATTATCCACAATCGACAAATGTGTGCACTAAAACAATTTTGGATTAAAAAATCAAATTGAGTGCATTATTAAATCAACTTTTGATCAAATTGGGGAATAATAAAATCAGTGGTTAAATATTTTTAATTATTTTCTCTTAATCACAAAAAGTTGAAATTAAACGAAAAATTGATCGTATAAGAGAAATCGAAAACAATAGATTTTTAAAAAACCCAAAAGTGAATCCATAACCAGTTATTGATCAATTGAAATCAGATTTTTAAGTGTTTGGAAAAAAAAATAGTACCCAAGGGTAAAAATTGTTTTCGGATCAATTTTTGGTATCGAGATCGAGTAATCGGCTTCCAAACTTGTTAATTTCTAAGTAAATTTTGGTATCATAGCTGGTTTAGCTCCATATTTGCTTTTATTTGAATTTGATTTCAATGTGGTTTTGTAATTTGGGATTGTTGATCTTTCCATTTGTAGTGTGCAGTGTTTTGGAAAGTACATGTGTTGCAAGAAGCCATGGGAAATATGTATAAGTAGGAAAATATCAATGAGATTGAGGCATTCAATCATTAGATTCAGGAATAAATGAATTCCTAAGATGTTAGTTGTTATCCCTTGAGGAATAGATTGTCAGATTAAAAAAGAGCTTGAATCCAAGGATGAGCTCTTGATGATATTGCAATGTGGTGAACCAAAGAAAGAGGTACCATCCACTACATATGCATCCACTATGACAAAAGAATGCATTGTAAGTATTGCACCACATAATTCCTCTTCCCATACAAAATTGGATTCAGGTAATGTTCTAGGTGAATTTGAAAAACACACAAAGGGCATTAGATCTAAATTGTTAATTAAAATGGGATTTAATGGTAATGGCCTTGGTAAGAAAAATAAAGGTATATATATCCCAATACATGCTGAGGATCGTCTTGGTTTTATAGGATTGGGGTAATGCTAATGGAGGAAAATGGAAGTTGGAGAAGGATCCAAAACCACTAAAAGAAGACAAGCTTCACAATAAAGCGAGAATCCCCATTAGTATTTAGTGAATCCTCGTTCGATATAGGATCTAGTAAGATCACCAAGAAGAGGTATTGAGATTCCTCCACCTCTTGTTTACCATAAGCATCAGGGAAATGGTAAAAATCTTGATCCATTATTTCAATTTAAGAAATTTGGCAATGATATGTAGAAAATGTGGTATAGTTATCCATGCACATTTTTTGGGATGTCTAACCATTGTGTAGCCAATTGTAGGAAATGTAAATATTTATTGGAAAATATTTTGAGAGACCACTCTCCTAAACATGGCTCATAGAAAATTAGTTTAGGTAAGTTTCCTAAAAATGTGGACAATATATTTTGTAATCACTGTAAAAAGAAAAGTCATGAGACAGAAAAATGTTGGCAACTTCATCCTAGACAAAAGTGGAAACTTGTTAACAAGGAGAAAAAATTCAAACCAACAATTGTAAATATGACCCCTATAGTGATTTAGGTAAAGGCTGAAGAAAATCAACCACCTAAAAATGAAAATGTAATTAAATTTGTGGGTAAAAATTTTCTCAATTATATGTTTGCATATAGCGATAATTGTTTATTAGCATGCAAATAAAAAAGAATTTTAGGATTCATGTTGAGTTGTAAAACATGAAATTTCCCATATATATTTTAGCTTTGATTTTGATGAAGTAACCTAAAGGGGAAATCCAGGTGACATGTTTATCATACTTGGATAATTTCTCTTGTTTATGGGTTGGTGGAAAACTTCATTTTTAGAATATTGACAACAAAGGCATATCTGAGATGTTTCTTATGGGGCATGGTCAGTTGATCAGTATGTATATTTTTGGAAAACATGTATTCAGAGTATGTTGTTATTTAAGTTGTGCAAATGTATCAAGTAGGCATTGTTTGTAAGTGTAGCAATTATACAAACATTTTGTAGCCATGCATGATTTTTAGACATTTTATAATTTTGTATTTGGGCTTTAATATATTATGTACAATAAATGATGGTTACAAATAGTATGTACAATATTTGCACTAATAAAATGTGATGCAGGTTACATTTTGCATAGTTGACAGTGGTATAGAATCGATGTACAAATGCATTATCATGGCATTTTGGTTGGCATATTGGTTGTAGTATTGGCCATGGGTTATGTTACTTCTTGGATGGATATATATATATATATTGTAATTCTTTAAATCTTACCATGCTATAAATTGGGTTCCATGTTTTTGTGATATACATGGGACATATTAGCAGTTCAATTGGGTGAGTTTCCTTTTGGAGACCAAAATGGTCTTATTGGGGACGAGTGATCTAGAAGACATTTATAAGTTCATCTAATTTTAAAATTTCCCTAACACATTACATAACGAAGATCGTTTTGAGATATTTTTGTCGATATGAAGAACTCAAAAATGGAGCTCGTATGATCAAGATATCATTCGCTGAAATTTTCAATCAACTGGAAAAAATAAGAGGATTTGCGTGCATGTCTATTGACATAGACATGTGCACATACGCTAAGTGAACCAATGATGGGACAACAAGTGGCACAATGGGTGAAGAGAAAAAAAAATTAGACAACGGTATTCAACACTCAATTATGGATAGGTGGGCCCAATATTTATTGGCTCGGGGACCTCAACTAGGATCGGAACACTCTTTTTCAAAGGGGTTCCTTCACCTTCGATCTTCATCTTACCATTTTTGAGAAATTGTGTATACATTCCACATTTTTCTTTTATATCCTGCATGTGGGATTATTAATGCGAGGCTTTGTATTATAATGTGACCATTATATTTGGTGTAGCTCACCCGAGCTAGGTTACAATTTGGCACATTGGAGCCGACTCACTCTATCTATAGCAAGCCTATTTGGCTTAACTTCCACATTGTTTGGGATGAACTCCTAAAAACTCGGTGAGCCCAACGAGGCCTTGAAACAACTCGGTCAGATCCACACATCTATGTGGCCATTTCAACAAAGCCGCTACTATCCATATGGCATGGGCGGTTCAAACAGAGCACATAGTTTGGTGGATCAACATACAATCGGCCACAACCTCACGTGGCACAAAACAACTATGCCACATGCCACATAGGTGGCGATAAACAATGTTCATCGGCCACATCTACATGGCTTGACAAACCAAAGCCAACAAAGACAAAAATCGGTGGGCTAAACATAGATAATGCCCTAATTGAAAACAAAAGATAGCATAGGTGTGGTCGTAACCACATATTAGTAGGGTGGCCTTTCATATTTAAACACCCAACCACTTCCTATACTGGTGCATGTGGGATAAATCCCCCATATAGTTTAAACAAGTGGCGAATGAGGAGGAGGGGTTCAACCCGATGATCACCCGATTGCAAAAGACTCGTCTCACCATTAATCCATAGGGGCTCGTTAAGGTATATAATGAGCTCGCCTATATTTAAAATGAATTTTTCCAGTGACTTTTTAGAGGTAAGTTTGAGCATTTTTATAAATCTCCATTTTTGAAGCACCTAGGGTCGGTTTAGGACTTTGGGGGTAAATTGGAGAAATGTTCTAAATTCATAGATGAAGAGCATAATGTCTTTATTTTTCCATGAAGTGTTATAGTTTTCCTAGTGGAAGTGTTTTTCTGATGCTATTTCATGAAAAGAACACTTTGGAGAGCATGTAGATCCACATGTGAATTGTAGATGAATTCTGACATGTGATCAAAGTCTACAAATTTGTTTTAAGATCTAAACATAGGTATTATTGATATATTAGTCATTTTTAAGGTAAAATTGTACTTCAATTGATAATAAATAGATTGATTCATGATTAAGTGAATCCAGAGACGTATCCCAATGGGGAAAACATTTTTATCAACATATGGGTTTTGTTTCAATTTTATTTAAATTTACTACCATATTTTCGATTTCGATGTAAGGTAATGAACAATTGATTAAACAAAGCAATTAACTGGAAAAATTATTAAGTTGAATTTCTGAATCATTTATCCACAACAAACAAATGTGTGCACAAAAAAATTGATGAACAAATCAAATTGAGTGCATTATTAAATCAATTTTTGATTAGATTGGGGAATAATAAAATCAGTGGTTAATGATTTTTAATTATTTTCTCTCAATCACGAAATATTGAAATTAAAGGAAATTTTGATTTTATAAGAGAAATTGGAAAACAATGGATTTTAAACACCCAAAAGTGAATCCATAACCATTTATTGATCAATTATAATTAGATTTTTAAGTATTTGGAAACAAATTTAAACGATTACTAGGAGGTAAAAATATTTTTCGAATCATATATTTTATGAGAACATAATATAATGAATAATAATAGTTTTCTCAAATACTTCACTCCATACCCAATGACAATGAATATTTACATTAGTTGGAAAGTAAGATATAACCATCGCAAGAGTCAAATAAAATTATAAACACATTAATTACAAATAATTCCTACTATATTTGGAAAAATCATATTTACATCAAATTCGCATCTTGAATACTTCAATATATAAGTTTACAATCAAAATTATGTGACATGTATATTTTAATTACTTCCACATTTCATAATAATCCAACAATAGAGTTTTCCAACCATTCTCTATCCTTTCCACCCTTTTCTAAATGCAATACAATCTGACTCATACATGTACAAATGGAGTTCCACATATGGCACAAATTCTAAGGTTGGGATGATTTCTCTTATCAATGAATATTACAAATCCATTTCATTCATTTCAAGACTAAAGTGCACGTTAATCAAGAAAGGAAAAATCCATAAGGATCCCACATTCTAATTATTCCATTCTCATGCAAAAAAAAATCAACAGGAATGCTAGTGGATAAACTAGCATGTATCCCAAAAAAATCATCATAAATGTTAGAGACGTCACTATTAATGTATTTTTTTATCTCATTACATGGTTTTTCTTATACAAGTTATTAGCTTACTTAGGTGTCGGTATGATAGATGGGAGTTACACTTCTCCACCTTTTTAGGTGGCGGTTACACTTCCCCACTTCTTATTTATACACCTCTTGTAAAGCTATTTTCTCATGCATTAAATATACAACCTATATTTTGAATCATGCTTAGTTCTTTTCTCACATACCATTAATCTCTTTATTTTCATATTTTATTAGTGATCGATCTTGGTCCACATTCTCACATGGTATCGAGTAGGTTATAATAATCAAATTTCATTGTTTTATTGTTTTTATTATGTTGGAGTCTTGATTTTTTCAAGCTTGTTATAGTGCATAATATTTGATCTTTGAGTATGCTCTTCTCTTGTGTCTCTGAATGATCTAGAAAATTGTAAAAAAGTGAAGGAAATACATGGTTTTGTAAGATAATGTGCATTTTGAGTCTTTTATTGAGAAAAAAACTATGTCATTGAGTTCGGATCATGTCAAAACCCTAGGATCAATAGTAAACTCAAGTATGCATTGAAGCAAGTCGGGTCTAGTCTTTTTTGGGTTTTTGATATAGTCATCCCTAGGCTATTTGGTGTAATTTTTAATGTACCAAATTCATTCATGAACAAGTTTGGAATTTGAGAGAAGGCCACCCCACCATTTTTCCTTGCTTTATCCCTTAGTCACATGTAGTTTAGCCCCTAGCCATGCCCAACCTAATGGGGTTTACACATGAGAGGTAAATTAAATCTTGAGGTGCTTAAGAAATTTTTGAAATTTGTAAGAGGTCAAGCTAATGTTTTTTAACACATGAGCAAGTATTAAAATTTGAAAGTAGAATAAATTTATGAGAAGCATAATTTTTTTCTAGAAACCTGTTTGAGGCATCAATTTTCTTTAAATGTGTATTTTTTTAGCTCTCTTCAATGGTGCTACTTTTATTGTCTTATTTCCCCATATCATACATTTTTTATTAAATAATTGTATACACATTAAATTATAATGTTCCAACATTGGGGGTTATTGCTAATAATTTAGGGGCTATCCTTTGCACTTTCATTTTTACAATCTCTTTTTCTAGATTAAACTTGGTTCTCACACCATTTAACTATAATGATTGGAAAATAAAAATGAAAATTTTATTGAGGAGAAAGGGTTTACACTGGATCATAATGGGTCTTGAAACTGAACTAACATCAGATGAAACTAAAATTAAGTGGTTTAACCAGTATGATGAGGCCTATGGTTTATTATGTCTATATGTATCTCTTTATTTACTCTTTCACATATAATATACCAACACACCTAATGACTTCTAGACCACTATATAATAACTCATTAGGAATCATGTTACAATGAGGGGTCATGAATTAGAGAATGAGCTTACTAGTTTGGCTCCAAATAGTTTTGACACTATACAAGACTTATTCACAAAATTCAAATCATTTAGATTATATTTGAAACAATGTGGGATAGACAAAAAGATGAACAACTGATTTTTCTACTCTTTCCAAGTTGGGTCTGACTATTCAAAAAAATTCTACCTTCTATGCCACTAGTGTTCCCTTGAAGCCACATCAAAATTCCTTAGATGATGTTAATTCCTCCTTGTCTAGGGAACAAGATAATTTCATACATATGGTTACTCTGAATTCTTCTAAGTCACATGACCTATTTGTTAAACAAGAAAAATAGATGGCTTCAAATAAAAGGATAAGAAATACAATAAACAAGACAATGAGAAAATGAAGGATCCAAAACCTACCACCAAGAGCTCCTCTTCTAAACCCAAACCTAAGAAATAGAAGGTATAATGTTCCAATTATATCAAACATGGACATGATGAAAAAATATGTATGCATAAAAAATTGATCACCTAACACATATTCTAGAGAAGAATAATATCAGTGTTCATTTTTTAGACACATAGATTTCATTTGTTTAGGAGTTCACAAAGGTAAAATACAATAATAAGGGGAAAGCTAAGGGAAAAGCACTTATAGTAGTTACACCTTTTCCTACTACATGGATTCATCAAAGGTTTCTTTCACTTCCTTAGATCCATGTTCTACACTGACTATTTTCATGGGTGATCACACTTCTACTAAGGTATCTAGGAGAGGGTCTATTGACATAGGTGATGGGACATTTTAGGATGTTCTTTTTGTACCTTCATTGTCAACTAATCTTATATCACTATATCATATTACACACCTCAATTTATGCAAGTAGGTTGAGTTCACTCCAAATTTTGTGGTTATTAGGGAGTTTTATAGTGATTCTATAGTGGCACTAGGGAGAGAAGATCAAGAATCTTGGGTTTATCACTTCTCGCACTTTTCTCTTGATGATGATTCCTTTATAGATGAGGAGATCCCTTTAATATTGAATCTTAACACTTTGATTTCAATCACATTGTACTCATTCAAGTATTGATGATAGATATGGTTATTTGGGTTCACTTAGGAAAAATCATGTTAATTCTTTTTCCAAAGCTGAGATGATGACAACATTTATGATGAAGATTAAAAATTTAGTCCAAATAATGAGAGCAACGATAAGGACTTGCCTCCTTCCTCTCATATTCTGTTTTAGAGGTTGATTACATGCATCTTGATTTTCCTTACTTCTCTCTTGGTCATGTACTAGAGGTTGATAAATCTCCACCAGATTCTCCATCTTTAGGTACACTTCATCTTATATTGTTGTTTTTACCCTTTTGAATATTTGATTAGGTTTTTACTCCTATCCAAACTAAGGAATGAAAGAGAGGAGTTACATGGGGTTATTATAACTAATTAACTTCCAACATTAACCATTCAATATCAAAATAACACATTAATACTTGTAAAAATGTACAAAATGCAATACATACTCACAAATACATAGGATTGATTACACTTAGCTAATTACGAGGGATTTTGGGCTGATCTAGGTGATTTGAATGATGAAACAAACATTTTGGACTTGACGGGCTTCGTGAATCGAGACTATGACCTGAAGATATCCTAGGGTAGGACCGTCATAATAGGGAAGGAAATTCTCGCATAGTCTTGACCCACTTTGTATGGTTTTGTACATGTTTAGATTTACGATCTATGGATTTACGGTTTGTCGCTTATATGATCGACTTTTTCATTGTATGTCAATCACTCTTGATCACATTGCGAGGGTATCTAATTACTCTGTTTAATCCTTCAAAACCCTAACCATAGATGAATTCCTTGTTATCCAATTTCACCCCCCCAGGGTTGAATTGATAACATACATCAGGATTCTCAAGTCCCAGGCTGAAAAAGAACGAGCTCTGAGAGAATGCGAGAAGTTGCAGAAAATAAGCCTGGACGAGAAAAAATTGTGAAAATCGGCTAAGTCCTTGTCCTAGAAATATTTGGGACATTCGGGACACCAAGGCGCGGTTCGGCCGAAACGCCTCCAGGCAGCCCGCGAAGCACTGGGACAAGTGGAACAAGTGTACGCGGAGGGCGCGAACCGGCCGGTTCGGCCGAAAAGGGAAATTTTAGCACAGGGACAATCGGGCCGTCGGGACGCGAGGGACGCGGAAAGCCGGTTCGGCCGAAGGAGAAGAATGGCTAACTGCTCGGGACATTTGGGCTTTGAGGACGCGAACCACCCGGATCGGTGAAATGGAGAACTTTCGTACTAAACATTTGGGACAAATGGGCGCTTGAAATGGCAGTTCGGCGAACAGAAACTGCAGGCACAAGGACAAGTGGGACAAGTGGGACAAAGGGACGCGCGGGACGCGGATAGCCGAAGGAGCCGAAAGCCAATCAGATCACGCCACGTGTCACCGGCAGAAAAGGGATGAGGAAGCCCATTTCGGTGGATTGGAAGATTTTGTCCCGTGAAGCACTGGGACATTTGGGACAAAAGGACACGGTGGACGTGAAAATCTGGCAGGCCCATGGACAAATCACAGCATGACACGTGTCGCCAAGAAAAAAGGTCCAAAAAGTCAAAGGGGTGAGTTTTCGAGCACTGATCCAAACCAATAAGATAGCGCCACGTGTCCAAGTTTAAGGGGCCCACAAGAAAAGCCCGTGAAAAGGTGGAGAGAGGGAATTTCTCAGTGAACCAGAGCCTGCCACGTGTCGTCCAGATGGCAGAGCGCGGGAAAAGAAATTTAAAAATCTGTTTTCACCTGTTTTGTGCCCTAAATCTTCAGATCGTCATATCTTTCGATCCAGAGCTCGGATTTGCACGTTCTTTATATCAACGGAAAGCTGTTGAAATTCTCTACATGATTCTAGGGTCAATCTTGCATTTTGATGTAGTTTTGGGGAGAAAATTAAGAAAACATCTCTGACGCGTGTAATGCTTCAACTACTAACTTCAATGCAGCAGACAGCTCGCCGCTCCTGTTAGACAGCCCGCCGTTTTGCCAGGATCCACCACTTGGATCATAATGAGATGATTTTAAATGCTACCAAGAAGTGGTTGGGGTAGATTCTAGATTTCCTCTCTCTTCCCCCTCATTTCTTCATATATATTGTAAAGAGGAGCCCTTTTTAGAGGTCGGACATTCTTGCTTTGCATCCTCCCTTCTTCCCTGCTTGCAAGAGAATTTGTGGAGCTTTTCAAACCTCCCATATGGATTGTAATGCCAGTTTTTGCCTCTTGGCCACTGCAATGTACTGTATCGACTCTTGAGCAATATATATATGTTTGTGATTGATTCTCAACCCTCTCATGTATTCATTGCTGTTATTTTGATCTCTTATTGTGGTTTGGTTACCTGTGCATAGTGTTTGTATTGCATCTATGTGGTCTCAGTGTTATATTTTCAAAAGCAGTGTCTAACATTCCTTGGTGCATCACCTCTGTAGTTTAGGTTTTATTCTATGCATTTTCTCACCCTGTCTCCTTGACAAGTTAGATTAGGTTTTAGTAAACCCTCTGCATTTTTGTGTGCATCTAAACAAAGGAATAGGAACCAGCCTTCTCTAGAGAATCCTTTCTCATCTTTACAAGTCCCAAACTTGGAGAAAGGATTCCATGTTGTGCAATCACACTGTTGGATGCTGAACATCAACCTAGAAGCCCGATCTGCATCCGGGGGTCTTTGTGAGTCTCGTAACAACATTCCTATAAAACAAACATTATTTGGGTTTTGGGCACCCCCATATACCGCTAATGTCAACACTACTCTGAAGCGGCCTAAAACCACATGTCATTCTCTACCTAGTATGTGATATCTAGTTATAATGTAATCTAATTTGACATCCTTTCTTTAACAATGTCTGACTAGAGTTTCTCTCTTTCCAATCTACTTGAGTGGGTGATATTGAGTGCTTGCAAATGTGGGAATCAGTTCCCTAGACCTAGTGGGAATATTCAGACCTATAGATATTTCTTCCTAATGAATGTGTAGAGGTATTTTTGGAGTGTAAGGAGCTTTTAAGTGCCTTTTTGCTAGCTTTTACAATATGCATCCATAATAATGTTAGGTTGTGTATCTATAGTTCCATAAGCTGATTTCACTTGCTTATATATGCTTCCAAAGGTGATTTAAGTTAGAAAGGATGGAGGGGAAGTAAGTGACCCAAAGAATAATGTGCAATGGTACATTTAGGACAAAATTGAGTTGGGTCAAGATCGTATAATAGGGTCGGGACCGCACATATGTTCCTACCCCTATTTTGCATTTTTACTTGAGGCGATAATCTACAATGTGAATTTTGGAAGCTAATAAGTGAATTTTCTTCTTGTATTTCATATATTCACTTATCGAAGTTATCGGCATGTGAGTGTGTAAGATCAAGAAATCTAGAAAATATAGCTAGGGATGTACTAGAAGAGAATGGATAAAGTCTAGTTGTTTGAGAAAGAGAGTAATTTCAAAAATAACAATGTTAAAGAGTAGAATTACCAAATTTGAGTGTCTACATTTCCCCCTTTAAGTATGAAATTAAATTACATGCTTAAAGGAAAATATACATGAGTGTGTAGACACACTTCATATTTACTCGTTTATTTTGTGCCATTGTATTGGTATTGGCAAGCTCCATGATGAAACTTGTGACATAGAATGTAGTTAATGTCCATGATAATGGATTGAACTTTAACTCAAATACAAATATGTAATGTAAATGAAATATAAAACTATAAGATTGAAATAAATAGATGGAAAATAAGGAAAGAGCATACTTGTTTGTTTTTGGAGAAGATATTCCCATTATTTTCTTGTTCTTAGAGATTTGGATTTATTGAAATTTTCTAAAGAATTAGGGGTGATCAATCCCCAATTATTCAAGGATATTCTGGAGTATTGGGTGTATGGAACCCAACATATAAATTCCATATAGAGAGATGAAGAATGAGGATCAGAAGCACCGTGTGAAGGAAGAAGACTGTGTATCAAAGTCATTTAGCAACTTTTATGTCTTCCCTTTTAGGTGTAAGAGGATAGGAAGGACTGCTATGAAGAACTTAGCCACTTTTCTACCTTCTAAAACACCATGGACCACACTTTTACATATGGATCTAGGCCCAATTTTGTAAATTAGGACACACATTACAAAAGAGAATGAATTGCCCCATACTCTCCCCATGTGCCACACAACTAAGTATAAACTAAATAGAATTTAAATATTCTAAAATATAGCTAGAGAAAGGAGACCCATGCCCCCAATATCCCTAAAACTAAAACGAGTGTTGTGGAGAAGAAGGAATGAAACATTTCATGCCCCCTGAAACTAATATAAACTAAGTCATCTGAGTTTGAAATTGTGCCAAAAACCCATACCTATAGGTGAATATATGAAAATGAGAAGAAAATTAATGGAACTTTCCTAGGAAAACCATAGGAATGGGTCAAGAACATCTATATGTTCTTTACCTTATTTTACCGCTTTTACCCTATGTTTTATTTTCTAAATTTTTATGTTTGATGTTGTTTATGAGTGATTTTTATTCTTTCTTGTGTTATACGAGCCCAAAATTTTGTCTTTGTTTGTTATATGTGTAGAATATACCTAAATGAATTCCCCCTCTTTTGAGGTGCATGTGATAAAGAGTTTAAACATGCGGCTCAAAATAATAGATGTGCAACCATGTCTGATAAGTCTAATAATCTGCGTATAAAACACATGAAGAGTTGATGTGGTGGCCACCAAGAAGAACTTGTACCTACAAAGAAGATGTGCATGGTGGAGATCATGACATGTAATCAAGAGTAATAATAACAATAATAATACTAGTAATGACAATTTCAACAAGATAACTAGTATTAATCATCAAGAGTAAGGCATATGTAAGTGAAAAGATAATAGTGCAAACAATGTCACGCAAAAGGCTTAACACCTACAAACATGGGACACCCATGGTGTCGTTAGATAATCTAGGCCCTTCGGCTGCAATCAAGATATGCAATGTCACACAAATAAGACATGATGCCACAAACATGGGACGCCCATGATGTTGCAAGATAAAAAATGACCGTAGGCCACAATCAAAGTATCAAACAAGTAACTACACACACAACTAGCAAGCATGTATAGAAAACAAGAGTATCATAATGTGATGAAATGACATAACAAGTGATATATAGGAGCATATGAAACAATAGTTTTCAACACCACACAAGACACATGTGTTAGTCCTATTAGTTCAAAAGATAGCAAATACACTATGTATGTAATCAAACATAATGAGGAAGTTAAAAGTTACTATAATGAAGTAATATCACCTATTTTGTATGGAGGGATGCCCCTAGAGAAAGTATGTAAGGAGAAATGATAGCTTCCATAAGCATGTATCAATATGTATATTATGCATCAAGATCATATACCACAGAACACGTGTATGTAAAGGATAAAAATGTTATCTATCAAACAAGAAAGATAAACAACGTGTATAATTTAAAATGCAAATAATGTATGTTAAAGAAATAAGTCTTGAGTTTTGTGTTTTTGAAAATATTTGAATGTTTTGGATTTTTGTGATTATATACAATGTTTTTGAATTTTTAGTGCATATCTATATACAAAAAGAGGGAAAACATTAAAGCTACCCAATGAAGACCTTTGAAGGAGGTGAAGCAACTGCCGAAAATGATTAAGGGTCGGGCCTCATAGGTGACTCAAGTGTCAATGGAATAGTGGTGTTAGTATGTTCCAAATAGGACCTATGAGAAGAGTAATATATACTAGTATGTGATATATGAGATTAGTATGTTGGAATAAGTGTTTGATTGTGTCTTATTAGTGATATTCACATAACCATGGGAGGACACTTCACACAGATTAGGCATAACCCTTATATAAGTCCTGTGAGCATATATGATGAGGAAACTTATTCTTAAAAAAGAAGGAAGGGTGATCTATAAATATGCCCAAAGGAAACTTGAGTGAAAGGGTAGTGAACATGAGAAGTTTGGATTAGGGATGTAATGAGTAAAACATTGTATGTGAAAATTCCATGTTTGTTTAATGTTGAGTAGTTATATAAGGCGGTGATAATGTACTTATGACGTTTAAAAGTGAATATTTAACTTGACGGAACACATAATGAATCTATCTAAAGGGTTTGTTGAAGTGATGTGTGAAGATTTTGGGACAATTTCGTGGTCCTTGTTGATCCATTTGTAAATGGGATTAGATTTCCCCTATGTAGGAAGAACTTCAGTGTGAGAAACATCACTAAATTTGTTGGTGAAATAATTTGTCGTATGAAAAATTAGTTGATTTCCACCAACGCTCACGAGGCTACGCCCCTCCTTATTTTGTATGAGGAGGATCCCATTATTGAATGTAAACTAATATAATCCTATCTATTGTTGTGGGGTGGCCAAATAGGTCGGGGATCACACATGAACACTTCACTGAACTTGTGGAAAAGTGCTTGTACGAGGCAAGAGGAGGAAAGTGTGGCGGTGAGGGTGAAGTAGATAAATTAGACAAAGGATGGTTATTGATGTTAGTAGGCACAAGAAGAGTTCACACCCAATAACTAGAGTAGTTAAAAATTTAATTAGAGGAAAGCAACAATGAATCCATTTAGTGAGATAAACAAACCCAAACACATAGTTCTTTAGATTCATTCATCAAAGATACAAAGCTCTTTCTTGATCACTATACTTACAAAGTGCATATAAGAGAGAAAATAGAGGAACACATAGGAAAAGAGGAATGGAAGAAATGTAGCTTTTATTTCTTGTGCATTGGTGATATAAATATCAACACCCAAAACCACAATCCATAATTGCTACAACATAAAAACTATCAAAATCTAGATTTTTCAGATCCTTTGGAATGGAGAAGCCATCCCAATTTATCACAATGCAAATTTACCTTTCACCTTCCCCCCACATGACTCTTCATGTTATTATTCCACCTATGACCTTTCAATTTCCCTAGAAGAGAAAAAATTAGTATCTCTCTTATATTTTTGAGAGAATGTTTTTATAAATTACAAATATTGTCACTTAAGTGAATAGGACAAAATACCATGATTGCATACAATGAAGAATTAGAAGAAAGGGAGAGAAGAGGATAAGGGAAGGGGATTAATTAATATCATCGATGAAGAAAATTCTGATGACTATCACAACCTCCTCATTTTTCTTGATGCACAGACACCTCGGGCTTCCAAATGAGTGTTTAGAAACACAATTGAGAGATCCCCTGATGTGAGCTCAAGATGACCATAAGCATTACTCATGATAATCCTCTTGATTCTTGATTGATCAAATGCCTTAGATCATTGAGCTAATTGATCTCACCAAGCTCACTTTAACCAACTTATTGAGCTTTTCAAATCTCATTTGGTTTACCAAATCATCTCACTGCAAATTGACTAGCTCACCCATCTTGCTTGACTGGCTCACTTGCATCGATATTTATGAAAAAGGATGACTTTTTAACTAGTTTTTAGCTACAACTAGCCCAAATCAAACTCACCCGACTAACCAAATCAATGAACTTACTTCAACTCAAATCACTCAGTCATCTCAACTCATTGCGACCACTCGTTGTGACTAACTCACCCAAATCAACTCATTGCAAAGATGGTGATGGCTTCAGGATCCTTGTAGAAGGTTGAATATTTGATTCAAACTATGAGAAACTCTAAAACCATGTGAGGATGGAAAATATCAGCGATATGAGTGAAATCAAATCCATCTGCAACTTTTTGTACCCAGAAATGAGACTTTCTTTTTTAGCAAGTCGATCTACAGTATTATTTTTAGTAATTTTTACTTGTTTTCATTCCTTGATGTTTCTTGTCATTTGGAGGATCATGGATGTCATGAATTCACATTATTCAACCACTTACTATTTTCATCCATGCCTCACCATGGACACATGCTATTTTTATTAAGTGCACCGTAGGCGTCGGATTGCAATGAAAAAGATCTTGAAGTTTTTTAGTTTTATTCCAAGATTCCCTCTTCCAATTTTTGGATGATTTCTTTGTCAGAATAAGCGTAAAATGGATTTTTCATCAAAGAGGAAAAATAATGATAAAAAAATCAGTCCTCCATATCTTGAAAAATCAACTTCATTGCAAAAAAACTAGTTTAAATGAAACTAGATTTTTTGAAGACCCTTCCCTCTGAATTTTGAATGATTTCGCATGTCGGATCTTCAAGAATTTGAAAATTTATTTGAGGAGGCATAATATTAATGTAAAACATAGTCCTATATATCCCTAAAAAAATAGGTATTTCATGGCACAAAAACTAGTTCACATGAAACTAGATTTTTAGGGAGTGTTTCATCCCATTTTCGTGCAATTTCACCCACTTTGGAACCTTGAGAAGTGAAAATTAACCTCACTTCCCTTTCGTTGTTGCATCATGGCGGACATTAATAGAGGCTTAAAGATTTGAAAATGATAAAAATCATCTAAGTTCCAAAAATGAATTCTAGTTCCGTTCTATCTCATACAGGGATCTCGTGCCTCGATTTCTTGATGAAGAACGATGAGGAAAGCTCCATTTCTTGCAATCACGAGTGTCTCTGGTACATTATAATTAGTATGAATACTATTCTTGTAGGATTTTTTTGATGTTATGCAACTTCAAAATGGATGGAATTTTGAACTGGAAGGGAGAATGAGGTGAAAATCTTTAATTTTGAGCTTTAAAACCTCCGACAATGCTTTTGAGATATGGGTGGAGAAGCGGAGATTATTTTTTTCTTTGGATTTTTAACTCCTTAGTATGGGGAACATTTTCTTGTCCCATATGTCCCTAAGGGACATGGAAAGGAGGGACAGAAAAATGTTCCCTCGCCTAGTTATGACAGGTGGCGCAACGTGATTAGTCAATGAGAAGGGTTGAAATGAGGTGAAAAGGGCTTAAAATGCATCACGAGCTTCACCAGGTCATATGATGGACTAGAGGGAAAAAAATAGGGCTGGGCACAATTTTTGTCCCACCTATCCCAAAGGGATTTTAATCACCAAAAATAACACCACGAGATTTGCATGAATTTATGGATGACCAATCGGTGTTTTTAGGTAACATGGGATTGTCTCAAGGTGTGGGACCTTTACAATTGAGACAAACCTCCGAGAAGTTTGGTTCCTCAACTTAAACCTAATATTAAACTACTCCTAACGAAGGAAATAAAGTTATCTACTCTTATTCTAACAATCCAAGGGACCATGGAGAGAGAAAAGTGCATGAAAATGGGAAATCCTACACTAACAGAGGTGATAACACCAAGAAAAGGGTGGAGAGACACTCTCAAATGAGGGATAATGGGGAAAAATGATGAAAGAGAGGGAAGACATAAGTGTGAATCTACCTCAACCTTGAAACTGTCATATCCATGAAACACAAAAATCTAAACCTATAAGGAGAATAAAAGATGCACAAAATACCTATAAATGTAATGAAAGGCAAGGAAAAATGCAATAGAACACAGCTAGGGCATAAAATAGCCACAAAACAAGTATTTTATTACTTTAAAGGATGCACTGATAAATTAGGATAAAGGTAAGAGGAAATATTCACCGTCTTTGAAGCTCAAATATTAGGCTTGGAGCTCATACACACATGTGTAGCACTTGAAAGAGAATGCACAAGCATTACCAGAATGTCCCCCTTACAAATGAGCCTCTTTTTACATTATATAGAAAATGGGAGAGAGAAAGAGAGGGGAGAATAGAGGGAAATTCAAATTCCCCTTTCCAACCACCAATAAGGTGCATTAAATATCTAAAAACAATGATGGGCACCCTACCAAATCCATCCCTCTGTGATCTTTTTCTAGGTTGGGAATAAAAGGTCACCAAACTTCATTAATTTTGGTTGTTCATTACACTGGAACTATTCTTTTTAATATTGGAAACGTTTCCCTATTTTTCAACAACCTACCCTCACTTAAAGATTTTATGGCGTAGAGGATATTGATCCCTTTACGAAAAGTCCAATTTTGTGAAAATCGAGTAACGTGTCAAAAGTTATGGCCATTTTAAATTCAAGGGGTCGGGGTCGAAACCGGTTCCTGTGCGACTCCAAGGTCCGCATTTAGTTCATCTTCTCCTTTGCATTACGGGTGAATCGGGTTTTTGCGGCATAATGAAAACTTGGGAACTAGGGCCTTTTATTCCTCGTGGACCTACTTTGACCGCGGATGGTCTTGTTTTTCACTTGGATCGAGATAGTTGGGTCTCGGGAAGAACTTAGGAACTATTCCACGGAGGACATTAGTGCCCACATTCTCCATTTTTTCTGCATTGCACTCATAACCCTTCCCCCCTTTGTATTTTGGTTTGATCACCTCCGTGGGGAACTTGTGACCTGATGGAACTTATTCCTTTGTTCCACCTGCCGCCTACATTTCCGCACAACACTTGCCTCCACCTTTAAGTCCCTTTGATTTTTGGCAATTTCGGGATGCGAGGAACTCAAGTCTGACAAAACTTGTTCCCTTTATTTCTCATGGACCCACAAATCTGAAATACATTATAAATGACCCCAAAATCCATTTTTACATTAAACACTACACAATTATACAAACAACGAATATAATTATTTAGAAACTAAATTCATCTGGGATATCAAATACATAGAGGAAGATCACATATATAGAGTTTGATCTCCTTGATTCTAGGAGTCAACACTCATCCCACATATCTCTCCTAATCCCCACAATATCTCACTCAAACTCTCAATCCCATTATTCTCTCACAACAAACCTTATCTAATTACAACTATTTACATGAGTTAACAACTCATAAATAGTTGTATTACATTACACTATATTATTTATTTCCACACTCGTAATAATGTTCACAATATCTAATATTATTCCTAACATTCACTCCCCTATTGTTAACATTATTATTTCCACACATACACTCCCCTAATGTTGACATGGTACAATATAACTTTGTCTTCTACTGTAATGTGTTGCACAAGCTTGCCTCATAACCTAGATGAAAAGAAAGGTGTGTAAACTTTCAACTGGCTGACTATCTTGTTGCACATGACCACAACTATGCGACGGAACACATCCCACATTTACTCCATGAAAAGAATGCACTTGGCATTCCACTGGTGGATCATCTTCATAAAGAAGGAAGGCAGTCAGAGGACCACAACACCTAGTAACAGTTTATCTACCTTTTTACATCTGTGGTTTTCTGGATCGACCACCAACCCTTTCCAAATCTATGAGTGTTACAATAAAGTTAGAGACACACTCTACAATGTTTTCTACTAGGAGGTTATGTATTGGGATTTTCTCACACATTACAATTGAACAATCATATGTTCTTATTTGCACTACCACACTGCTGAAAATAAACACTCAGCGAAAATACTTGGCCACCAAATTAGTATCGTGGCCTCGTCGATGGTGCACGATGAGAGGTCATTGATCGACCTCCTTCCTCCATTTCCTCTAGCCTCCATTTTTTCTACTTACTTAGCATAAAGTATAGTCGAGGATGATATGGGTTCCCTGTCGTGATACGGGGTGGGGTCAAGGGCGGAGCCCACAAGCTGAGATGGTTGTCATTTGTGTTTTCTCTTAAAATTTTGAGTGTCAGATTACACCGAAAATGCACTCATTTTTCCTTTATATATATATAAACAACACAACTTTTACAATGACTCATAACTTACACTCAAATTTGAGAAGACAACACTTGGCTTTGACACAAAAAATTATTTTTGGACATAAGACCTAACTATGACAAGATTACAACTTAAAATGTTATAAAAAGACCACCTTTCACTAACATTAGGACTATTTCTAATAAAGATTGCTCTTTATACTCCTCGTATAAACTACTTATAATAAAATGGGCCTATACAAAACATAATAAAATGACTTAACAAATGGGCTGAAGGTATTTTCAAAGACTATATTATCACAAAATATGAGAGACACACAAACTAAACAAATCTTGAATACCAAAACTATAGAACTTTGATTAAATGCACCCTCATGAGCTTCAGGAAAATTGAATACGATGGAGCCTGGAGGTCGATTTGGATAGAATAATATTTGCATCGAGTTGACCATAGAATTCCAAGCTATGCTCAAGATGATCATACGCATTTGTTGATGCGTGGACAATGACTGAGAACATGGTAGTTGTATACATGATGAAGTGCCAGGTGGACTCTTTTATAAATTTGTTTCCTTGCATGCAAGCACACTGATTTTTGAATTTTAATAGCAAAATCTTCCTCAGACCAATTCCCTTGATAAGATTCTTAGATCTGCACTTTTACGTTTCTTCAAAGTGGCTTCTATATTATGAGAATAGATGATCTAGGAAGAAAAACTATAGATCCAATGTGGATGTCAACAAATATGACATGCACATGTGTATATAATCCTTCAAAAAAATGAAACACATCCACGGTCCAACAGAAATTTCATGCAAACTCAAAAGAATACTAGGCAGATCTAAATGCCGCTCCACATAATTAAATCGAGAGAGAAGAACTAGAAGATCTTCTCATGATCATAATGAGTGTGTGATTATTATTTGATTCTATACATCACATGTTCCCTTGATATGAATGATTATTGCACTTGAACGATGTTACAGTTGAATGCATAAAACCTCAGATCTCTAGCTCTAATCTGGAAACTATGACAATTCTGGCGATGGGCAATAGATAGTGAACTATCCATTGTGATACGCATCACCAAACAGGTTGCAATTTGAATGGAAAAATGACAGGTCTTGATGTTGAGATGGTGAGTCATTGCCCCTAACATAACCTTTATATCTCCATCACACGGATCAGATACTACTCTGATACCATTGTTAAACGTTGTACAATTATACAAACACTTGAATATAATTATTTAGAAAGCTGAATTCATCCGAGATATAAAATACATAGAGGAAGATTACATATATAGAGTTTGATCTCCTTGATTCTAGGAGTCAACACTTATCCCACATATCTCTCCTAATCCCCATAATATCTCACTCAAACTCTCAATCCCATTATTCTCTCACAACAAACCTTATCTAATTACAACTATTTACATGAGTTAACAACTCATAAATAGTTGTATTATTTACACTATATTATTTATTTCCACACTCATAATAATGCTCACAATATCTAATATTATTCCTAACATTTTCTTGACTTTCCTAAGTCTTTAGACCAAGTATGGGACCAGGAACTCTGCGAAGGAAAGAGGAAGCCTTAGGGAACCTCAACTTTCCATTTTTACTCAATTTCACCCCTATACAGTGTACAATTAAATCACTGCAAGTTATCAAAATTATGTTGGAGGAAGTTTTGGATAATAGGGATGGGACATATGGGATAGAAAAATCCGCCATGCACCGGAGGTGGAAAATTTGACTAAGTATGAAGAACATACCTCACGAGAGAGAGAGTTGTCGAAAAACATTTCGGGGCTCATGGAGGTCATTTTGATGAACCCATATATTATTTTGACTCCCAAGAGCCTTATAAAGATAATGGGATGGGTCTCAAGATCCAATTCTTCTTGAAACCCCCTCAAATTTCTCCTTCTTTCTCGGGACAACAGGGTGTGCCTGCCAAAAATGAGATGTGGAAAGAAGCACCTATATCTTGTGAAGGATTTGAACATTTCATCATGTAGAGAATTCTCTAAGATTTCCAATGAGTATTTTTTTTCCTCTTAACTCCTAACACAGGTCCCAAAATATCCATGAAATATAAGGTACCTATTTTGATTGCCTTCTCCTTACACTTGGAAACTCGGGGGCGATCTTTGGATCATATGAGAAACCATGACAAGGGCTAGGATGGGGCATAATTTTTGTCCCAGTTGTATCAAATGGATGGGACATATGGGGCAAAAAAATTCACCTTGATGAGGAGGTGACAAGTGGCGATCAATGATTTGTGAGGCGAGAGAGGAGAGAGGGCTTAAAATGTCTGCGAGAGCTGTTTAGAGTCATGTGAAGAACCATGGGCTAGTAAAATAATGGGGCAAATTTTTTTTTCCAAAGGGATGGGACAAATGGGATAGAAAAATCCACCCTTACCACAGGGTTGACAAGTGGCACTATTGCATTGGTCAACGGGAAGGGTTGGAATGAGTGGAAAGGACTAAAAATGCATCACGAAACTTCACCAAGGTCATATGATGGACCAAAAGGAATAAGCTGGATCAGGAACATTTTTGTCCCAACTTTCCCAAATGGATGGGACAAATGGGATAGAAAAATTTGTCATGCACCAAGAGGTGAAAAATTCTAACTGTGAAAGCATAACTTGAGAGAGACCTTGAAGACGATGTTTCCATAGCCCTATGAGGTCCTTTTTGATAAAGCCATATATTATTTTGACTCTAAATATCCTTATGAATACAATGGTATGGGTTCCAATCCAATTATTCTTTAAACCCTCTGAAAAATAGCCTTTTCTTGGGACATCAAGGTGTGTCTGCTGAAAATGGGTTGTGGAAAGAAGTGCCCGAGTCTTGTGAAAAATATGAAAGTACCATCATTTATAGAACTGAATAATATCTCCAATTATATCTTATTTGATCTCTAACTCCTTATGGAGCTCCCGAGAATCATCTTTGGAATCCTAGACACTATTTTGAGCTGCTTTAGCTCCTTCACCTTCAAAAACCTACTTTCATTGAACTTGTTCCTAAACCTTTAAATTTTACCTAATATTTCTTAAATCACATTAAATATGTTATTGGATCCTCAATACCACTTCCAGATGAATTTTTACTTCAAATTTTTCTGAAGGATACACACTTGTCCTGGAAAGGCCAAAAATAGCCTTTTAGGCTTACTGAAGAATTCTCCTTTGAAATCATTACACTGAAAGAGGTGAGTCACCCTGTCTCAACATTTCCAACATTAGATAAAGTGTATACAAAACATATGAGGGTTTTATAGGGTTAGGATGGGCATGGCATAGAGGGAAAATTGATACGGAGGGTCTTAAGAGGGTTTTGTCACACCCACAAATTTGACACACAAATACAACAACAAATAAACTAAACTATTATTTTTACTTGCATTGTTGTATACACAACACCACATGAGATCAATTATAATAACACACAACACATGAGACATTTTCAAAACCATGAACCCACATATAGATAACATGAAAACACATGATGCACATCAAAGCCACTTTTCCCTAAATGACAAGGTACATATAATGATCCAAAAAAATATAAAATTACAATTATACACCCTCCACAACACATTATTTTCATGGTTATATATTTATTACAATCCTAATTTCATCATTTGACTTTAATTATTTGTAGAACACTTAACATATATACCTTCATTCCCCTTAAACTAGGTTGCATTTTTCTATATTACATTTAACGTTTTACCTAAGATGGTTCCATTTAAAAATACTTTTGTTATAAGTAGGCTTAAATTTGGTTTATTCTCCATTATAATAATTTCCATAACTCAATTTTTAGTTCGATGCATTTTAAACACGTATAACTACCCTAATTTTGGATCTTATGCCAAGGGTTTGTTGTCAATATAATTTTACTTGAGGTTTAGTTTTACCTTCATTACACAAGCAAAACTGACATGAAGTTGGGAAAGTATTCTTAAGATTTAAAGGATATTAGGGTCCAAGTTCCCTTTTCATGTAATCTTCCATCCATTAGGCATGTCTAATTATTTTTATGAAGTTGTTATCATTGATGACGGGTTTGTGTCTTTGTTAATATGTATGTGTCATAAGTTTTGTTTTCCATATAAATTCATGTTCTCACAAAATTTTAATCTCACTAGGAGTAATCTACCCCTCCTTTTAACAACATAAAACAAAGTATAATTATGTTATGAGGAGAACTCTGAGTGTCCCTTTTTCCCCAACCAACACCTCACTTACTCATGATCTTATTACACTTATGTCATTACTTTGGTATTTTGTTAGCATTCTTTTAAACAATATCAAGTTACACCAAACTTACTCAACATTTAGGGTCTCAATACTTTAAGGGGAGTGATTTCATGCCAAACATTTCATTTCACTACCATTAACCACATAGACATTAAGAACATATTACACGAGAGGACTCCAACTCACTTACACTTCCAAAGGCCTTCTAAGACACTAAAATGAATATTGGGTAACGTATTTTCAAGGTTTCATATGTTGATAATCACAAGGAGATACTAAAATTAATTAAATCATTTTCTCTCCATACTCTACACCCTACTAAGGTCACCACTAGAGTAGTGAACACCCTTATCTCCATAATCTTCATGCAACTCAAGGTAACTTTGATACTTCTTTCCAAGCTAACACTCTTGTTTGAGAGGGGTTTAAGGGGTTCAAACTCAATATTCTCATGTGTAGGTAACTAAAAACATAGGATCCACTCGATTCATTTACATTCATCTTAAAATGGTTTCACTTAATTTGGTTCAAATACCTTATTGCAATTAATTGTGTAACCCATTTGTTAATAGGGACATTTGTATGCTCATGAGACTACTAGTTCTTGACCTAGGGAATCATCTCTAAGAACATGATTACATGGTTTCACATCATACATTCATTACAAAATTGGACAAGTGGGAGAACAATAGGTAATAGTCCTTTGTTTCATACATTAAGGTTCACATTAAAGTTTACACTTCATGGATTTTGTTTCTCATGAGAAAATGATTTAAACACATTACAAGAAAGATCTAAATTTCTCTATTCTCCTAACAAATCATCTCATTGATACATTTTCACAAACTAAGAATAAATTAAAATATTGTTTTATTCCACAATTAACACTTAGTATTGTATTATAGCAACCAAAATGATAATTGAAATTAGGTATGGAATTCATTCATAACCCCAACTCCTAAAGATGACTTTCAAGGGTAGTTGACGATCTTTTCCACCTAAATCCTTTCGTTCTACTCATGTTCCAACCCAAAAGGGTTTGCATTAGATTTAAATTTGGTTTCCCATGGATTACTATCTTAAGAGAACACATTCTCCTTGCTACACACATGATTACCAATCCTAGGAGGAAGCCACATACTCTAGACAAATTTTAACCATTATTGTTCCTAACTATCAGGTTCACAACAATGTTGCTAAGCATACAAGATATGATGATAATCTCAAACTTGGGATCTTATTTCCTTAAGCTAGAAGGTGTCATCAAGTATAATGATTTAGGTTCACCCTAAGGTTTTAGTTTTCTACGTTATGAAGGATCACATGAGAAGGGTAGTCATACAAGGGTTTTATACTAAGGTTGATTGTTTTATTTAGATTTCCTTTCTACATTTTCAAGGTAAATAACAAAACACACCAAATATTTAATCATTAATTTCACACTGAAAATGCACTATAAGATGTCAAATTCAATTTCATTTAACATAAATATCTAACCTTTTTACAATACATAATTCTGAATCAAAATGACACCCATGATTAAATGCACATTTCCCCAAACACCCCTAAACACTAGCAACTCATACTTATTACAAAATTTCAATAATAAACATTTCAATATATCACATAATGTTGATTTTTCCTCTATAATTTCATTGTTTCAAATAACATGCTAATATGAGATTATCAGTAACACTTCACTTCCTCCATGACTCGGTACCTGTAACCACCGCATGGTTAGCACAAATGTTGGCATGACATCCACCTAAATCTAGCATAATTAACATTTTTATTTTTTCATTTACATAATCAAAATACTTTACACACAACCAGAGAGGATTAGAGATATATAATAATTTCATTGCACTTCATTTCTTAACTAAGGGAGGAGAGAGAGAGGGAGATAGAGAAGAGAGAAGAGAGAGGAGAGAGAAACACTATTTTTCCAAAAGTTAAATTTCTCAAACAAGCCACAAAATAGAGTTTCATATAGTTATTTATAAGTTTTAATAAGTTTTCTTGTCGGTTTATTGTCTTGACAAGGATCCTATGGCCTTCTTTTACATTTTCCTACTAGTTGTGAAAACGTCCAATTTTAACTCGGAGGCTAAGAAACCACGTTCAAAAACTAGATTTCAATGGGAAAATTCACAATGGGTAAATTCCTATGCTTTATCCTATATACCAAGAATTTACCGGAGTTGACGGAAATGAGAATTGGAAAACGGGTTACACACGGTGGCTGTTTTTCGAGCCACCAATCGTAATCGTCCTAGTGCGACCTAGTCAAATAGCAACTAGATGCCTACAAAACTCCTTTGTCAAACTTGATAGTAATGTGTTTTTCCCTAAAATGGTGATTATAGGAAATTTCCGGTAAAAATACTAGAGGTTTGCAAAGGCAAATAAGAATTTCGTTGCTCAGGGTCAAAACAACAAGTCAAGACGAAAGCCAAATTTTAACTTTAACTAGTGACCTAACAACTGCTAAACTGGGTCGAAAGGATCCTAATGCACTACACCAAATGGAAAAAAGATCAATTTAGGGAATTGTAGAATTTTTTTGGAATCTCATGATGACAAGGAACATGTACAAATCCTAACATTTCGAGTGGGGGTTTCAGACAGGTATTTCTCATGATGAAGCAAATCATGTTTTACTAGCCTTTACAAAATAATAATTGATAGGTTTACAAGGAACTCAAACGCATCTTATCAATAAATGGGGAGAGGTTGGCAGCTAATTGGGTTGGTTACAAATTTTTCAGATTGTCTCAGAAGGATGGTTTAAGTCTATGTTTTACACCAAGGGTTATTTGCATTGCATAAGTTATAAGGTGACATTTTATTGTTTTAAAATACTAGTTTACTTAAAATAATCAATTTTATAATAATCTAAGGGTTTAAAATTTTATTTCATTGCAAATGAAGAACTAAAAATATGAGAATTATGAAATACAAGGGTAATATGAACCATGCTATGAATTATTAGCGTTTACAGTTTATGAGGTTCTCTAGGCGGGCTCACCCACATTCCACAAGGATCCAACTCTCTTTTTGCATTTTATCAACAGTTCACGTGCATTCATAAACTCCTCCATTTTCATTTTATACACATTTATCCCATTTACTACAACTGAGATTCCCACTTTCTATTATGCTTTGATGGGTACATACCCATTTCAAAGCTCTCCTCTTGGCACAAACTAGGAAATTCTACTACATATTTAGGATCTCTTCTTTGCACCTACCATTATCATTTGCTTGAAGTTTCCAAATCCTTTTAACGCCTTAATACACTCCTATGCATTTGTGGAGGTTATAAAATCTCTAATAGACCTTACTTATTTCGATACCCACCTATTTGTGGATCCCATTTCCTCATAAATTTTGGCTTTCCCCACACACATTTATTTCAATAAGATGCATATTTTATTGATTGAATTTTACTAAAGGAAAATAGTTTTGAAGGGACTATACCCTGTTACAAAAAAGGCTCAATAGCCAAATCAACATGAAAAAAAAGAAAGATATGATTAGAATCCAGATATTTTAATAAGTTCAACAGTAGTCAAAAGAGAAGCTACTAATAACAATCAAGACAAGGACATAACTGCAACTAAACAGTAAAAAATCAGCATATAATCGAAACAAAAGCAGAACTTGAACACCTCCAGCCTACCCAGGAGGTATTATTTCTTTGAATCCCTTCCATCCTTGATTTGATCATCTGAGGAGGTAAAAAGTACCAGAGTGGTGATATGTGTTGGATCATTAACATTCAGCTACGATATTATGTTATTTCTCTCTCCTTATTTGTACCCCAAATATCCTTACAGGACTCCACTCAACATTGTGATGCTTCTAACATGTTGTTCAAGAAACTCACTTATAGCTTTGAAGATGGCCATATTGTGATCATGTCTATCCTTAGACCTCCCCAGTCTATTATCCAGGGAGTTCAATTTTTTGTAAATTTCATCAGTCTGATCTGTGCCAAAACCCACATCCTCATTCATCTTTCTTTTCCCCTTTTGCTTATTTAATTGATGCATCTCTTTCTTAATACTTTCTACCTCATTTTCCGTGTTTCCATTCTAAGGAGAATATTTTCCCTCTCTGTTGAGAAGCATTTTCCTACCCTGCATTATTGATGTGCAAAATATTGTGAACCATTTCCATATCCTTATTACTTCTTGGGAGGTGGGGTCACTTTGTGGGGTGCAGGGTTCTTATCCTTGACATTTCTGATACTGGAAGATTTGGTCAAGTTGGCAGTGGGAGTAATGTGAATGGGAATGGGTGGAGTGTCGGGGAAACATAATGGCGGGAAATTTGATGAGGAAATGCTTGTGAAGGAGAAAGATGAGCCCCTAGTGGAGGGGGATGGCCCTAGTATGCTTTTGAAAGTCAAGAATGGAGCATTCCAAATAATTCAAGAGATAGTGCAGGAAGCAAACAACAAGATTTCTCCTGAAGTGATTAAGGAATACCAAGTGTTTGGTGGGGACAATAATGTAGTGACCTTCAAGGGAGATAAACCGCACCATCATTTTGGTAATTTCATTGAAGGGTTCCGGTATGGAACTTACCTTAATACCAACCATAACAAAGATGATCTCCTCCCTGCGTCAAAGCAAACTTCTTCACTTTAACATTTTTATCAACCCTTTTGCTGAAAAACCGGATGCCATCCAAAGCTAGACTAGTAACCTCTGTAATTAGCTCCTCATTCATCAACACTCTTTTCCCTCCATATTTAACCTTCCTATCCTTCCAATCTATGGAAAAATACACTGAAATGTGCTGATCATGACCTTGTATTTTCTCGATAAAGCTGAGACGCCCCCATTTGAAGATAATTCCACAACTCAGTGTTATCCTTCCACGTGTGATCACAACTAGGCTCTAACTAACACAAAGCTCCCCCATATTTCTTCCTCTATTATTTCTGTGATTACCCTGCTAAAAACCACCCATGAAAAGGTTGTTTTTTTTTTGCCTATACCAGTTTTTAAGCATCCAACTACAAGTCCAAGGAGCATGCAAAATTTGATGGTAGTAATTAAAATTAATCCTCTCGCATGTTCCATCTTTCATATCCCTCAACTCCCACGCAATCTCATTAGAGATTCTATATAAGATGTGAATGTTCATAATTATCCTTGGTAATACCATTATGTACTTCCGTGGGGGTGTTTTTTTCATTATCCCAAGTGGTGAAATTATTATTGGTACCATAATTAGCTAAGGTGTCCACCACCTTATTGCCCTCTCTATATGTATGACCAATTTTAATATTTTTGAAGGTATGGCATATATTAATAGATTCCTAAATGAAATCTTTAATAGTCCAACTTAGAGGGTGTATCTGATTAAGATGATTTATAATATTCAAGGAGTCACCTTCAACAATTATGTTTTGAATGTTGTAATCCTTAACAAATCTTAGTCCCCGTAAAGTTGATTAAGCTTCGAGTGATTGGTCTAATTACCCATTTTTCCGGCATAAGCGATAACTAAACAAATTTTTATGATCTCGAATTATTCCTCCACCAGCTTACCCATAGGTTTCCCTTAGAGGCTCCATCAAAATTGAGTTTATACCAAGAGTTTGGAGGAGGGATCCAATGAATTGAAGACCTGTCAATATTTGAAGTTCTTCATTTCTGAACATTTTCAATATCAATCTTCCAATTTGAGAGAATAAATTCTTCATCTTCAGGATATTTCTTGTTCTTGGGAGGTTTAAATCTTTCAATATTGTCTTTTATTGCATTACCAATCTTAGTAAAAAAAAATTTACATGGTTATCTGCTATTTCTAAAAATTATGTCATTTCTCTCTTTCCAAATTCTCCATATAATATGGGGCATAACCAGTTTCCAAATTCTCCTAACAATACAATGTTTAAAAGGAGGATCCCACTTGAATCCAATATTGAAGAAATTCATTTGGCACATCCAACAAACATTGAATTTTGAAAAAGCATAACTCCAGATCTTTGAAGTGTACTCACAATGTAAAAAAAGATGTTTGATGTCCTCAGCCTCTTTTTACATAGGAAACACATATTTGGCATTATAAAGCCTCTCTTGATAAGGTTTTCATTTGTGAGTATTCTTCCTCTAAGAACAAGCCAAAAGAAGAAATTTATTTTAGGAGTTAGCTCTAGCATCCAAATCCTACTCCATTTGAAATCACAATGAATGTTTTCAAAATAGGAATTGTATCTAGATTTGACAGTGTATTCCCCATCGCATGAGTTGTTCCAAACAAGTTCATCCTTAACTTCAATTTGATTCAAGGGTATGTTATCCAGATTGCACTTGAAGTGAGGAGATTATGAGATTTAGCTCATCCTTTCCACCTTAAGATGCTTCCATCTTTTTCTATTACCCTCCATTTCAATGTAGTCTTTGACTTTAGTTCCATACTTTTGCTCTAAAATATCTTTGATAGAACCAAATTTATCATTTAAATTGAAGCTAGTCCAGTTATCACTCCAAAATTGAATATCCTTGCCATTTCCCACTTTCCATTTACAGCCTTGTTTGATGAAATTCCTGATTTGTATCAAATTATTCCAAAAAATAGAACCTTGAGGTAGTTGGCCATCATGAAGGAAAGAAGTTACTTGTTTCTTGAGCTAGATATTTAGCCTTAATTAAATCAATCCAAGGTTGCTCCTCAGTAAGCATTCTCCAACCCATTTTTACAATCAAGGCCATATTCATTTCTCTAATATCCTTTATGCTTAGCCCACCAATTATTTAAGGAGTACATAATTGATCCCAATCCACCAAATGATATCTGAATCTTTCCTTCGTTCCCTTCCATAAGAAGTGCTTTTGAATCCTTTCAATTTTGTCCCTAAAGACAACAAGAATGTTGTATAGAGACATAATGTAAATAGGTAGATTTTGTAGAGTGATTTTGATTAGCAGACATTTTCCAGCACTAGAAAGTATGGCCCCTTTCCAACCAACCATTTTATTTTGAAATCTTTCAAGTAAACCATTCCAAACTGTGGTAGAAATTCTTTTGGTTCCAGAGAGGAAGACTCGGGTAAGTAGTGTGTAAGGAATTGATTTTACACCCCATAATTTGAGAAATTCTTTTTGTCTTTCTAGAGGAGTATTAAAAAGAAGATGGAACTCTTATCAAAATTTATCTCTTTCCCAGAGGCAACCTCATAAAATTTTAGAATATACTTGATAGCCTTAGCTTCAAGGATAGAGGCCATCAACAGAAGAATTGTATCATCCGAAAATTGTTGATGTGAAGCTATTTGGTTTGTAGAAGTAGGCCTAATTCCTTTTAAAATCCCTTCATTAATAGCTTTGGTAATGGATCTACTAAGACTATCAACCATTAGAATGAAAAGTAAAGGGGATATAGGATCACCCTGTCTTAATCCCCTACTACTAGCAAAAAGCCCTTGGTTCACCATTAACCACCACTAGAAAATCTAGCTATAGAAATGCAAGCCTTAATAATTCTTCTGAATTTATTATGAAAACCAAATTTAGCCATAACATTGTCAAGAAAATACCAAGAGACTTTGTCAAAAGCCTTATTCATATCAAGTTTCATAACCATGCTAGCTCTTTTTTATTATTATCCATTGAATGAATGATCTCATGCACCATGATCACCCCATCTTGAATTATCCTCCCTTTTATGAATCCACTTTGTTGCTTTGAGATCATATCATTAAGAATAGTCTGGAATCTTGTAGCAATAATCTTAGTAAAGATTTTATAAATAACATTAACCAGACTAATGGGGTGGAAGTCCTTAAAATCTTTAGCATCCATTTTTTTGAGCAAGCACAATGTGGGTGTTATTCAACTCTTTTAAGAGATTACCTAGTTCTGTAGAACTCATTCACTACCCTTAATAAGTCATCTGAGCATATTTCCCAAAACTTCTTAAAAAATAGCTGAAAAACCATCAAGGTCTAGTGCCTTATCCCCTTCAAGAGCAAAAATAGCTTTTTGCAGTTCCTCCAAAGTGACTGTTTTAGAAAGGTTTTTAATCTTTGCACATCTATTCTGTCATTCGGAATGGCCTCTAACATAAAAGAGGAAGCCTCTTCATTTTCCACACTATTCTCCTTGAGAATATTTTCATAAAATATGAGAGCTTCATCCTTTATATCCTTAGGGTATTTGATGACAACACCATTTCCTTTTGAAACTTTCGTTATCCTATTGCAAGCTCTATGTTTCATGGTGGTCATATGAAAGAATTTTGTGTTTTTGTCTCCCTCTTTCAGCCAAATTGCCCTAGATTTAAGCCTCTAGAAATTTTCTTCCCTACTACAGACCATATGCAGCTCAGATAAAATATTTTTTCCACTAATTGATCCTCCAATGACATGCCCTTTGCAGTAATTTGAGATTCCAAATCCTGGAGTTTTTCTTTAATTCCTTTTTCCTGACAAAAATATTACCAAAAACTTATTTATTCCATATTCTCACTTACTTTTTAACATTTTTTAATTTCTGAATTAATCTATATTGAGCAGTTCCTTCTCCATCCCAATTCCACCATTCTTTAATTCTATCAAAGATGTCATCATGCTCCATCCACATCTTTTCAAATTTAAAAGAGCTACGCGTTGGTTTAGCCCAGTTGAAAAGATTTAAAACAATTGGATTATGATCGGATCCAATTCTTGGTAGAGAGGAAAGATGGAAGTCTTGATGTAAAATCCAATTGGCAGAGATAAAAGCTCTATCAAGTCTAACCTAAATCATTTCACTTGCCCACTCTTTTGTTTGTCCAAGTGAATTGATTACCATGAAGTTCCACATCCATGAGATTTGAGTCAAAGACAAAATCAGCAAATTCATCCATGCCATTGGAAAAACTAGAATTTCCCCCTTGTTTTTCTCCAAGATTTAAAGGGGAGTTGAAGTCTCCCATAACAAGCCAATTGTCATTTTTATGATGAATTCTAAAGAGCTTTAGATCATTCCAAAGCTTCCTTCTTCCATTTACAGTATTAGGTGCATAAATGTTTGAAAGGATCCAAGTAAAATTATTATCAATAGCATGAAACTTAACAGCAAGATGGTTGTTGGTGTCAGAAATTACCATACCAGTAAAAAGCGTTTTATCCCAGAAAGTAGCCAAGCCACGTGAAGCTCCCTGAGAATCAACAGTAGCAATTTTCAAGTTATCCTAGAAATTCTTTTTGCAATTTTCAAGGACATTTGATTTCATTTTAGTTTCCTGTAAGATCAAAATACTAGGTCTACTTGAAAGTCTTAACTCTTTAAGTATTCTTTTTTAGAGTTCCCATTC
This sequence comes from Taxus wallichiana var. yunnanensis, assembly GCA_018340775.1. Classification (NCBI taxonomy): domain Eukaryota; kingdom Viridiplantae; phylum Streptophyta; class Pinopsida; order Cupressales; family Taxaceae; genus Taxus; species Taxus wallichiana. The sequence goes on from CM031238.1 coordinate 540,380,846, forward strand.
ATCCCTCTTATATTCCAAGAGATTATCTTCATCTAAATAATATGGGGGATGAATTTTCCAGGATGGCTCAATTGAATTTGAGTTCCATCTGCAATATCTTTTCTATTTTCTTTCTTTTGAGATCCTTTTTTGAAGGTCTTCCTTTTTGGAACTACTTCCAAAATATACTATCCTTCTAGTAGACGATCTAGTTGTTTTGGATGTTGAAGCCCCCCAGTTATCTATTTTCTTTTTTATCATTATATAGCGTATCTGGGATCTCCTCAAATCCCTTCACTCTTTTTTCTGGATTTAACCTCTATAAACCCATTGATCAAATCAGTATCACCATCAGAAAGTGTCTTGAATGGTGTTACTTCCCCCTCCTCCTTTTCTCCCTATTCTTGATCCTTGTATGGTTGTGAAATTGTTGCTTTATTACTTGATAGAGGTTGCCCACCTTTAGGCGAGAGATTTTCTATCAAAGAGAATTTTTCCTTCATTAGAAGGTCTGGTTCCTTATTTTATTTTTCCTCATTCAGCTCTTCCTCTATGATGTATAAGGGATCATCTTTACCCCTCTTTGTCTCTTCTACCCCTAATTCAGATCTATTCTCATTTTCATGATCCAACAATCTAGTCGATCTATGCAAACTAAATCCTTGGATAATAGATTAACTCTTACTGTAGTAGTATGTTCATCAACCTCCAAAATCACCTTCATAGGTGTCTCCATTGCTAGATCTCCTTTTATGCTTGGTAATACTGGTTTTTCCACTAGAGTTTTAGGGCGCCAGAGTTTCCTACAAACCAGAGGTTTCTTGATTGGAGTTGAACCCCTTTTTCCTTTTTATATTTCAGATCTGGTTGGTTTAGAGTAACTTGTTTCCTTTTTTCAGTACCCTCTGTTGGGATCCTGAGCTCATTCTCTTTCCTAACTTCAGGTACTTTTTTAGATCCATCATTTATCATATCATTTTTTCCATCGATTCACCTGAAGTAACCCTTCGTCCTTGTGCTTAGCCAAGGTTGGGAATTTTCTGGTGAAGTGACCTATTCGATGGCATTTATTACACCTCAAATGGAAAGTTTCATATTCAATATTTTTTTGCCATGTACCACATTTTGACTATAAAATGATATGTTCTGGGAGTTCCTGTTCCATTTCAGAAGAAATGCATAATCTTGCAAAGGCAATTCTGGATCTATTCCTCATTGGTCCATCCAGTCCAATCGAAAGATCCAATAGATTTGGAAACATTTAACAGGATCTCATCATCCCAGAATTGAAGGGGTAGTCTGGAAGTCTACACCAAACAGGGTATAGTGTGTATATTCTCAGTATTGGGATCAAACCCTAGATACCACCTTTTCAAAAAAAGACCCATATTACCCATGCACCAGGGCCCTCCCAGAAGCACCGATTCCAAATCAATCTACTGATTAAATTTAGCCAAGAAAAAACCTCATGACATGGTAGTAATATTCAGATCACCCTTTGGTTGCCACTTTCTTAGAGCCCATTTCCTAATAGCATCAATATTAGGTCTAGAGCCGAGAAACTTACCAACTAGTGAAAGATTCGCTTTACCCATTTCTCGATACAGACATCCATCTGGCACACTAAGGTGGGTCACACCTTCCTTATCCTTTGCGCTCGTGAACTACACCTTTGTTGGTGATTACGGACCCACATTCTTGTCTGGAGGTTCTTTGAGAATCTTATTCCAAGTAAAAGGTGTGGATCCCTTTTCTGTATCAAACTACGTGAGTGGATTTTCAACCATCCTATTCACCGGATATCAATCATATTTTATTGATTGTTTCCTATAAATAATGGTTTCATTTCTTCTAATAAAGTTTAATCATATGTGTTGCGGAATCAAAATGTGTAACACCTACTTAAACCGGCCCTCACTACAATGATGTGAATGGCCTTGGCATTGGCTTTGTATGATTATAATAGTAACGTGGGAAATGGGCATTGTTATTCAATCTAACTTCCTTCTAGAAGCATCCACCTCTGCAATCAATACATTCCACGAGACCGCATGCTAGCCAATTACACACCGAAAGAAGAGACTTGCTCTACATAGAGATAAGAATGGACAAATAGAGGGTTTCACGTAGAGAAAGAGTGAAATATAAAAAGCTTGCAAAGAGATATGTGGGATATCAGGAAAGGGCACTACCAATGTCTTAATCGATACACCAACTACTCGAAATAAAATATAAAGAGCATGAAAATATATTGGTAGCCACTATTTACCACGAGGATGGCACTACAAAGGTTACAAGATACACGAAGCATAATTTCCCGAGAAGCGAGAAGAAGAAAAATCAATATACCAAGACATTACACTGAACAAAGTGTCTCCTAATCCTTAATCTTCTTCTTACATACAACAACACAATGGAAAGGAGTAGCATCCTTTCCTCTCCAAGAAAAAAATAGCTTGCTTCAAAACAAATACATACCTAGATTAATCAATGTTCATATAGTAAAATGAGGAGATAATTGGGTTACAGTTTCATCTCTATGCACAGGTTGATTTAACTCATAATGGTACTGATTGTAGGAAAACTATTAACAAGAGCTCCATTTAGCACATTTCCCTGTCACATTCTTTTTATTTAATTTAAGAGAGTACACATCCTTTCTTTACAATGGTTAGTAAAGCAGAGCTCTAACTTTTTCATTCGCTTCTGACTAACCAATTCTTGCTAAATTTTGAACCTAAACTTGGGTTTCACTACGATTAGCACTACGGATCTCAAATAAGGTGCTTGTACTATTATGAAAGGAATGACATGTTTGCAAGCCATATAAGAATCCCATACACTCATCAAGAAGGTATGTTCCTTCACATCGTCACACTTTGCCTCCTACCATAGGTGTGCACATACCACTCCCCCTCCTTGCATGCATTCCTCCATTCACTTTCTCCAACCACCCCTTCCGTGCATTCCAAATTCAATTCTTTATTTATTTTTTATTTTTTATTTTTTAATTATAATATATATATATATATAATTATTTCATTTATTTTATATGTATATGTAGATATATATATATATATATATATATATATATATATATATATATATATATATATATATATATATATATATATAATACATACTTCCACTACTTATTATTATTATTATTATATTTAGTTTTGTTACGATCTTGACAAAATAGCTCACAACATAAAACCTTACCAATTATTAGCTAGGATTTACAATTAAACTTGTTGATGATCTGAATAATCAAAACAACACCTAAAACATCACATAACACCATGTACACTATTTATGACCCCCATAACTATATCTCAACCAATGCAACAAGGTTAGGGAACTATGGTTTTCAATAAAAAATTGACACTAGGGTATAGTTATCATGTTTCAACATTGAATTTTACCCTTGCAAAAACACATGACAACAAGATGCAACATTAGAAGAATGATCATCAAATGTAACACTTGGTAAGGGCCTATGTCATGGAGGAGATGAAGTATATTTTTTTGAATGTCATGTCTCAAAATCTATAATGTTTTTCTTCTAATAACTTAAGTTTATGATCTAATGCATAGCAATTGTTGTCATGGTGTCCATTAATATGATGGATATTGCAAATGGTACGTCACTTTTAACTCTCAAAATAATGAGGGTGATGATCATTGGTTGGTTACCAAATTAAGCTCTTGTCTATTAGTGTTAACAAAATTTCACGAGGTTGATCAACAGCTTTGTCAAAATAGATGAATTTCCTTTTTAGAGGGGGTGAAAACTTAACTTTTGGTTTAGAATGAGGATGTTAAATTTTTTTACCATGATGCAATACTTTGACTATATGATTAGTGGATATAGTCTATTATTTTTTTCATAATCATGTGTAATAGGAGGGGTAAATTTATTTGTATCCAAATGTTTAGGCTTTTGTAGTTTTCATATGTCTATCTTGAAGTCAAGAACACGCAAAAAAATCTCATTAAATGAGTCACGTGTATCGTAAATTAATTTCTCTTTGAGGGGATACTTGAGACCTCTACAGAATATAAATTGTATTTCTAAATGACTTGGTTGATATACAAGTAAGAGCATATTTTCTTTGAAGAATATAATATAATCGATTCACGGGCTCGAGTCTCACCTTGATGTAAATAAGGTAGATACTCATATGTAGCCCTAGGGCCTCTATTACAACTAAAGTGTGCTAGAAAATCATCTTCAAGGTTGAAAAAATCACCTAAGGAACCACTAGGCAGATGGGTAAACCAATAGAGAGCATCACATGTAAGACTTTGAGAGAAGGCTTTTAGAAGGAGTCTATCATTGTCATATGAAGCCATAAGTGTCTAATAATGCATAAGATGTCTATATGGATCTGAAGTTCCATTGAACAAATATAATTCGGTCATAAAAAATTACTATGGAAATGAGCTTGAAATATTTTCCGTGGGATGGGATTATTATATTTGGTATTAGCATCAATACTAGCATAATAGGTTTTTCTTTCTAGAGTCAAAGTATGAACCTTGCATTGTAAATCACCAACCACATGCATAAGAGAAATCACCTCTTGAGGAGGTATGATATAGACATTTAGAGGCTCATTCAAAGGTTAGAATTTTCCATTAAGAGTAGCCATGGGAACATTGGTTGGTCTAGAAGCCATAGTGGGAAATGTGTCATGTGAAACCAAATTGGGTAAAACTTGAGGCTCTAAGGGTAGAATCTCAAAAGGAGGTTCTAAAGGGATATTACTATTATCAACATGCAAATTAATCACATTAGGAGATGTGTCAACAACATGTGTATTAGATGTAACCAAATAAGAAGCAACATGTATATTTTTTCTAATATTATCATTATGCACACTTTCATTTATAATTGGAATGGAAGAAGTAATAATATAATCATTACTTTTTCTTTCAAGAGGAAGAGTAAAAACACAATATTTTTTGGAAGCACAATGATGAGGAGGGGTAAATAAATCTTCTTAAACTTTGAAAATAATCAACCATGCACATGTGTGAGCCATTAAGCATTAGAAACAAGAAACAATGCATACACCATTAACCATAAGAGCAATTAAGAACAAGTAGACAAGAACACCAAATGTAGGTGGGAAACCCTCATAGGAAGAAAAACCACTAAACCTCTACTTATATTACTAAAAAAGGACTCAATTGAATATTACACATCACATGAGATTTTTTTAGTGAGGCACCATCCCCACAAGGAGCACCAACCCCTAGTTTAGTAGGACACCAATCCTATAAGGAGCACGAACCCCTAGTTTAGTAGGGCACCAATTCTAGAAGGAGGATAAAACCCCATAATATGATCAAGCACCAACTCAATCACCTGAATATGAAGATAACCTGATGTACTTGTTTCTCCAACAACTTATTTCGATCACTTTGTCAACTCCTCTCACTCAAAACCTTCTCAAACTACACTCTCTCCTTATTCCCTCAAGCATGCACCTAATTGTGCTAATTAGGTCTAATGACCTTTAAAAATTCTTCTCATCTTTCCTCACTTCTTCATGCTCTTATTTTCTCTTCCTGGATCCCTCTAACATCTACTATTCTTCTCCTTTATTTCGCTCAACTCTTTATGCACACCAACTCAACTAAGCAATCATAACACACCTATATACAAGCTACTAGCCACAACCCATATAGGTCGGCACATGTGACCATATGACCATGCAAGGTCATTCATTACAACATGTAAAAAAATTATACACTCATTTAACTTATATACCAAGACCCTATAGGTCAGTCATGAGCATTACAAACACAAATTTACACAACTAGCCCAAAATAGGCCTAATACACTCTAACGGTAGCTTCATGATCTTCAAGGGAATATAAAAAACTCCATAAAAGATTCATCAGCTCAAGAAACATCATGAACATACTCTAGAGTCCATCAACAAGATTACGAGCACATGTAACCTTCATCTTCATCATGGAGAACTTTATTTTGCAAGCATCATGAACTAGGTCTTAAAGCACCCAAAACCAGGTCTTGAGAACAAACAAGATCACACCACAAGCCAAATTGTCAAGACTTATTTGGAACATGTACTAAAGAAACATGATCCAAAATCACTCTCTAGGTCCATGAGACACCATAAAATATGGAAAAACACTCCAAGACCTTCAACTCTCTCACCTCGCTTAAGCATGTTGATCATGCTCAGAAATAGGTCTTCAAAAACAAGAAACTTGACACATCCAAACACCTCACCAAGACACAAGTATTATATGGATGGAAATATCATGATGTGAAATAACACATGTAACTAATAGTGACCTTCAAATCAGGGCACAAGACCCCAAAACCCTTCAATCACTCAAACTTGGCTGGTCAAACTGGTAATTAGGTCTCAAGAACCGGTCTTGGACTCAACATGAAATAACACCTCAAAATTCACTTCTAAGCTCTTCCACCACCTAAAAAAATTCAACAGAATCCCTACCAACTTTCTCAAGAACTCATAACCATAAGTCACATGTATAAAACCTCATAAGCATACATATTCCAACTAGCTTCTCGACAAGCTTAATATCGTTTGTTAGGCCATTAAGGCTTAAGAAAGAAATAATATCTTCAAATAAAACCAAGACTTAAAACACATCATGTTAGGTCTTTACCAATTTTCATGACTAAAAATCACTACTACACCATGCATAACCACACAAACCCTTTCACACCTACAAAACTAGTTTTTATCCCTTTAGGCCTTAAGCGGTAGGCCAACTTTGGTGAAAGGTTTCACCCATATAATGCTCAAATCTTGTCTAAATATATTCATATACATCTAACACACCTCACAAATTTTCTTCCACATCATGTTTTTCATCATGAACCTGCTACACATGGTTGTACAATCAATTCTTCACAAAACATTTATTTTGTTATAGCTTTCATGTACACTTGGAGCATGAAACAACAACCAAAAGAAGTTATGGATAATTCTCTACAAGACCAAATCATCACATTATAATTTCCAAATAATTTGGATACCAAAACATTTATATCTTTCCTATTGCTCTCTTATTAGGGTTTAAGGATGGTTTTACACCAACTTGAATTGTTAACAATTGTTCATAAATATTTGATGACCAAATTGATTCATTATTTTTGTAAAATATTCTTGACTCCATGCCCCAAAACCCCTAAAATTCATAGCACCCCATACTGAATCACACACGTGTGGGTGAGCAAATGAACTTTCCTATCAAGCTAGGATTTGCATTTATGAGAGCTTTGTAGAGTCAAAAATGACTTTTCTTACATTTTCTTCATGATCCTAACCTGAAATTTGACACAAAGCCCTAGAATAACCTCCTTCATGTTTTCCAACCCTCAATCATACTTACCTCTACAACTTACCATGCCATCTCATTTTCCCATGCATTCTTGACTTATCCTCAAGAACATGCTTCTCAAGGACCTTGAACATTCATTTTACACCTGAAAAAAGACCTTGTAGACCTTTAACACCTGATATACATCCTAAAAAAACAATTTTCATGCTCAAATTGACTTCATTTGGCCTTTTTGCTTCAAAATTTCATGCCATACATCCACTAGGTCTAGGACTAGGCCTAGAATGGCTTGATTCAACCCATGACACAAGGAAACTGACATGTTCTTTACCTTTCATACCTCAATATACCTCGACAAAACTTACTAATAATGTTTGACCTTATACATATCCTCAACAACCTCTAGAGTTCATACTCACCTCTGGTTGCAGACCGAACCATGAACCAAGAACATGTCAAAGCACTAAGACAACATCTCATGACACCAAATCACTTCACTACCAATCAAACTTCATCATTATTTGATGAATGACACCTCATACTGACTCCTAAGCCACCTTGAAACCATTTTCCATCAATGCCACTTGACATCAATGACAACAACAAGAAACAATTTCCAACATGTGTATCATGCATAACATGTACAATATGAAGAGAAGAACTTATATCATTATTACAGCTAGAAGTGTTAGTACAAGCAATGAAATTCTTTTGGAATTCAAATTAAATACAATAAGAATCATATGCAAGAGAGGTAGACATGTTACAATCAAGCTCACCATTTTTACATTCAAGAGGAGTAGGAGAAACACAAGCATGCACATTTAATTCAATTGTACTTTCTATGTCATCATAATGACTATCACTTGATTCTAGCTCATTATTGGAAGCATAAGGACCATTATCAATCAATGTATAAATGGATGGTATATCATCCGTATGTAAGCTAGAGACACTTTCATCATCACTAGAATATAAAGCATCATCATCTACTGATGGAGAAAATTGTGTTTTTCATGATCACTACTCCAACCATCTACATGACTTGTAAGGCTAGAAATGACATCCTAGTGAGAAGTAAAAGAAATGGTAGACAAGAATAACTATCCTTCATAGTGGCTTAAGGAAATACCTACAATAGGGGTAGGGTCTAAGTGGGTAGGATGGTGTGCAAATACCATAGAATTGGGATTAATATCATAATTAAATTCCATGTCATCGCAAAGAGAGTATGAAAATGGAGTAACATTCCTTGCATCCTCATAGGTGGTATGGACCTGATTAGAGGGATATTAACTACTATGATCACACAAAGATAATAAATACACATAAAAAAACCACACATACACCCCCATGGTAACTCTAAGGTTTTGAAATAAATAGGCCTAACCTATAAAAACTTGGCAAGATATTAGGTTAGGTGAAGGATTTGATCAAATGGGTTCACCAAATGTTTTCACTCTTTTTAAGACGTGATTAGGGTTTTACTCCTAACCAAACTAAGGAATTAAAGAGGAATTACATGGGGTTATTCTGAATCATTAACTTCCAACATTAACCATTCAATATCATAATAACACATTAATACTTGCAACAATGTACACACTGCAATACAAACTCACAAATGCATGGGATTGAGTGCACTTACTGATTCAAGTGATTTTGGCCTGATATGGGTGATTTGAATGCTGAAATAGGGGTTTATGGACCTGACATGGCTTGAACTAATATTGTGAATTGAATATTTCATGTGGCGGGACCATATAATAGGGTTAGAAACATCTGTATGGTTTTGACCCTCTCTATATGATTTTGCACCTACTCGGATATGTGGTTTCACGAATTAATAGGTGTGTTACTTGTATGATCTACTTTTTCATTATCTATTGGTCACTCTCGATCACACTTTGTGAGGGTGTGTCGAATAATCTACTAAATCCTTCAAAACCTAACCATATATGAAGTCCCGCGAAAAAAAACATTAGTTGGGTTGTGGTAACCCCCATACATCACCGACATAGGCACTACTTTAAAGAGGCCTCAAACTACACATTGTTCTCCACCTAGCTGGTTATATCTAGTTGTAGCACAATCAAATTTGACATCCTTTCTTTGAAAATGCTTGACCCGAGTTTCTCTCTTGTCGATCTACTTGGAGTGGGAGACTTTGAGTTCTTACAAGTATGGGAATCTTTTCCTAGACCTAGTCGAAGCTTCGGACCTATAGATAATTATGCCCTAATGAATGTACAGAGGTATTTTTGAAGTGTAGGGAGATTTTGGGTGCCTTTTGTGCTAGATTTTGCAATAGGAGTCCATAAAGAGTGTGAGGTTATGTCTCTATAGTTCAAATGAGGTAATTTTAACTTGCTTATATATGCTTCTAAAGGTGATTTAAGTTAGAAAGGATTCTTGGTGGGAGTAAATGACTCAAAGAATAATGTGCAACATGAATTTTAGGACTAAAGAGAGCTATTTGAAGGCCGTATACAGTAGGGTTAGGACCATCTTGAATTTCCTTCCCCTACTATACATTTTTGACCCAAGGGTGATAATATGCAATGTGAATTTTGGAAGTTGACAAGTGGAGTTTCTTATTGTGTTTCATGCATTCACTTCTCATAAATTGTTGTCAATGAGTGCGTAATATCAAGTAAGATAGAAAATATACCTATGGATGTAGTGGATGAGAATGGGTAAAGTGTAATTGTTTGAGCAAGAGAACATTGTCGAAAACATTAGTGTCAAAGAGTAGAATTACCAAATTTGAATGTCAACACTTGCAGGACTCATGGAACACTTCCTTATGACATTATGACTTCTATTTTGATTTGGAAGTGATTGAAAATATAGGATTTAAGGATGTAGATGATTTGGTTTGCGATCTATTAGATGATGAGAAGACAAGGTCACAGATTCCAGGAGTTCCACATGTTCATTTTTCCTTTGTATCCAGTCCTCGGTATTTCGGTCAACATATGGAATTCATGAGTGGGATTTAGTCTTTACCAATTCTCTTTAAAATAGAAATATTTTACATCTACGGATCTATTGTGAGATCATGAGGCCTCATATTCTAGGGAGCTTCTTAGTCCTCTCTTCTTCTTTTCTTTCTCTCTATATTTCTAGGGGTAATCTCTTGAGGGAGATGTTCTTTGTTCCTCTTTTCTCTCTTTTGGGGAGGAGTTTTTCCTATGGATTTTATCCTTTTCTCCACTTTATGAGAGCTTTTCTTTATGTTTAGGTACCTCATCAGGCCTTATTACCGAGACCTATTTATTTTACCCACCTAAGTTACGCTTAATGGGGTGTTAGTATATGTTTTTATTCCATTGCATGGATTTTCTTACACATATATTTAGCTTGCTTAGGTGTCAAAGGGATAGATGGGAGTTGCACTTCTCCACCCATTTAGGTAGGGGCTACACTTCCTCACTTCCTATTTATACACCTCTTAAAAATATATTTTCTCATGCAATGAATATACAAGCTATCTTTTGGCTCATGTTTAGTTCATCTTTCTTACTGAACATTACTCTCTTTATGTTCTCATATTTTACCAATGCTCAATATTGGCCCACATTCTCATAATAGCCATTTTTTTTCATAAGATCTCATTCAACAAATCAAATTAGTTATTATAAAGACAAAAAATTAATGCATAATCAGGCCCATATGAGCGTACGTAAAATTTTTGCATGTTTTTCTCATAAGGACATTAAAAATATTGCATCAAACAATACTTATAAAATATATATATCATCATCTCATAAGGTTAAAAAATACTCAATTACATAAGTAACCAAGTACGCACATTTGCATGTTTGTACATGTACCTTTTGTACTTAAATGGTCATGTACATAATGGTATATGCTGACATTCAAACATGTGTAACATACCAAATATCATCTACTAGTAAAAAAATAAAATCATTTCACCTATTATTCCTTCACATAAGGGTTTTTTTAGAGGAATAATGTAGGAGATATTTAACATTTATAATATAGAGAAAAGGGGAAGGACATGGATGACATATAAACGGGTTGATAATGCTGAAATTACCTCAACACATGCCTTTTCTTGGGATGCAAATTCGATATTCTACTAGTCTCTAATAATATCGTATCAATTATTTCAGTACCCACAAAACCCCTTTCCTCTAAAAATTCTTACACCAATAATATATACATATAACCTTCCACTTTCCTTTGAAGTTCCAAAGCTTCAACTCAAAAAAAAATTTGCAAGCATCACGACAACAATCCATTAGCGTATTAAAGATAAGGTTAAAAATCATGTAAAGACAATAAAGTGCCACCATGCCAAAGAATCAACGTGTGTAATAATATTAGGGTTTTTATTTGAGCTAATCCATGAAAAACAAGAAGAATGAATTATTTCGAACAAGTTAAAATACTTGTCTATATTCCAAAACTTTTTCAATTGTTGTTTTCACTTTCTTTAGGTCCCACCCCAAAGTTTTCCATAGTTATTATTTTTAAACACTCCTCATATTAAAAATAATAATTCATCATCAATTATAATTGGCAAGTATATACATAAAATAATCATTTAAGTATAAGTTCACTTTTACACTTGGGATTTTACTTTCTTATACTTCAAGTTATACTTTTTGTATATGCTTCCAAAATGTTTGAGAGTGGCTTTAGACATCTAGGAACCATAATGCAAATTATAGTTTTGGAGGGTCCGTGAAGATTTCGGACTTAACCAATTTTGAGGATTTCAAACACAACCACTTTTTAGGGTTTTAGACTTAGTTGATTTTAAGGTTTTAGGATTTCAAACTTATCCATTTTTCGGATTACTTGTCATGACTAAATTTCCATCCGGGTCCTATAGTAAATACAATTACACATAATAAACTATTCAAATATCAATTTAGTATAATCAATAATAAGTAAATAATCCTCGAGGTTCCCAAGGGTCTATGATCATTAGATTTTGATTTCAAGATTATAATAACAAGATCAAAGCCCATAAAACTATATCATTACTTAAGAGTAAAAATAATTCTTTGTTCCCAAATTCTTAAGTGGATATTTGTTAATCACAACAATGCAAGCACAAGTGGTGTTCCTTAAAGGTTTAGTGTCATATACAGACTCATGTGGACCTAATACTATAACAAGGAGTGATAATGATGATACTACATACCTTACAAGTAATGCTTAAATTACTAGCTCTTCCAGTAGTTAAGCCGATGTGGTCTATCTTTAAAACTTAGTTATAATGTTGCCTCAAATTTCATGTGAGGTAGACACCTCATAAGATAGTAGTGATTATAAAATTAATTTCCCATCATTTATTTTGTGATACAAGTTAATGTTCTAGTGTTCAAATCCATTTACGATTCTATTCATATATGTGTTAAGCATATCCAATGAAAATCCCATCATTAGTTCCAAGTACTCTAACATGACATGTCCAAATCCGCCACAAGTGGACTCATCCAATCCTCAATTCAACGTACATGTTATGTCAATTTTTGTAATAACCCCTATGTCGGTATAATCAAATTAAAATATTTCACTTAATGTCTAAGGATTATCACTCATATTAGTATATATAATTAAGGATCCTTTCTAGTCAATTTGAGCAAGATCTCATAAGAGGAGTACAAGTGAAGCACTTGTAAAATATTTTCTTCACATGCACAAGAAGGTATTATGCTCATAGTGTTATTATGACTCTAGTCACCATTACCATGAAATACCAAAATGCGTTTATTGATGGCCTACCGAATGTCGACCATTAGAGTGACCAAGGTGGGTTGTGACAAGGTGGATACATGTCATGTCTATATAGGATGAACTTTTAAAACCCTATTTTATTCTTAGCAATTTTTCAACTTCTCGAGTGCACAATTATAAAATAGTTTGTTTTGAAGAAAGAGATGGTTCTATAAGCATACATATCTCTTATATAATTTGCCATTTTGTACATATTTTTAATTGCATAAAGTTATTCTATTTATATAGCTCTTTCATCACTGAATTAATTGTTACAACACAACAAACATCATTGTTAGTGTGTTGTACCTAAATTACAACCTAATTTGGATCATTTAATATCCTTAAAGACATTCACTTCAACATAAATGCTCTTTTGAGGTCTCGAAAATAGAACTTGGGTAGTTAAAACCATATGAATTGACAAAGTGAATTAATCAAATGTTCTACAAAGTTCAAAAACGACATAGGAAGGCCAAAAATTAAATCCACACAAGGATTTTGAGATTTTCTTACTCAATGACCATAAAACCTTGTGTCCATTGTGAGGACGCAAGTGTGTTTTGAATAAACCACTGATCATGGGAAATAATTTCTATGTAATAATTAACATTAATAATTTGAAAAAAACACTCCACAAGGCCACAATGCCATTCGATTGTTCATGTATAAATCACTACAAGATTAAAAGAGGGGCACTACTGAATGGCTTAACCTTCTTAAGGGCGATAACTACTAAAAATAAAAATGAGGAGCACAAAACAAAAATAATTTTCCTACCAATGCATTAATAACACGGTGACATAAAACATAGGGGAGGGGTGAATACTTGAACATGATCCAATAGTTGACATGAGTCTTGATCACACAATACCCAATAATTTTCCTAACACCACTTAATAGTTGTCATAGTACTTAGTGGTTATTTAATTTTGACATAATAATTTTGTAGAGTATCCAATCACTTCTTGACATTTAAAACTTACAATTATTAAATACTCAATGACCAACCATTATTACTCATTATAGACACTAAATCACGCACTTTGGGTATATTTCTAGGTCTTGATCACACACCACTATTCATGTGATTTGTAAGTGAGAAAAGTACTAATTGACCATTGTCTTTGGCCTCTTTACTTTATTTCTATTTTCCTTCTTGTTCTTAAACACCTTCTTGCCCAGATCGACCTTCAAAACTTCAATTTTTTTGAGTCGGACGCCAACGCCCAACTAGGACACCGGTGCCTAAGGGCTCCGTATCCCATATGGGAGCCCCAGGCCTTTATATCTCACTCACATATTTTGGGTCATTTCTAGTTGTTGGGCATATTATTTTCTTGGTGGTAGGACTTTTAGTGGTTAATTACAAAATTCAAACAAGGGAATCATATAAATATAAATCTATGTGATCATAATAAAGGACCAAGCACTAAGCATCTACTACTATCACCTAAGGTTGCATCCAAAGGAATCTCAAGAGCATCAAAGCATCCATCTAGCATCCATTCAAGGGGACAAGGGACTACATTATTATGCATACACTTCATACGAGGGGAAGTTCATTTTTCCATGCACACATCTATTTACATCTTCTACATCTAGCTATTGCTCGTTATTCAAGTGCAACTTGCACAAGATCCACCTAGGACATGATTCTACACACATAACTACATGGATTTTGAAATGTAGTGTAATGTCTAGATTGTAAGTTCACTCAATCAGGTGACCGGAGGGGTCGATGACGAGTCCCCATTTACATCTTTTTCTTTTCAAGATTTGATGTGTTTTGGGTTTTGCAGGTTCTCTTTCTCTTAGCAGGTTTCAGGTGAATTTGGTGATCAAGTAGTGAATTACAAGTGACTAAAGGTGACATCCAAAGAAACATATTGTGACCTTGTAAAATTGAGTTTCTGAGGTTCTGAGTAGTCACAAGTGCCTAGAGGAGGTCTACATGCCCCGGTGCCCTTGACCTGCACGCATAGGCACCCTAGTCCCAACATTTCCAACATTTAAAAAAAAATTGGGCTCGGTTGCGACACTTTTCTTTCCTGTTCCATCAGTTTTCTAGCTCGGCATAGCTTCAGATTTATTGTGAATCAACTAAGTATCTTACCCTCTCTCTTGCACTTAGGGTTTTAAATTTATTAGCTTGTTTGCTTGTGTCAAAATTTGTATTTTATTACATATCTATATCTACCTATTACCCAATATATAAAAAATTACATTTATATTTCAATATGTGTTAAATCATTTAGTGAACCCATCATTTGATCCCACCTTTTCTTCTAGGAGTCTTGTTTTATTTTCATCATGGATGTACCCTTCACTAATGATGATATTTGTGACCTCAATGCTCATCTTGCTAAGCATCCTCAAGATCTAGACCTACTTTTATTCGCTGCTCGTGAGGAGGCCACCAATCTTGCGGAGCTTAATGTTCTTATATCCATCCCCGCTTTCATGTCTATTGCTACTCAACGACACCTTCCACTGTTCCACCTACTTCTATTGTTATCGTTTATGTTCCTACTCCCACCAACCATTTAACTCCACCTCTTGTTTATCACATGTGGAAAGTCTCTTCCACTAACAATCAATACTTAGCTTCTCTTTATCAAGATCTTCAGTTCAAATCCATCAATTTCAACAACTACTTCTCGCACATCTCCATGTCTCGATTCTACTTTATTACTTCATACTCCTTTCGCACCCACCATTTCCATTTATGTGCTTCCTCTTAATTTTGTCCCTCCTAAGCTCCCTATTTTCAATGGCCATGGCAAACCTCAAGAGCATCTCCAAGCATTTCATGTGGCATGCTTAGATTTTGCAGATGATCATATTTTGTTAGCTAAGCTCTTTCCTAAAAGTCTTCAAGATTATGTAATGTGTTGGTTCTATGATCTACTTGTCCACTTGGTAACATCTTTTACGCATTTATCGATGATTTTCTCACTCATTTCTCTATTAATATCAGCTCTAAGATATCTTATGCTCAACTCACGTAACTTAAGCAAGGATCTAACGAACATCTAGCGGATTATGTCTTGTGATATAAAAACAACTTAGCTAAAATGTCTAATGTGCTTGTGGACTCTGAACTTCAAGATTTATTTGTCCAAATTCTATTACCACCTCTCCAGAGTGTTATCTTTGAAACATATCCATCATTCTATCATTTGTTTCATACTCTTAAGCTATGAAAAATTAAAATCTTAGCTATATGCAAGCTTAAGTATCATGAGAAAGCTTCATCTTCTGCGTGCTTTCAAAGCAAATCAACTTTCAAGCCATCTACAAAACCTACTAAAGATAAAACTACTATCAACATAGTTTCTAATCCTAAAAATATTCAATGGAAACCGCCTAAGCGTACATTTACAAAAAAATGTGTCATTCCACACATTCTATTACCACAACTTGTTGAGAGAAATATTATTACGCTTCCTCCTCCACTCAATTTGGACCCATCTTGTCCAAAAGGTCGCAATTACAATGAAAATTTCAGATGTGACTATCATTAATGCATTGGGCATTCTATAAATCGATGTTTCAAACTTCGCCATCTTATTCAATATCTTATCGATAATAATGCAATTGAGCTTCTTGAGCCTACGGCATCTATGTCGTTCAATGAAAATCACAAGCTCAATATATTCAACAATCCTCTTCCAAAACATGACAAACAAGTGGTTGAATCTTCAACCAATCATACATATCACGCAGTGCCTCCTCCTGCATCGGGGGATCTTGATTTTCTAGTTTCTCATGCTAGAGACATCTCCACCGATCATTGCTTTCTCCAATCATGAATATAATGCTACATTCTCTTCTAATCACTTGCACATCACTACTTCTATTGGATCTATTACTATTAATAACACTATGGTTGATCCATCATTTCACGTAAGTGCATGTTCTATTGTACTTCTTGTCATTATTGGCTATCCACTCTCATAAATTTCATATCTAGTTCCTAAGTCATATGGTTATGTCGAGCTTCCAATTATCATCAGTCCTCTTACCATGTTTGTGCCTTTTCTTGTGTCACCTTCGATCAAAGTGGGACATTATCTTATGTCTTCCACAAGCTACATGTAACTCAGGCTATTATCTCTATGAATCACATGTGTCTAAAGTTCATTCACAATAGGAAATTCATTACTATCAATGGTGTTCTCGCCATCTACACCATGGCCATAACCTCCTATTGAGGTTTTCATTGCACTCATTAGAGCATATAGGTCTCCATGGCCTTTAAAATATAAAGCACAATATGCTCATATCTCACCTATTGGCACCACGACCTACTTGGTCTCATAGGTCTATTAGTCCATCTCATCAGTCTATGTCCATCACTCGAACATCTCTTTCACATAGGTATACATCAACATCTCGTGTTACTTCACATAGGTGTTCATCACCCCCGCGCTCTCCTTCACATAGGTGTCCATCATTGTCCATGTCTCAATTACATAGGTCTCATTCATCGACACATCATTTGTCTCATACACCATTGTTCTTAGAGCATGGTCACACACTTTTATCTCAAAGCAAGCATCGGTGGAGAACCCTCTCCTTTCAATTTTATTGGATAGCATACTCATGACTGCACACTTGGAGGGCATCATGTTTATTCTCCCCCTAGCATTGTCGGTGTCTTACATTTCTACTTCTTTACTATACACCTTGCATATAGTCTTTCACATGCATCTTGCACATCTTGATACATTTGTATCGTCATTACTGATAACGAACTCTTGTGCTACGGTTCACACTTGAATATTGAGGGCTCACTACATTCATGAACCTCACATAATTACACACTACACATTTCACACTCGACACATTCATGACACATCTTTCTCATGCACATTCATCACATCACACTTCCCTATAACGCACTCTAGTTTTGCAATTCATATTTGACTACGAGGGTCTCAATTTTAAATGAACCTCACCACACTCACTCACTATGCTATACGCTTTATCGATCACATATTTCTAGAGCATAGTTCAAACCATTTCCTGATGACGCACTCTTGTTTTATTGTTAATTATCAACTGTTGAGGGGTCTTTTATAAATGTGGTGTCCCCAGATTTCACCCTGAAATCTGGGACAACCAATTTTTAAAAAAAATCATTCTTTTAAAATAAAGAGTCTTTTTGTGTTTTTATTGGTAGAATATGTTTGTATTATGTTAGGATATTCCCGAGTGTATCATATGAGCCAATTTACAAATACCTAGATGCCCAAACTCGTTTTATCCCTCATGAAGTTTTGTCTGCAAGGAAATTTTTATTTAATTATTTATTAAATAAAGAATGCCCTGTTTTAAGTAAATTGTGCTCAGGTTGAATCCTGTCACAATTTTTCATGCCAATATTCATTCTTCTCATTAGGGTTTTCACCAGGAATGAATTCAGGGCATTGTCTGCAACTTAACTTCGCAACATTTTCACTTTTATTTATTTCTTTTGTGTTTTTCTTCAGTTTTCTCCTCGGTTTCTCTATGAAACTACCCTAGGTCAATTCTTTCGCCAGTATAGTCTGTTTAATTTCTTGAAGCATCTGGAGACCATCTACCAACACAGTGCTAGAAGGAATCAACATCAAATTGTAAGCTTCTAACAAAAAAAGATGAAGTCATGCACAAAAAGCCTCTTATAGGCAAGTCACACTTTTTGGGAATGAATAGGTTTAAGCTACAGTGGGATTTTTGGTAGCAATAGGAAGGTGGGAATTTATTACCTGCCTTGCAAGGTGAAAATTCCCATGAAGTCAAAGTCACTTAAGCTGTGATGGGAAAATTAGAGGCGCAGGCAGGCGGAATTTCTTACCTGCCTTGCAGGGTAAAAATTCCCATTATAAAATAAAGAAAAATCACTTAAAGCACCGATGGGAATTTTTTGCCTGCCTAGCAGGCTAAATTTTCCCATCAAAAGGTTTTATTCACCCAAACAAGTCACACTTTTTCAAAGGGGGCTAATTTTAATGCAAGTCGCACTTTTTGGAAAGTCACTTAAGCTGCAGTGGGAAAATTAGAAGTGACAGAGACAGGTGGGAATTTATTACCTACCTTGCAGGGTAAAAATTCCCATTATAAAAGTCAAACAACTTAAGTGGAAGAAGGGATTATTAGAGCTGCAGTGCAGGGTGAAAATTCCCATCAAAAGTTGGCTTCTTATTTTTAGAATTCACCCATGTCAAAAAGTGCGACCCATTTGGTGATTAAACAATGATATTAATGGTATTTATTAATAGTTTTTCTACCTAATTTTGGCGCCATGGATGAATAGAAATTCAATGCATGAAGGCTAGTCAAAGAGAATTGAAGGTAGCATGCTAAAAATAAATAAATAAAATTTATTTAACGGCAATCAGAAGCATGCAAAAATAGGTGCCCAATTTGGGTGAATAAACATGTTTGTTTATTAATTAATTGCCAGAAATAGGATGGACAATTATTAGAAATAGAATGTTGAGGGTTATATAAGCATGGGCTGCCATAGTGAAGATGTAATTAATTTTTTTGCAAAGGATTGCAGCACGAGCAGTTTGACACCCAAGGAAGGAGGATTTTTCCATCAAAAAGTGTGTTTTGTCGAAAGCTTCAAAGTTTGGTGCCTATGGTTGGAGGAGCTTGATTTAAGCCTTGTTAATTATTTGTATGTTGGTATAGGTTCCCAAGTGAAGTTAAAAATATTTATGCTTTCTTTTCATGCAAGCAAATCCTCAAATTTTAGGGCAACGGGCTTTATATGCAGATTTTTGTGATTAAAATCATGTGTTCATGCTCTAGATTCCATCTTTGTCTGAACTAATTGTAGGTATTAATTACAGTGCTTATATAAGTGAAAGGAAGTTCAAATCAATGTCAAGTACATTGAATATATCTTCCGAATATGAAGAAATTACTAGATCTTGCACCAATTGTAAAGAATTCTGGCAAGATTAAAAGAAAAAGAGTTTAGACAAAGGTTTCTCAGATAAATATTGCTTTGGCCATGATGAAGCGGGATGAAAGAGAAGGATCAGTGAAATCATGCATTACTTCCAGATTTGCTGATATCAATGACACAGATTTAGGCCCCAAACCCCTCTTCTAATTGATTGACAGATCCAGGGCTGGAAAGATGTCTCTTATGCGGCAATAAAAAAAAGTGGAATTATTCAAGCTTCAAATTCCCATCCAACTCGGTTGCTGAATTTGTCATGGAATGTGCAAGGTCATACCATCTCCTATCCAGAAAAATTTGGGATGTTGCGGGAAAGATGATAATTAGGCTAGATTCACAATTTATCAATTATTGTCTAAGATTCCAATGCAACTAGTGGTGACTATAATTAGCATGTTGGATGCTGGTAACATATGTGAGAAGCACAAAGTAGACTATGTGGGCATAATGAATAGCAAATATGAAGAATCCCATGTCTCCATCAAATTTCCTGAGGAATCATCCACGATCCAATTTGGTGCAGGAAGTGGATGATATTACTAAATTGTTATGCATGATAAATGGAGAAGCCAACACTCACAACTTCCACTCATGGATGTATGCCTTCATTAGAACCATTGAGATCAACAAAGTTGATTCAATAATCAATTGGGTGGAGATCATCAGTGATAACATTAGTGAGTAGCTCCAAAGTGTGAGTCGGACATATAACTTCAAGATGACTTCATACACGTATACTCAAAGAACTTCACAGGGGTATATTTTCCAAGTTGGATAGACAGGGCATACTCTCAAAGGATCCCATTTTTGAGTGCTACCCGTAGTTGATAGTTCTTGAATGCCATAAAGATTACAAGGTGGTCAACAATGGATTCTTCTATGGATTCATTTGCAAATTGAACAGTGATCTGAAGACCAACAAGGTGAGCAAAGAAGCTTGGGAAGTTGTATCCCAGCATGGTTGTATTTTCATCTAGTTTGTAGACTTCACATACCTCAGGGTAACCAAATTTTTGGGAGAACCAGTCAAGTTGCCAAGATATCCAAGTGACAAGTGGGTCATCATGGATTTGTGCAAGGAGCTTGTGGAGATGCATGACCTACAATCAAAGCGGCACAAGTCTACAAGTTCCTTTATGATTACATTAGGATATTACAGCTACTTAGAGTATCCACAAGGCTAGAGGAATCGAAGCTGAAATGTTTTCTGAGTATGAGCATGAATTCTTCCCAACACAGCTGAACTTCGATCCATCTGGGGTAGTAAAGAAGAGAATCTCCTAGGAACACTCGCATGTGCCTTCATTGGAAGACTTCTAGATGAAGTGTAGAAACGAGTACGAAGTCAGAAAGAAAGACTTCAAAGATGTTATCGGCGCAAGAACAAGTGTTTGATTATGGATTAGCTTAGATACTTGTAGATCTCACAGATGATGGGCCTGTGTTACTTGAAACTTATCATTAGATGGGAGGGGATAGAGCTTCTCTTTAGGAAAATATTGGTGGTTACCACGTGATTGAGGAAAGATTTGTCGTGGTTTTTGTCAACACCTCAAAGTGTTTGCTTATGAACAAAGGGATATTGCCTTGATGAAGCTTTGATGAATCGATCACATGCGACCTTAGCACAAGAGATTCCATCAAAAGAAAAATGAAGGTGAAAGCGATGAGAAGGCACGAAAATCTTAAAGTGCACAAGAAGTCTCGGACATAGGAAAAGGTCACTTCTACGACTATGGTGCTAGTTCCAACTTCTTCAAAGATCAACTCACAACACTTCACACACCTTTGAACTTTAGGGACATCTTGTCATTCCTCCATTGAATCCAGCTGAGCATTTGTGTTTTTGCTCACCCACTCCAATCTTCACCTCTTCCCGAAGAAAAGCTAAAGTTGCAAATGGAAGAGTTTGAAAGGGCAATATCTTTGGTTAATTCGAGAAATGACAGTCATGAAACTATAGAAAATTTGTATGGAGAGGAACCGAGACCATGAGATGGTGGTGCATTCAATGACTTATCATTCTCCAAAAATAATTTCTCAAAGTGGTTGGCTTCACAGTCAATCCCTAAGCTAGAGAGGAGATCAACCTAGAGGAACATGACTTATAGTTGCTCCTGAGTTTGGGTGGAAAAGATAGAAGACCTAAAGTTGCTAAGGTGACTTCTAGGTTGATTATCAAAGAATCGGGAAAATTTTTGTTGAGGTTATCGGTTCCAAAGAAAGGGAAAGCAAAACAAAATCTTACGACAACGAGATATATCAGTAACCAAGGTGCCAATAGGTCAAACTACTACCGAAGGATTAAAGCAAGACACACAGATACTAATAAATGCTTTATTCCTTAAGATTGAAAAAGAGAAGGCAGAAAAAGCTTAACTTTAAAAGCAGGTTTCCTATTGTGTGAGATCATTGCTAAGGTTGCCAAACCTTCCTCTCAGCCAATTTCAACACATGAGCAGGTGAGTGATCATCTAATGCAGGAAGTGGAAAATGTAGGTAATCAAGTTAAAGCTATCAACGAATGGAAGAGCCGAATCATTTTCCAAGCTTCATGTACGGCTCAGGAGGTGTCAACTCATCTAAAGGTCATGAAGGATGCATTAGTTCGATTAAAGAAACTAATGACAAGCACGATAGCTATGAATACAAAGTTTGAAAGTAACTCAGGCACTTTGGTCAAGATAAATAAGTTGTCGAAGGAGGTTTTGATTGCGAGAAATAATTGTGCTCTGATGGATTGGTTGAAAATGGGAAGAAATTTAAATTCACGAGTCTCTTTCCACTTGGAGATCTTTAGAATTATGCTGAAAATAATGCGGGTGCTCGAGGGTATGGTATTGTCACTTTGTTAAGCACCGTAATTGATTTCACCAATGAGGAAGTTGTTGGGAATGTTCCTTCATACAAAAGGACCATTCCCAAAAAGTGCTTAATTCCCTAGAAGGATCTCTTCTGATGATTCAAGAGAGGATTGATGAAGCTATTAGGCCTTTCACAATGAATTCAATTAGTAAGTGGTAATGTTGCGGTCGGACATTAAGAAGTTTGGGCCTAGTTTGAAGGAAGTGGAAGCGAGCATCAAAGTTTTAAGCAAAGGATTTATGCAATTCAAGATAGAGAAAGAAGTTGTGGCTAAATTGGATGGGAAATTGCTGAACTATATGTTTGAAAAGTATATTCAATATCAAAACAAAAAGAAAGTGTAGGAGTTACAACTGGAAGATCTTCCTTCTTCTTTTCTTTCTTCTCTTATTTCTTATGTCCCCGGATGTAATTGTAAAATTAAAAGTTATTGGTTTGAAAACCATTACTTTTAGTTATTTGGAATGACTCTTTGAGTTAAGTAACAAATGTGCATAATTTTGGCTTGAATTCCTGATGCATGTCACTAAGAGTGGAATTAAAGGAAGATGTTTGCCAAATGTTCTCTTTACTTATTGTTTATTATCTAGTTCGATTATAGTATCTCATTTGTAATTTCCCCTCTACATGTTATAAGTAGAGGAAGAACCTACGGGTTAGAGGATGAGAATTTTTAATTAGCATTCTTGTGTTCCAGACTTTGAGCTGAAACCCCTGATTTCTGCAAGTAGAGGAATAAAGAAGAGATTTCTAGAGAACTTTGTGTCAACGATGCATTTTGCTTCTTACTTTCTTTCTAGATCTGTTCATAAACTTTGTGTTATTATAGATCTAGATCTGAAAGTTTCCTTTTCTTTGAATTATGTGCTTAATGATCTATTTGTTTTAATGTATATGCATTTAATCAACTTTGTAAACTATTGCTTGGGTTACACATCCTCTCTACTTTCTTCATTTCCTATTATCTTCCTCTTCTCGTATATTTTTCTTTTCTTGTACGATTACTTACTTGTTGCAGAAACAGTATAGCTATGGTTCATGAGCTACATGGTTAAAGTAATACCAACAGATAGATATTAGGACATATAAACTGAAAAAATCTTACACGGAGCCTCACCGGTAAATGAGGGAGATTTATCTCATGATTTGCCTAAGTTTTCAGTTATTGTATGCGAAAATATAGCCAATTTTTTTGGTGACTCTCTTGGGGAACAACTATCTTTGTAGATCAAAGCTTATCTCTTGTAGATCAGAGTGTTTTCCCATTCATCTTTTAACTTGGCTGAACATCCATTCACCCGATCTAGGAAGGCACAAGGAAGGACTAATCATTTCTACAGATTACAGGAGTAATTCAATTTCAATAATCCTCCTCAAGTTAGAAGCTACATATCTAGTCTCTCACCAGGAAAAAGAGTACACATTCATCTAGATGCGGATCATCTTGACATAATCCGGCAAATGAATTATCCATAAAGTCTACTCTCGTAGAAGATGTGCCCCATTCATCATCCAAAATCAGAATCGGAACCAGATAGTACATGTTCCATGCGGAGTAGCTTTTGGGCCACTAAACTTGACCCCACCTATGCACGATCTACCTAAAGGGTCCAAAAATAATTTCTGAAATTCTTTGGAGACGGAAAGAAAAATCCAGATGATCACTTGGCAAAATTCTTCATATCTTGTGGTGTGCTTGCAGTGGAGCATGAAGATGTCTTGGTCAAACTTTTCATTGAGACTCTCCATGATTTGGCCGGAGAATGGTTCTATCGGTTAGCCCCTGGAACTATAACAAATTGGGCATCCATGTGAGAACAATTTTTGAAGAGATTCAAACCTACAGAAGACGCTAGCACTCTGATCACTCAACTGACAGCAGTTAAAGAAGGAACCAAATGAGAACATGCGGGACTTTATTGCAAGGTTCCAAAGGATTTTGTATAAAATCCCCACTTTTTTGTGCTTAGTGATGAAAATCAAAAGATGTTTTTATAAATTCTCTGTTTCCCGAAGATGGATATCAATTGCGAAGGGAAAGACTTGTGAATCTACTAGAAGAACAAAATGATGTTGTGGAGGTTGAAGATGACTTGATCATGGCTGGAAAAATTAGAAAATCACCCCACAAAGGCGATGGAGCTTCTTCAAGTACTTCGGACCCTTTCTTTGGAAAGGTTGGCTAATGACATGCTGAAATCAAGCGCGAGATATTTCAAGGAGGAAATGCAACTCCTTGAAGAAAGAACTCCTACTGGAACTTTAACGGTCAAAATCAAAATTGAAATAGACTTGTTGTTGCACCACAACAGTTGGCATTTAAAGCTTCTCTAAGGAACAACTTGGAAACTAATGAAGAAGATCTTGGCATTGATGAATCATTTGATGAAGAATTCTTTGTAGATCCTGCTGGTGACTGCAACATTGGTTACCTAGACTATGAATCTGATGAGGGCTATTATGAATCTTTTGAAGATTCTGATGGTCACACATTTGCGGTGTTCACAAGGTCCCAAACATGCCAAAATGTTGAAGCATCCACAAGTGGCCAAAGAAGAGAAAGAGAAGATCCTAGGCCATATATTACTATCCTAAAAAGAGGCGGATGACACTACCTTCTTAATTAGCTCCCAAAGATAAGCATGCAAGTTCTTTCAATCTGCAACAAAGGGCCAATGTGCATCCGGCTGAAGTAAGTCAAGCTTTCGACATTATTGATCACATTAAAAAAACCAAAGTTCAGATGTCAAAAGCTGAGTATTTGAGGGCATTTCCCGATCAGCTAAATAGGTTGGTTAAGTATGTGCAAAGTAATGGTCCTAATACTCCAACAAATAGTGTTTCACAAGGTATCTTGTCTAGTTTGAAATTACTCCTCCTTTAAATAATGTAGTAACAAGCTCTTCTCCTTCTACTTCTTCTCCTGCTACATCGGAAAGGATCGAGCCATTCTATGTGTCATTACTTATTAATAGCTATAAATTAAGTAATTGCATTCTAGATTCTGGAGCTTCCGACAATGTGATGCCTACCAAAGTTGTTGATGCTCTGGGTCTCATATTGACAAAAACCATTGGAAGATGTTATTCAATGGAAAGACAAGTACCTCTGGTTGGGAAAATCAAATATGCATAGGCAGTACTTGCTTCATTCCCAAACAAAAGATTAAAGTTGACTATCCTTGTAGCAGATATCCCAGTATCTTATGGCATGTTGTTGAGTAGGAATTTCTGTAAAGAATTGGGAGGAGAAGTGAAGATGGATTGGTCTTGTGCGCACATACCAATTAAGGGAGTTAATCAGAAGTTGGAACATGAGAAGAAATCCAAGTACATAGTATCGAAATTTGAGGATCCTAGATTTCATATCTTGTTTAAAGAATCTGATCACGAAGTCTATTATCTAGAACTGGATAAAGAAGAAACTCAACCTGTGATCCAAGAGCCACATCAACTGGATAAAAAGGTTTGGTCTCTGGAATTTGATGGCAGTTATTTTTCATTTGGATCTAGTGGAGGCATTGTTCTTATTTCTCCTGAGGGAAAGGTGCATGCACATTCCTTCAAGTTAATGTTTGAAAATACTAACAATACGACGAAATATGAAGCATTTTTGTTAGGTATGGAGCAGAGCAAAACAATGAGAATCAATCTCTTACACGCAAAGGGAGATGTCGAGTTGATTGTTAAGTAGATACGAGGTCTCTACCAAGTCAAAAAGGACAAACTTTAGCATTATAAAGACCGGGTCTACTCTATTATCCTAGATTTTTCAGCTTTCTCAGTATCCTATATTCCGAGAGAGAAAAATTCTAGAGCTGATTCACTTGTAGTGACTGCAGCTTTATTAAATCCAGATCAGCCACCCACATTCTTTAGATAGGGGGATTACAAAGTTGAGATGGTCTTCCACCCAAAGGTTCCTGATAACATCCAACAATGGCAGGTTTTTAATGATGACAAGCAAATTGCTGCATTTCTCCAACAAAAGGACAACTTCGAAGAAATCTACTATGAGGGAAGCAACTCACCTCCAAGACAAACTACTGTGGGAGAAATGGATGCAAAGGTCTCAGGAAGTCAAGAGATTATTCAGCTAAAGGGAAATAAAATTCCTAAAGGCTTAGTATCTCTTGAGGAAATGTTTGACAAGCATGATCAGATGCTTAAAAAGAATGAAGAAAGTGGGGAAGGTTCTTCCTCTGATACACAGTTATTGAATTTGGGAGCAAGTAATGATCCCAAATTAGTAAATCTGGGTAAGTGTTGTTCGAGAGGCAAAAAAGAAGCTTTGAAAAATATTCTTAAGAAATATATGGATGTTTTTGCTTGGTCTTACCAGGATCTAAATACATATCAACCTGCAGAAGTTCAACACTATATCCCATTAAAGCAAGAACAGAAGCCTTTCAAGCAGAAGCTGCGGTGGTATAACCCTACTATTTCAGGGACTATCTTTGTAGAAATCTAGAAGATACTAGATGCAAAGATAATTTATCCCATACATCACTCTAAATGGTTAGCCAATATAGTTCCTATGAGAAAGAAGAGTAGTGACATTAGGTTGTGCATTGATTTTCACAACCTCAATCAAGCCTCCTTAAAAGACAACTACCCCATTCCCATCATGGACCACACTCTGCAGGTTATTACTAGATCTAAAATATTATCCATGCTTGATGGTTTTTCAAGCTACAATTAGGTCAAGGTGGCTAAGGAGGATCAATATAAAACGACATTCATTACACCTTGGGGAACTTTTGCTTATCAAAAAATGCCTTTTGGTTTGATCAATGTTGGAGCTATGTTTCAAAGGGCTATGGATTTGGCGTTTGCTCATCTCAAAGATAAAATCATAGTAGTGTACCTCGATGATTTGATAATCTTTTTAAGAAAATAAGTAAGCACATCTCAGATCTTGAGGAAGTCTTCATACAATGCTGTAAACATGGTATTTCTCTAAATCCTAAGAAATCTATCTTTGTTGTAACAGAAGGAAAGCTACTAGGGCATATCATCTCCAAGGAAGGAACCAAGATAGATCCGAAACGTGTCAAATCTATTCAGACATTGCCATTGCCAACATCCAAAAAGGGGGTTCACTCTTTCTTTGGTAAAGTTAATTTTCTCCGAAAATTCATCCCCGACTTTCTTAAATTAACCCATCATAACTCAAATATGATGAAGAAGACACAAGATTTCAAATGGATCAGCGAGGGAAGGAAGAATTCGAGAAAATTAAAGAATCCCTCTCAAAAGCCCCGATCCTGGTCTCACTTTGACTTTAGTAAATAATTTATTCTTTATTGTTATTCCTCTAAACACATAATGTCGCAATCTTGATGCGGAAAAATCGGGAGGATTTAGAAGCTCCGATTACTTTCATGAGCATGCCTTTAAAATATTATGAGTTGAAATATGCTCCAATGGAAAAACATGCATATGTAGCGGTAAAGGCATGCAAGGCATTCAAGTATTATATTCTTTCCTCACATATTGTGGTCCAGGTTCTGATCTTTGCAATGTCTATCCTCACCCAAAAAGAGTTAGGGATATTAAGAGGCATATGGGTGATGAAGGTGCATGAATATGACCTAGATATAAAGCCCACAAAGTTGTTTCGAGGAAGAGGTCTATGCGAATTGATGACCGTGAGTGAAAAGCAACAGAACTAGAAGAAAGTCAAGATTTTCCTATGATTTTTTTATAGATATTGTGGAAGAATGGTATAGTAATATTTCCTATTTTCTAACTTATGGAGAATGCCCAGATCAAATTTCTAGAAAGGAAAAGCGTACTATTAAATTAAAGTCCAAGGAATTTGTCCTTTGTCCCTTGGGACAATGGTTTATATAAAGAGGAATTGATGGTGTGTTTCTCCAATGTGTAGATAAAACTCAAGCAAGATCATCTTTTAAAACAATTTCATAATATGGCTTGTGGTGATCATTCTCACCCCAAGTTACTACTCACAGATCCTCGAGCAGGTATTATCGCCCACACTTTTTCAAGATACTTTGCGAGTGGGTGTCTAAGTGCCAAGTGTTCCAACACTTTATTGGGCGTGTAAAATTGTCTGCATTACCTTTAAAACCAATTGTAATTGAAGAACCCTTCCAATAATGGGGCATGGATTTTATTGGTATGCTCAACCCGACCTCTAGTGTTAATCATCATTACATCATAAAAGCTACTAATTATTTTAGTAAGTGGGTAGAAGCCATTCCTGTTAAGAACGCCACTTCCGCGGAGGTGTGTAATTTTATAAAAGAAAATATTGTTATTAGGTTTGGCGTGCCCAGATAAAATAGTAGTAGATAACACTCCTAATTTTTCTTCTGAGGAGTTGGTCAAGTTTTTATACACTCATGGAATTTAGCTGTGCATTCTTCCAATTATTACCCATAAGGGAATGGCCAGGCTGAATCAAGCAATAAGAATCTGGTGACTATCATGCAAAAATTAGTGACTAAAAATCAAAGGACTTGGCACAAAAAGTTGTTTGATGCACTGTATGGGTAGATAAATTACACCAAAGAAAGCTATAGGCATGTCCCCTTTCCATCTGTTATATGGGAGAGACGCAGAATTACCTCTTACCTCGGAATTGCCTACTTTACAACTTTCTAAACCTCGGAGGATGCTACATTCACTAATGTCATTGAAAAGAAGATAATGTATCTAATCGAATTGCAAGAAGTACGGGTTGAAGCAACCGGCAGATTTTCAAAGCATCAAAGGAAGGTGAAGGTGATCTTCGACAAAAATTCCAAAGAAAGAAAGTTTGAGATTGGTGATTGGGTCCTGTTATGGGACAAAAGACGAGAAACAAAAGGCATGCACGGGAAGTTTGATTCACTTTAGAAAGGGCCTTTTTTTATCAAGAAGACTGTTGGGACATATAGTTGCATCTTTGCTCATCAGGGTGGAATTGAACTACTGTTGCCTTTCAAAGGGAAACATTTGAAGCTTTTCTGGATCTAAGAGTGCAAGGTAAAACCTGTATGTATATAAATAAACTTCATTTATTTTTCTTTGTTTTTTCGGTGTTGTGTTGTTTTTGTTTTCCCGACCTCAGCCCAATGGAAAGATATGAAACCAAAGATGTTGGGATATCATCTTTACTCTTGTCTTTTTATAGAGGATAAGATGTCCACAGAGACGGAGCATTTGGTGTCCCAGTGCTTCACCCTAAAATCTGGAAAAACCCATTTTTAAAAAAATAATTCTTTTAAAATAGAGGGTCTTTTTGTGTTTTTATTGGTAGAAGATGTCCAGATTATGTTAGGATATTCCCAAAGATATC
Source organism: Taxus wallichiana var. yunnanensis (assembly GCA_018340775.1). Lineage (NCBI taxonomy): Eukaryota > Viridiplantae > Streptophyta > Pinopsida > Cupressales > Taxaceae > Taxus > Taxus wallichiana. The sequence goes on from CM031238.1 coordinate 540,411,066, forward strand.
ATATGAGCTAATTTCGACAAATACCCGGATGCCCAAACTCGTTTTATCCCTCACTTGAAGTTTTATCTGCGGAAAATTTTTATTTAATTAATTATTAAATAAATAATGCCTCGTTTAAGTAAATTGTGCTCCTGGTTGAATCCTCGACGCAATTTTGCATGCCAAAGATTCACTTGTCTCATTAGGGTTTTCACAAAAAATGAATTCGTGCCATTTTCTCGCAACTTCGGCAACATTTTTGCTTTTATTTATTTCTTTTATATTTTTCTTCAGTTTTCTCCTTGGTTTCTCTGTGAAATTCCCCTAGGTCAATTCTTTTGCAAGTATAGTCTGTTTAATTTCTGAAGCATCTGGAAATCATCTACCAACATAGCGTTAGAAGGAATCAACCTCAAAATGCAAACTTCTAACCAAAAAAGATGAAGTCATGCACAAAAAGCCTCTCTAGGCAAGTCGCACTTTTTGGGAATGAATAGGTTTAAGCTACAAAGAGTGAGATTTTTGGTAGCGGCAGACGATGATGGGAATTTATTATCTGCCTTGCAGGGTGAAAATTCCCATGAAGTCAAAGTCACTTAAGTTGCGATGGGAAAATTAGAGGCGGCAGGCGGGAATTTCTTACCTGCCTTGCAGGTAAAAATTCCCATTATAAAATAAAGAAAAATCACTTAAAGCACCAATGGGAATTTTCCGCCTGCCTAGCAGGCTAACTTTTCCCATCAGAAGGTTTTATTCACCCAAACAAGTCACACTTTATCAAAGGGGGCTAATTTTAATGCAACTCACACTTTTTGGAAAGTCACTTAAGCTGCAGTGAGAAAATTAGAAGTGACATGCAGGAGGGAATTTATTACCTGCCTTGCAAGGTAAAAATTCCCATTATAAAAGGTAAAAAAATTAAGTGGAAGAAGGGACTATTAGAGCTACGGTGCGGGGTGAAAATTCCCATCGGAGTTGGCTTCTTATTTTTAGGATTCACACATGTCAAAAAGTGCGACCCATTTGGTGATTAAACAATGATATTAATGGTATTTATTAACAACTTTTCTACCTAATTTTCGTGCCATAGATGAATAGAAATTCAATGCATGAAGACTAGTCAAAGATAACTCGAAGGTAGCATGCTAAAAATAAATAAATTAAACTTATTTAATGGCAGCCAAGCAAAGATGCAAAAATAGGTGCCCAATTTGGGTGAATAACATGTTTGTTTATTAATTAATTGCGAGAAATAAGATGGACAATTATTAGAAATAGAATGCCGAGGGTTATATAAGCATGGGCTTCCATAGTGAAGATGTAATTAATTCTTTTTGCAAAATATTGTAGCTTGGACAGTTTTGGCACCCAAGGAAGGAGGATTTTTGCATCAAAAAGTGTTTTTCATTGCCGAAAAGCTTCAAATTTTGGCGCCTAGGGTTGGAGGAGCTTGATTTAAGCCTTGTTAATTATCTACATGTTGGTATAAGTGCCCAAGTGAAGTTAAAAATATTTATGCTTGCTTTGCATGCAAACAAAGCCTCAAATTTTAGGGCAGCGGGCTTTATATGCAGATTTTTGTGATAAAAATCAAGTGTTCATGCTCTGGATTTCGTCTTTGTCTGAATTAATTGCAGGTATTCATTACAGGTGCTTATATAAGTGAAAGGAAGTTCAAATCAATTAGGTACATTGAATATATCTTCCGAATCTAAAGAAATTACTAGATCTGCATCATTTGCAAAGAATTCTGGCAAGATTAAAAGAAAGAGTTCAAACAAAGGTTTCTCTGATAAAGATTACTTCATCCATGGTGAAGTGAGATGAAAGAGAAGGATCAGCGAGAATCATGCATTACTTCCATTTTTGATATCAATGACACGGATTTAGGCCCGAACCCCTCTCTGAATTGATTGACATCTAGGGCTAGAAAGACGTCTCTTATGCGGGCAATAAAAAACGTGGAATTAGAATTATTCAAGCTTCATCATTCCCAGTGTTAGGAAATAAGAGATAAAATATGCGAGACTAATCCCTCACGAGTCACAAATTTATTTTTCATTTGAGAGACTAATATGCAGAAAATATTAAAGATCTCAAATAAAAGTGCGAAATAAAGTTACACAACATAAAGAGACAATATTTAACGTGGTTCACCCAATTTGGGCTACGTCCACAAAGAATCACTTGCTCGGATTTTATTACAAGCCATCACTCTCTCAATACAATACCCAGATCTATTTGGAGCTATGCTCAAAAAAACTCTCTGAGAATTCACACCCGAATTATAAGCACATCTGCAATGTTTTTCATACATTCTATCATATGCATAAAACCATATAAATAGACAACTTCTTAAGTAGTTTTACAAAACCATGGGTATCAAAACCATGGGCAAAATCCCGCCCATATGAGAAAATCACGTTTCCCGATATATCAGGCATGTTTTAAGGCCCAATTTTTTTTTTTTTTGAGGGCTTTGATTTGAGTAGTTTCGGCCCGCTCCTCGAACCCCTGGAAAGGATACATGAAAATTGTATAGTACTCTTAGTATACGGTCTTGAACACTTTCACACATGAAAACAAGCTCCACAACCTAACACCCAAATCCAAATTTTTAGTTTCTGAATTTGTCATGGAATGTGCAAGTTCATACCATCTCCTATCCAGAACAATTCGGATGCTGCGGGAAAGATGATAATCAAGTTGGATGCACAATTTATCAATTATTGTTTGAAGATTCCAACGTGACCGGTGGTGACTACAATTAGCATGTTGGATACTAGCAACAGATGGGAGAAGCACAAAGCGATGTGTGGGAATAATGAATAATAGATATATGAAGAAGCCCAAGTCTCCATCAAAGTTCCCAGGACTCTTCCACGATCCAATTTGGTGCAAGAAGTGGATGATATTACTAAATTGCTATGCAGGATAAATGGAGAAGCCAACACTCACAACTTCCACTCATGGATGTATGCCTTCATTAGAACCATTGAGATCAACAAAGATGATTCAATAATCAATTGGGTGGAGATCATCAGTGATAACATCGGTGAGTAGCTCCGAAGTGTGAGGTGGACATACAACTTCAAGATGACTTCATACCTGGTATACACAACAACTTCACAGGGTATATTTTCCAAGTTGGATAGACGGGGCATACTCTCGAAGGATCCCATTTTTGAGTGCTACCCACAGTTGACACTCTTGAATTCTATAAATATTACAAGGTGGTCAACAATGGATTCTTCTACAGATTCATTTGTAAATTGAACAGTGATCTGAAGACCAACAGGGTGAGAAAAGAAGCTTGGGAAGTTGTATCCCAACATGGCTGTATTTTCATCCAATTTGCAGACTTCACATACATCAGGGTAACTAGATTTTCAGGAGAACCAGTCAAGTTTCCAAGATATCCAAGTGACAAGTGGATCAGTGTGGAGTTATGTGCAAGCAGCTTGTGGAGATGCATGACATATAATCAAAGTGACACAAGTCTATAGGTTCCTTTCCGATCATAGTAGGCTATTACAGCTGCTAGAGCATCCACAAGGCTAGAGGAATCGAAGCTGAAATGTTTTTTGAGTATGAGCATGAGTTCTTCCCAGCATAGCTGAACTTTGATCCATATGGGGTAGCAAAGAAGACAATCTCCCAGGAATACTCGCATGTGCCTTCATTAGAAGACTTCTAGATGAAGTGTAGAAATGAGTACGAAGTCAGAAAGAAAGACTTCAGCAGGTTATCGGCGCAACAAGTGTTTGATTATGGATTAGCTCGGATACCTGTAGATCTCACAGATGATGGGCCTGTGTTACTTGACACTTATCATCAGATGGGAGGGGATAGAGCTTCTCTTCAGGAAAACATTGGTGGTTGCCACACAATCGAGGAAAGATTTGTCGTGGTTTTGGTCAACACCTCGAATTGGTTGCTAACAAAGGGGTATTGCCTTGATGAAGCTTTGATGAATCAGATCATAGGCAACCTTAGCAGAGACTCCATCAAAAGAAAGCACGAAGGTGAAAGCAATAGAAGGCCTGAAAATCTTAAAGTGCACAAGAAGTCTCAGACATAGGAAAAGGTCACTTCTACGGCTATGGTGCTAGTTCCAACTTCTCCAGCATCAACTCACAACACTTCACCTGCCTTTGAACCTCGGGAGATCTTGTCATTCCTCCGTTGAATCTAGTAAAATTTGTGTTTTCTCCTCACCCACTCCAATCTTCACCTCTTCATGAAGAAAAGCTAAAGTTGCAGATGGCAGAGTTTGAAAGGGCATTGTCTTTGGACAATTCAGAAGATGGCAGTCATGACACTATAGAAAATTCAGATGGAGAGGAACCAGAGCATGAGATGGTGGTGCATTCAATGACTTATCATTCTCTAAAAAGTAATTTCTCAAAGTGGTTGGCTTCGCAGTCAATCCTAGAAGCTAGAGAGGAGATCAACCTGGAGGAACATGACTTGCAACTGCTCCTGAGTTTGGGCGGAAAAGATAGAAGACCTAAAGTTGCTAAGGTGACTTCTAGGTTGATTATTGAAGAATCGGGGAAAAAGTTCATTGAGGTATCAGTTCCAGCAGAGGGAAAGCAGAAAGGCAAGCTTACGACAACAAATATATCAGTAACCAAGGTGCTAATAGGTCAAACTACTACCGAAGGATTAAAGCAAGACACACAGACACTAATAAATGCTTTATTCCTTAAGCTTGACAAAGAGAAGGTAGAAAAAGCTTAACTTCAAAAGTAGGTTTCCCAGTTGTGCGAGATCATTGCTAAGGTTGCCAAACCTTCCTCTCAGCCAATTTCAGCACATGAGCAGGTGAGTGATCATCTGATGCAGGAAGTGGAAAATGCAGGTAACCAAGTTAAAGCTATCGACGAATGGAAGAGCCTAATCATTCGCCAAGCTTCTGTATAGCTCAGGGAGGTGTCAGCTCATCTAAAGGTTATGAAGGATGCATTAGTTTAGCTGAAGCAACTAATGACAAGCACGGTAGATATGAATACAATGGTTGAAAGTAACTTGGGCACTTTGGTCGAGATAAATAAGTTGTCGAAGGAGGTTTTGATTGTAGAACGAATTGTGCCTGATGGATCGGTTGAAAAGGGGAAGCAACTTGAATTCACAGTCTCTTTCCACTTGGAGATCTTGAAATTATCTTTGAAAAGAATGTGGGTGCTCGAGGGTATGGTATTGTCACTATCAAGCAAATTGAATTCACCAATGAGGAAGTGGTTGGGAATGTTTCTTCATACAAAAGGACCATTCCCAACAAAGTGCCTAATCCCCTAGAAGGATCTCTTCGATGATTCAAGAGAGGATTGATGAAGTTGTTAGGCTTTCACAATGAATTCAATCGGTAAGTTGGTAATGTTGCGATCGAAACATTAAGAAGTTCGGGCCTAGTTTAAAGGAGGTGGAAGCGAGCATCAAAGTTTTGAGCGAAGGATTGCTACAATTCAAGACAGAGAAAGAAGTTGTGGCTAAAGCGGATGGGAAATTGCTGACCTACATGTTCGAAAAGTATATTCGAGATCAAAACAAAAAGAAAGTGTAGGAGTTACTGTGTGTGAATCTTCCTTCTTCTTTTCTTTCTTCTCGTATTTCTTTTTTTCTCGGATGTAATTGTAAACTTAAAAGTTATTGGTTTGAAAACCATTAATTTAAGTTATTTGGAATGACTCTTTGAGTTAAGTAACAAATGTGCATAATTTTGGCTTGAATTCCTGATGCATGTCACTAAGAGTGGAATTAAAGGAAGATGATTGCCAAATGTTCTCTTTACTTATTGTTTATGATCTAGTTCGATTATAGTATCTCATTTGTAATTTCCCTCTACATGTTATAAGTAGAGGAAGAACCTACGGGTTAGAGGATGAGAATTTTTAATTAGCATTCTTGTGTTCCAGACTTTGAGTGAAAACCCCGATTTCTGCAAGCAGAGGAATATAGAAGAGATTTCCGGAGAACTTTGTGTCAACGATGCATTTTGCTTCTTACTTTCTTTCTAGATCTGTTCATAAACTTTGTGTTATTATAGATCTAGATCTGAAAGTTTCCTTTGCTTTGAATTATGTGCTTAATGATCTATTTGTTTTAATCTATGTGCATGCAATCAACTATGTAAACTATTGCTTGGGTTGCACATCCTTTCTACTAGTCCCTTTGATGGCTCTTAGGGGCATCCACTTTTGTACACATCACGAGGTGCTTATTGTTTCAATTTATACTACTTTCTATTCATACTAGCACACCTACATTATATCGGATCATACACGTTTTAACATAAACTTTATCTTTCTAAAATTCTAACGCGTGCTTCATGTGTAACATTTGTCTTACATAACTATTTATCACCATGGTTGTATGATATCTGGTTTGTCATTGTTTGCTATTGTATGCCATTGTTTTTTGGTTATGCCCTCGGTTTTGTGTGCATATTGTATGCTTTTAGCCACTTCGGCCTCGATTGTCCCATGTTTGCAACCCACTTTTCGCGGTCTACATTGTTTTCTTGTTTCCTAGCGTACATATTGTTTTCTACATGTGTGTTTATCTTGTTTTCACTAACACTTGTTTCTAGCCACTTTGTTTACGTGTGCCTTGGTTTCTACTAAGCACTCTCCTCCCCCTACAAGAGCTTTAATTCAATCAACGTCCGATCCTCCTTTGGGTTACATCCTCCTTGCGACATTGCATGTACCCCACATGAGGGGGCATCATTGGGTGAATCAGTCACCCTATACTTTTGACAATCTATAGTCACATTACAACATAGTTCAATACCGGTACAACACATTCTCCAATCACATCAATGGCCCAGGACTCGACTTGGGTCTTCATTACACCACAAAACCGGTTCTAGACACAAACAATGGCGCTGGGTGCCCTTGACCCTTCCTGGGTGCCTATGACCAAGGGAAGTTACATACTTTTTCTCGGTTTGCTTTTGATTCGCAACAATTTACTCGGTGGATTTTATAGACGAGACACAATCATTTGATACTAACATGTATGCATTACACCTTTGTTTCTATTTTTATATTGGATTGGTGGATCAAAATGGATTGGATTTGCACACACCATCTGCAGTGGTGTTTACACTTTGGGAAGTAGTCAAAGGTTGGAGAATAACACTAGACCTTTCTCCCTACACTTCTTCCACACTTGGCATGAGATTGCCCAAAAAGTCACACTTGGCATGAGCTCACCCAAAAACTTGGTATTGGCATGAGATCTCTCAAAAATTCTTCTTCTTTAGATTTTTAGGATCCTTTATACTCTTTTCACTCATCATGGATCAAGTTCATCCTTATGAGAAGCAACAATCACATAATCAAGCATCAAACGACATCGACAACAAGTACGATGCGACATCAAACATACGTTTTCACCCCTAGGGTCATTTTCACTTCCTCTTCTCTAGCTTCCATGCTTCATTTTTATCACTCCACACTTTTTCTTGTCTCCTCGACATGCTTTTTGCCATCGATCTACATGGTTATCAGGTACACATCTCTTATCTACTTTATGTTATTGAGCATTCGCTCAACAATAAAGTGGGGGAAAATGTAGACACTAAATCACACACTTTGGGTATATTTCTAGGTCTTGATCACATACCACTATTTATATGATTCCTAAGCGAGAAAAGTACTAATTGACCATTGTCTTTGGCCTCTTTGCTTCTTTTTTTTTCCTTCTTGGTCATACACACCTTGTTGCCCAGTCCCAACCTTCGACACTTCAGTTTTTTTGAGTTTGGACACTAGCACTCAGTCGGGGATGCCGGTGCCCACGTGCCCCGTTCCCTCCGGGCGCCCCCGAACTCTTTGTATCTTGCTCGCATCTTTTGGGTCCTTTCTAGTTGTTGGGCATCTTATTTTCTTGGTGGTCAACCTTTTAGTGGTTAATTACAAATTCAAACAAGGGAATCATATAAATACAAATCTATGTGACCATAATAAAGGACCAAACACTAAGCATCTACTACTATCACCTAAGGTTACATCCAAAGGCATCTCAAGAGCATCAAAGCATCCATCTAGCATCCATTCAAGGGACAAGGATTGCATTCTTTTGCATACACTTCATAGGAGGGGAAGTTCATTTTTCCATGCACACATCTATTTACATCTTCTACATCTAGATATTGCTCGTTATTCAAGACTTGCACAATAGCCACCTAGGGCATTATTCTACACACACACAAAACTACATAGAGTCGACACGTGGTGCAACACACGGATCGTAAGTTCACTCAGTCGGGTGACCACCGGGGTCAATTCGACTCCCCATTTGCATCTTTTTCTTTTTTAGGATTTGATGTGTTTTGGGGTTTTGTAGGTGTTTTTCTCTTTTTAGGTTTTAGGTGAATTCGGCAATCAAGCAACGAAGTACATGTGACTAAAGACGAAATCCAACGAACATCTTGCAACCTTGCAAACCGAGTTTCTATGGTTTTGAGTAGTCATAAGCGCCCTAAGGAGGTCTCGTGCGGCACCCGAGTGTGGCAGTGTGTCCTCGAACTGCGTAGGCACCCTAGTCCTCGACATATCCAACATTCGTACAATTTTATGGGCTCGGTTGTGACACTTTTCTTTCTTGTTGCATTAGTTTTACAACTCGACACAACTTTAGATTTATTGTGAAGCGGCTAAGTATCTTACCCTCTCTCTTGCACTTAGGGTTTTAAATTTATTAGCTTGCTTGCTTGCATCAAAATTTGTATTTTATTGCATATCTATATTTGTCTTTGGTACTTAATATCAAAATTTAACATTTATATTGCAATATTTATTAAATCACTCATGTACTAAGTATTGGTTTTTGTTAGAATTTGCGGAGAGAGAGAATAAACCGAATAAATGTGTAAAGAATGATTGAAGAGAAACCGGAATACACAATGTTCAAATGGGTTGTGTGTCTAGGTATTTATTATGCAAAGACGGTTACAAAATTAGTTAGTGGTTCTGACCGCATAACCATACAAAACAATTATAAAAGGGAAGTCTTATTCATTTATTCCTACACCCCCTCTTAAGACTTACCCTACATAACTAAAAACAAACAATCTAACAAAACAAAACTACACTATCTTGAAACACTTTCACTTTGAAAGCAATGCTATGATAGGATAGGGCTCCATCAAGTTGCTTCATGACCTTCATAAAGGTGTAGCTCCCGAGCTGAATTCCCGAGTTCCTAGATTCCACCTCCCGAACTCCCGAATCACAGATCTCCCGAATTATTGGACAACCATCCATATTGAGCCATCCACAAGCTCCATCAAGTTGTCTCATGACCCTCGTGAGGGTATAATTCCCAAGATCCACAGTCTCGAACTATCTGAGCAACCATCCATACCGAGCTTCATCTACCCTGTATCCTTTCTTGCCTTCAAAGTTTAGAGCATCTTTATAGCACGTATTCGTCACTTTGTCCTCACTTTGCCTTCGCATCTTGTGGGTCTTGACCATGGCTATATTGGATGTATTTGATATGACTTTACCCTTGAGCACATCATTGGCTCGAACACGACAATCCCATCCCATGTGTGACCTCTTTTCTTACAATAATGACATTTAATCTATGACTTATCGATCTTCATGATATTTTCTGGTTCTAGAATAGAATGCACTTTCTTGTTGGGAATGACCTTCTGCATCCTCTGTAGTTTGTTTTTCCTCAGCTAGAAGAGATGCTATCATATCATCCAGAGATTGAGATTGAATTTGATTGAGGGTAAAAACTACATTGCTATATTTTGAAGATAGACTATTTAATAGGATAGCTTTGGCATCTTCGTCCTCAATTGTAGCTTTCACTTCTGCTAGTTGTCTAATCAAGGACCTTAGATTATTGATGTGGCTTGACATAGAGACTCCGTCATCCATTTTGAACCTATATAACTGAAGTTTCAGGGAAAATTTGGCATTGATTGCTTTCGCTCCAAATAATTTATTTAGAGTATCCCAAATTTCCTTCGATGATTTGTCTAGGTCTACATGATGAAGTTCAGAGTCAGAGAGAGCAAGGCCAATAATAGCTTTCGCTCTATCATCTCTGCTTTGCCATTCTAACAATTTCGATGCATCGGTAGGTGTTGTCTCTTTCCCATTTACAATGCCCCACAAATTTTTATTCATAAGTTGCATTTGTATTTTCACTCTCCATGTATGAAAATTTAGACTAGAATATTTTTCTATGGGCATTTCCATTTTAATAAAATAGAATAAATACAACTGCGTATTTTGGCAATGAATAAATAAAATAAAATAAAATACCAATTGCACAATTTCGTGCCCTAGTGCAAGTAGTCTTTGTGCTTCTGCGTCTTTCCAAATTATTATATGTCCGTGAAAAATGTTTGTGCCCTAGCATTCGTGACTATAATAATGCACCATATTAAAACAAATCACGATCAGTAAAAATGTCTAAAATCATGATTTTTCGTGGCTATTAAAATCTAACTATTTGTGCTTGAAAATGCTTTGTTATTTTCTGAAAAAACGTGCCATTCGCGATTTGTATTTTCGTGCTTGAAAATACTTTTAATTTCTGAAAAATGTGCCATTTGCGACTCCATTCATGATTTGTATTTTCGTGACTTTTTTTTTTTTTGAAAACGTGAGTGTATTCTTCTAATTCGCGATCACAGCGTGATTTTTCGTGCCCTAATGGTGTGCCCTTGATTTCCGACTGCAGCGTGCCCTAATGGGACTCACGAAAATATCTTTCTTCCTCCCTCTCTTTGCTTGCCCCACGCTCTGATACCACTGTTAGAATTTGCGGAGAGAGAGAATAAACCGAATAAATGTGTAAAGAATGATTGAAGAGAAAATCGGGATACACACTATTCAAATGGATTGTGTGTCCTGATATTTATTATGCAAAGACGATTACAAAATTAGTTAGCGGTTACAACCGCATAACCATACAAAACAATTATAAAAGGGGAAGTCTTATTCATTTATTCCTACAGTTTTCACTAAAGTTGTAGTGTAACTCAAATTTGTTATTTTAAAAATCAATCCAAAATATAGCTTTCTTTTCAACTAAACACTTGAAAGAAAAAAATATAAACTAAAAAAACTTGAACTACATGTTGGTGCCAAATCCACGATTCTACATGACATACAATTGATTTTGTGGACCCATTAATTTAAGGTACACCGCTAGTAACCCCTCCCCCCTAAACGTGCTCCGATGAAGAACTTCAAATACTCTCTAAAACAACACTTTTATAGATTGCAACTTTTATAACAATATGTGCTGGTTGAATGATGAAGTGAATTGTGATTTTTAAACTTTTGAGAACTGTAACATGCGACATTTTTAGTTTTTAATTTTTGAATATTATTTACACGTGTCCACACAAACTTCGTGAGGTTGAAAAGATATTTGGCCGAATACTAAACTTGGTATAGAATGCGCGATCTCCGTGTCCTCTTTTATTCCATTCAATACTACACTCGTATACAAATCCTCCACCAGCCTTCAAAGCAAATTGGGTTGTGCCTGTAGCTGTAACAATTGCCATGGCGATCACATTTTGCACCCATCCTTGTTCCCTATTAAAACTACACAGAAACAACACACGATTGGTCACCAAGAAACATGTCATTAGAGGTGGCGTTCAAAATGAGTTGGCCACAATGGAGAAGGAGAAAGAGTCTGTGAGGTTGGGAGCATCACAATTAGAGGTCACCAAGCTTGGCATTGGCGCCTGGTCATGGGGAGATACCACTTTTGGAACGATTTTAGCTGGGATGGTATGGAATTCTATGCCACTAAATCACTCAATCCATTTAGGAAACTACATTCACTTTGGAGCTTGCCTAGCTCTTGCCAATTTGACAATGTTTTTATCTTGGATGGGATTTGAACTCAAGACGTCGGGGTCTATTTGACATACAGACTTTACCCTTAAGGCTGCAAAACTGACAGTGAGTATATGAATGAATGCAGACCGTAAGATGAAAGCAGCCAAGGAGGCCTTCAATGCCAGCGTGGATGCAGGCATAACACTTTTGATACTGCAGAGGTCTACGGTTCCAAGGTTGGTTTGCCCCTTTCACTGTTTTTCTGTGCCAATTTGCATGAAATTGATGTTTTGGGAGGAAGTGGGGTTGATTTACTTGTCAGTGCTGCAGATGGCGTTTGGTGCTGAGAATTCAGAAACTCTATTAGGAAGGTAACCGCTGCAACTTCTAAAGACTATTTCATATATCTCTCACAGCATTAAGCTCTGGTACAAGCAGAGTCAATAACGTTTTACCAGATTTATGTATAATTTAAAGCTATTTTTTATTTGTTTTCACAAGAAAGATGAATTAATGCAACTTTGGGATTAATTAATTTTAACCCCGCCATAGCTTCCTGTTTTAAGGATTTATATTTCAATATGAAGTCAAATAAATTTGACCCGAAGTTGCAGTGTGTGATATACTATTGTAGACTACCTTGGAATCTTATCTTAAGGATTTTATTACCATTTTGAGCGGACCCTATAATTACAAATAATTTAAGATAAATGCTATTAAATAGATTAAATTGATGAGGCTGAGACCTTATTAAGTAAATTGACGTGTACTTCAAGGAAAGATAACATATCTCAAATTTTTAATCCTGCATCAAATATCATAAACCTTTCCTTAAACTAACGAGCCTACTTTGATTTGCGAGGTTAAAATATATTTTTTATTTACTGTATAAGTTTATTCTCAGTCGGTTTGACATGGCCACACTTGCATTTTCATTAAAGTGATCCATGTGGTCTGGTTTCCTTTTGAACTTGGTCACGGGGTTGAAACAATTTCCATAAACTAGGTGTCCATGTCACCAAAATGGACTTTGTAATGTCCCTTTCCGAGCTGAAACTGAAAAACAAAAGAAATAGCACAAACCCCAATTGGAAGTAAACCGAATTTTATAACAGCCAACTGAAAGTTAATATAAACCCTGGCAGCAAACTGAATTTGCACTTTTAGAGCATCAAACACCATCCAAACAAGCTGAATATGGATGTATAAATTCTCCAAAATAATATACTCGACAAATGGAACAAACACTAAGCAAAAGCACTCCAAAGTATATGCAAATTTGGAAACTCTATGCAGCTGTAATTAAATTCATGACAACACAACTACAACTTACAACAATGGCTGGAAATGGAGATTCCAAGCCCCAAAAATGAAGAATAAATGAAGATTCCGGCTGCTAAAAATATGAAGAATGCAATGATGGCTGAGTTGAGTAGCATCGTGCCCTAGAAACCACCTAACTCTTCCCCAAGGTGGGTTGCTCCCCTAGGAGAGGGGCTGAAAATCACTGTAGGCTCAAACCCTAGCTGAAAATTTGCAACATCAATCTTCTTGAAGCACTTTGGAAACCCCGGGATGGAGAATCCCCAATAAATTGAAGAGTTTGTTCTTCAATCAAGAAAGGAAGGGTTTCATCCTCCTTGTTAGCCACACCAAAGGATTTTGCCCTTAAGTGGAAGTAATTGAGCAATCAGCCCAAAAACCATGCAAGTTATATTTTTTGACAAGAGATGATGCCCAAATGAGCCAAGCGACCCCTTTTATACCCTTTTGTGGCACCAAAACTCATTAGAATGCTTTCAATTAAGACTGACCTCATAATGGATACTTTTCTTTTATTTTTCTTTGGCTTTTCACCTTCTTAACCCAGCTGACCTGACTTTATGTAGAAAACTATTAAAGAAGAATGCAATGCTCACGAAAATAACTGAAAAACATGAAAATTACTTCCTTGTTCATTTCCTTCTTGCCCACGGAAGTGGAATGGGCTCAAAGTCTCCAAATCAACTAGCTTGGAAAAAGGACATTACAGTCCCCTCCCAAAATTGCTTGCCCACAAGCAATTGCAAGCTCTCATGCCCAAGTACCATCATGTCAAAGTGAAGAAATATGTTGTAATGCTCCAATAATCTAGATCTTGTACCTGTCAAATGAAAGAGCTCTTGCAAAAGCAAGCTCATACACTTGCTGTCTTCATTTTCTTCTTCAAAAACAACTCTAGCAAATTTGTTATTTGCATACTTATCTGTACTCAAAACCTTCCAAACTGCTGTAACCTGATAAAAATCAGATTGTAGATGGGCTGGAAGTGAGTTACAGTAGCCACAACATACTTGGGTTTCCACCCAACTAAGTACCTTGGTGGTTGTCATAAAAATTGTCTTCAGCTGAACCTTCTTTCCAACCTTTTTTATCAAGAGTTTTTCCTTAATTTGTACCAACTTACAGTTGTCCTTAGCTGGGAACAGCTGTACTATACTTGTTATTTTCATGCCCATCAACATGAAAAAGGTACAACAGATACCAAAGTGGAATTTTCTTGCAAAAATCAACAACTTAGGCAATGTAGGGGCTGGGAACAGCCATGCAAGCATTGAAAATCCCATACTAACCATCACCAATCGAAAAGAACTCCTCCCCATGTTTGAAGGAACTTGTAAACTCCTTTGTATGAGAGCAAAAGGAGTAATCAAGTGGCTGGTGAAGGTGATGACAACTATACCAAAAATCACTCTCATTGCTGCCCCAAATGTGTCAAGCAACTCTTTTACCTTGGTTTCCGTATCAACTTCTTTCCGGTGTGCTTCTTGGGCTTGTGGAGACATCTCTTCATCTTCCGCTGCAATCTCATATTCATCATTACTTGCTTGGGCTGATAACAAACTCAACTGCTCTTCCTTGTTTATACTTGTACCTGCACATGGAACAAACTCATTAAAGAAAACAAGAGTTTTTCTCATCATTGCTTCTTCCAATGAAGCTTCTTCAACCTTTGCACCATCCAATGAACAAGGAGTTGGCTTCCTAGATAGAGCATCCCCAACCACATTATTTTCCCGTCACATCCTGGTATATACAAACAACTCTACCATTCATTCCCATCTTTATGAAGTTTGCTATGGCTTGTATTAACATTCAGCTGAATACCCTTAGAAATTGTTGAAGACATAATTGAGCCAATCTTTTCATGTTGACTAAATTGACTATATGATGCCAAGCGAGCTCCTATCTTGACAACCTTTGGCTGAATTTCAATACCTTCCATTACATGCAGCAGATTCAAAGTCTCTTTCAGGCTGCCCAAAGCATGTTTGAAGCATTGCCATTTCTTACTAAAATTCAGAGTTGTAGTGGCCAACAAACATCTTGTGATAGCTACACATACCTTATCAATGTCACTAGGAGAAGAGCACCTCTTCCTTGTGATCGAAATCCACTTGGTGGCTGCAAATAGAATGTGGAACAAGCTGGACATGTTGGTCATAACAGCCACAAGATTTGAGACAGCTCCCACAATGATTCGGGGTTCATGATTCACATTTCCCAAGCTCATCTCAGTCATGTTAGAAGGATGACTTACACCACAAAACTCACATTGAATCCATGTCTCATTAGGCATTCTTGCTAGGTGTGTTTTAGAGAACCAATCCCAAACAATAGCATGATACATTACTTCACCTCGGTTCATGAAAACTGAATTATTGCATACCTTGTAGCAAGCTGAATTTATATTCCATGCAGCTGAATTTATATTTTCAGTGGATGAATTATCCATAACCTTCACATACATCCAAAAGTGGCAATCTTGAAAGTAACTTGAGTCCCACAAAACCATAGCAAGCTGATTCATACAATCTTGACTATAAAAATAACATCTAGTTTGCTTACCATCTTTACACCTTAAGCATCCAATGGAATTATCTTCTTTTGGCCATTCCCTACGATCTTGTCTTCATGTGTGTTACTTAGCCCCCATGAGTGTTCTATTGACCGAGAACATTGATCCTTCACAATGTGGTTAGAATGCACAACCAACCCTCTATGATTGCTCATAAGTTTCCTTTCAATCCAAGTGCAAGAAATGATATTTACCTTGATCTTCCGAAGACCACCCATGCCAAAGAAATCTTGGCCTTGAATAGAAGAAACAACATACCCATAGCTGCAAGTTGTCCCTTTGGACCTATCATGCTTCTTAAAGTATTTTTCTATGATGACAAAAATATGGCAGCGACATAGGAGGAAACAACAAATCAGAAATATGGTCATCATTATCATACCTTGGGCTGCCCACAAGGAGCTCACCCTCCTTTGCCTTTTCTTCTTCAACAAGTGAAGATCTTCTACTTTGATTCCTTCCATATTTTGTGGACACATGTATGGAACATCATCATGGTTCTCGCTGAAGTCAAGAACACCATCAATTTGCTTTCTTTTGATTGCTGTTCAGAAAATTCCAGCAAGTTGAACATCATCATTAACAACCGATAAATCTCTTTTCATGTGTATGCCCTTCAACATGGTCTTCTTGGGACTCCCCCTCAAAACCCTCTTGCAAATCTGTTTTTCTTTTTCTTCATTCAAGAGAAACCCCTTTGGGTTTGGCTCCTTGGTGTGTTCTTGTGGTCTAGGTTTAACCCTAGCATCTTCACCCATACATCGGTTGTCCCTTTGTTGGAGCCATCGAATGTGGAGAGTGTCACCTTCCCCAAAGCATTTTGAAGATCCCTCGGTGGCGCATGAGGTCTAGGCTCCGGCCTTGACCTTCCTTGCTTACCCCTATGAATTTGGCAAGTGAAATAGCATCACGGATCTCATTCGGAAGAGCCCTATATTCTTCATAGATGGCACTGATATTGTGCCTACTCTTGATGCGTGTATCCACTCGGTGGTTGAAGATTCAGAATAACTCCTTCCCTTGGGAGGAAGGTAGGTTGAAAAGCCCTAGTTGTAGGATCCATCAAATCTCAAGTGGTTGAAGATTGTTGTTGGCCCTTGAAGAACTTCTTGGATGCATATTATGGATCAGCCGTGCCATTATATCAGCCAACCTCTCTTGCCCTTGGGCAAACCTCTCAAACCTAGCATCATCAAAATTTATGTTTGCCATTTTATCTTCTTTTCTAAATGAATACCCTCTAGGCTGGAGGATCGATGCTTTGATACCATTGTAATGTCCCTTTTAGGGCTGAAACTGAAAAACAAAGGAAATAACACAAACCACTTTGGAGAAGTAAACTGATTTTATAACAACAGCCAAACTCAAAAATATTATAAACCCTAGCAATGAACTGATATTTGCACTTTTAGGGCATCAAACACCATCCAAACAAGCTAGAAATGGATGTATAAATTCTCCAAAATATTATACTCAACAAATGGAACAAACACCAAAGTAACAATGCAAATTTGGAAATTCTATATAGTTGTAATTGAATTCATGACATCAATTAAATTTAATGACAAAAAAACAGCTCACAACAAAGGCTGGAAATGGAGATTCCAAACCCCAAAAAAGTGAAGATTCCGGCTAGAAATTGTAAAAAATATGAAGAATGCAATGATGGCTGAGTTTGGAAATTCTATAGTGTCATCGTGCCCTAGAAACGACCCAAATCTTCCCCTGAGGTGGGTCAATAAATCTTCCCAAGGTGGGTCGATCCCTTAGAGAGGGGCTGAAAATCAATGTAGGTTCAAACCCTAGCTGAAAATCTGCAACATTAATCTTTTTGAAGCACTTTGGAAACCCTGAGATGGAGAATCCTTAATAAATTGAAGAATTTTTCGCTCTTGATCAAGCAAGGAAGGGTTTCGTCCTCTTTGTTAGCCACACCAAAGGATTTTCGCCCTTAAGTGGAAATAATTGGGCAATCAACCCAAAAACCATGCAAGTTATATTTTTAGACAAGAGATGATGCCCAAATGAGCAAGCGACCCCTTGTATACCCTTTTGTGGCGCCAAAATTCATTAGAATGCTTCCAATTAGGACCCGACCTCATAAATAGCTTTTCCAGTCAACTCTTGCATGTTTTCTTCTTTGTTCCTTTTTTTGTTTGAAAAATAATGGAAAGTTGACCCTAAATCTAAGCTTGAATCGTCTTTAGGATGTCTTATCTTCATCTAATATAAGTAACTTAAATATTAAAAGTAAGTTGTTAAGACAATATGCCGTTCACTTATCTAGATTTAGGATGTTTAGGCATTAAGCAATGTGCCAGTGATGCTTTTGAGGCTCAAAGTTTTGAAGGAACATGGTATTGGGCCATGAAAAATTTTATACACATTAATTTTTATGTGTTGTTCTATTTTTTCTTGTGTCCCTTTCTTGCATACAGCTTAATTTTTTTCTGTTCTTTTTGAGATAACTACCTTGTGTTCTTTTCTCTTTTGATTAATTTTTCATCTGCAGTTTTTTTCTTCATTATTTGTTATCGAACAAGGCTGAAAGCTCAAAGCGATGGGAAATCCCATTTTGCTTGGATCTAATAAATTTAGTTTGAAAAAGGTTATTGGTGTACCCAGTTTCATCCTGAAATGTGACTACCCTATCAAAATTTGTTCGTACTTTTAAAATAATGGGTCGTTTTGCGTTTTTATTGCCTGAAAGTTCATGTATTGCGTCAAGATATTCCTAAAGAGCCATATTAGCCATTTTCGCCAAATACCCAGATGCCCAAAATTGTTATATTCTGTTGTCGGGATTTGTCTGCGGGAAATTTGTATTTAATTATTTTGAGCCCCGTTTGAGGCAATTTGCGCTCCGATTTAACCCTGTTGTGATCGAACATATCATTACTCCTATATACCAGAAGGGTTTTAACTTGGAATAAGTTCTGGGCTTTATTTGTGACTTTTGACAATTTTTTGTGTTTTTGTGTTTTCCCGTTTCGTTTTCTGTGAAATTTCTCTAGATCAATTCCTTTGTCGGTTTGGCCTGATTCTTGGCCTGGAGTAATTGGGGAACATATACGCACGTTATGCCAGAAGGAAGTCGCCATCGGAGGTCTGGTTCACTGGGAAAAGACGAAGTCGCGCACCAAAAAGCCTCTTCTGGGCTGGCCGCATTTTTGGAAAGCAAAGAATTAGAGTGGATAATGGGAAAATTAGAAGTAGCAGGCAGGTGGGAATTTTGTACTGCCTTGCAGGGTACTTTTTCCCATGATAGAAAAGTCACTTAAGTTGCAGTGGGAAAATTAGAGGCAAAGCAGTGCGGAGACGAATTTATTTCTGCCTTGCGAGTAAAAATTTCCATTGTGAATAAAGAAAAGTCACTTAAGTGAATCATGGGATTTTATTGCCTGCCTTGCAGGGTAAAGAATCCCATTATGAAAAACAAGTGACTTAAGTGAATCATGGGATTTTCGGGGCTGCCATGCAGGGTAAAGAATCCCATTGTCATAAATTCTTAAAAATAGAATTCTCTTTGGCCAAAAAGTGCGCCCCCTTTGGAAAAGTAAAGGCAGCCTTTAAAGTGATTAAATTAATTAATTTCTCTTCTAATTTTGGCACCCAGGCATGGAAGAAAGTCAACAAAAGCAAAGGGAATAAATCAAAGGGAAATAGATTGTAATAGATTGTCTAAAATTAAATAAATTAATTTATTTAATGGCAGCCCCTTCATGACAAAAAGTGCGCCCCATTTGGGATATATTTAATGCTTTTTGAAGCATTAAATGATTAAATTAATTCCTATTTTCAGTGGCTAAGGTTAAAGCACACTGTGAAGCTTAAGTGGAGTGAAGAGTGGATGATTAAATTGATTAAATTTAATTTATTGGATGGCTGTCCTTAAACATGCAATTTTAGCACATCAGTTAAAGAGAAAAGCATGATTTTTAATTAATTAATTGCTAGGAATAGGAGGGGCAATTATTAATTATAGAATTATGAGGGTTATATAAGCATGGGCTGCCATAAGGATGAATTAATTAATTCACGGGTAAAGAAGTGCAACCCGGAGGAAAATCATGCCCCATTTGAAGAGGATTTTTGCTCAAAAGAAGGTGAAATCAAGGCTAAAAGCTTCCAATTTTGGCACATGCATTGAAGGAGGTTGATTTGTGTTTGCATAAGTGATACAGTGCTTAGATGAAGTTAGAAAATTCATACTCACTTTGCATGCAAATAAAACATCAATTTTTGGGGCAGCAGGCTTGAATAGTGCAGATTTTTATGATTAAAATTCACTGTTCATGTTCCAGTTGCCATCTTTGTTTGAATTAATTGCAGGAATTCGTTACAGGTGCTTTACAAAAGAAAATGAGCTTTAATCAATGTCCAATACATTGAATATATCCTCCGAATCTGAAGAATTATCCAGATCTGCACCAGTTTTGAAGAATTCCGGCCGAGTAAGAAGAAAAAGAATCGTTCAGACAAAGATAGACACAGCCATGGCAAAGAAGGATGAAAAAGAGAGCACAACGGAGTCATGCATCACTTCTAAATTTGCAGACATTGGAAACACAGATCTAGGTCCGGAACCTCTTTCCGAATTGATTGATAGATCCAAAGCTGGAAAGACTTCCCTCATGCGTGCAGTCAAAAGCAGTGGAATCATTCGAGCTGCAGCATTTCCATTCACATCCCAGCTGCCAGAATTCGTTATGGAGTGTGCTAGATTCCAGATCCATAATTGCAAAGGCTTCATCCTCTTGTTTCAAATGCAGCCCGTGAAGAAGTCAGTGCGTGGAAAATTCCTTCCAAGATCTTGTGCATGTGCTCCCAATCTTCCAGTTGAAGCCTTCATTGAAGTTGCATTCACCCGGAGTGCTTTCCAGAATTTTTAATTGTTCATATGCAATTAAAAATAAAGAGTTATGGTAAACATTGCAGACTTTGATGCATGTCTTGGAAAGAACTACAAAAAGCTTCAGGATAAAAGAGAAGACAAGGCGAAGGCAAAATTCCAGCCACTTCCAGATCCAGCTTGTTGTTTCCAGATCCAGTCATTTCCAGATCCATCGCTTTCCAATTCCAAATTGCTTTGAGATCCAAATACTACTCCCAGATCCAGTTTGGTGAGAATCAAAGGCAAAAGAATCAGCTGCATGTAGACATGAAAAAGGACAAGACTGCAGCTTTCCTCTTCCTTCTTCTTTCCTCCCGAACAAAGTAATTGAGCGATCAATTAATTTATAGAACTTGAGTGATTGGTTTAAAAGCCATTACTTGAAGAAGTCAACTACTTGGAGATAGGTGGCGACGTCTAAAATAGAAGGTTCTATTTTCATTGCAAATCATGCATGTCATGCGAGGAATTCCAAGAGAGAGATTGCGGTTGTTTATTTTTCCACTTCCACATGTGCCAGTTCAACTAAAAGCTTCCGACTTGTACTTTCCCTTCTACATTCTATAAGTAGGAGAAGAACCTCCGGGTTAATGATCAGAATTTGTAAGCACCTTGTGTTCCAGACTTTGTGCTGAAACCCTTGAGAGCCACTTGAAGCAAAGGAATATACAGGAGTAGATTTCCGGAGAACTTTGTGTCACGGTGTATTGTGTTTCTTGCTTTTTATCTTAGATCTTTTAATAGACTTTGTGTTATTTCAGATCTAGATCTAGAGCTACCTTTGCTTAGAATTTTGTGTTTATATCTATTGGTTTCTTCTATGTGCATGCAATCAACTCTGCTATCTATTGATTGGGATGCACATCTTCCCCATTTCTTCTCTGTGTTTATATAATTCCCTTTCCTTCTTATAAATATTTCCTTTCTTTAAATAGCTGCTTACTTGCTGCAGAACTGTTCAGTTATGGTTCATGAACTGAGTAGTTAAAGTAAAACCCCATTTAGATATTAGCATACTTTAATTGACAAATCTGACACGGGAGCCTCACCGGTAAATGAGGGAGATTTATCTCATGACTGCCTAGATTTTGTGCTATGCAAAAAATCTAGCCAATGATTGTAGTCTATTAAGATGAATAAAGGAGACGTTGTATGACATATAAAATAAGCAAGCTAACGATGGTGGTGTTGATATAAAGAAGAAGACCGGTGTATGTCCTTGTCATGCCGTGTCATGCAGCTTACCGTTCGGGTGGCTGCCATAATTGAAGCCTTGGTCAACAAAGGTCATTTGAAATTTCTAGCAATGATAGTCATAATAGATCCGGTGAAAGTGCTTCTAGATCTGTGATTTCAAGAGGAAAGTCACCTAGCAATAAGAGCATGAAAACAAAGGTGGTTTTTAGGAAGTGTGGTAAAAATGTCATGTGAATAGTCAATGTAAATTGTAGGATCCCAATTATGAGATGAATGAACTGTGAGTGTAGTGTCCAAACGACATGAAAGTGAATAAGATATGTACATGACACCTTCATGCTTGTTGATGCATGATGATTCTTGGCTAGTAGAATTTGGAGCCTCATTTGACACGACTCCTCATGCAATTGGTGCTCAAATTATAAAGAGTATGATGGAGGAAAGGTAATCTTGGGAGACAATTGAACATATAATATTGTTGATCGCAAAACTATGAAGGTTCGTGTTAGAGATTGAAAAGTCAAGAGAGTACTTTGTGTGATGCATGTCTTGGGTTTGACACGAAACCACCTCAGTTAGATGGTTGCCATGGGAGTGACTGCATTTTGCAAGGGATGAGTGTAAAATATTTTGAGGTGCCATGGTTTTGGCAAGAGGCATGCACGTGGGAACCTTATACAAATTGGATGTGGTCACACAAGTCATGGGTACTGGTAATGCAACCACAAGTACTTGAGGTAGTAAGCAACATTTGTCCAACAGAACCATGCTTTGGTATTTATGGATGGGACATCTAGGTGAGAAAATCCTTTGAGATATGAGCACCAAAGAGATTTTTGAAGGATTGTAAGGTTTAAATAGTTCATCCAAATTTTCAGTTTGGTGAAAGCTATGTTTGTGGCAAGCAATTTAGTGTAAATTTTTCTTCAAGCCCATACAAAGCTGAAGAAATTTTAAATTTGGCACATATTGATATTTTTTTGGCATGTACACAAGTTGCCTCTCTATTGGAGTATCATTGTATTTTTAACCTTCATTAATGATTTCTTGAGAAAGACATGGCTGTACTCATGAAGAATAAATACAAAATAGTTGGCTTCTTAAAGAATTTCACATTTATGTTGAGGGGCAGAAAGAGAAAAGGTTGATTATCAAAAAGTGATAATGGAGGTGGCCATTGCTTGAAAGAATTTGATAGCATGGGATAACTTGACAAAAGACCACTTTATACACACTCTAAGAAAATGATGTAGTAAAGAAAATATATAGATGGCTAATGGAGATGGCTAGAAGCATGAGGACGGATGTATACTTGGATAAATGTTTTTGGGAAAAGGTGGTATTGACTACTTGTTATTTGAGAAAAATTATCACTGACATCAGCATTGGGTGCTAAGACTCTAGAAGGAGCTTGGAGTGGAAAGAAACCAATATTAGCATATATGCATTTTCCGAAGAAAAAGAGGCTGAAATTGGAAAACAAGTCAAGGAAGTGCATATTCATTGGCTATGGAGATAGTTTGAAGGCTACAAGTTGCACAACCATGTTACACGATGCTCCATATAGAGTAGGGATGTTATCTTCAGAGAGAAAAAATATGAAGAGGGTAGGAAGCTAGAGGATGAACATACCAGCTTAATCTCTGTAAGGGTGGAGCATATGTCCAACTAGTGGCAGTGGAATATGAACACACAAAAGAACAACCTGTTGAGAAACACTGAAGGTGTGCAACACCTAGATCATGTGGTGCCACTATGGAAGCCTGCCTAGGCAAGAAGACGACTAGACCGTTTTGGTTTCTCATCAAAGAATAATAATTAACTTGCCTTGAGTGCCTTGATTATAAGACAGTTATAGAGGATCTTGAAGGCAAGGGGGCTTCCCTTGGGAACATGCAATGGAGGAATAAATAAAGGCATTGCATTAAAGCTAGACTTGGAAATTGGAGAAATCTCTTATAAGAAGAAAACTAATCAGCTGTAAGTAGTTCTTCACAAATCACATGTCACTTGGATATGTGAAAAGGTATAAGGCCCAATGGGTAGTAAAAGGATGCTATTATTGGGTTGTGGAATAGATTATAGAACTTTGTAATGGCCAAAATAACTTTGATCCAAATGATATTAGCAATAGCAGCTGCCTATAATCTTGAGGGGATGTGATTGATGTGAGAATAGAAGAGGAGATCTACATGGAGCATCTTGAAGGATTCACAATGAAGGGTAGAGAAGATATGGTGTGCTAATCAAAGCTGTCATGCTATGGCTTGAAATCGTCACCAAGGCAGTGGTATGAAAAATTTAATAAGTTTTTGTTGGGACAAGGATTTGTGTGTAGTGAGAAAGATCACCATAGATACCTTATACTTCGTATCTATGTCTAATCATTTTGTTGTTTTATCTTGTATATCGATTATATAGTCCTTATAGATGACAATCAGGAAATAATTAGGTTGGCAAAGTTTCAACTTTCACCAAAATTTGACATGAAAGATCTATGTAATGTCCCCTTTTCCATGCTAGTCACTATGAAGGTCTTGGGCCCATTCCACCTTCATGGGCTTCAGGAAGGAAAACAAAGGAGGTGAACATTGCCATAATTGTAAGTGATTGTATTTTCCTTATTTATTTGATTACTAATTATGGCTTGGAGTGATTCGATTAGGTGATAGGTGAATGACAAAGCAAAAAGGAACTTCTACCTTCTCCTTTATTAAGGTCGGTCTTCTTGAGAACTACAATGGAGATACAGAAATACCTTTCCCTTTTTATGAGGTTGGTCTTCTTAAGTGAAGATTCAAAGTGCACTTCCTCCTTCATTAAGAGGTCAGTCATGAAGATTGATCTTCTAATTCAACCTTGGTGCCAAAGAAGGGTTCTTCAGGAGGTTCAAATGGTGTAGGAGCATATCATTATCTTTCATCATTTGACATTTACTTGGGATTTGGAGCTAGTGTAGCTTCTCTTCTTGCCATTGAAGGACGAAACCCCTTCCTTGGCCACCTATTGAGGACGAAAACCTTCAATAGGATCACACTTGGGGATGAAAACTGATGTAGAGGTGGACAAGATCTTACCTAGGTTCTTGATGAACAAACTGTTTCAAATGCAGTATAAAGCTAATCATACATGACCTTCCCTCAATTCTTCTTTTATTTCTAAGAGCAAGACTCCTTCACCGCCTTCTTTGGTTGATATTTCCAACTTTTCTCATCATATTTTGTCCTCACTCGTATGTCAATCCTGTTCATACAAACTCAAAAGTCAGAATTAGAAAGCATTCCTTTTGCTTGTCAACCATTAGCTCTTGCATAAATTTATTCCCTTCATAATACTTGAAACCATCTCTCTCACTGTCCTTCAATACTTACTCACACGAGAACACTGATCTTGCCCACTTACACCCTTAGGACTCTATGAACTCTGTTCCTAAGATGGCAGTTAACTATCTTTTCATCCAATGATCTACTTGACTGTTTACTAGGCTCATCTATCTCTTCTTTGTATTCTTTCACTCCTCCAAGAATGGAGTCTAAGTCTCTGTTACATGTGTTCAACTCGTCGTATACTTTGTAGCCTATCTCTCTTATAGCAAATGTGGATTGCAAGAAGCCTATCTTGGCTGTTATCAACCCTGTCTTGAAGAATGAGATGCTTGAATTGTGATTTAGTTTAGAATGACCATAAATATAGGACTTCATCAATCCCTTGAGACTGTATCATGCTTCTAGAAACACATTTCCTGTTTGAAACCCACTGTTTGTATGCAAGCATCAACCCTATTCACATGGACTTTCACCCTACTCTGTTTTTTCGTCAACTTGACCTTGAATTAGATATTGTCTTCTTGCATATAACTATCATTATACCCCTGTAGTTTCACCAATATGTATTCTCATGCCCCCTTCACTACTCCTACCAAGAAATCACTGCCTTTTCATGGGAATCTTACCATATCTCTGTCAAGTCTAGGACTGTTGGGAGCTTCTTGGTCTTATGACACCAAACACAACTTAGGCCCCAAATTCTATTCCAAGGTTTTAAAAGACTTTATCCTACCTTCAACATGCTCATTTCATGACTACAGATCTCCTCCAAGGTTGAAAACCCAAAGAAATTGCAAATAAGACTTCTTACCCTTAAATAAACTCTGCCTGCACAGTCTTGTAGTGCTGCCTAATCTGGTTTTTCTTGCAAACTTCTTGCAAACTAAGTTTCCCAAAGAAAAATACACTTTCTAGACACCCTTTATGCTCTTTCAACTGTCACATTAAACATGCAAGAGGTTCCTTAAGGAAAATAACACAGAAATGACAATTTCTTCCCCAATTAGGTCTCTTTTACACTCAAAACGAGACTGTCTCAAAACAAGACTGTCATGGAAAACTCAGGCTGTACAACACCATAACACCTCAAACCAAGAAAATCTCTTAAAACACCATGCTCAGATGATATCTAACAAGTTTCAATAGTTTTCATCCATTAAATCTCAAGTTATGTCAATTTAAGTGTTTAAGCCCTAAACTAGGGTTTCTCAGGCCCGAGAGAAAGTTTATTCCATATCTTGAGAAAATTACTAGTTCAAACCCTAAATCTTACCTTCTAAGCTCTGTCCTAACCCCCTTCGACTTTTCTCTTTAAGACTTCACCTCCTGAAACCGTACTGTTTAGCCACAACAATAAGCTTTGCTTACTCTAGCTTAAGAAGAACTCTGCTTTTCTACACAGTTTTGAACTATGAGTCTTAGGTTTTGTTTCACTACTCTCATGCCTCCGAATCCTCCATCCTACTTGTTGCCATGCTGCTGAATAGGTGTTTTCATTGATGCAAAACCTCATTAATGACAAAGTGGATGATGGAGTAGGGTCAGATGATGCTCAAAGTGATGATGACATGGAGATTCAGGTATGTTCATGGTTGCACAAGTTGATTCAGTGAGGATGGCTTGTTCTTGCAAGCCTATTCAGGTGACCTAGCTAGCCTAGGTGATGGTGCA
This sequence comes from Taxus wallichiana var. yunnanensis, assembly GCA_018340775.1. Lineage (NCBI taxonomy): Eukaryota > Viridiplantae > Streptophyta > Pinopsida > Cupressales > Taxaceae > Taxus > Taxus wallichiana. The sequence continues at coordinate 540,437,865 of CM031238.1, forward strand.
TGGAGGTTGGAGCTTCTTGGTAGCTTGAGAAGCATGTTGACATGATGGTGAACATGATTAGAGAGTGCTTGGGCACTCATATGAGCTTCAAGGTGCAGATACAGGTTGGTGACCATGTTTTAGGTGCTCATTTGGAGCAGGTATGGATGCTTTAGATAGCATGAGAGTGAGTTGTGGAGCTATATGAGCTCATGGATGCATGTAAGCAGTTGATTTATGATGTACTGGTATGTTAGGACCTTTTGGAGAGTTTTAATGATGAGTTATGAAGTTGTTTCAGTTGACCCTAACTTCTAAAGTGCAAAACCCTAAGGGATAGCTATACAAGTCTCAGTGGTGGAAATATTGAAAAGTACTTATGACATTCGATGATTGGAGATGTTATTAGGGTCATCCTTGTCTTTGTGGGAAAAATTTCCAGATTGCCATGATGAGTATTTTGCATGTTATGTCACCTTTGGTGAAACAGGTCAAGAACACTACTATTTCCAACTCGGATTGAAACTTTTGATGCTCACCCTGTATTGTGTGCGTTTCATGGGACCTTGTGGCTTTCAGGGATGTTTCTACATTGAGTCTAGAAGGTTTCACAAAAAGCATGAGGCAATTTCATCGTCAGGTTTTTATGAACAAATGTTAAGAAGGTAAACAATTTGTTATGAGTTTAAAACCTTAGCTTGAAAGCGGTTCAAAAGTTTTGCTTCCTAAGTAGCCAATTTTTCTTTCTAGTGCTTGTATGATGATTGGAACATATAGAAGACTCCTCCAACTTTCCGAAAGGTATGGTAGAGGTTATGGTGATGAGTGGACCCCACTCAAACAGTCAATTTTTGAAGAATTTTAGTTTGGGACAAGGTTGTCCAAAGGAGTTGAAAAATAAATGGACATTGTTTTGAGTATGTGAGTTTTTCTTGATGTCCAAATAGGTTTAAGATCATGAGGATGTATAAAAATGACAGAGTGTTTCTCCTTTTATGAGGTTCTTTGCATGATTTCCTTTTCCACACTTTGGTTCACACTATTTTTATCTTTGTTCATAGATTGCACTTGTTCACAAATGAGATCTTTCATGACTAGTTCTTAACAATAATGTAAGAGTGAATTCATATCATTGTTCTTTTATAGATTTTTAATTTATGAATGCATTAATTTAACTCACTTATCACCATTTTTATATTTTCTACATTTTCCTTTGTTTTCCCTCCTTTTTGAGCCTAGGAATATTCTTCCATGCATGGCATTCCATAACCTTCTACAAAGGCAACTACTTCTTAGGATGAAGACCTTTACACATGAACCTTACTGTACCACACATATTATTCCTCTACATAAATTACAAAGTAGTTTTCCTTTGCATTGCCTCCCTTGCATTACACTATGTGTTTCTCCATTCACCATGTTTTAATATGAGTAATTCCACCAATCAAGCACACTTGTGCCTTATCAAGACAGCCATAGTGTTGGTTTGAAAATCTGTCGCTTGGGCAGATTTATGGATAAACGAGTCAACAGTGTGTAGGGCATAGCCCCTCTTTGAGTCAGCAAAGTGAAACTGGTTTATTACTATTCTACCAGCAAGAATCTATGCAAGTCTCACAATATTCTGCCTTCGGGGGTTTGGGATCTCATCCCAGTAGATGTGTTTCCGGCTGAGAGGAAAAATGAAAGGAGGGGGGAAAATGAAGAAAGATCAGATCCGAAGGGAGAAAAGAAATGAATTCCAAAGCAGAAGGGTCAAAGGGTCTATGGTTTGGGTTGGTAGTAAACAGAGCCGAACCTACTTGCATAGACGGATAAAGCAATACTGATGAATAAATGATAACAAAGTAGAAGCAAATCCAACAGAACAATCATAAAAATCTAACATAAGAAAGATCTGATATTAAAACACATGTATTCAGCACAAAGTCTAAATATATTGTATTCAATGTTTGTTTCAGTTACAAAGAGTTCAAAAATATTCTTCTTACTTCTATTTCTCATCTGAAAAGTGTCCACCCCCAAATACAACAAGTATTCGAGTATTTATAGAAGAAGGAGAAGAAGGAAGGCAAAAAGGAACCAACCACCTATTTACATAAAATCTACAAAATATCTCAAAGTCATGTTGACTTTTGACAACTTGATGGATGACATCATCCCATGGTGCAACATGGATGATGTCATCATTTGTGCCAACATACTTTAGACATTTACAAAAAGAAAGTTGAAGAAGAGAGAGAAATTGTTCATCGTCGTCATCCCGCGGCCGAAAGGGGATATCCTGCTTTGCTACTTCTTGCTCGGTGAGAGATGTGGAATGGGCATGGTATTCCATGAACTTGCTGATCATGGGCTCTAGTTGATCCTAGGAAGGATCCTTATGCGCTCACCGATAGCCTCGCAAGTCTCCCGCTCGTCGTGAGCTTCTCGGGAGTTTGGAATATTCATTCTCTGCATCTATTAAGAACCCGATGAAGTCTCGACAGCCAACGGGTTATTGATGGATTCTGCGTCAAAGTGACCTCCTGCCTGACCCTTGCATAATGGATGATTTATGCTAAGGCCAAGCGGGAATGATCCTTCCTCCTAAGCTCAACCTCATGATATATGTCGATGTAGATATCTTCGATCTGAGGGATGTGGATCGGGTCGAGCTTGGCCCTTGGCAGACAATTCCTTGGGTCGAAGGTGGGCCTTGCTGGGAAGTTATGTTTCAGATTCAGCAACTCTAGTTCTGCAAACATGTCTTTCGCCTTGTGGTGAGTGAGACACGTATACCTACCCACTATGAGGGGGAAAGGATTTCCACCCTTCTTTCTCTTTAGACACTTTTCGTGGTAAGTAATAAGTTGCCTCGATAGCTCTAGCAGGATCAACTTGGGACCGACATATCTTGGCAATTTAGTTGGTTCCCCAAGAAGTTAATCGCCTCGAGATAGGTGAATGTGGGAATTGAGTGAACAAGGCCCCCACTTCTCGTGAATGCTTCAATACTCTTGTTCGTGCGACAATGAGTGATATTCGGCCTCAAGAGGCGAGATGATGCCGTAGAAGAAGGCATCGTTGATCTTTAATGGGGGAATACTATTTTCAGCTTGATTCTGGATAGTATTCATATATCTTAACTTGGGGCCAAACCCCACACCGCATTTGGATAGCCTCTCTCTGCGAAGCCGCAAAGACATAGACCACGTAGGAGTTCATATAGAACCTCCCCGTTGTGTTAAGTTGTTGTAGCTGCTCCGATATCGTGCTGCTTATGATTTCTGCCCACTCAAAGTGCTGATCGGGCACATTTTTGTTCATTGTCTCTAGGTATCGCAACATCCACTTGTGAAAATAATGGGCGTCAGGAAGCCCAAAGACTCTGCTCAGGAATGTGATGGTGTCGCTGAGTTCCTCTGAAAAGTCACTACGATGAATGACTTGTGGCCACCGAGTCACCACCTTTTTGTTCTTCAAATATACCTCGTTCATCAGCTGCATGCACTGATCTTCATTGTCGTCCCAGGCCTTGATGCAGTCTTCTCGGCTTACGGCCACAAAGTGCCGGTGGTGAGGGATGCCAAGCATTATTTCAAAATGGCGGCAATGAGGTTGATTATAACCTCACCCTTCTCATTGTGGACACATCTTGTGTCTTTATTGTAGCATCGGGCTACCACCATCATAAATTCATTATTCACGGCCTTTACTAGGATCCCTCCAAAGAAAGTGCGGGCACTTGCTTTGCTATCAATTTGTCCATCCAGGGACTTCGTGTGACCTTCCTGGTTCTGGCCCAGAACTCCTCCATATCAATGTGTCCGAGCTCTGAGTCTCTGATATCTAGGTCACACTCTGCCTGGGATTCAGGCATCCTAACCCTCTGATATTTATACTTCATTTCTTCTTCTGTGAGCTTGGCCTTGCCTTTAGATTTGGTAGGTCTCTTGCTTGATGTTGACATATGTAACTCTGAACTCAGTTGCTGATCTGCAAGGAGAAGAAGGAAACACAATGCAGGAAGGTCATGTTAGCTATTCGATCTTCCATTAAAGCATTGACAGAAAGAAGAGTTAGCAATTTTAAGGCCTCAGGGCGCAGGGCGCATGTACACTTTACTGCAGTTCGGGGTTAAATAGTAAGGCGCATAGGAAAAGGGATATTGAAAGGGATAAATCAGCGCCAAAAGGGTGCATGGTGCATGGACACTGCAGATTACATTTTGTTGTTGTAAGAACAAGTTTGCCTGCGCCATGTGTATATATTTTATAAAGGGTGCAGATATTTTTCATGTTACACAGGTACACGATGCGCCAAAGGGCGCAGGTATAATGCGTGTAACATCATTTTTCATGCGCCACAAGAGAACTTGGCACGGCGCATGGAAGGTCTGCATAAAATGATGTTGTTGCAGAATAATGGATGTGCCTGCGCCGTTTTAACAGTTTTGCTTTGGCACATATGATTTGAATGTTGCATATATACAGGGTGCGCCAAAGGGCGCGGGTATTAATGATGCAACAGATGCGTTGAGTGCGCCAAGTAGGGCACAGAGAAAGTGATTATGTAATAAGCGAAGGGAGTGTGCCATTAGGGTGCAACTGTTCATTATGTAACACGTAAGGAATGTGCGCCATTAAGGCGTGACTATTTATCATGTTGCGGGGGTGATAGATGCACCAAAGGAGAAAAATAACGGTGCCTCTTTTCAAGTCATGATTCTTTTCTTGAGTGATTTGCATGTGGTTAAGCTCCTTTTTAAGGGTTCATTTGGGTTATGAAGAAGCTTATTCGAGAGTTGCAGAAGCCATCTTTTAGTACAGAGTTTCCCTACCAAAGAGATCCGGAAGAGGGGGAAAAAGCATGGGTAGAGAAAACAACAAGGAGGATAGGAGCTCATGTTTTGACAATCTCTTTTAACTCAATCTAAACTAGCAAGCAACCAATAAACAAAACACCAAACACGAAAGCAATGAGGACCTCTTACCAGATATATAACGAATAAATGTGCAAACAGTCCACAAAATGATTTGAAAACGACAGGCGGTGCTGTTGCTGGCAAGTACAGAGAAAAATCACATGATTTGTGTCGGATGACAATGACAACAGTGACATGCCTATATATAGGTGAGGTGGCATAAATGTGCCACCAAATTTTTCAAGTGGCGAATGAAAAGCACTTTGTTTGACACACAAGAAAACATGCGCCTGTGGTGCACTGAAAAGCTTGCCAACACAAAGTTATGTGCACTTTTGGCGCACTGAAAGTGGTGTTGATAGAGGAATATGTGTGCCCTAGGTGCACCAAAAAGTGGCACAACAAAAGTTTTGTTGACATGAAGGTGCATGCGCCTTGGCGCATGCGCCTGCATAGGCGCATCTGAGAAGACTCAACATAGCGAGGTGCACCAAAATGCCTGTTGACACGAGAAAGCATGCGCCAAAGGATTTAAAGGGGGCGCATGAAAACTTGATGTTGCATAGTCATTATATGCGCCCGACCAAAAAAGACCAAAAATGGCTAAGTTCGGAAAACTAGATTTCCCGGGAAGGGATTTTGCAACGTTCGAACGCAAGGGGTCCCTGACGAGGGGCGAACAAAATTTTGGTAGGGTTATCTGTAAAATTGCCCCCAACAATTTTACGGGATAACAGCTGGCTCTTTCTGGGGACTATCTCTGAGTGAACCTCAGGGGTAGAGAATCCCAGATCTCACGTGCCTATCCATTGGGCAACAGAGTCAAAAACAAGGGGGACCGGAAAGGGAAACACACAACCAACAAAAGCAAACACACGACAAAAACAAACACACAACTGAAGCAAACTGTACAAAGAAGAGAGCGAGCTCTACTTCCTGAAGATTTTTAGATGTTGCCCGCTATAGGGAAGTGGGAGCTTAGTTCCATCCAAATACGAGAGATAGAAACTGTTCTCTCCATTTAACTGCTTGATCTTGAAGGGCCCTCTCCATAGGGAATCAAACTTTCCGTGCATGCCCTTTGGCTCTCTTCTTTTGTCCCACAAAAGGACGAAGTCTCCCACCTGAAAATTTCTTGGCTTAGCTTTTTTATCGAACAATATTTTGACTTGATTCTGATGTTCGGTGATCTTGTCGACCACCCTTACTCTCTTTTCTTCGAGCTCTGCTAGATACATGATCCTCTTTTCAAGGGAACTTTGAAAAGTTTCATCTTCGATTGCCGTGCCAAACGTAGAGCAGGGAGTTTAGCGGAAATGGGAAGCTCGACATCGGTGCCATATAACACTTGAAAAGGTGACATACTGAGAGATCTCTTGGGAGTAATGCGATCTAGCCCACAAGGCATCGTATAAGGACTTGTGCCACATTCGTTGATTCTCATCCACCAGCTTTCGTATGATGGTCACCAAGTTTTTGTTACTGGATTCTGCTTGACCATTTCCCTGAGGGTAATAATCTGAGGCGTGAGCTAAAGTTATCCCATATTCGTAGCAAAAACTAATAACTTCCCGTGAAGAGAAGTTAGAAGCATTATCAACAACAATCTTGTTTGGAACACCAAACCTGACAATGATATTTTCTTTGATGAAACTACAAACAACTTCGGAAGTGGCATGTTTGACAGGTATGGCTTCCACCCACTTGGTGAAGTAATCTGTTGCTGTTAGGACATAATTATGTCCGGCACTTGATTGGGGATTGAGTGCACCGATAAAATCAATTCCCCACTGCTTGAATGGTTCGTCGATAATGACCGGCCTGAGGGGAAAAGTAGCCAACTTGGGCTTGCCGACGAACTGCTGGCAAGGCTCACACTTTGCTACCTAGCTAGCTGTATCTTGGAAAAGCGTCGGCCAATAGTACCTAGCCCGAATGATCTTGTGTGCTATTACGGAAGAGGAGAAATGGCCCCCACAGGCTGAATTATGAAAACTTTCAAGTAACTTCACCTGCTATGGCTTGTCAACACATCGCAAGAAGACGCCGTCTATCCCACGTTTGTATAAACCGTCATCCCAGATGACATATTTGGCTGCTCTGAGATTTATAGTGCGCTTCTCCTTTGCAGTTAGGTGAGCTAGGCATTCGCCGTAGGTAAGAAAGAAAGCAATATCGGAATACCACTCATCGCTGGTTGTGACAAATAGGACCAGAGCAGTGAATCGGGTTTATCCAGCCGGTCTTGTGCTTCATTGGTACAATCATTCTTTCCTCCGAAACTTCCGACCCTTGGTTTTCGGCCATAAGTTGACACAAACCTTTGCCTCTTACCAACTTGGTTGGTTTTATATCTAGATTGTACTCCTGGACCTTTGCAATCTAATTTCCTCGCAAGCTTCCTAACTCCTGTTGAGTTAAAATTGACTTGACTGCCGTGTCAGGGACCAGGACCACTGTATGAGAATTTAAAATGTAATACCTAAAGTTTTTGACTGCTTTGACAACAGCGAAGGCATGCTTTTCTAACTGAGACATTTTTAATTCGTGAGGCTTGAGGGGAGAGCTCATGAACGCAATTAGGGATTCAACATTCTCAGAATTCTTTTGCATCAAGATGGCAGATACAGTATGCTCAGACGCATAGCTATACATGATAAAATCCTTGGAGAAATTAGGACATACCAAGACTGGTGCGTGAGCGACGGAAGATTTTATTTCTTCAAATGACCTTTTTCCTTCCTCACTCCATCGGAAAGTTGGTGATCCTTTCATCATGTCTAATATATGACGAGTCTTTTCAGCAAAGTCGGGAACAAAGCGCCTGAGAAAGTTCACCTTTCCGAAGAAAGAGTGGATGCCGGTCTTGCTTGTAGGTAGAGTAAGGCTCTGAATAGCCTTAACCCTTTCGGTATCTATCTTTGTTCCTTCTTTGCTAACAACATGTCCTAGCAATTTCCCTTCCGTGACTCCAAAAATAGACTTTTTTGGATTTAGGGAGATCCCATGTTCTCGGCATCTGGCCAATACTTGCTCCAGGTGCTCACAATGATCATTTCGCCGTTTAGAGAACACAGTTAAGTCATCCAGATAAACCACAATGACCTTTCCCATCATACCTTTGAATGCAAGGTCCATAGCCCGCTGAAAAGTGGCGCCAGCATTGGTCAGGCCAAACGGCATCCTGCTGTAGGCAAACGTGCCCCAGGGAGTAGTGAATGTTGTTTTAAATTGGTCTTCAGGTGAAACTTCAATCTGATTGTAGCCTGAAAAACCATCAAGCATGGACAACATTTCTGATCTAGTTACCTCTTGTAGAACTTGATCCATTATAGGAAGTGGGTAGTTGTCTTTTAAGGAAGCCTGATTCAGTTTTGAAAATCTACGCATATGCGTATTTCACCATTTTTCTTGCGTACTGGCACAATGTTTGCCACCCAAGTACTGTGATGGATAGGAAAAATGATCCTCGCATCCAACATTTTCTGAATTTCAGCTTGGATAGTACCTGATATCTTAGGGTTATAATGCCTCTGCTTCTGGCGAAAGGGTTTGATGTTCTCTTTCAACGAAATGTCATCTTTGGAGCGTATTTTGTCTTAAAAGACTTTAGATCGGCGTAGGACCATGCCAATACATCCATGTATTTCTTCAGCAGTTTGACAAACTTCTGCTTCTCTTCGGTGTGCAACATTTTCCAATGTTCACAAATTGCGGATGTTCTACCGAACCTAAATTAACCGGCTCGGTTTCTGGGGAGGAGCCCGTAACATCTTGCCTTTTATTTTTTACAAAACGGTCATGCCTATCGAACAACCGTTCCAAAGAAACCAGGCCCTTCGGAATTTTATTTCCTTTGAGCTGACATATGTCGTCATTCCCTCTGGATTCATTGTCTTGATCGGTGACTGATTCACGACAAGTGGAAGTGGATCCTTCAAAGTGAAGCTCCTTAAAATTTTCCACCTTTTCTAGAAAGGAAATGAGTTGATTGTCATCGTTGAATACTTGCCAATGCTAAGAATTGTCCGGCACACTTGGGCGGAAAACCACCTCAATGGTGTATTTGTCATTTTCAAACCTGGGTGAGGGAGCATGAGGGATGCTGAAATGGCCAACGAATCGGCCATGTCATTATGAGCTCTCGAGAATGGATTCTATTGAAAAAGCGTCAAATTCCTTGATGCTGTCCCACACCACATTATGGTAGTGCCTGAGCCTCTCGTTCTTCACTTGATATATTCTCTTAACTTGATTCACGACTAGCTCTGCATCACCTTGCACTTTCAGATTTTTGATCCCTCTTTCCTTCGCGGCTTGCATGCCAAGTAGCAGAGACTCATATTCAGCAGTATTATTTGTGTTGAAAAACTGCAACTTGAAAGAGAGAGGAATAATCTCCTCCTCGGGAGATATAAGCATGGCTCCAGTGCCACATCCACTGGTTGCGCAGCTGCCATCAAACTGCAAGGTCCAGACCTTGTTAAGATCTTCTTCTTGGATGAGAACAACCATTTTGTCAGACTTGGTAGACAAGAAATAGTTCCCCATTCCTGATGATTCGAAAAGAATTTGGGCCTTGGGGTCCTCAGAGTTAGTAACCAAGTACTTCTTTTGTGATTCTGGCTCCAAAGTCTGCATTACACCTTTGACAGGGATTCTAGCCTTAGACCAGTCCATATGAATTTCTCCTCCAACCTCACTACAAAAACTCCTTCCCAGCAGAATTCCATAGGCTACTGGAATGTCGGCAACGAGGACAGTCATTTTTACTCTTTTCTCTGGGAATGCCACAAATGTGAACTGCGCGTCTTTGATTTGACCAATCAACGGAACCTGCTTGGTTTCCAAGGAATAACATCTACCAAAAGGCTTGGTAAGGGTGAGGCCCAGAGCATGGGAAACCTTTGCCGGCATGACATTATCGGAAGCCCCATAATCAATTATGTAGTTACTTAACTTGTGGCCATTGATTAGGAGGGAGAGATAGAAGGGCTCTATCTTGCCTGATGCAGATGTTGAGGCAACATTTATGTGGGATGTAGGAGGAGTGGAAAGGATTCCTTTTAAGGAAACCTGGGGAGTTATGACAGCTTGAATTTGAATGTATTTGGTCTATCTTACAAGTTGCTCGGGGTTTGACTAAAGATACTCAGCTTCAGACATTTGGATCTTAGTCTTTTTAGCATGATCTATGATATCAAATGTGGCCAAAGGTTGCGCTGGTGAAGGAATGAGTCCCTCACTTCACGATGGTAGGGTAGGATTACTGGTCTTGATAGGAATATGAGAGGGCTGATTTGGGGGAGATACAGGGGCAAAATCTTTCTTTGTAAAAGACTTAATAGGGGGTTGAGTAGGAAGAGGATTACCTCTTTTAGCAATGGTTGGAGGCATGTTTGACACGGCTTTCTTTTTCCGCACATTGGCAGCGACCTCTGCTTCTTTTCCTTGTGAGCGGGTAAAAAAACATATGATTGTCTACTTGCATATCCCTGGGTACCCTCTTCTTGGTCAGATTCCTCCTCATCAAATTCCATATACCCAATAGTAGAGTCGCCAGTCAGCTCATTGACATCTTGATCATCTTCATCTTGAGACGAAGGTTCTTCGTAATTTTGTTCCTCTTCCTCTTCAACCTCAGCTAGAGCATTGACCGGAGGAGCCTCAAGTGCCAACCGTGGAGCGGTCGCGGGCAATCGTGGCCTATGTGGGACACTGCTGGGAGTGAAGTTTCTTCGTGGAATATCCCGGTACGAGGAACTGGGGGAAGTTTGGGCTAACTGCTTCTTTAATGTGATCAAGTCATTTGCCATCTTTTGAAATGTTGGATCGGATGAAGTGGCGGGAGAAGGGCTCAAAGCTTTGGGCTTGGATGATTCCCTTTTTAATTCGCCAGATATGAGCAAGTTGTCTTCAATCCGTATGGCAGCAGCTTGGGCAAGAGGCAAAGTAGTTATTTGTTCATGTAGAAGCAAAAAACTTATTTTTGAGCTCATTGCATTCACAAAGAAACACTTTTGATTTTCTAGTGTTGGCAACATGGCAACAGGCACATGGTTGATTAATGCATTAAACCTGACGATAAAATCGTGCATGGTCTCGTTGGCCTCCTTCTTCAGGTGAGTGATTTTTGATAACAATGCAAATGCATCTTCTGAAGGCTTGTATCTTTCTTCGAAAGCATCTCGCAAGGTGGCCCAACTGGTAATAGACCCGGCTGGCAAATGCTGAAACCATTCTACTGCGGGCCCTTGTAAAGTTTCCAGAAAAAGGTGAACTGACACATCTTCATGGATTACATCTAGGATACTACATGACATAATGAATGCAGATATGTGTGAATCCATGCTTTGGTTTCCGCTCCCATTAAATTTGGGGAAATTCTTTCGGTTTCCATGTGGGAGTGCGTGAACAGGATGCGGCAAGGCTAGGGGACCCATAGCGTTTCCCCATGGTACCGCTATCTGGATGGATGGAAAAAGAAATCGGGCTGGAAGTATAGTTCCATTGAGCAGCAAGGCACTACAAAGGGATGTGGAGGCTCCTTGTGAAAACCAGTTCTTTCGTGGAGGTGAGGCACTTCTGGCTGACCGATCAGCTGAACTTAGTGATGAAAAGCACGCCGGTGTTATACTGAAGTTGTGCCTTTGAAGCAGATCGAAAGTAGGATCGACTTCTCCATGAGCTCTCCTGCCACGAGTAAATGGTTCACCTGCCAGTGTACCTTCCCGATCTGCAATATGGTGAAGCAGATTAAAAACTCTTTTTGGTTGTACTTGATGATTTTCTGATTTTTTTTTTTAAATAAAAAAAATAAAATCAGCAGCACGTACTTTTCTGAATATTTAATTTTATCCTTTTCTAAAAACCGATTGTGGTTTAATGACAAAGAACAATGAGGATAAAATGATGGTGAAGCTTAGTAAGCTGATTTTCAGATCTAGAGTTGACTTTTCAAAGAGTTTGAAAATTTTGGTAAACTGTCAAGAACTCAGATCTACGAAGAATACAAATTTTTATAAAAACTCAGCGAACTAAAGATCTCCAACTAGGCTCGATCTATGGATCTTAGAAGAAAATTTTCAATTTGGGTTACTTTTGCAAAAATTTTAGATTTTGAACAAAAGTTAAAATTTGCAAACAGGTAGTGATTTTTCTGATTTTTATTGATTTTCTATCATACCACCATCATAGATCGAGATAGATCTGTTCAATCCCCAGTGGAGTCACCAAAAACTGTTGGTTCGAAAATCATCGCTTGGGTAGATTTATGGATAAACGAGTCAACAGTGTGTAGGGCATAGCCCCTCTTTGAGTCAGCAAAGTGAAACTGGTTTATTGCTATTCTACCAGCAGGAATCTATGCAAGTCTCACAATATTCTGCCTTCGGGGTTTGGGATCTCATCCCAGTAGATGTGTTTCCGGCTGAGAGGAAAATGAAAGGAAGGGGAAAATGAAGAAAGATCGATCCGAAGGGAGAAAAGAAATGAATTCCAAAGCGAGAAGGTCAAAGGGTCTATGGTTTGGGTTGGTAAAAACAGAGCCAAACCTACTTGCATAGACGGATAAAGCAATACTTGATGAATAAATGATAACAAAGTAGAAGCAAATCCAACAGAACAATCATACAAATCTAACATAAGAAAGATCTCGATATTAAAACACATGTATTCACACAAAGTCTAAATATATTGTATTGAATGTTTGTTTCACATTACAAAGAGTTCAAAATATTCTTCTTACTTCTATTTCTTATTTGAAAAGTGTCCACCCCCAAATACAACAAGTATTCGAGTATTTATAGAAGGAGAAGAAGGAAGGCAAAAGGAACCAACCACCTATTACATAAAATCTACAAAATATCTCAAAGTCATGTTGACTTTTGACAACTTGATGGATGACATCATCCCATGGTGCAACATGGATGATGTCATCATTTGTCTAACATACTTTAGACATTTACAAAAATAAAGTCGAAGAAGAGAGAAATTATTCATCGTTGTCGTCCGTGGCGAAAGGGGATATCCTACTTTTCTTTGCTTTGCTCGGTGACGAGATGTGGAATCGGGCATGGTATTCCATGAACTTGCTGATCATGGGCTCTAGTTGATCCTGGGAAGGATACTTGTATCGCTCACCGATAGCCTCGTAAGTCTCCCACTCTGTATCTCCATTTTGAGTTCACGACAAAACGATCGAGATAACCCCTACGAAATTTTTGAAGTTGATTTTACAATATTGCCTCTTTAAGAGAAATTCGGGTTTTCGGACCTTTGGCGCATCAGAACATGACCTATCCAAAACATGCTTTGTGTCACCTGTTTTCCGAAACCCGAAACCCGCTTCATGTAGAGTCAATTCAGGTTTTCGGACCTCCGGTGCATCGAAACATGCCTTATTCAAAACATGTTTTGTGTCACCTGTTCCCCGATACCCGAAGTCCGATTTAGTCCTTTGTATCGGGTTTTCGGAGCTGTGAAGCATCTAAACATCTCATGCTCTATGTCTTGTGTTTCCCCTCAAAACCTGAATTGCTCTAAGCTCCTCTTGTGTCGGGTTTTCGGACCTCTCGAACATGCTGACATGGCATTAATGCCGAGTTGTCGGTGAGTTGGCACGTGCCGAGCTGAAGTGTATTAATTACAAATTTTCTTATAAATACGTGGATTTCCACGTCATTTTTACCAGACGTATTTTTAACTCGTGGATTTTCGTACATGCTCTTCCAATCTCGAAACCCGAAAGCTCGCTTGTGCCCGATTGAATCACCTGTTTTCGATCTTTCCTTTCTCTGGTTAAAGGTATTTCTCTCTCCATTCTTTGTTCCTAGTTTTTATGGATTGATTGCGCGTGAATTCTTCTCATTTTCTAACCGGGTTTTGAGGGATTTTTATTCTTCTTCTTTCTGGAGTCGTGTTCTAAAAGGGGTTTAGGTTTTAGGGTATATCTTTTCGAAATTACCACTTGGTTTTATTTCCTCAGAATTTTCTTATGTGCTTGGTACATGAATGGTAAAAAGGAGATTGCATGTTTGAAATTCAACAAAAAACCTTGTTTTTCCTTCTCGGGTTTTGAAGGCTGTTGTGCAGTGTCGAAGACCCGAAGTATATTGAAGGTTTGGAGTGTCGGGCTTTCTTCAGTTTCCGACATCAACACAAGTGTCGGGATTTCTTCAGTTTCCGACATCATCAGTAGTGCCGGACTTTCCAGAGTTTCCGACACTCTCGTCAAAAATCGGGTTTCTGGATTTCCCGCCCGATGTCGTATGTTCTTCCGACATATCCATGGGATTGGGTTTCTCACAGTGCTCGACATCCCCTGATCTCCGGAACTTTCTTCCTTCGACATCCTTCATGTCGGACCCTGGTCCATCTCAAGAAAAGACTGAGAAGTCAGGAAGAATGAAATACAAGTTTAGAAAGGTGGAGTCTCCATCATATATTGATTGCAACTACGACATCCGAGACACAGAGCTCGGGAATATAGATATTGAAGATTTCGGAGTAGGGTAAGGAGTTCCTCCCCAACTCCATGGATGAAATCTATAGCTAATAGTGGTTTGCCTCTCGCAGGCCAGGGTTTTCCCATGTCCGCTCGGTGTCCGAATTCATCTTGGCTTTGTGCCTCCCGGCTTATGACTCGGCTTCTCGTTACATCAGCCGAAGTCGGGCGGTGAAGTAGTGATCAAATTGACGGGGATACTTTGACGACCTCCTTAAACTACCCAATTTTGAAGAGTATGGAGAGTTGGACATCAAGTCAGCTCAGAAAGCCTGGGACAACGATCAGGAAGACTGCATCAAGCATGTAAACAAGAAGTTCCTGATCAAGGCCAAGCCACTGCCTCCAGTTTCCAAGACTTATCCCCAGGAGTGATTTCATCCAAGAAATCAATGACATCATTACTCTGCTGAGTCGGGTTTTTGGTTTGCCCGAATCGAATGTGTTCCAGGGATGGATGTATCAATTCATGATCACCATCAAGAAGAATCAGCAAGGGATTGATTGGGGCACTCATCATCAATGATGAGATTGATTCCCCGAATGACAACGGTCTTGTCAATGGGGAAATTTTATATGTCTTCATATGTCACATACGCAGCAGCCGGGATGAGGAATTATCCCAGGCTGGATACCAAGGGAAGCAGAACGGTGAACCAGGTGTATCAATACTTCCCTCAATTGACAAAGAAGGGATCCAAAGACCAATTCAGAAGGGTGAATGATGCCTTCTTCTATGAAAACATCTGCAGGCTAAACCCTGAATTGAGGAAGACAAGAGTCTCAGATGAGGCTTGGGCCGAAGTTTCCAAATGGGGATGTATCTTCTTACAATTCAAGAAGTTTACATATCTTCGGGTGGTCATGTACTCGGGAGATCCTTTTCGCCTGCCTCGATATCCAGGGGATAAACTCATATTGATGGAATTGGTTAGGTAGCTGTTGGATTTCCATAAATTCCAACAAAGTAAACATAAGGCTGCGGTATCCTTCCCAATTTCTATTGGGAGATACACTTGCTCAACAGTAGTGAAGGCCAAAAATGTTGTCCACGAACTTCAGGACAAGTTGAAGAAGCATATGAAGCCTCGAGATGGTTTTGACATCCGAGGAGTGCTCAGGGCATATGGAACCCAGCATCTGCACAGGCCAAACATAGAGGATATTTGGATCGATCTGCGTAATGAGGTTGCTGTTCGCAGAAAGGATAATAACAGATTGACAATTGCTGAGATTCAAACACTGGAGCTTGCTGATTTACCAGAAGGTACGAGTGACAATGAAAGTGTTTTGGATCTTTCCTATGATGGGATAAATGAAGATCAATATGTTTTCCCACCTATTGATTGGTCAGTAAGTGAAAAAGCCTCCATTTCAGATAGGTCGGCTCTAATCCTTGCTCGCACCAAAGCATGGCTCTCCTCTTGGGGAATGAATTTTAAAGATGATAAGTTTTCAAAGTTGGCTGCTTCAGAGGCGGGGCCCTCCAAAAAGGAAAAGGACAGAAAGTCTTCTAGGGGGCCTATAAAGGTCAAGATTGTCAAAAAGAGGAAAGAAAGAGAAATCTCTTCAATTGTTTCTCCAGTAGAAACGGTGAATGTGCCAGAATCACCAACACCACCAGAAATAGGAGAAATTACTTTGGAAGGAGAAGGAAGTCAGCCTCTGGTTTCACCATTTGCTGATTGCTCAACTGAAGAGACCTTATCTCTTGCATCCAAGGCTTTGGAGTTTGGATCTGTGCCTCTTTCCTCACAACCACTCCTACCTCCTTATTCTCCATCAAATTCTTTAGTAATGGCCAGTATTTTCTCTGAACTTTCACCCCTCTCTGTTGGTACCCAAGTGATCACCAACACGCCCCCTCCTGTGCCTCTTTTTATTGGATCTACTACCACGTTGGTAACTATTCCTCCTCCACTAGTAGAATCTTCTCCCCTTGAGAGTATGATACCAGCTTCTACAACCATGGCAACTCCCTCTAATACACCACAATGGCTACTCGAGAAAACACCGAGGAAGAGGAAGGTGATTATGCCCCTACCAACCTTTGATTTCAGCTCACTCAAGGCTCCTATCTTGCTAAATCAGGCAAAAGCCCAAAACAGTTTCAAGGGTTTTGGTGGACGCTTCAGGAGATAAGTTCGCAGAGATTGCCACTCCCTCGACTGACAAAACTAGAGAGGATATAACAGCCTCTGATTATCAGATAACCAGGGTGGCTCTAGGGAAAGTGACAGTAGAAGGGGCGCAACAAGATGCACGGGATGCCACAAACGTGCTGTGTCAAAAGTTAAAAGAAACAAAAGACAGCAGAGATGAACTTAAGAGAAAAGTGGAGCAGTTGACAGAGGTTTTGCTTAAACTCTCAAAACCCCTTGAATCCATACCACCTTCTTCTGTCTCTGTCGGATTCGATTTCTCATCGGTGCCTACAATTGAAAAGATTGCTAAAAAAGGAAGGGTGGTTGATGAATGGATCCAAAGGTTGCTCCAACAGGGGAAGGAAGTAATTCAAGACGTTGTGAAAGTTCATCAGTCTTTAGGGGACATTCAGAAGGAGGGAGAGAAGATGGATGATGAATTCTCTCAAGAAATTGGACATCTTGATTTGA
Source organism: Taxus wallichiana var. yunnanensis (assembly GCA_018340775.1). Classification (NCBI taxonomy): domain Eukaryota; kingdom Viridiplantae; phylum Streptophyta; class Pinopsida; order Cupressales; family Taxaceae; genus Taxus; species Taxus wallichiana. The sequence continues at coordinate 540,454,870 of CM031238.1, forward strand.
CTTTTGAAGCTCTCCATGTGTTAAAGCAAATACCAGCACATCTCTTAGTAGAAGAAGGTATTCTCCCGCATACGGATAAGCATTTTCAGCTGACCAAGGCCATCAGGTTCAGAGTAAAGATTCTCAATGAAGCCTGCAGCAAGTTGAGAGAATCGAGGGATAAATTGATTGATGGAAAAAGTGATCTAGAAGAAGAATTGCTGAAGATTTGTCCAAATGTGTCAATTGGGAACTCGAGGCGATTCAAGTTGCGTTGGAAAGATAATTTAGAGATATTTCCAGTGATATAAGGTTTGTCTCATGATAATGAGTTTTGCTTTATGGTTTCCGAGTCGGTTTGTGGACAATTTTTTTTTGGCTATCTAGGACAAAAGCGTATTTCTTTGAAAAAGATTGAGTTGGTTGGAGCATGAGATGGATTGGGTGATGCTTGCTATCACTTGGAATGTGAAGAGGGATGAATTTGACATCTAATGAATCCATTTGGAGGTCTTGAAAGTGTCAGGAAGGGTGTTAACCAGTTGCTTTTTAGGAAGCTTGATTTGGTGAAGACAAAATTTTATGTAGTTTGAACCAGTGACTGTTTCATGTGTTATAACTTGTTTAGAATTGTTCAACAGGTTCTGGCATTTCCATCAAGGGGTCACATGCCACAGTTGAGGTGTTCTTTGATGGTCCTGAAGCCAAAAGGTGAAGACAGTCTTTGAAACTCGGTGTTTGGTGAAGGCAATTAGTCACTGGGTCTATTAAACGAAATAATATGATTGGTTCATGATAATTGCGACCATGTATGATTTTTAAATGTTATTTTAAACATGTGTGATGAATTTTAAAGCATGAATAAAAATAGTTTTGGGATTAAGAGATTTTGTCATTCCAATGCATGGGATTTGAGGATTTTTGGTGCATGGAAGAAGGGTTTTAGCTAGACGACCTATATGGGTCACTTGTAGCTGTTATGAAAAGTATATGAGATGCTTTATGATGTATTGGTCATGCAAAAGGAGGGAAAATGTTTGAGTTTGAATTTGAATTAAGAAGCTTATAAAAGCATTGTTTTGGGTGCTTTTGGAGCTAGTTGTGTGTGTGCAAGAAGTGCGACCTAGGTGTGAGAGTTTTGCAGGTGTGTGAGCATGAATTGAGATCAGATTAGGTGTGTGACAGGTTAAGGAAGATCAACAAGCATGTGTGCAAGAGTTTGAAGTTTGAGAAGTGAAGAAAGAGCTAGTTTGTGAGAGATTGAAGACCTAGGGTTTGAACAAGGGTTTGAAGGTGTTATGAGCTGAATTTTTGATCTCTATCAGTTGTGGTAGCAACAATACATCAGAAATATTCTTCATAGGTGGTTGAGTGATCATCTTGGGGGGTTGTAGCCTCCTTGTGGAGTTGGTGCTTCACAAAATTAGGGGTTGGTGCCTCACTAAATTTGAAACATATCAATATAAAGATTGTGTTTCAATGGGTTTTCTTCCCCTTGAGGGTTTTCCACTTATATTTTGCTCATGGTTCATTGTATATGTGATATCTGATTATGTGCACACACTAATGGATGGTTAAGTGAATTTGTGTTTTGAATAAGCATTTGAAATTTGATTTAAATTTTTTGTAAGGACCGGTTCACCCTCCTCCCGACCCATAGTGCTTCCAACACTAATCTCTCTTCATCTTCTTATCTCAGACTCCACAACTTACTTGGCATCCTTGTTTCTTATCGATGTCATTCATCATCCCTTCACATCACATACCTTGCATTAAGAGCCCTGTCTCCTTGTTTGATATAGGGCTTAGATGATGTTCAACACTCTAAGAGACCTCTTCCACATATCCCAAATACCCGCACAATTACACTTCGATTGCAATAGCACAAAACACCATTTTCAGCACAATAAAGCATATCATTCCTAAGGCATTCATTACAAGAACCTGACTAGTGCATCATGATCAATATTTAAGAGCTCCTCTGAGATTGTAATCCACCTTAACACATCAATACCAAACCTATCAATACAAATACACATAAAAATATCATAAAAACTCACTCTTATTCATATATACAAGAAGCCTCTCACTATACATACAAGAATCCCGTTTCTTTACAATGCTCCATGCTTAGTATAACAAGTTTCCTGCCTTCTTGAGGCTCTTCTTATTGATTTGAACCTCTAATCCTTCTACTATCCTCTCTTCTTCCCATCCATCATCGAATAACTCCTTTCATGACCTAAAAGGTGAGAGAGATAACTAATTTTCAAACCTAACCATGGTGGAGGCTAACCACAACATGGTGACCCTTTCTTAAGGAGTGAAAACACCTTAGATACATTAAATGAGGTCCTTTATGACCTTTTACATCCTTTTATCACTTTACACATAACATTACACCTTTTAAGTCCAAACTATAAATTCAAATATTCAAATGCTCATTTTGGAGGGAAACTCCAAGATGGCCACTAAACACACATGGAGGGACTCAATGAGATTGAGAAGGATACAAAAACACTAGAAAAGACTCCCTAGACCTATTCCAAGCTAAAACTAACTGAAACCAAAACTTTGTTATGTACAAGCTTTGATGCTCCTGCATCAAAACCCTCTTGTGTACATTGGTGGCTTCATTCGGGAGTCACAAGTGGACTTCATTAGTATCTTTCTGGAACAAGGTGTTTATCCATGCATAGGGCACTTCTACTCCAACTAGGGCACTTTCAAGGGTGTTGACACCCATCCTTCACTTGAGTGACCCACCTAGGGAGTTCAAGATCACTTTTGAAAGGGTTTCCGTGGTTGGAAAATTGTGATTTCACTTTTATTGGATATCTGGTCTCTCTAAGATCATTTTGAGAATTTGTTTGTGTTGAAACTCCAAGTATTGATGGAGTTATGAATTTTCGAAGTTTCAGCTGTGTTTGCACTTGAATTAAATTTATAAAATATATATTTGCTCTAGATTTCATCTTGCTGGACTTCTGAAGTGTTTGGGATATTTCTATATTGATTTTCAGTCTATATTGCATGAGAATATTGTCTTGAAGAGCCCATACAGTTTGCTGCCCTAGGAAATAGAAAATCAGATTCATTGCTAGGGCTAAGTGGTGATATTGTTGGCTGTCATATGAATTCCTTTGCTGCCATAAATATTCAGATCGCTCTTGGTTGCTAATGGCATTTTCAGTTTGCTCCTCTAGGGTTTGAAGTGATTGATAGGTGGCTGTAATAAAAATCAGAAGTTGTGATTGGGGTTTGAGTCCAAACCCTTGTTTTTTGTTTGATGCCCTAGAAGGGACATTACAATCTAGGTAGGCACACTACTGTATAAACATTGAAGTGAGATAAGATTGTTAAAAACAAAGGATTTGGATCTCGGAGAAACCACATGGAAAATATACTAGGATGGTTTGTAATGCAAAATTGCCTGCCCATTGAGACACCATTTCCAATAGAAACGAAATTGACTTCAGATGTGTGTCCAAAGAGTGAAAATGAAAAACAAGACATTGCTTCTTTTCCTTTTGCTAGTGTCATTTGGAGACTCACGTGTTCAATGATATGCACAAGACCCAATACTGCTCATGCAATCGGAGCTGTTAGCAGGTTTATGGCAAATTTGGGTAAGAAGCAATTGGATACAATTAAGAGGATTTTTAGACACGTACTGCAATCTGTTACCAAGGTGATTGCAAACAACAATGTTAGTTAAAGGATTCTATGCAATTAATTGATGTGCATGAATTCGTTGATGCAAATCAAGTCAAAGATGCATAAACTCATAAGTCCACTACTGGCTACAAATTTAGCATGTTCGGAGGTGCTGTGAGCTAGATGAGCAAATGACAATCAATGGTGGCATTATTCAGTACTGAAGCCAAGTACATAGCTGCTACTCAAACTTGTAAAGTGGCAAGTTTTCTGCAAAGAGTGCATAAGGAAATTTGACTGGAGCACAAACAAATGAATAGTGAATGTGATAGCCAAAGTGCAATGGCATTGGAAAAGAATCCCACATATCACACACAATTTAAGCACATAGATTTGTAGTACCATTTTGTCTCGAGAGATGGTGCCGTTGGGAAAGGTAGTGTTGCTCAAATGTAATGCTTAAGAGAATGAAATAGATGCATTGATGAAGCCTCTCAATGTAGAGAAGTGCAATTGGTGTAGGAATTTTGTAGGGGGTTTGAATTTTTTCCATGAATATGGTTTACTTGAAATTGATTTCCAAGTGGGAGATAGTTGGGATGCATGTCATTCACCTATACATTTAATGTAGGCAACCTAGAAACTAAATGTAGGTTGCTTAGATATTATTAAATCACTTCTCTAAATTTCACGTGTATCCTTTAAATACAGGGCCACATTGTGAAGTGGGCCTTGTGCACATGGTATTGGAAAATGGTTTTGGGCCTAAAAACTTGTATACATATTTGTGTAAAGAGTTATGTGCATGTTGTTCTCAATTTATTGTGTGCCTTTGTTACATATTGTTGTTAGTTTTTATTTTCATTCTTTAGATAACTACCTTTTGTTCTTTGTAAAAATATCTTCTATAGGTTTTTAAAACTAAACTAGTCATTTTCATTATAATTAATATTTTTTTTTGTTATAGGACTGATCTTTTCAACCTAGAACCACAACAATAAAAAAATTCTTAATAGTTCAGATTTAGCTTTCAAACACAATCCCTAAATGCAAATCCAAGGAAATATGAGGATTCAAGTAACATGTGTGCTAAAACATCCTATTCAATCTTAATCTCGCTTGTCCTAGGGATAATTTCCCTCTACCTTCCGTTGACGCCATTGTTAATGCCATGGTAGGTTATTAAATGTTATCCCTTATGGATGGGTTTTTTACAACCAAATCCAAATAGCACTTGAAGATCAACATAAGACCACATTCACTACTGAATGGGGCACCCATTGCTACATTAAGATGCTTTTTGGCCTTGAAAATGTTGGGGCAACCTAACAATGAGCTATGACATACATCTTTCACGATTGCATACATAAAATTGTCGAAGTCTATGTGGATGACCTTCTTGTCAAATCTCGATGTGCGAGGATCATGCCCATGACCTAGACATCACTCTCCAACACCATCGTAAATACAAGGTCCTCCTTAATCTAGGAAAATGTATCTTTTTCTTCACTCAAGGTACACTCTTAAGATTCGCCATCTTTAAACGTGGAATAGACGCGGATCCCGCAAAAATAAATGCCATTCTTGACATGCCTCGTCCTACACGTCTGTACCTAACATCTGCACTTTTCTAGGGAAGCTTGGGGCAATTTGACGGTTTGTTCCCGAATTCACCTATCGTAATCAATCAACAATCTTCTCAAAAAGATGTTGCACTTGAATGGAATATAGACTGTTAACAAGCCTTCGAGAATCTGAAATTGTCTCTCGTTACTACTCCCACACTACAGCCTCCATTGCCCGATCGTCCACTTATTCTCTATACCTCTTCTACCCCTGTTTCTATTGGAGAAGTGTTGGCCCAAGAAGATGAAAATGGTAAGGAGCATGCTATCCACTACATTAGTTGAGCTATTCTTGATTATGAAACCCACTATGTGTCTATAGAGTGAGCCTTCCTACCTATATACTTCGCTGCCGCTAAGCTTCGTCACTACACGATTTACCAAACCACTTATGTCATCATTCACACTGACCCTCTCCGTCATTTCTTCGCCCATGTCGTCCTCCCTACGGATCACATTGCTAGATGGATGGTGTTCCTTATGGAATTTGACCTATGCATCATTACACAAAAGGCTATCAAAGGCCAGGTCCTCGGATATCAACTTGCTGCTGCTCTGATACCCGCAACACAACCGATTCTGGATGCTTTACCTGTTGAGGAAATCTTACTCATTGAAGGAATGGGTCAAGCTCTTACAATTAAGGATTACTACCATAGCTTCATTGCTGATCTCGAGGTGCAGTCCCTCATAGCTGGTGAAGAGAATCCTAAGCCTAAACCCACAAAAACCAATGTTAAACTCGAGGAAGAAGAAATCACTGTTGACCTTCATGAAGATACTTGGATTCTCCATTTCAATGGAGCAAAATTTATTTAGGGAGTTGGAGCAGGTTATGTTCGTCTTGATCCATCAAGTAAGACACTTCCCTTCTCCTTTCGACTTGAATTTGATGTTACCAACAACATGGCTGAATACGAAGCTCTTATACTTGGCATGAAGGCCATTCACCCCCATATCACATATCTCGATGCCATGTGTGACTCCCAATTTGTTTGCAGACAAGTTAGCTTAGCAACGCCTATCAATGTTGAAGTGATAATCTAAAAGCATACCACGAAACAATAGAAGAATTAGCACAACAATTCACTTCTATCACCATCAAATCTATTCCTTTGGAACACAATTCCTTGGCTTATATGCTACTCAATTTCAACCTCACTTGGATCTCCAAAAAGACCAATACGCGGTCCAGATCTACCGGACACCTTCCACACAACCTTGTCTTGCTTCTACTCTTATTTGTCACATGGATACCATTCCTATTACCCACAGTTCATGGTATGAAGACATCATCCAATTCATCCAACACCAAACTTGCCCTTTGGACTCTAATTCCCACAAACACTAAAAGCTGCAAGAAAGCTCTAAAATATGTGTTGGCTAGATTTTTGCATTAGCTGAAAACCTAGCGATCATGAGATAAATTTCCCTCATTTACTTGGTGAGGCTTCGTGTAATATTTGTCAGTTAAATATGCTAGTATCTATTTGTGGTATTACTTTAACCATGCAACTCATGAACCATAGCTGCATAGTTTTGCAGTGAAGTAAGCAAGCTGTTAAAGAAAGGAAATATCGATGAAGAAGAAAATAGGAAAGAAAGAGGGAAGATGTGTAATCCAATTAATAGATTACAGAGTTGATTGCACGGACATAGATAGAACAGATAGATATTAACATATAGAATTATAAGCAAATGGAACTTTCAGATCTAGATCTAGAATAACACAAAGCTTATGAATAGATCTAAGACAAAAAGTTAGAAACAAAATGCATTGTTGACACAAAGTTCTTCGGAAATATGCTCCTTTCTATTCCTCTGCTTCAAATAGCTATCAGGGGTTTTAGCACAAAGTCTGGAACACAAAAATGTTACTTACAAATTCTCCTCATTAACCGGTAGGTTCTTCCTCTATTTATACTTTTGTATGGAGAGGAAGTTACAAATAAAAACTATAACTGAATCGGCACATGTGGAAGTTGTAAAAGAAACAACTGACAATCTCCTCCCAGGATTCCTCTTTGCATGACATGCATGATTTTATAATTGAAAATAGAACCTTCTATTTTACATGTCTCGCCACCTATCTCCAAGTAAATGACCTCTTGAAGTAATGGCTTTTAAATCAATCACTTAAGTTTTATAATTTAATTAATCGCTTAATTACTTTGTCGGAGAAAAGAAGAAGAAAGAGGAAAATAAATTAGAAGAAAGTCTATGACACTTCCAGTCTTGTTCTTTTTCCATATTCTGCATGCGGTTGACTCTTTTGTCTTTGATTCTCACCAAGCTGGATCTGGAAGCAGGTGACTGTGATTCGCTTGCGGGTATTGTCTTTGCCTTGTCTTCCCTCTTATCTTTGAAGCTTTTGCAATTCTTCTTCAGTACATGCAAAGTAAATTCGATGAAGGCTTCAACTGGAAGATTGGGAGCACATGCACAAGATCCTGGAAGGAATTTTCCATGCACTGACTTCTACACGAGCTGTGTCAGAAACAAGAGGATGACTTTTTTGCCGGAAGCCTTTGCAATTATGAGATTTGGATCATCAATTAAATCGGTGATAGGTTCAGGGCCTATGTTTGTATCATTGACTTCAACAAATCTGGAAGCTATGCATGATTCTGCTAATCCTTTTCTTTCATCATGCTTTATCATGGCTGGAACAATCTTTGTCTGAGCTCTTCTTCTTTTAATTTTGCCGGAATCCCTTGTAATTGGATCAATTTGTGCAGATCTAGCAATTTCTTCAGATTCGGAAGACATATTCAATGTATCTGACATTGATTTGAGCACCTGTGATGAATACCTGCAATTTATTTAGACAAAGATGGAGTCCATGACATGATTACTTGATTTTATCACCAAAATCTGCATATAAAGCTTGCTGCCCTAAAATTTGAGGTTTTGCTTACATGCAAAGCAAACAAAAATATTATTTAATTCACCAGAGCACTTATACCAACATGCAGATAATTGTCACAGCAAAAATCAAGCCATTCCAACCCTAGGCGCCAAACTTTGAAGCTTTCCGCAATGAAAAACACTTTTTGATGCAAAAATCCTCCTTCCTTGGGCACCAAAACTGTCCGGGCTGCAATCCTTTGCAAAAAGAATTAATTACATCTTCATTATGGCAGCCCATGCTTATGTAACCCTCAACATTCTATTTCTAATAATTGTCCACCCTATTCTTGGCAATTAATTAATAAACAATGATGTTTATTCACCCAAATTGGGCGCCTATTTTTGCATGTTGTTGGCTGCCATTAAATAAATTTAATTTATTTATTTTTAGCATGCTACCTTCAGTTCACTTTGGCTTGTCTTCATGCATTGACTTTCCTTCTATTTATGGTGCCAAAATTGGGTGAATAAACATTAATAAATATTATTAAATGTATTGTTATTCACCCAAGGTGGGTCACACCTTTTGGCAAGCGTGAATTCTAAAAATAAGAAGTCAACTTCTGATGGGAATTTTCACTCTTCACTGCAGCTCTAAAAATCCCTTCTTCCACTTAAGTGATTTGAATTTCATAATGAGAATTTTTACCCTGTTAGGTAGGTAAGAAATTCCCGCGGTGCTTTAAGTGATTTTTCTTTTATAATGGGAATTTTTACCTTGCAAGGCAAGTAAGAAATCCCCGCCTGCCTGCCACCTCTAATATTCTCATTGCAGCTTAAGTGACTTTGACTTCATGGGAAAAACTACCTTCTTTAGGCGGGTAAGAAATTCCCGTCTTCCCGCCACCGCCAAAATTCTCATTGGCGGCTTAAAGTCTTAAAAAAATGCGAATGCATGAAAGATAGCTTTTTCCCAAAAGTGCGACTTGCATTGTGACTTCTGCCTTTAAAATTGCGTGAGAATTCGTCACTTAGGGCAGCGTGGAAACTAGACGCGGAAGGACCCTTTGAAAATTGCGACTGGCATAAAAAAATAACATTTCTTTCCTTTTTGGATTTTTGGTGAAGAAAACACAAGAACGGAATAAAATTTGCCATTTTTGGAAAGGGTCCGAGAAGATGTAGCAGCAAAAACTTGCATGTGCCGCAACTTTCATTCCGTGGCTCCATTTTAGGTGTCATTTTCTCTAAAAGTGCATATCTTCTCGAGCTTTACGCATTGATGGCAATATTTTTCTTATTTTCATAAAATCCATTTATTCCAAAAAATGCAACTTGCCTAGGAGAGGCTTTTTGTGCATGACTTCATCTTTTTAAAGAGAAGCTGACTTCCTGAGGCTGATTCCTTTTGACATGGCGGCCATAGATGATCTCCAGATACTCCAGGAAATAAAAAAGACTGTACTGGTGAAGGAATTGACCTAGGGGAATTTCACAGAGAAAAAACAAGCAATAAAAAAATAATAAAAACGAAAAATGTTGCCAAAAGTCACAGACAAAGCCTAGGATCCATTCCTGGTGAAAACCCTACTGGTATATGTGAATATTGACATGCAAAACTTCAACAGGGTTAAACCGGAGCGCAATTTACTTCAAACGGGGCTTTAAATAATTAAATATAATTTTCCCATGACAACACACCTGAAAGGGTAAAACGAGTTTCAACATCTCGGGTCTTTATCGAAATTGGCTCATGTGATTCACTGGGAATATCTTAACGCAATATAGGCATCTTCTGGCAATAAAAACACAAAACGACCCGCTATTTTAAAAGTACGAAAATTTTAAACATGGGGTAGTCTCGATTTCGAGTCAAATGCTGGGACACCAATATGTCATCAAAGACAACATCGTCTACTATCGTAACTTTGAAGGTGCCCTACTTTGTTGTGTTTCGAGGACGAATTTCCCTCTCCTCAAAGAAGCGATGGGGGCACTTGCAGTGGACACTGTGGCAGTCATGCCACAACCCCCAAATGCCTGCGCATGGGTTACTATTGGCCTACTTTAGAAGCTGATGCACACACTTTCACTAAGAAATGCAGACCATGCCAATATCACGATGAACTCATTCACTCTCCACCGGTTGAGCTTCAAATCCTTGAAGCTCCCTAGCCCATCAATATGCGAGGATTAGATTGCATTGGTAAACTCCCTTGCTCTCATGAGGACATCTTTTCATCATCACAACCATTGAATATTTCACTAAGTGGGTTGAAGATGTGCCTCTCACCAATATGACCGGCCTCACCACTTCCAAGTTTATCCTTAACCAAATCATTTGTTGCTTTGGAATTCCTCACACAATCATTTCTAACAATGGTGGGAACTTCAAATGCAAAGAAATGAAACAACTTTGTGCAAAATTCAAAATCAAGCACAAATTCTCAACTCCTTATCATCCCCAATGTAATGGACAGGTTGAATCTTCTAACAAAATCCTTAACAAAATTCTCCAAAAGATCATCTGTGAATCATGCTCTAATTGGCATCTCAAGCTCTATCCAACACTCTGGACTTATCGTACCGGTATCCATACAACTAATAGGGTAACACCATTCTTCCTTATTTATAGTGTTGGGGTGGTCCTTCCACTCGAGGTGGAATTGCCTTCACTCTGCATTTCTCTCCACAAGATCATCCCTGACGAGGAAACCCGCAAGACCCGTTACCATGCCTTTGAATTCATGACGAAAAATTGTGCTCATGTTATACATCATAACCACAAATACAAAGAGCGAGTCGCTAAACAACACAACAAACTTGTCAAGTCTCAAAATTTTTAAATTGGCAACCTTGTCTTGAAATTAGATTATGCCCATAATAAAGAAGGAAAATACACTAAAAAATGGTGGGTCCTTACCTCATTAAAGACATCATGTGTCCCAAAGTACCTATTGTTTGCAAACCAACGAAGGACACATTTTTAAAGAACCAACATGTGCTCACTTTCTCAAAAAATTCGATGCTTGATCTTCTTATCTTCTCATACATACCCTTCCATAAAAATCTCTTCAAATTAACTACTTCCATAGTTACCTAAGTCTCGGTGTTAGGAAATAAGGGATAAAATATGCGGAATAATCCCTCACGAGAATCACAACAAGAGAAACTAATATGCAGAAATTATTACAGATCTCAAATAAAATTGCAGAATAAAATAACACAACACAAAGAGATAGTATTTAACGTGGTTCACCCAATTTGGGCTACGTCCACCAAGAATCACTTGCTCAAATTTTATTACAAGCCACCGCTCTCTCAATACAATACCCAGATCCGTTTGGAGCTATGCTCAACAAACTCTACAGAATTCACAGCCGAATTCAAAACACATCTGCAATATATTTGCTTGTACATCTATCATATGCATAAGACCATATAAATAGACAACTGCTTAAGCAGTTTTACAAAACCGTGGGTATCAAAACCATGGGCAAAATCCGTCCCATAAACCTATGGGTCAAAAAACTCGCCCATATGAGAAAAGCACGTTTCCCGATATGTCGGGTGCATTTTTCGAGGCCAAAAAATTTTACGCCTAAATTTTTTTTTTTTTTTTTTAGGTGCGCCTCGAACCCCTCATGATCGATGGGCCGCGCCCCAAACTCAGCGAGGATACATGAAAAGTGTACAATACTCTTAGTGTATAGTCTTCAACACTTTCACACATGAAAACAGGCTCCACAACCTAACATCGGGGACGGGGACGGGGGTATGGAGGGATGGGGTTTTCGGGATGGCAATGATGTTTTTTGAAATTTTGGGGACTAGACGAGGGGACGACTTTTAAAATAATACATAAAAATTAATATTTCAATATTTTAACTTTTTCAACAACATTTAGGGATTTAAACTGTATTTAATGTATTTTAGGTACTTTCTAGATTATAATTTGATGTTCATGGTAAAAATAACATCTTTTTAAAAGTAAAAATATCAATTTTTTGGAAAGATTTAAAAAAAAATCAGGATGTCCTGCTAAGTCCCCGAAACGTTTAGGGCGTCACCAAAATCTAGGTGACACGTCCCCGCTTAATACTTGACTACATCATTTACTATCTTACTCTATTTTCTTCCCACTTGGGTTTATCCTTTCCACATGGATTTAACAACCACTGTCTCTCCTATGTTGGATACTTTGGTATCTTTATAGGTCCGCTTACTCCACGACATCGTGTTCTAGTTAGCACCTTTTATTACACTTTGTAATGTCCCTAATTGGTCGGTTAGCTCAAATTCACCAAATTTTAACAATCAACACAAAATATCAATGCAAATTGATAACATCAATGATTACAAACATGAAACCAAATGCTGATCACAATCTCAAGTAGTTGAATCAAACCCTCATATACTGATATAAACCCTCAAATGCATCAAACAATAGATCTAGCATGTAGATGATCAATTCCAACCAATGTGCTTGCTGATTTGTGCATGAACAGCAGTATCAAACCCTAGAGCAACAATAGATCTCAAGTATGCTTGCTGATTTGTGAATGAACAGCAGTAGTAAACCTTAGAACAACAATAGATCTCAAATGAACTTGTTGATTAATGAATATACAACAATGTAAACCTTGGAACAACAATAAAACATGGATGTACTTGTTGATTTAAATGAGAACAACGATATCAAACTCATATTAGATCTGAAAACTCACAAAACCCTCCAACAAAGATGATACGACAATAGATATGGGCAGAATAATGATGTATGGAAGCGGCGACATTAGGAGCGGTGGTGGTATGGTGGTGATGTATGATAGTAGAAAACCCTGAATAAAGTCTGATTTTTATAGTAACAAATAATGATTATCCTCAATTTGGCACTCCAAACAATGAATATTGATGATGAACAACAACATATGATGATAAATTCTAAAAATCAGCAATAACAATGATTTGCTTGCAAGTAAAATTCGATCCAATCCTCTACAAGCTGAAATCTTCCATAATTTACTGTAGTGACATTGTAGCAAGCTGAAAATGACTTCAATTCTTTGAGCACAAATGTGATTCTTGGGTGGAATCACTCTTATGGACAAGAGGGTTTCGTCCTCAAATCTAACCTTGGAAACCAAGAGGGTTTTCGTCCTGGGTGCCAAATCAAGCCAAAACTCTCACAATGAAGAAATGTCATATAAAATCATGATCCCCAAATGAGCCCAATCGCCCCACTTTTATAATTTCACTTTCATGCTTTTCAAGGAAAAACACTCATAAAGCAATGTCCCCTCCTTTTATTTTAATTTTGAGTTGCTTTAATAATAATCACCTTTTTAATAATAAAACATAAGTTGTCTTTTTATGAATATAACTTAAAGTTACTTTTTGGACAACTTAAGTTAAATTATTTCCCTTGCACCACCACTTTAGCCTATGGGAAATGGAGAATAGGCTAAGGGTCTTCTAACTGGATTAGATTTGAGAAGGGGACATTACCCACTTTACTATTCTTATAAAGATCTACCCATAGGTTTTTTGTGCTCTTTAGCATTGCTATCCACCTCTCGGCTATCATCCCTCCCATGGCCTTTTAGCTAGGTGATTTATGTTTTATTTTACTAATTATCTTCTAGTGTTTCTTTTCAATCTTGCTTATTTAGAGTTCTAAGCAGTTATTACGCCCGCCACATGCAAGCCGAGCAACACAGAAAGTAAGTATGAGGTAGGTATATTTCATTTGGTGGTGTCCATTATTTCTTTATAGCACTTTTATTACTACTCTACTTTCATTATGTACTCTTGATTTTAGATGTTGCATAAGTCTTTTTCCGAAGACCATCTCGTGTTTCACTATTGTGACACGCGTTGATCTTCAATTGGGGCATATGTATACACCTCATTTTTACGCTTCTTGCTAAGTGATTATCTTGTGCAAGGGCCGCCGATGATGCATTTTCCTCTTAAGTGGGTGCTTCAGGTCAGTCCGGGATGGGGGTATGATCAGACTTGGTCATGTTGACTTGACCACAACATTTGAGAGATGTTGCTTTACTTATGCCATAGTTCCCGTCACGCTTCCTTCGTTTCTTCCCTTTGTTCACACATTACACCCACTATGTATACCTACCTCATTATGTTCACTTGTTTATGCTCATTGCATGTTATTATACCTACTTTACGTGATTTGGGACCTTCGTTATTTCCTCTATTTGTCTTTTGGCTCTCACTTCACATGTTTTCCACCTCTTCGACTTTAGGTTCCTCAAAGCCGATGCCATCGCCCATGGGTGATGGCATCGGGTTTGATTTTCCTCCCGACCAACGCCATCGCGCATGGGCGATGATGTCGGGTATATATACCTCACCACTTTTTTCATGACCACCATCAATCAAACATTCATAAAGGCACTACTTGATATTGCTTACATATTTTCGCACTATTTCACACCTACTTGTTGGACTTGAGGATTTGGAGCTTACCCTTTTGCATTTGGGTCACCATAGTGAGTTAGGATTGAAGGTCTTCTTGTTGAGCTTTCCCCTTCTCCACCTATAACAATTCTCGCTCGATCCCGTTGTCTCGGGAGGATTATACATTGGCGATCACACACACACCTTGCAGTGAGTATTGCTAACCCTTCTTAGTTTTTATCTTGCACTTGTATGTTGTTGATTGGTCATTCATTGCTATAGACTAGAATAGATGTATGTTTGCTTTGATCTATTGCATTGTCTTATTATATTATGCCCCTTGGCTTTATCCATCCCTTGACTACTCTTATTCTGAATCCTAGTAGGATACCTTTTTTTCTTAGGTATAGGCCTTGGAAACCTATAACTATCCTAGGGTTAGGGTCACTTATCCTCTAGAATTACGACACTAGTGCTCCTTGAGCACCTTTGGTATCTACATCGTGTGTTCGGACTTAGATTTGATCCCTACATTTGAGAACCTAGTTGGGAACCTATCTTTTCTTGTCATACAAACTTTAGTCCCTCCTTAGGTGTAGTCATGCTCTCAAAAAGGTTCCCTTTGATCACTAAGGGTCATAGGGATTATGATGATGGATTTTGTCTTTGCGGGGGAATTAAACTTAGTCTTAGTTTTTATTGTTATTTGTAGGCCTCTCGTTTGAGTTGGGAGTTGGGATATTAGGGTTTCAAATAGTGGGTAACATGGTGGTTGAGAGGAATATGGCAAGGATTTACAAGTGTTGTAATTGGTTTTAGTGGACATTGATCGGAGGTTTTGCTAAATTTAGTAAACAAAAATGTGAAGGGGGTGGGGGAATAAAAAGGAAATGGGGAAAACTAGAATGACACATACTCTTGTGGTGGCATATGAAGAAGGAGAAAACAAGAGCAAGAAGAAATATTGGCTAATAACAGGTATGTAATCATTCTTGTAGAGTTATGTGGTTTTGGTTTTGATTAAGAAGGAAAAGAAGAAAAAAAAGGGGTGTGAGGATGCACACTCGCTGGCAAGGTTGGTGAGCATGTCTCCCCACATCCATTACCTTGAAACACTGCCCTTGTGTGCTCGAATGTTGTAGCATGTTTTGGTTTCTCTTATGCCTTCTTGTGTTTGAAGTATCAACTTTGATCTGGTAGTTAGAATAAGATAATGTGGGTTCTTGTCACCCCATTGTTTTGAGAACATATGACAAATATTTAGGAATTTATGTGCCTAAACCCTTATATGGCTATAGGGCACTGGTTTGAGATCTCTATAATATGTTTATGTTTAGCTATTTGCAGTAAGTATGTTTGCATGTTTCTACTTGTTGGGAAGGGAGAGAACTTTTGTTATTGTGTTCACCTTGTTGTTGGATCCCTTGAGCTCCACTATGCCATTGTTGCTGATGGAAGGAGAGGCTAGGGCTATTTGCATCGACTTTCATGGAGGACTCATTGTTCTTTTCCTCAATGGAGAAAGAAGAAGTTGCTTGGTAGTTGAACCTCACATACTTGCTATTATAGGATTAGAAATGGTCCCTTTTTCTTGGGAGAACTTAGTCGGGATTGTAGTCATGTATTTTGTTTGATATGGGAACTCTATGGTTGGTTGTGATCCTTTGAATTTAATGAAATGAGACATTACCTGGCATTTATGACCAAGGTATTATTGAGATGTTGTATTAACATAATGAGGGCTTATATTAAGTTAAAGAGATGGGCACAAGTTTCACTTTACACTACGCTAAAGGGGAGAACTCAAGTTTTACCTTGTACTTAGGATACATCTTATAGACACAATTTTCATAATGTTATTGGTTACAAATTATGTCCACAAACAACCTCTTAAGAGGTCTTTCGATTAGTTGATTCCAATCCACGACACCTAGAACCACCAACGTGTCAACACTCGGGTAGATAATATCCCCTTGTTACTTATCAAGATAACACCGGCATATAGGGTTTAATAAGATCACTTGCATGAGTTGGGTGTTGAGAAAATATAAGATGTGTTAAATCCAATTGTTGTTCAGATTTTATAATGGGATTAATCGTTGGTGTTATCACCTAAACTAGTTTCATGAGAACCTGTTTATCCACAAGGTTTCACGTACAATTACAAGCATAACAAAGTCAAACTTATCCACAATGATTTTTAGGCATACAACAGCTAGAAGTACGGCATTCACCCATCCAAGGCATGATAGGGTACACATAATAAAGTCTTGCCTCACATAGAGTCACTTAAGGAAATGGTATTGTTTGAAGACTTCTCATAGGTGTATGACTAGATAACAACTTGCATGACTGTTCCAAAGTCTTCACATATGATGTTAGAGATCTACAATCTAGTCATGGCCCAACTAAGAGAAGAAGACATAACAAGAGGGTCTAAGAGCTCGTTCAACTTCAATAGCTCGGGGTTTTAATTTACTAACATACATTTTACAATGTTAGTAGAGGATTTACCATGGTAACCAAAGTAATCAATTTTCTTTGATGCAACTGAACTATGAAAGTACAACATATGATAACAACTTCATGTCAATCACAACGCATACACAAGATAACTAAATTTTTTCTTATTTCAAATTTGTACGTAAAAGCACGATTTATTCATAAACAAGATATTTCTTTATTCTAGCAATAATAATTGATTACAAGTTAGAGGCAACTTTAAAATTAGATTTCCTCATTCATTTCTATTCCACCGCGCTACTTACAACTCAGTAAAATCATGTGATCATGGGTTAACGAAAAGGCTGGTATGGACCTGTTATCGCCAAAAACAACACCCTCTCGATTCGTCACAAATGGATGATTGAGCAATCGGTGTTTTGGGTAGCATGGGATTGTCTCTAAGTGTGGTACCTTGTTATTGAGACAAACCTCCAGAGAAGGTTGGTTCCTCTACCTAATCCTAATGCTAAACTACTCCTAAGGAAGGAAATGCAATTATCTAATCCTACTTTAACATCCACAGGGACCAGGGAAAGGGAGAGATGCATAAAAGGGAAATCTTAAGCTAACAAGAGGTGATAGAACCAAAAAGAGGGGGATGAACACTCTCAGATGAGTGGAAACAAGAGGGAATGGAGAAAGGAAGGGAAGACAAACGTGCAAGGTCTTTCTACGATCCCATACAACGCTCACACATTCATTCCCATGGTGCATAATAGAAAAGAAACCTGCAAAGGACATAAGAAATGCACAACAAACCAATGCAACAAAGAAAAGGCAAGAAGATGCAACAAAATATGAGCAACGCAGAGGGTAGCCACAAAACAAGACTTTTATTGCTTCCAAGAGATGCACAATCGATCACAATGGTAGAAAGTGGCAAATATCTATATGCAGAGAACTAAATTTGAGGCTGCAACTCAAAATGCAAGGGAACACTACTTTGAATAATGCTCTTGCAATCCAAGAGGGTCCAACCCGTACAAAATAGGCCTCATTTTACAATATATAGAAGGTGGGGAAAGAGAGAAAGGGAAAAGAGAGGGAAATTCAAATTCCTCCCATCAACCACCGACCAAAACTCATTAAGTCCTCTCCAGAGCACCTAGGCGCCTCGGAAGACTATTTGTTGGCTAGATTTTCTGCATAGCTAAAAACCTAGGCAGTCATGAGATAAATCTCCCTCATTTACCGGTGAGACTACCGTGTCAGATTTGTCAATTAAAATATGCTAGCATCTATATGGGGGTTTTACTTTACTTATTTAGCTCATGAACCATAGCATTGTATAGTTACGTAGCAAGCAAGTAAGCATTGTTTAAGAAAGGAAATATTTATAGAAGAAGGGAAGATGTGCAACCCAATCAATAGATAACAGAGTTGATTGCATGCACATAGAAGAAACCAATAGATATCAACGCACATAATTATAAGCAAAGGCAACTCCAGATCTAGATCTAAAATAACACAAAGTCTATTAGAAGATCTAAGATAGAAAGCTAGAAACAAATTGCACCGTGACACAAAGTTCTCTGAAACCTACTCCTTTATATTCCTTTGCTTCAAGTGGCTATCAGGGGTTTCAACACAAAGTCTGGAACACAAGAATGCTGCTTACAAATTCTGATCATTAACCCGAAGGTTCTTCTTCTACTTATAGAATGTAGAAGGGAAAGTACAAATGGGAAACTCAACTGAACTGAAACATAAACAAGAAGTAAAGATGACATCTGACAATCATCCTCCTCCAACTTCTCTTTAAGTGACACATCTATCACTTAACTAATAGAATCGTTCCACATAACTTAAAGCAATGGTTTCAAAACCAATAACTTTAAAGTTTTACAATTTCATCCGGGAACGTGGAAAATAGAAGAAAGAATAGAAGAAGAAAGTCATGCCAGCTGTAACATTTATATCTTCTTTTTGTTACGATCTTGAATATATTTGTTATCGAACATGTAATTCAATGATCTTCCCATCTCTGTCTTAGCCACAACTTCCTTTTCTGTCTTGAACTGCAGCAAGCCTTCGTTCAATACTCTGATACATGCTTCCACATCCTCCAAGCTCGGCCCGAACCTCGCAATATCCGACTGCAGTGCCACCAGTCTGCTGATGGAATTCATCGTGAAAGGCTTAGTAGCTCCATCAATTCTCCCTTGCACCATCAGAAGAGACCCTTCCAGGGAATTAGGCACTCTGCTAGGAATGATCTGTGTGTATGAAGTAACATTTCCGACCACTTCCTCATGAGTGAAAGCAATGATATTGTCTGGCAAAGACGATGCCATACTCTCAAGTGCCTGCATCCTCTGCAGATCTCCAAACGGAAAGATATTGCAAACTCCAGCTGCTTCCCCTTCTCAACTGATCCGTCAGGTACAATTTGTTCTGCAATCAACACTTCTCTCGGCAGCTTATTGATTTCGGCCAAAGTACTCAGGTTACTCTCAACAATTGTGTTCATATCTACTATGCTTGTCACCAGTTGCTTCAAATGATTTGCACGCATCTTCCATAACCTTTAGGCGGGCTGACACCTCTCCGAGTTGTACAGAATCTTGACGAATGATCAGACTTTTCCATTCGTCGATAGCTTTCACCTGGTTGCTTGCATCTTCCATTTTCTGCATCAGATGATCACTCACCTTTTGCACTTTGAAATGGGCCGAGTGGAAGATTTAGAACCTTGGCAATGATCTCACACAACCGAGATACCCGCTTCAAGTTCAACTTTCTCCGCTTTTTCTCTGTCAAGCCTAAGGAATAGAGCAGCTATCAATGTTTGCGTGTCCTTCAATCCTTCTGTGGTGGCTTGACCGATAGTACTCTAGTTCTTGTTATGTCTTTTTCTTTGTGAGCTCATCCTCTTTCTTCCCTTCCATCGTAATCGATATCTCGAAAACTTCGCCCGACTCTCGATGATCAACCTTGAAGTTACCTTAGCAACTTTAGGTTTTTTGTCTTTTCCGCCTAGACTCAGGAGTAGCTGCAAGTTGTGTTCCTCCAAGTTCATTTCCACTCTAGCTTCGAACCAATCATGCAAGTTAACCATTCTAAGAAATTACTTCTTAGAGAATGAGAAGTTGCTGAGTGTACTATTATCTCCCGCTTTGATTCCTCTCCATCAGAAACCACTACAGTGTTGTGGCTGTTATCTTCTGAATCATCCAAAGACAAAGCTCTTTCAAACTTTGCCATCTGCGCCTTCATGTTTCTTTAGAACAGTCTTTGAACGGAGTGGCTGAGGAGAGAAGATGAATGTTGCCGGATTCAACTGAGGAATGACAGTGTCCTGCTGAGGTACAACAGTGGGTGAAGTACTGGATGCTGGAGAAGCTGGAACTAACGTCATAGCCGTGGAAGTGATCTTCTCCTTCGAAGGAGACCTTCTATGCACTTTCATCTTCTCGGGCCTTCTGCTGCTTTCTCCTCCGTGCTTCCTCTTGAGGGAATCTCCTGCGCCGAAGTTTCCCATGACTTGGTTCATCAATGCTTCATCAAGGCAATATCCCTTCGTCAACAACCAGTTTGAAGTATTCACCAAAACGGCGGCAGACCTTTCCTCAATCGTATGGCAGCCCCCTACATTCTCTTGAAGTACAGCTCTATCTCCTCCCATTTGATGGTATGTGTCAAGTAACACAGCCCCATCATCTTTAAGATCTGTAGGTATCCGTGCTAATCCAAAGTCGAACACTTGTCGTGCTGATAGCTTGCTGAAATCTTTCTTTCTAACCTCGTACTCACTTTTGCACTTCATCCAGAAATCTTCTAATGAAGGCACATGTGTGTACTCCTGGGAGATCGTCTTCTTGGCTACTCCAAATGGATCGAAGTTCAACCACGTTGGGAAGAACTCTTGCTCGCACTCAGAGAACATCTCCGCCTCCATTCCTCGAGCTTTATGAATGCTCTGGCAGCTATAATGGCCCACAGTGATCGGGAAGAAGCCTGTAGACTTGTGCCGTTTGAACTGAAGGTCGTGCATCTCCACAAGTTGCCTGCTTAGCTCCATGGTGATCAATCTATCATTCGGATATCTGGGCAGCTTAACTGGTTCTCCAGAAAAGTCGGTGACCCTGAGGTATGTGAAATCCGTAAACTGAATGAAGAGACTGCCAATCCTGACACAACTTCCCATGCTTCCTTGCTCACCCTGTTGGCCTTTAGGTCCCTATCCAACCTGCAAATGAATTCGTAGAAGAATCCATCATTGACCACTTTGAAATCTTTCTTGCCGTGAGTACATGTAAGCTATGTGTAGCACTCGAAAATGGGGTCCTTGAAAGAACACCAAATCTATCCAAATTGGAGAAGATGCCTTGTAAAGCTGCATTATACCAAATAGGAAGTCATTTTGAAGCTGAAAGTACGCTTCACGTTCCGGAGTTGCTCACCAATGTTGTTGCTAATGATTTCTGACCAATTGATTATTGAATCCGCTTTGTTGATTTCAATGGTCCTGATGAAAGCATCCATCCATGTGCGGAAGGTGTGAGCGTTTGTTTCGCCATTTATCCTGCATGACAATTTGGCAATATTGTCTACCTCTTGTACCAGATTGGACCGAAGAAGAGTTTTTGGGAACTTGGAAGGAGATCTCGAGCTTCTTTATGTATCTCGCTGTTCATTATATTCACGCAGCTTAACTCTATTCTTCTCCCACCGCCGTTGGCATCCTATATGCTAATAGAAGTCACCACCTTTCGTGTTGGAATCTTCAAACAATAATTGATGAACTGTCGTCAAGGCCCAACGATTATTGTTTTCCACTGTGGCATCTCTTGACCGATGATCGGATGATGGATGGTAAGACCTAGCACACTCCATAACGAACTCTGGCAACTGGGTTGTGTATGGAAACGTTGCAGCTCGAATAATTCCACTGCTTTTAACTGCACGCATGAGGGAAGTCTTTCCTGCTCTGGATCTGTCAATCAATTCGGAAAGAGGTTCCGGACCTAGATCTGTGTCTCCAATGTCTGCAAATTTAGAAGTGATGCATGACTCTGTTGTGCTCTCTTTTTCATCCCTCTTTGCCATGGCTGTGTCTATCTTTGTCTGAATAATTCTTTTTCTTCTTATTCGGCCGGAATTCTTCAAAACTGGTGCAGATCTGGATAATTCTTCAGATTCGGAGGATATATTCAATGTATTGGACATTGATTTAAGCTCCCTTTCTTTTATAAAAGCACCTGTAATGAATTCCTGCAATTAATTTAGACAAAGATGGCAACCGGAACATGAACAATGGATTTTAATCATAAAAATCTGCATAATTCAAGCATACTTGTCCCAAATGTGATGTTTTATTTGCATGCAAAGAAAACATGAATTTTACCAATTTTACATGAGCACTGTATCACTTATGCAAACAGATTATCCAGACACAAATCAACCAAATCTGAGACTACCCTATCCGAAAAAATTTCGTACTTTTAAAATAATGGGTCGTTTTGTGTTTTTATTGCCAAAAGTTTCTGTATTGTGTCAAGATATTCCCAAGGAGCCATATTAGCCATTTTCGCCAAATACCCAGATGCCTAAAATTGTTATATTCTGTTGTCGGGATTTTCTGCGGGAAATTTGTATTTAATTATTTTGAGCCCCGTTTGAGGCAATTTGTGCTCCGGTTTAACCTGTTGTGATCGTACATATCATTATTCCCATATACCAGTAGGGTTTTAACCAAGAATGCATTATGGGCTTTATTTGTGACTTCTGGCAACGTTTTGTGTTTTTTGTGTTTTCCCGTTTCGTTTTCTGTGAAATTTCTCTGGATCAATTCCTTTGCGGTTTGGCCTGATTCTTGGCTTGGAGTATCTTGGAGATCACATACGCACGTTGTGCCAGAAGGAATTTGCCATCGGAGGTCTGGTTCTCTTGGAAAAGACGAAGTCGTGCACCAAAAAGCCTCTTCTGGGCTGGCCGCATTTTTGGAAAAAGAAGGTTTGAAGTGGATCATGGGATTTTTGAAGCAGCAGGCAGGTGGAAATTTTGTACCTGCCTAGCAGGTACTTTTTCCCATGGAAGCAACGCCACTTAAGTCACAATGGGAAAATTAGAGGCAACAGGCGGCGGGAAATTTCTTACCTGCCTTGCAGGGTAAAAATTCTCATTGTGAAATAAAAGAAAAATCACTTAAGTGAATCATGGGATTTTATTATCTGCCTTGCAGGGTAAATAATCCCATTATGAAAGTCAAACGACTTAAGTGAATCATGGGATTTTCAGGGCTGCCTTGCAGGGTAAATAATCCCATTGTCATGTGACTTTTAAAAATAGAAATCTCTTATGCCAAAAAGTGCGACCCCTTTAGGGAAAGAAAGGCAGCCTTAAATTAATTAATTTAATTAATTTCTCTTCCAATTTTGGCGCCCAGGCTTGTGGAAAAGTCAACAGAGGTAAATGGACAAAAGGAAGTTGGAAATAGACTGTTCTAAAATTAAATAAATAATATTTATTTAATGCAGCCCCTTTATGTCAAAAAGTGCGCCCCATTTGGGAGATAAATAATACTTTTTAAAGTATTAAATGATTAAATTAATTCCTATTTTCAGTGGCTAAGGTCAAAGCATACTGTGAGACTTGAGTTAACTGGAAGCAGAAGTCTAAAATTAAATAAATTTAATTTATTTAATGGCAGCCATGAGCATGCACAAAATAGGCGCCCCATTTGAAGAGTAAAGCTTATTAAATAATTAATTAATTGCCAGGAATAAGAAAGACATTAATTAATTATAGAATTGTGAAGATTATATAAGCGGGGATTTCATAAGGATGAATTAATTAATTCAAAGGCAGAGAAGTGCAACCCAGAGGAAAAGTGCGCCCCATTTGGAGAGGATTTTTGCTCAGAAGAAGGTGAAATTAATGTTGAAAGCTTCCAATTTTGGCACACAGGTTGAAGGAGGTTGATTTGTGTCTGGATAATTGTTTGCATAAGTGATACAGGTGCTCAGGTGAAGTTGGTAAAATTCATGCTTGCTTTGCATGCAAATAAAACATCAAATTTGGGGCAACAGGCTTGAATTATGCAGATTTTTATGATTAAAATCCACTTGTTCATGTTCCGGTTGCCATCTTTGTCTGAATTAATTGTAGGAATTCATTATAGGTGCTTTACAAAAGAAAGGGAGCTTAAATCAATGTCCAATACATTGAATATATCCTTGAATCTAAAGAATTATCCAGATCTGCACTAGTTTTGAAGAATTCCGGCCTAGATAAGAAGAAAAAGAATTGTTCAGACAAAGATAGACACAACCATGGCAAAGAGGGATGAAAAAGAAAGCACAACGGAGTCATGCATCACTTCCAAATTCACAGACATTGGAGACACAATCTAGGTCGGAACCTCTTTCCGAATTGATTGATAGATCCAGAGCAGGAAAGACTTCCCTCATGCGTGCAGTTAAAAGTAGTGGAATTATTCGAGCTGCAGCATTTCCATACACAACCCAGTTGCCAAAATTTGTTATGGAGTGTGCTAGGTCTTACCATCCATCATCCAGATCAGTCCGAGATGCTATGGGGAAAACAATAATTTAGTTGGACGCATAGTTCATCAATTATTGTTTGAAGATTCGGCACGAAAGGTGGTGACTTCTATTAGCATTCAGGATGCCGGCAGTAGGTGGGAGAAGCATAGAGTTGACTGCGTGAACATAATGAACAACAGATACATGAAGAAGCCCAGATCTCCTTCCAAGTTCCCAAGAACTCTTCTCGCGGTCCAATCTGGTACAAGAGGTAGATGATATTGCCAAATTGTTATGCAGGATAAATGGCGAAGCGAAACGCTCACACTTTCCGTACATGGATGTATGCTTTCATTAGGACCATTGAAATCAACAAAGGGATTCAATAATCAATTGGTCGGAAATCATTAGCGACAACATTGGTGAGCAACTCCGGAACGTGAAGCGTACTTTCAGCTTCAAAATGACTTCTTATTTGGTATATGCAGTAACTTCACAAGGCATCTTCTCCAAGCTGGATAGATGTGGTGTTCTTTCCAAGGACCCCATTTTTGAGTGCTACCCATAGCTTACTGTACCTGCGTGCAGGAAAGATTTCAAAGTGGTCAATGATGGATTCTTCTACGAATTCATTTGCAGGCTGGACAGGGACCTAAAGGCCAACAGGGTGAGCAAGGAAGCGTGGGAAGTTGTGTCCAGAATTGGCAGTCTCTTCATTCAGTTTGCGGATTTCACATACCTCAGGGTCACCGGCTTTTCTGGAGAACCGGTTAAGCTGCCCAGATATCCGAATGAATGATAGATTGATCACCATGGAGCTGAGCAGACAACTTGTGGAGATGCACGACCTTCAGTCGAAATGACACAAGTCTACGGGCTTCTTCCCGATCACTGTGGGTCATTATAGCTGCCAGAGCATTCATAGAGCTCGAGGAATGGAGGCGGAAATGTTCTCTGAGTACGAGCAAGAGTTCTTCCCGGCACGGCTGAACTTCGATCCATTTGGAGTAGCCAGGAAGACGATCTCCCAGGAGTACGCACATGTGCCTTCATTAGAGGATTTCTGGATGAAGTGCAAAAGTGAGTACGAGGTTAGAAAGAAAGATTTCAGCAGGCTATCAACACGGCAAGTGTTCGACTTTGGATTAGCACGGATACCTGTGGATCTTAAAGATGATGGGGTTGTGTTACTTGACACATACCATCAAATGGGAGGAGATAGAGCCATACTTCAAGAGAACGTAGGGGGCTGCCATATGATTGAGGAAAGGTCTGCCGCCGTTCTGGTGAATACTTCAAACTGGTTGCTGACAAAGGGATATTGCCTTGATGAAGCATTGATGAATCAAGTCACGGGCAACTTCGGCGCAGGAGATTCCCTCAAGAGGAAGCACGGAGGAGAAAGCAGCAGAAGGCCCGAGAAGATGAAAGTGCACAGAAGGTCTCCTTCGAAGGAGAAGATCACTTCCACGGCTATGACGTTAGTTCGGCTTCTCCAGCATCCAGTACTTCACCGATTGTTGCACCTCAGCAGGACACTGCCATTCCTCAGTTGAATCCGGCAACATTCATCTTCTCTCCTCAGCCACTCCGTTCAGCACCTGTTCCTGAAGAAACGTTGAAGCTGCAGATGGCAGAGTTTGAAAGAGCTTTGTCTTTGGATGATTCAGAGGATGGCAGCCACAACACTGTAGCGGTTTCTGATGGAGAGGAATCAGAGCGGGAGATAGTAGTACACTCAGCAACTTCTCATTCTCCGAGAAGTAATTTCTCAGAATGGTTGACTTCACAGTTGGTTCCAGAAGCTAGAGTGGAAATGAACTTGGAGGAACACGACTTGCTAGCATTGCTCCTGAGTCTAGGCGGAAAAGACAGAAAAACCTAAAGTTGCTAAGGTAACTTCAAGGTTGATCATCGAGGAGTCGGGGCAGAAGTTTGCTGAGATGTCAGTTCCGACGGAAGGGAAGAAAGAGGATGAGCTCACGGCAGAAGACATAACAGTAACCAGAGTACCTATCGGTCAAGCCACCACAAAAGGATTGAAGCAGGATACGCAGACATTGATAGATGCTCTATTCCTTAGGCTTGACAGAGAAAAGGCGGAGAAAGTTGAACTTCAGAAGCAGGTATCTCAGTTGTGCGAGATCATTGCCAAGGTTGCTAAATCTTCCACTCAGCCCATTTCAGCGCAGAAGCAGGTGAGTGATCATCTGATGCAGGAGATGGAAGATGCGAGCAACCAGGTGAAAGCTATCGACGAATGGAAAAGTCTGATCATTCGTCAAGCTTCTGACTGACTCGGAGAGGTGTCAGCCCGCCTAAAGGTTATGAAAGATGCAGCAGATCAGTTGAAGCAACTGGTGACAAGCATAGTAGATATGAACACAGTTGCTGAGAGTAACCTGAGTACTTTGGCCGAAATCAATAAGCTGCCGAGAGAAGTGTTGATTGCGGAACAAATTATGTACCTAACATATTATCGATTGAGAAGGGGAAGCAGCTGGAGTTTGCAGTATCTTTCCATTTGGAGATCTGCAGAATTATGCTAGAGGATGCAGGCACTTGAGAGTATGGCATCGTCTTTGCAAACAATATCATTGCTTTCACTCATGAGGAAGTGGTCGGAAATGTTACTTCATACACACGGATCATTCTAGCAGAGTGCCTAATTCCCTAGAAGGGTCTCTTCTGATGGTGCAGGGGAGAATTGATGGAGCTACTAAGCCTTTCACGATGAATTCCATCAGCAGACTGGTGGCACTGCAGTCGGATATTGCGAAGTTCGGGCCGAGCTTGGAGGATGTGGAAGCATGTATCAGAGTATTGAATGAAGGCTTGCTTGCGATTCGGGACGAAAAAAGGAAGTTGTGGCTAAGACAGAGATGGGAAGATGTTGAATTACATGTTAAACAAGTATATTCGATGTCGAAACAAAAAAGAAGATATAAATGTTACAGCTGGCTTGACTTCTTCTTCTATTCTTTCTTCTTCTATTTTCCACGTTCCGGATGAAATTGTAAAACTTTAAAGTTATTGGTTTTGAAACCATTGCTTTAAGTTATGTGGAACAATTCTATTAGTTAAGTGATAGATGTGTCACTTGAGGAGAAGTTAGAGGAAGATGATTGCCAGATGTCATCTTTACTTCTTGTTTATGTTTCAGTTCAATTGAGTTTCCCATTTGTACTTTCCTTTCACATTCTATAAGTAGAAGAAGAACCTTGGGTTAATGATCAAAATTTGTAAGCAACATTCTTGTGTTCCAGACTTTGTCTGAAACCCTTAAGAGCCACTTGAAGCAAAGGAATATACAGGAGTAGATTTAGGAGAACTTTGTGTCACGGTGTATTTTGTTTCTAGCTTTCTATCTTAGATCTTTGAATAAACTTTTGTTATTTTAGATCTAGATCTAGAGCTACCTTTGCTTATAATTTTGTGTTTGATATCTATTGGTTTCTTCTATGTGCATGCAATCAACTCTGTTATCTATTGATTGGGATGCACATCTTCCCCATTTCTTCTTTGTGTTTATATAATTCCCTTCTTCTATAAATATTTCCTTTCTTAAACAACTGCTTACTTATTTGCGAAACTATATAGACTATGGTTCATGAGTGAATAGTTAAAGTAAAACCCCATATAGATACTAACATATTTTAATTGACAAATCGACACGGGAGCCTCACCGGTAAATGAGGAGATTTATCTCATGGCTGCCTAGGTTTTATGCTCTGCAAAAATCTAGCCATCAATAATCCTCATAATCCTATTAATTAATGCCTTTCCTCCTGGCAATTAATTAATTATTAAATAAGTTTTACTTTTCAAATGGGGCGCCTATTTTGTGCATGCTCATGGCTGCGATTAAATAGATTAAATTTATTTAATTTTAGACTTCTGCTTTTTACCAGTTAACTCAAGCCTCACAGTATGCTTTGACCTTAGCCACTGAAAATAGGAATTAATTAAATCATTTATTACTTAAAAAAATATTGTTTCTCTCCCAAATGGGGCGCACTTTTTGACATGAAGGGGCTGCATTAAATAAATAATATTTATTTAATTTTAGAACTGTCTATTTCCAACTTCCTTTTGTCCAACTTCCTTTGTTGACTTTTTCACAAGCCTGGGCTCTAAAATTGGAAGAGAAATTAATTAAATTAATTAATTTAAGGCTGCCCTTTCTTTCCCTAAAGGGGTTGCACTTTTTGGCATAAGAGATTTCTATTTTTAAAAGTCGGTTGAAAATGGGATTATTTACCTCTCGCAAGGCAGCCCGAAAATCCCATGATTCACTTAAGTCATTTTGACTTTCATAATGAGATTATTTACCTTGCAAGGCAAGTAATTAAATCCCATTCATGCCTTAAGTGATTTTTCTTTTATTTCACAATGGGAATTTTTACCTGCAAGGCAGTAAGAAATTCCCGCATGTCTCTTGCCTCTAAATTTCCCATTATGACTTAAGTGGCGTTGCTTCCATGGGAAAAAGTACCTGTTTTAGCGCTTTATAAAATTCCCACCTACCTGCTTTCCAAAAATCCCACGATCCACTTCAAACCCTATTTTTCCAAAAATGCAAAGAAACCCGAGAAGAAGTTTTTTAAACGTTTTCATTTTTTCCAAGAGAACCGGACCTCCGATGACGAATTTCTTCACCAACGCGTCATAGGTGATCTCCAGACACTTAAAATAAGCCAAGAATCAAAGCCAAACCGTGCAAAGGAATTGATCCAGAGAATTTCACGAGAAAAGCGAAATGGGAAAACACAAAAAGCGTTGCGAAGCAACTCAAGAGCCTCACAAATAAAGCCCAGGATTCATTCCTGGTTAAAACCCTACAGGTATATGGGACTAATGATATGTACAATCACAACAGGGTTAAACCGGAGCACAAATTGCCTCAAACGGGGCTTAAAATAATTAAATACAAATTTCTCGCAGGAAAACTCCAGTGATAGAATAAAACAATTTTGGGCATCTGAGTATTTGGCGAAAATGGCTAATATAGCTCCTTGGGAATATCTTGACACGATATGGGAACTTTTTGGCAATAAAAACACAAAACAACCCATTATTTTAAAAGCACGATTTTTTTTTGAATAGGGTAGTCTCAGATTTCAGGATGAAATCTGGGGATACCACCATTTCTACATGCCATCCGACTTGCGTATGGAGAGGAGGAACCGTTCTTCATTAATTTTGCTTTGGTGGTCATGGAATGATCTCGATAACTTTACGTGTTCAAGAATGCCTCTTTTGCCTTAAACTCCTTGTGTTTGACATTTCGGTCCCTAAGATTCGTTGGTTTCTAAAATCTTTGATCCTAGAATGTAGCCGTTGATGAGACCTTTCGAACAAGACCAATTTAAAACAAATTTGGTTAACTACATGATGAGAGTTATGTACAAAAATGCTCCATCGCTCATTCGAACTGACTTTTCCCTACATTTCTCTCCTTTGAGGACCTTTTCAATAATTGAACATTTTTGTTTCTTGCGGACCTTGTTTCTTTAGGATGGTTCCATAGTGTCCAGCGGGTTTGTTTCTTCTTTATACGGATCAATGAAATCCAGATATGTGAACATTGACTTTTGAGAAATCCATGGAACATTGACTTTTGAGAAATCCGCGAAACATTGACTTTTGAGAAATCCTTTGAACATTGAATCGATGTTCGCAGGTTTAGACTTAGCCACGCTTCTTCAATTCCTCACAAAACAACCCTACGTCCTTTTGGATTACCACCGAGATCATATTCGCCAAGTCATGGTCTGCTCATCTCCTTTGTTCTACGGGTTCTGGAGGCCATCCATGGAACACTATGTTCCCCAACTCTGCGTGCATTGAGTGAGACCTCGCGGTTTTAACGAGCATGGAAGCGGTAAGATCCATCGATGAGGTATTCAAAGTTGCCAAGAGATGCAATTTTGGATAACAGACCCCACCTTTCCCATCTAATGCTAACAAAACTTGCATCATAATTTAGAGAGAACAATTTTCTATTTTCCCACAACCCGTCAATTCATAATTACATATCCCGGGTTCTAAAGAGAGAAGTAGAAAGAAATTTCATTCATTTCTTTCATACAAGTAGGCATTATATTCACATAACCAAAAAGATATAATAGAGATATCGACAAGATTTCCACACAAAATTTGAAGTTCAATCGGGCTCTAGATTTTGGGAGAGTTGTTTGAATTCCATGCGATTCGTTTTCATTGTCCCGAAGAGGCTCAAGTAGGAAGTGTTGTTTCATGCAAGTCATGTTTTACGTTATCATATTATTACAGTGTCCCAAACGAATCAAGTGGTTAAAACCATAGTTCTCATATTCGTATTCGGAAAACCCGAAAAAAATTGACTCGGCAAGACTCGCGAATATTCAACAACTTAAAAATACGCAAATTTCTTTAAAAAATTCTCATAAATTTTATGCAAACGAGTCTATAAAATGTTGGAGAAATGTTGTCTATTAGATTTGAATACAAATACAATTGGTGTCCTCGATTTCACCCTAAAATCTGGGACTACCCATTTGAAAAAAATCGTTCTTTTTAAAATAATGGGTCTTTTTGTGTTTTATTGCCAGAAGATGTCTGTATTATGTTAGGATATTCCTAGTGAATCATATGAGCCAATTTCGACAAATACCCAGATACCCAAACTCATTTTATCCCTCCACCAAGTTTTGTCTGCGGGAATTTTTATTTAATTATTTATTGAATAAATAATGCCCCGTTTGAAGTAAATTGTGCTCGGTTGAATCCTGTTGAAGTTTTGCATGCCAGTATTCACTCATCTCAATAGGGTTTTCACCAGAATGAATTTAGAGCATTGTCTGCAACTTCTGGCAACGTTTTTCGCTTTTATTTATTTCTTTTGTGTTTTTCTCCAGTTTTCTCCATTTGTTTCTCTGTGAAATTCCCCTAGGTCAATTCCTTCGCCAGTATAGTCTATTTTATTGCCTGGAGTATTTGGAGATCATCTACGATTGCTATTTCGAAGGAATCAGCCTCAGAAAGCAAGCTTCTGGTCAAAAAAGACAAAGTCATGCACAAAAAGCCTCTCCTAGGCAAGTCGCATTTTTTGGAATAAATGGATTTTATGAAAATAAGAAAAATATTGCCATCAATGCGTAGAGCTCGAGAAGATATGCACTTTTAGAGAAAACGACACCTAAAACGGAGCCACGGAATGAAAGTTACGGCACATGCAAGTTTTTGCTACTACATCTTCCCGGACCCTTTCCAAAAATGGCAAATTTTATTCCATTCTTGTGTTTTCTTCACCAAAAATCCAAAAAAGGAAAGAAATGTTGTTTTTATGCCAGTCGCAATTTTCAAGGCTGCCTTCCGCGTCCAGTTTCCACGCTGCCCTAAGTGACGAATTCTCACGCAATTTTAAAGGCAAAAGTCACAATATAATTCGCACTTTTGGTAAAAAACTATCTTTCATGCAAATCACACTTTTTTTTTTGAAGGAAGACTTTAAGCTGCTAGTGGGAATTTTGGCAGTGGCAGGCAAGCGGGAATTTCTTACCTACCTAGCAGGGTAATTTTTCCCATGAAGTCAAAGTCACTTAAGCTGCAATGGGAATATTAGAGGTGGCAAGCAGGTGGGGATTTCTTACTTGCCTTGCAGGGTAAAAATTCCCATTATAAAAGAAAAATCACTTAAAGCACCGGCGGGAATTTCTTACCTGCCTGGTAGGGTAAAAATTCCCATTATGAAAGTCAAATCACTTAAGTGGAAGAAGGGATTTTTAGAGCTGCAGTGAAGGGTGAAAATTCCCATCAGAAGTTGACTTCTTATTTTTAGAATGCACCTTGCCAAAAAGTGTGACCCACCTTGGGTGAATAACAATGCATTTAATAATATTTATTAATGTTTATTCACCCAATTTTGGCGCCATAAATAGAAGGAAAGTCAATGCATGAAGACAAGCCAAAGTGAACTGAAGGTAGCATGCTAAAAATAAATAAATTAAATTTATTTAATGGCAGCCAGCAACATGCAAAAATAGGCGCCCAATTTGGGTGAATAAACATCATTGTTTATTAATTAATTGCCAGGAATAGGTGGACAATTATTAGAAATAGAATGCTGAGGGTTACATAAGCATGGGCTGCCATAATGAAGATGTAATTAATTCTTTTTGCAAAGGATTGCAGCCTGGACAGTTTTGGCGCCCAAGAAAGGAGGATTTTTGCATCAAAAAGTGTTTTCCATTGCCGGAAAGCTTCAAAGTTTGGCGCCTAGGGTTGGAATGGTTTGATTTTTCTGTAACAATTATTTGCATGTTGGTATAAGTCTTGGTGAATTAAAAAATATTTTTATTTGCTTTGCATGCAAGCAAAATCTCAAATTTTAGGGCAGCGGGCTTTATATGCAGATTTTTGGTGACAGAAATCAAGTATTCGTGCTCTGGACTTCATCTTTGTCTTAAATAATTGCAAGTATTCATTATAGGTGAAAGGAAGTTCAAATCAATGTCAGGTACATTGAATATATCTTCCGAATCTGAAGAAATTGATAGATGCACTTGCACGAATTGATTTAGTTCTAAAGAATTCCAAAGAAGATTAAAAGAAAAAGAATGCGAGAAAAAGATTTCTCGAGACATGGACAACTCTAGCCATGATGAAGCGTGATGATAGAGAGGGATTAGCGAGAATCATGCATAGCTTCTAGATTTCTTTGAAGTCAATGATACAAACATTGGCCCTAAACCTATCATCGATTTAATTGATGTCTTTGGCTAGATTTTCTGCATAGCATCAAACCTAGCGATCATGAGATAAATCTCCCTCATTTAACCGGTGAGGCTCCCGTGTCAGATTTGTCAATAAAAATGTGTTATTATCTATCAGGGGTTTTACTTTAACCACTTAGTTCATGAACCATAACTAAGAAAGTCTGCAGCAAGTAAGCGAGTTTTTTTAAGAAAGGGAAGTTATAGAAGAAGGAAGTAAAGGAAATACAGAGAAGAAATGGGGAAGATGTGCATCCCAATTAGTAGATAGCAGAGCTAATTGCATGCACATAGAAGAAACTTAATAGATTTGAACACACAAAATTATAAAGCAAAGGCAGCTCTAGATCCAGATCTAAAATAACACAAAGTTTACTTAAAAGATCTAAGATTTAAAAGCAAGAAACACAGTACACCGTGACACAAAGTTCTTCGAAACCTGCTCCTTTGTATTCCTTTGCTCCAAGTTGCTCTCAGGGGTTCAACACAAAGTCTAGAACACAAGATTACTGCTTACAAATTCTGATTGATAATTAACCCAAAGGTTCTTCCTCTACTTATAGAATGTAGAGGGGCAATTACAAGTTGGAAGCTTTAGTTAAGCGGCACATGCGAGAAGTTGGAAAAGAAACAATGCATCTTCCTCCTCCGAATTCCTCTTTACGTGACGAGTATGATTTGCAGAATTGAAAATAGAAGCTTCTATTTTGCATGTCCGCCACTCTATCTCCAAGTAATGGCTTTTAAACCAATCACTTAAGTTGTATAATTGAATTGATCGCTCAATTACTTTGTTGGAGGAAAGAAGAAGGAAGAGGAAAGCTGACTTTGTCCTTTTTCATGTCTGCATGCAGATGATTCAAAGCTGAT
The DNA here is from genome assembly GCA_018340775.1 of Taxus wallichiana var. yunnanensis. Lineage (NCBI taxonomy): Eukaryota > Viridiplantae > Streptophyta > Pinopsida > Cupressales > Taxaceae > Taxus > Taxus wallichiana. Next base: position 540,489,022 of record CM031238.1, read on the forward strand.
CTAAAGCAAATTTGGATATGGAAACAAGTTGGAATTGCAAGCAGTTGGAATTGGAAGCAAGCTGAAATTTTGCCTTCGCATTGTCTTCTCTTTTATCCTTGAAGCTTTTGCAGTTCTTCTGTTGTACATGCATCAGTGCAAGGTTGGCCATAGATAACTCATCATCCTTATTTTTAATTGCATATGAGCAATTAAAAATTTTGGAAAGCACTCAGGGTGAATGAAAATTCAATGAAAGCTTCAACTGGAAGATGAGAGCACATGCACAAGATCTTGGAAGGAATTTTCCACGCACTGTCTTCTTCACGGGCTGCATTCGAAACAAGAGGATGAAGCCTTTGTGCCGGAAGCTTTTGCAACTATGAGATCTGGATCTGGATCTGCATATGGATTTGCATCTGCATCTGCATCTGGATATGGATCTGCACCTGCATAACAAACTTTGGCAACTGGGCTATGGATGGAAAAGCTGCAACTTGAATAATTCCACTGCTTTTAATCTGCACGCATGAGTGCAGTTTCTCCTGCATGCATGGGTGAAGTTTCTCTGCTGCACCGGATCTGTCTATCAATTCAGCAAGAGGTTCCGAGCCTAGATCCGTGTCTCCAATATCTGCAAATTTAGAAGTGATGCATGACTCCGTTGTGCTTTCTTTTTCATCTTTCTTCGCCATAGCTTTGTCTATCTTCGTCTGAATAATTCTTTTTCTTCTTATTTAACTGGAATTCTTCAAAATTGGTGCAGATCTAGACAATTCTTCATATTCGGAGGGTATATGCAATGTATTGGACATTGATAAAAGCTCCTTTTCCTTTGTAAAGCACCTGTAATGAACTCCTGCAATTTATTCAGACAAAAATGACCACCGGAGCATGAATAGTGAATTTTAATTGTAAAAATCTGCACTTTTCAAGCCTGCTGCCCCAAAAAATGGTGTTTAATTTGCACATAAAGTGAGCATGAATCCTTTCAACAACACCTGAGCACTTGTAACACCTATGCAAACAATTATGTAGACAAAGATCAACCTCCTTCAAAGCATGCACCAAATTTGGAAGCTTTTAGCCTTGTTGCCACCTTGCCTGAGCAAAATCCTTCTTCAAATGGGGGCACTTTTCCTCTTGGCTGCAATTCTTTATCTGTGAATTAAATAATTCACCCATATGGCTGCCCATGCTTATATAACCCTCACAATTCTATAATTAATAATTGCCCTAACAATTAAAGGCAATTAATTAATTAAAAATCAAGCTCTTCTCTTTTAAATATAGCATGTTTAAGGACAACCATCTAATCAATTAAATTAATTCAATTTAATCATCCACACATCACTTCACTCAAGCTTCACAAAGTGTGCTTTGACCATAGCCACTTTGAAAATATGAATTAATTTAATCATTTAATACTTTAAAAGTATTAATTCCTTCTTAAAAGGGCTGCATTAAATAAATTAAATTTATTTAATTTTAGAATTCTATTTCCGATTGATTTATTCCCTTTGCTTTTGTTGACTTTTCCACAAGCACAGTGCCAAAATTGGGTGAATAAATATTAACAAATATTTATTTAATGCATTATTATTCACCCAAGGTGGGTCGCACTTTTTTGCATAATAGAATTCTATTTTTAAGAATTTCTGACAATGGGATTTTTTACCCTGCAAGGCAGCCTCGGAAATCCCATGATCCACTTAAGTGATTTGACTTTGACAATGGGATTATTTACCCTGCAAGGCAGACAATAAAATCCCGTGATTTCATTTAAGTCACTTTTCTTTTATTTCACCATGGGAATTTTTACCCTGCAAGGCAGGCAATAAATTCCCGCCTGCCTGCAGCATCTAACTTTCCCACTGCAGCTTAAGTGAATTTTATATCACGGGAAAAAGTACCCTGCTAAGCAGGTACAAAATTCCCACCTGCCTGCTGCTTCTATTTTTCCCACTGCAGCTTAAGTGAATTTTATATCATGGGAAAAAGTACCCTGCAAGGCAGGCAATAAAATCCCACTTGCCTGTTGCTTCTAATTTTCCCACTGTAGCTTAAGTGAATTTTATATCACGGGAAAAAGTACCCTGCTAGGCAGGTATAAAATTCCCATCATGCCTGCAGCTTCTATTTTTTCCACTGCATCTTAAATCCTTTGTTTTCCAAAAATGCGCCCATCCCCGCAGGGGCTTTTCCGTGCACGACTTCGCTTTTTCCCAGTGATCCAGACCTCCGATGGTGACTTCCTCTGGGCATAACGTGCGTATATGTTTTCCAGCTGCTCTAGGCCAAAAATCGGGCTTACCCGACAAATGAATTGTTCTAGAGAAATTTCACAGAAAACGAAACGGGACAACACAAAAACACGAAAAATTGCCAAAAGTTACAAATAAAGCCCAAAACTTATTCCTAGTTAAAACCCTTCTGGCACATAGGAATAATAACATATTCGCTCATAATAGAGTTAAAACAGAGCGCAAATAGCCTCATATGGGGCTCAAAATAATTAAATACAAATTTCCCGCAGACAAATCCCGACGACAGAATAAAACAATTTTGGGCATCTGGGTATTTGGCGAAAAAGGCTAATATGGCTCTTTAGGATTATCTTGACGCAATACAAGAACTTTCAGGCAATAAAAACACAAAACGACCCATTATTTTAAAAGTACGAAATTTTTTCGGATAGGGTAGTCGCAGATTTCAGGGTGAAATCTGAGTGACACCATTGGCTCCGTCTGTGGACATCTTTTTCTCTGTCAGAATGACAAAGGGAAAAGATGAGATCCTAGCATCTCTGGTTTCGTATCTTATCTTTTGGGCACGGGGTCGGGAAACAAACACAACACAAAAACAAAAACAAAACAAGGAAAAACAAAGTTTTATTTATGTACATACAGGTTTTACCCTGCTTCTTCAGTTCCTGAAGAGCTTCAGATGTTGCCCGTTGAAAGGCAATGGTAACTCAATTCCATCCCGGTAGGCAAGGAAGAAGGTATCCATTCCTGCAGCTCTTTTGATCACGAAGGGCCCTTTCCAGAGTGGATCAAATTTGTCGTGTATGCCCTTCGGTTCATGTCTCTTGTCCCACCAGAGTACCCAATCTCCAATCTTGAACTTCCTTTCTTTGGCCTTCTTGTCAAAGACTCTAGGCAAGTCCTTATCAACTTCATCTGGTGGTGGCTCATCCTTTCTTCTCTCCGTGACAGGTAAGTCTGCATCAACTTGCTCCGTTCCCAGATTTACCGGCTTTGTATTTCTGAGGAAGAACTATCACCATATTCTTTGTTCTTCTTCAGGTATTGATCATGCTTGTTGAAAGTCTCCACTAAGGAAACTAAACCCCTGGGGATTTTGTTACCTTTTGGTTGGACTACTCCACTACTGTCATCATAACCTGGATCAGCTTTTCCTTTGACTATTTGTCGTGGTGGTGAATTACTTCCTTCAACATGCAGACATGCAGATGTTTGTTCAGGGATTCTGGGGTGGTAAACCATCTCCACTTTATAGTTTCCTTGTCTGAATATGGACGGTGGTCTATCCGGATTCAATAGTGCAGCCGTGACTGCCAAAGAATCTGCCTTGGAGTTTTGGTTTATTGGAACGAAGTCAATAGAGAAGGCTGTAAAATCGAATGTGGCAAAAGCACTTTATCTCTGTAATGCTCCAGCTTATCTCTTTTGACTTGACTTTGCCCTCGAACTTGCTTTACCAGAAGTTCAAGCATCTCCTTGGGCTTTGAGAAGTTTTACTCCTTTCTTTTTAGCTTGTTCCATTCCTAGAAGCAATGCTTCATACTCCGCCGTATGATTGGTGTTCTCGAACATCAGCTTGTGGGAGTATGGAAATACCTCATGATCTGGAGATATTAGTAGAGCGCCAGCTCCTGATCCAAAAGAACAACATGTGCCTTTAAACTCCAGAGTCCAAACTTTTTCTTCTTTTGTTGTCTCTGGCTCTGGTTGAAATTCTTGTTCTAGTACATCTTTATCTGTTTCCAAGAAATAGACCCCACAGATCAGATTCCTGAAAAAGAATCTGAGATCTAGGATCCTCAGATTTTGTAACCGTGTACCTGGACTTCTTTTCCGGCTCCAACTTATGGTTAAGCCCTTTGATAGGAATATGCACATAGGACCAATCCATCTTTACTTCTCCTCCCAGTTCTTTGCAGAAGTTTCTGCTCAGCAACATCCCGTAAGAGACAGGAATATCTGCAACTAAGATTGTCATCTTTAATCTCTTGTCAGGAAAAGCTGCCAGAACAACTTGTGTATCTTTGATTTGTCCGATTAAAGGGACTTGTCTCTCCATGGAGTAGCACCTTTTTATGGTCTTCGTCAGGGTAAGCCCAAGAGCATCTGCAACTTTAGCTGGCATGACATTGTCAGAAGCACCTGAATCTAGAATGCAATTGCTTAACTTGAAACCATTAAGCAATAGAGAAACATAGAATGGTTCCACTCTTTCAGAAGATGGTGAGGATATAACAACTGCAGTGTTGTTCTGGGAGGAGTATCTTTGGGCTTAGGCAAAAGGCCTTTTGATGTACTGGATTGTTCTGGTGATTGCACATATTTGACTAGCATATTTAACTGCTCAGGAAAAGCTCTCTGGTATTCGGCTTCTGACATTTGAACTTTAATTTTCTTGGCATGATCAATAATGTCAAAAGAAGAAATAGATTCAGATACCTGAGCCGCTTTCTGTGGTTGAGATGAAGAACTCGCATTCTTATCTCTAGGAGCTAAAGAAGAAGGTAAAGGGCTGCCCCTTCTTTGTTCGTCAGCTAATGCCTCAGCTTGGCGAGTTTGTGATCTTGTAAGTACTGCATATGCATGACCATGATCATCTTCATGAAGTTTCTCATTGTCATGTTCAAATTTGTAGTTCAGGTAATTAATGTTGGAGTCGCAGCAGGGACCTATAAAATCATCATCCTCGAGCTGATCAACGTCAACTTCCTGGTCTTCTTCATTCATCTCCACGTTGTTTCTAGGAGCAACTTCAATTGCTAATCTTTGGGAACCAGCAATGCGGTTCCGATTGTTGTTGAAATTCCGAGTAGGGGTAGTATTGTTGCCTCTGAGCCATTTGAGCCATTTGTTTCTTCATCTGCATCATCTCATTTGCTAACTTTTGCAGTAATGAATCGGAAGTAGTAGCAGAGGATGAACTTTTAGCTCTAGAAGTGTTGCTTTTTATCTTTCCAGCCATGATGAGGTCATCTTCAATTTCAACCGCCATGTTTTGGGCTGTTAACAAGTCAACAGGACGTGCTCTTCGCAGTTGATAGCTTACTTCAGGAAGCAAAGCATTGATGAAGAACACCTTTTGATTCTCGTCATTCAGAGAAGCAGAAGCTGGAATTTTGTACAGTAATCTTTGGAATTTTGCAATAAAATCCCGCATGTGCTCATGTGGCTCCTTCTTCAACTGAGTGAGTTGAGTTATCAATGTACTAGAATCTTCGGCTGCCTTGAATCTTTTCAGGAACGCATCCCGCATAGTAGCCCAGTTGGTTATGGTGCCAGGAGCTAGCCGGTAGAACCATTCTCTAGCCAAGTCATGCAGAGTCTCTATGAAGAGCCGAACAGATACATCTTCATGTTCGACTGCAAGCACTCCACAGGATATGAAAACGCAGCCAAGTGGTCATTTGGATTTTGCTTGCCATCTCCAAAGAATTTTGGAAAATTCTTTCTCGTCCCTTTAGGTAGATCATGCATAGGAGGAGTTAGATTCAGAGGTCCAAAGGCTGCACCCCATGGGACAGTGCTGCAGGGGCAAGTGGGTTTCGGTTCAGCATGATGAACGGGGCACGTCCTCTCCAAGAGTAGACTTGATGAATAATTCCAGCTGCCGGATTATGCTGAAGATGATCTGGATCTGGATGAGCGTGCACTCTTCTTCCTGGTGAAAGACTAGATCTGCGGCTTCTAACTTGAGGAGGATGATTGAAATTGAATTGCTCTTGCAGTCGGAAGAAATGATCAGTCCTTCCTTGCGCCTTCACGGATCGGGTGAATGGACGTTCAGCCAGGTTGAGATTTGTATGGAAAACACTCGATCTTCAAAAGATAAGCTTTGATCTGCAAAGATAGTTGTTCCCCAGCGGAGTCGCCAAAAACTGTTGGCTAGATTTTCTACATAGCATCAAACCTAGGCAGTCATGAGATAAATCTCCCTCATTTAACCGGTGAGGCTCCCGTGTCAGATTTGTCAATAAAAATGTGTTATTATCTATCAGGGGTTTTACTTTAACCACTTAGTTCATGAACCATAACTAAGAAGTTCTGCAGCAAGTAAGCAGTTGTTTAAGAAAGGAAAGTTATAGAAGAAGGAAGTAAAGGAAATACAGAGAAGAAATGGGGAAGATGTGCATCCTAATTAGTAGATAGCAGAGCTAATTGCATGCACATAGAAGAAACTTAATAGATTTGAACACACGAATTATAAAGCAAATGCAGCTCTAGATCCGGATCTAAAATAACACAAAGTTTACTTAAAAGATCTAAGATTTAAATGCAAGAAACACAGTACACCGTGACACAAAGTTCTTCGAAACCTGCTCCTTTGTATTCCTTTGCTCAAGTTGCTCTCGGGGGTTCAAAGCACAAAGTCTAGAACACAAGATTCCGCTCACATACAATTCGATTGATAATTAACCCAAAGGTTCTTCCTCTACTTATAGAATGTAGAGGGGCAATTACAAGTTGGAAGCTTTAGTTGAACTCGGCACATGCGAAGTTGGAAAAGAAACAATGGCAATCTTCCTCCTGGAATTCCTCTTTACGTGATTTAGTATGATTTCAGAATGAAAATAGAAGCTTCTATTTTGCATGTCTCATGCCACCTATCTCCAAGTAATGGCTTTTAAACCAATCACTTAAGTTGTATAATTGAATTGATCGCTCAATTACTTTGTCGGAGGAAAGAAGAAGGAAGAGGAAAGCTGACTTTGTTGGAGGAAAGAAGGAAGAGGAAAGCTGACTTTGTCCTTTTTCATGTCTGCATGCAGCTGATTCAAACTGGATCTAGAAGCAGCTGGATCTGGAAACAAGCTGGAATTGCAAGCAGTTGGAATTGGAAGCAAGCTGAAATTTTGCCTTCGCATTGTCTTCTCTTTTATCCTTGAAGGTTTTGCAGTTCTTCTTTTGTACATGCATCAATGCAAGGTTGGCCGTAGATAACTCATCATCCTTATTTTTAATTGCATATGAGCAATTAAAAATTTTGGAAAGCACTCAGGGTGAATGAAAATTCAATGAAAGCTTCAACTGGAAGATGAGAGCACATGCACAAGATCTTGGAAGGAATTTTCCACGCACTATCTTCTTCACGGGCTGCATTCGAAACAAGAGGATGAAGCCTTTGTGCCGGAAGCTTTTGCAACTATGAGATCTGGATCTGGATCTGCATATGGATTTGCATATGGATTTGCATCTGCATCTGCATCTGGATATGGATCTGCACCTGCATAACAAACTTTGGCAACTGGGCTATGGATGGAAAAGCTGCAACTTGAATAATTCCACTGCTTTTAATCTGCACGCATGAGTGAAGTTTCTCCTGCATGCATGAGTGAAGTTTTTCCTGCACTTTGGATCTGTCTATCAATTCAACAAGAGGTTCCGAGCCTAGATCCATGTCTCCAATATCTGCAAATTTAGAAGTGATGCATGACTCCGTTGTGCTTTCTTTTTCATCTTTCTTCGCCATAGCTTTGTCTATCTTCGTCTGAATAATTCTTTTTCTTCTTATTTAACTGGAATTCTTCAAAACTGGTGCAGATCTAGACAATTCTTCATATTCAGAGGGTATATGCAATGTATTGGACATTGATAAAAGCTCCTTTTCCTTTGTAAAGCACCTGTAATGAACTCCTGCAATTTATTTAGACAAAAATGGCCACCGGAGCATGAATAGTGAATTTTATTGACAAATCGACACGGGAGCCTCACCGGTTAAATGAGGGAGATTTATCTCATGATTGCCTAGGTTTGATGCTATGCGAGAAAATCTAGCCAACAATTGACAGATCCAGATGTCATAATTGCAAAGGCTTCCAACAAAAATTCATCCTCTTGTTTCTGACACAGCCCATGTAGAAGTCAGTGCATGGAGAATTCCTTCCAGGATCTTGTGCATGTGCTCCTAATCTTCCAGTTGAAGCCTTCATCGAATTTACTTTGCATGTACTGAAGAAGAATTACAAAAGCTTCAAAGATAAGAGGGAAGACAAGGCAAAGACAATACCCGCAAGCGAATCACAGTCACCTGCTTCCAGATCCAGCTTGGTGAGAATCAAAGACAAAAGAGTCAACCGCATGCAGAATATGGAAAAAGAACAAGACTGGAAGTGTTGCAGCTTTCTTCTAATTTATTTTCCTCTTTCTTCTTCTTTTCTCCGACAAAGTAATTGAGCGATCAATTAAATTATAAAACTTAAGTGATTGGTTTAAAAGCCATTACTTGAAGAGGTCATTTACTTGGAGATAGGTGGCAGACATGCAAAATAGAAGGTTCTATTTTTAGTTATAAATCATGCATGTCATGCAAAGAGGAATTCCAGGAGGGAGATTGTCAGTTGTTTCTTTTACAACTTCCACATGTGCCAGTTCAGTTATAGTTTCCTATTTGTAACTTCCTCTCCATACACTATAAATAGAGGAAGAACCTACGGGTTAAAGATCAGAATTTGTAAGCAACATTCTTGTGTTCCAGACTTTGTGCTGAAACCCTTGATAGCTATTTGAAGCAGAGGAATAGAAAGGAGCATATTTCCGGAGAACTTTGTGTCAACGGTGCATTTTGTTTCTAACTTTCTGTCTTAGATCTATTCATAAACTTTGCGTTATTCTAGATCTAGATCTGAAAGTTCCCTTTGCTTATAATTCTGTATGTTAATATCTATCTGTTCTATCTATGTGCATGCAATCAACTCTGTAATCTATTGATTGGGTTGCACATCTTCCCTCTTTCTTTCCTGTTTTCTGCTATTTTCTTCTTCATCAGATATTTCCTTTCTTTAACAACTGCTTACTTGCTGCAAAACTATACAACTATGGTTCATGAGCTGCATGGTTAAAGTAATACCCACAAATAGATACTAGCATATTTAACTGACAAATCTTACACAGGAGCCTCATTGGTAAATGAGGGAGATTTATCTCATGATTGCCTAGGTTTTCAGCTATGCAAAAATCTAGCCAACATCAATACAAAATCGCATCATCATGCCAATATAACAGCCGGTTGATAAGTGCTATGAATTTATGATGCATCATAAATTTCATATCTATGCAAGTTACGATATATAATAATTTACATTTTCTTCTTCCCGATTTATAAGAAACCTATAGTATCTTAAAGTACACTGAAAACCTAGAGCTTCTTTGAGTACTCCAATGATTCTCGAAAATTGAAAAAAAATCACGAGGAACATGAGCTACAAAAAATGTTAGTGTCCTGTCAAAACACAAACAACATGATATTTGTGGTGATCGTAGAAATCCTAAAAGGAACATAGTGAAGAAAGATTTGCTACAATGACAAATATCTAATGAGAACATAACAACCAACCAAAATGCTTTTTTTAATTTGATAATATATATGTGTTTGCCTTTGTACAACAGTATAGCCCGTTTACATGATTTTATCTTCTGAAAAGTTTACTCCCATAATGGTTTTTAACGTAATCTTTTTTGACATCTAGGAAAGTTAACTCCCAAAAGGACATGTGAAAAATTCTTATGCAGATCAAAGGAGAAACTGGAAAAGTTCTTATGCGGGAAACTCGTATGGGGAGTACTCGTCGAATATTGGTGAATATTCGTGCAAGTTTTCATGGCAAATATTCGTTTTGGCTGGGTTTTGGCAGTACTCGCTGATTTTGCTATGGTTAAAACACATGTTTATATACATTAAATTTGTTTTCACCTATCGAAGGTGTCTCGAAGGGTCAAATTGGGCAACATGGCCTAGTTTTCTTATTGTATGAATTAGCCCAAGTGGCTACGAAAAGCCCTGATAAAAGGCATGACAAACACCTAGACAAAAGAATTCACACATCCAACCTAATCTTTGTTATATAGAGAATCCAATGAGACTGACGGGACCCAAAACTGGCAACTGGAGATCAAACTAGAAACATCTCTCCAGAGCTAGTTGGTGCAAGATTGTTGTTACACTTCAACAGTCTAAGCCAAGGTGGCTCTGAAATAGTTGTGAAAAATGTGTTTTTCGATGGAATTACGCCAAATAAAAAGTGCTACACTATGCTCTATACTACAGGAAAGAGGTGTATAGTGCTATATTTTATTTTTCGAGAAAACAAAGGCATTTGAAATAATGTGATTTCGGAGGGGTTTCACAGTGCTGAGCGGCTGCTTCTAGCATCCGGCTCACCAAAGCACTCACGAAACCCACTTTGTAAACATGTCCAACAACCATTTTGACGAGGTTTTTAGATTGAAAGGTGGTCCTCATACAACAAGGAATATGTTACAACAGTCAAAAAGTAGGAGGGAGATTTGGAGACGCTTCTTGCGCACTGATATCGGGAGGCGTTTGACACATTTGGAGGGTCTTATTTAACATTGCTAAAGTGCGTTTTCTCGCTGTTTGGCGTCCCTGATTGGGTACCAATAGTGCAAATCTATGGGCAAGCAAAATTTTGGTATGTTCAAACAGTTCTTGATCCAATATTTGTTGCGCCAGCTTGTAGCGATTATTTTCAAATTTTGTTTAACTCGTACAAAAACATTTTTTTTTTTTTTTTTCTACTCAAATTGAAAACACGAATTTCAAATCATGCTAGAGGAGGGGAAGAGAAAGTTTATTCCTGTTAAATCGACGAGCAGTGCACGAGGTGCTCCTTTGTGACTTATTTCTTCTCTTTGCCATGCGCCTAGTTGTGAGCTCTTTTAATTTTTTGCATAGGCTGGTTGGAGGATGGGTGAGGCTATGGAGTTTGTCATTTAAATTTCTCACTCATGTCAATGCCATTTAGAACAATCCCAACAACCAATGCATTCCTAAATAACTATTCCTTGGGCATTTTGACAATGGCTGGGCTTTTTTAACAATTGCTAGGCGTTTTCACAACAGTTGGCGTTTGAAGGCTTTTTCAACAAATTTATATTTATGCAAGCCTACTATCATGCCATTCCATGCGTCCCCACTTCTCCTTGAGGCGTTTTGTCAACCAGTCCATGTTTTTTTGCTCTAGAGCTCCATTTTTATGATGCAAATCTGCTCCGTGGGCCTTGGACGCCCAAACAAAGACTCCAAACCTCTGATTTTGGCATAAACAACAAACAAAGAATAAAAATGCCCTCCTTCGGAAAAATAAGGAGGTTCCACTACACCAAATGTGTCTAACAAGTGGCCGATTGCTCTTCTCCTCTCATGGTGGCTGCTCCTCTCCACAACTCCAAGGAAAATTGCAAAAGCCCAAAAGTGAAAGGAAACCTAGAATGCATTCCTTTTCCCTAAACCACTTTTGATATTTTTAATTTTTTTATATTCTAATATTCTAATTTATTTAAAGAAATCGACACTTCATTAGCTACTGACGACATTTTTGAGATCGAGTTCTTGCATGGAGTGGGCATTAATTGGTTCCCATCCCCGGTGAATGACATCCACATACAAACTTGACACTCAAACGTTAACCATTAATTATCATCATCATCCTCATCATTATTATTATTATTGCATCCCCGAATTGAGATTATAGTCAACAAAATGCTCAAGAATGAGATTAGTGCAACGATAAACTAGAGGGCACTATATCGACAATCCATTTAAAATTTATATTTATGTCCCATGATGACCTTGTCACACCGTCGACACTAATATCATCTTGGGATGTTTGACAAGGCGTTTAGAGCTCGCTTTGCCGAAAGGACCCACGTCCTCACCGACTAGGCATAATGGAGTGGGCACCACATTTTCGGAGACATCTGATAAAATTGGAATGATACAAAGAAGATTAACATCGCAAGGATGACATGCATAAATTGAGAAATGGTCCTACATGTGTGGGCGTGACAGGATTCTAGTAAGATCCCTTCCCCAAATCTTAGATATAGGCTTTGCAATCCTATACATTTGATGTCGAGTGTGGATTAATCTCTTCTAGATCCACAAATATCCATGCCCCTTGGTTATATCCTTGCTTGTTTGTTGGTTCTAGTATGGACATTGAGAAGAGATTGCTACCAAATAAAGAGGTTTCCCTGAGATTTATGGTGCACCAAAAATCTACAATGTTGATGTTCCTTTGAGATTGATGGATATGATGGATTCTCTAACCTATAAGTTAGTGGCTTTGTTTGTAAGGAAACTTAAGCCTTTGGTGGGTGGGTCCTCTTCATTTGTGTTCGGTTTCACACATTTTGTAAATTTTAGTGTGTATAAGAGAGTCGAGGTAAATGGACATTTTGGTGAAATTTAATAGGGTATCTTTTGCGCTAAAGTCTGTATTGAAGAAGCCATCATGGTAGTTAAAAAGCACTTGGATGTGAAATGGCTATGCCAGTGGAACTATGCCTAAGATCAACTTCAATTTTTATGGAGGTTTTTATGAGAAAATAGAATGTGGTGAAGGGTTCATCTTTGTTGCCGGTGGTGGCCAACCTCTTTATGGAGAATATCAAAAGCATGCCTCAAATCCCTTCCATTCAAACCTAAATGGTGTACAATGTATGTGGATGATAAAAATCTTAGCGGGCCTCATACCAAAGAAGAATTGGAGGAGTTCCATGATTATCTGAATAGCATTTATGGTAGGATTAAATTCACCAAGGAACTGGAGGTTGGAGGATGTCTTCCTTCTTATATGTTTCTCCTTAAAAGAAAGGCATAAAGGGTGCACGGTCTGATCTTTAGTTTCAGGCCTCATCTTATCATCCTGCACAAAAGCAAGGGGCCTTTCAGACCTTGGCGATCAGAGGATTTAGGATCTCGGATGAGGAATATCTGGAACAAGAGGAAAAACACTTAGCCACGGCCTTCAAGAAGAATGAATACAATAGAAAGTAGTGGAATTCTAATGAGCAGAACAGTCACAACTGCAATGTTAAATTGTTAAGGACTCAACAGACCAACCACAAGCTTTCCTCCCTTACCTTATAGGGGCTTCCAACTAGATTGGTAGGTTTCTAAAATCCAAAGATATTAAGATTGCATTCATTTCTTGAAACAAGATCAGGAAAACCATCAATTAGACAAAAGATAAGATGGAGACTAAATCTGAAAGTGGAGTCTATTGTGTTAAGCACTTTTGTGGGAGACCATATATAGGACAGACTGGAAAATCCCATCAGTCAAAGAGGGAAGATTATTCTGTAGGCTTATGTCTCAATAAAGTGTAAAATACTGCTTTAGTGGAACACTTAGATGGAGTGAAACACCATAATTGCATTAAAGATTCAGAGGTCATTGATAGGGAGGCTCATTCATTACAGTTAGGCTGATGGAGGTGATTGAGATTGGAAAACATCGTAACAACCCAAACAGAGAGGAAGGCCAGGGCTCGAATTACTCTTATAAACACATAATACTCAAACTTAGAGGAGTTTCCTCGACCTATAGGAGAAATTAATTAATTACTTATCTAATTGGGGTATTAGTTAATTAATTGTTCCCATGAACTTAAGAATAAATGGATAAATCATAGATTCAGTAATCAATTAGGTGGTTGAGTGTTTGAAACTATGCAGCTAACAGCTACTTGAACTAACAAATTAATTAAATAATTTATTAATTAATGCCTTAATTAGGATGACCTAATTGGTATCCAATCTATTTTATAGAGTTATCATAATCTATATAAGGGTGCTTTATGTAATCCTACACACTTCTACACGTTTATTGTTTAATAAAATGTTTCATGTCTTTTCCCGAAATATTTTTCTAAATTCTATAAATTGTTCTATTCAGGTTCATCAAAGAAAGGTAACAATAAGATCAAATAATTGTGGTTTCAACCAATCAAAGAAATCAATTAACATTATATATGACATACTATTAAGTCTCATATCAATGATTACAGACACAGTTGTTAATGTTGTATGAGTGTTAATGTTTTTGTCAATGTTGATGGATAACAAACTCAAACTGTTCTCTCTTTAGATTCATCAAAGAAAGGAATCAACGAGACCCAACAAACATAGTAGTTGCAACGAAATTTGCAGCTTTACCATGGAGATTGGGTAGAGGCAGTGTCATCTCAGCCCTTAAAGATTCATTGAACCGTCTAGGTCTTTCTTCAGTAGATCTCTACCAGCTACATTGGTAATGTATATGTTTCTTTTATAGAGTGTATCTTTAATCTTTGCGGGAAAGCCTAATTAGCATTACTTTTTGTTATTTGCAGGCCAGGAATTTGGGGAAATGAAGGTTTGTAATGCAAAACAACTTTTATACTTGAAGTTTGTAGTTAGCAATGTTTTATAAATGCCTGCTTACATTAGCATTTTAAGCCATGTCAGAGAAATATTGGTAATTGCTTGTAATATCTAAAAAGTTTTTTTAACTTTTATTTTCATGCACATCTTTAGAAGCATGGAAACAGAAGGAATTCTATTCATTATGTTTTACTTGCAGGATATATCGATGGTCTGGGAGATGCCATTGAGATGGGCCTCGTGAAGGCTGTCGGAGTATCAAATTATAGTGGTAATTTATCATAGTGGATTTTTAGATATGAATTAAAGACTTTTCTTGGCATAATTAATACGTTTTCACATGAAATAGTCAGTACTTATTATTAATTTGAAATTTGCTGATTTTTGTTTCTCGTTTCATTTTTCTTGACATCTAAAATTTGGGGATTTGGCTGACACCAGAACCAAGGCTTCGTAATGCACATGCTCAGTTACAAAAAGAGGGATTCCACTAGCTTCAAACCAAGTAAATTACAGTTTGATATACAGAGCACCAGAAGAGAATGGTGTGAAGGCAGCATGCGATGAGTTAGGCATTACCCTGATTGCATATTCTCCAATTGGTCAAGGTATGTGACTGCTTTATGCTTTATAGGTTTCCTTCCATACATATACCTGCATTTGTAGCAATTAGTTAATTGTAAAGAATTTTCCAATTATTTTGAAACATGCTTCTTATATCAAACTGTAAAATGCCAAAAGGACAAGGTGAATAATAAATGGCATCCATATTTTTTTAATTGAATAGATGCTTCATATATTAACAGAAAACAATATTTACAAAAGAATAAGTAATAGAACAGCGATATGTACAATGAAGATTACAACTGTCCTTTTAGCAACAAGGACAGCAATGAAGTCTGAATAATCCCCAGGTTCAAGCTTTTTGGCTTCCTTAAGCAAAAGAAACCCTTTTGCAAGCAATTGCAAGTGAACTTTGCTTTTCCAAGTGTGACAAAAATCATCCAGATTGCATACCTCATTCTTGAAGACATAATTGCATCTAAGTTTCCAGATGGCAAACAAAGATGAAACCCACACACAATTCCCAATACACATAAATGGACTGCAGGTAAGAGTATTGGAATCACCCAACAAAGCTGCCCGCCAATGAAGATGGCCCTAAAAATGGGTCAAACTAGCTTGAACAAGCTTGAACAGGATCCTGCAAAAGTATAGCCCCACAAAAGGTGTTTAATAGTTTCTAACTTAGAACAATAGAGACATAAACCATCAGTAAGACCACTCTTGGATAAACGAGCTTTTGTAGGAAGCCCCAAATATATCCAAGCAAAAACCCGAAACTTTTATGAAATTCTCAGTGTCCACACACTATGGAGTCTACGAACCCAAAAGAAATCTGCATCGGAGGCAATCCATCTAACATTGAGAGCAGGTGCAAGAGTGCGACAAATGATAAAGCCATTGATTCTCATATTGAGATATGGGATGTGCATAGGTCCATCTCCAATCTCGCCAAATGGGACCTTTCATCTCCAAGTTTAACTTAAACAGATGCTCTTGAGGAATAAGGAAAGTTGAGAATTGTTAGAAATGGTCTACGTGAAAGGTGCAAGGTGAGAGCATACACATAGTTAGGATTGTTAAAAAAAAATTGCCTTTACATAAATGATAAAATAACAATATTTACTAATTATTAATTTTCTAACCTAGAACTTGATGCCATCTTAATATGTTTTGATCACCCAGATCACCATAAAGGCGCGAGGTGACAACATACACAATGTTAGGATGTGTTTAAAATAAAATAATAATGTATGAAACAAAATAAATAAAAAAACATTACAAAAATAAAAAACAAAAGTTCGAATTAAATAAATAATGTCCGTAAACAAGGGCAGCAAGTAACAAACAATGGCTGCCTCCAAACGTAGATCCTCCTTGCAATAAAATTCAAACAAAGGTTGCCTCCAAACATGACGTCTCCTCCTTTGAATGATCAATAAAACAATGTTTGCCTCTAAACAATGGCTTCCTCTAAACAAACTTGAACTCCTTGCAAGCAATGGCTGCCCCCAATCTCGTCCTCCTTGCAATGGTTGCCTCCAAACAAATCCTCCTTCCAATGGTTGCCTCCTCTTCAATTCCTCTTTGGCTCTTTGCTCTTACACTTGCAAAAACCAACAATGAATTGTTTGTGTGTTTTGTTAATGGTTGAGTGCCTTTTTATAGCTTTTAGAGGAGTTTAGGGTTTATTATTTTATTCATTTATGAGTTAGGGTTCATTTTTTTGGTCATTGACCAAGTCAAAATAAAATACAACTTTTTTAAGACCCCAATGCCAAACCACGAGAGTATGTCCTGGATACATCAAAATGTACTGTACTCTACTCGGGATGTATCCGTCTTGTACCTAGGATGGGTCTATACCGGGTATGTATCCGGGTGTTCGAAAGGGTGGAGATGTACCCATGCTTTCTAGCGTCCCATGATTGAAAATCAGTAAGGAGGCTATAGAGGAATGTGACCAGCTATGACAACCTTGTGTTATGAACTTCACTACGAAACTAGAAAAAGGGAATTTTTAGCTCGAAGAGTATGCTATTAGCTTGGAATTCATAGAGCAAGCCACCTATTTTTTAGGATTGCATTAGTCAGTACCTGGACAAATTGGCAGATGAAGATGCCTTGAATTGTTCATATATACGAACCAAAATGTAACCAACTCGAGAAGTCAAGTAAACTTCTCCCAATATTCAATCACTAAAAAGTTTCCTTGACGAAGATTTTGGAATTCGATCATCTTTTGATTAAAGTATAGCTATGGTAATCACCATTGCCGAAAAAAACCACAAACCAATCCCATGTGACCATAGTAGCTCCTAAACCCATCTCCATCTTGTTATTGTCCCACCATGTCGAAGCTTTTCTTGAAAGTTGGTAAGTTTCCCATACCGCCTTCGTTTCCTCAAGAAAATCATAGATCTCGAAGTATTTCTCCATCTCACTTAGCCATGCCTCGGCACCATCTCCAAGTATGGTGCCATCGAACATAGGTGGGTGATCTTCTTGAGATCCTTAGCCAACTCGGTGGCCAAATGAGCTTTCTTGGCTCTAGTTCGATCTTGTTGCTCCTCTCATGGTCGAAACCCTTATGATCTTCTTGCTTCTATTCCCGATCTTGCTCCTTCCCATTATCGAATTCGGGAGGCCCACGACCTCTTGCTTAAGAGAAATTGTACGATCTCATGTTTCATTAAGAACAACAAGAATCGATCAATCTTGGTCGCTTGATTGGCCACAACATTAGGGTTTCAGGGCTAACATTCTCTGCATTTGCACGAGTGTGAGCCGAGGATGTTTGGAGAGAGCTAGCACTAGCATTATTGATCGTAAGGCCAAATAAGCCCAAGTGTAGAGCTCGGGCTCGATACCAAAATGTAACAAACCCAATACTTGAAGCGGAAAATCAAGGAATTTAAAAAAACCATAAAATATTTATCAATTCATAAAATATGGAAAATAACAATTCAGTAATTCCAATAGTTTTATTCCTTTATCCATTTTCCAAATAGTTAAAACAATTAGCCAACTCAAAGCTCATACTCACCCAATTACCAATATAAGTGAATTTGAAAATTCATTGTTTCTCATAAACAAAATACGACGAGGTACCCACTTTGCATACATCAATATTAAAATTCACTAATTCCAATAATAACAATTTCTAGTTTTCTAATCCTCAAATTAATATTATATATTTTTCAAGTTTCAAGAAATAATATAATAGGACAACAAGCATGTCCATTGGCATGATATACTCTGTTAATAATCCATTGAAAAACTCGTAGTTTCCGTGTCTCTAATATAGTTCCATGCGGTTGAGGGAGAATATCGTCAAGGCACTTTTCCTCCAACCACAGACCTTGAAGGATCCCCCTTCACCTCCCTAACCGAGTGGTGGCCCTACCATTCAACGAAGGGAGTAGATAAAGGAATTCATCTCTGTATAGATTGGAGCAGAGAACTATGTGTATATAAAAGTATTCTTCCACTCCCACATACAAATCAACCAATATAAACAAGGTAACCCCACTATCATTTGGTTTCCATAACATGCAACTCTAGGTAAGCATGAACAGACAATGATAACAACAATCACACTACTTTGGCCAAAGCATTCTAAACTACGTTGGTAGTTCGGTATCTCAAGGTTTGCACAAACACAAGAGATAGGTCTTTGTTCATACACAACTATCTCATAACACAACTATGTATCATTTTTCTTTGAGGAGAAGAGAGTGATCTCAAGAAAAGGCAAAACCCGTTCTTGACCCTAACCTCATGTCCAAGGAGCTAAAAGATAAATCACACCAAAAACCCATTCAAGGAAGTGCGTGTGGGCATAGGTTCAAATAGGCCCGAGTGTAGAGCTCGGACTATGATACAAAAATGTAACGAACTCGATACTTGAAGCAGAAAACTGAGGAATTTAAAAAAACACCATAAAATATTTATCAATTTAGAAAACATGGAAAATAATAATTCAGTAATTCCAATATTTTATTCCGTTATCCATTTTCCCAATAGTCAAAACTATTAGCCAACCCAAAGCTCATACTCACATAATTATCACTATAAGTGAATTTGAAAACTCATTGTTTCTCATAAACAAAATACATGCAAGGTACCCATTGCATACATCAATATTAAAATCCATTGATTCCAATAATAACAGTTTCCAGTTTTCAAATCCTCAAATTAATATTACATATTTTTCAGCTTTCAAGAAATAATATAATAGCACAACATGCCTGTCCATTGGCATAATATATTGTCAATAATCCATTGACAAACTCTCTAGTTTCCATGTCTCTAATGTAGTTCAACGCAATTAAGGGAGAATATCATCGAGGCATTTTCCCTCCAACCAAAGACCTTGAAGGATCCCCCACCTCCCTAACCGAGTGGTGGCCCTACCATTCAATGAAGGGAGTAGATAAAGGAATCCATTTCTATATAGATTATAACATAGAACTATGTGTATATAAAAGTATTCTTCCACTCCCACATACAAATCAACCAATATAAACGAGGTAACCCCACTATCATTTGGTTTCCAAAAACATGCAACTCTAGGTAAGCATGAACAAACAAAGTGATAACAACAATCACACTACTTTGGCCAAAACATTCTAAACTATGGTGGTAGTTCGGTATCTCGGGGTTTGCACAAACACAAAAGATGAGTCTCTGTTCATACACAACTATGTATCATTTTTCTCCGAGGAGAAGAGAATGATCTCAAGAAAAGGCTAAACCCCTTCTTGACCCCAACCTCGTCTCTAAGGAGCTAAAAGATAAATCGCACCAAAAACTCATACAAGGAAGTGCATGAGTTCAACACAAATGCTTGAATGCGGGCATAGGTTTAACACAAATGCTTGAATGCGGGCATAGGTTTAACACAAATGCTTGCATGCATTCCTGCATATAACCACTACAATATCCCTACTCCATTGTGCAATATAATACCAAATGGAGTACTCGAGAGATTGATGGAATTGGGAATAAATAAGCGATACTCGAAAATCCTCGCTTAAAAATTTATTTCACATGCGAGACTAGTTAAAATCAGATTTACTTCAATAACCCTCTAGAGTTTGAGTTTACAACAATAGTTCAACAACCCTATAAAAAATGATCCATAAAAGTTCAAGAGAATGTTCGTCATTTACTAAGCTTTTTCCCATTTTTATAGTATTATATAAGATTCGTGTGCAAATCCTTTATTGTGAGGATTTAATACCGTCATAATCAACCAAAACTAGACAAATTAATGTTGAGAAATGCATTCGGAAAGTTTGGCGGACTCTAAAAGTAATTTGGCCAAGAGTGAAAAATCTCAGTGCTAATTGGTGTTTTAGACTTTTTGAGTTGTCTGCAATTTACATGCAAATTGGTTCCAGACCTCCAATTTCCTATTTTGTCTATTCCCTTTGTTCGGTGGAGTTTTGGACATTTGGAACACATTTACAAATTGCATGTGGAGCCCCAGATCCCGAAACCCCGCCTAAGTCTTAGGAAGACTTTAAATGTGTGCGTACATGAAGAAAATTTGCCGATGTTAATCAAGCTTTTCACGTGTGCATGTAAGGGAAAAAGTCTACCAAGTATAAGTTGGACTTTTTAGGTGCGCAAGCAAGGAAAAGTTCACCAAAGTGTAAGTTGGAATTTTTATGTGCACAAGCATGGAAAAAGTCTGCAATAATGTTAATCAGACTTTTGAAGTGCAAAAAATGAAAATTCTGAGATAGTGTAAGTTGGACTTTTGGAGTGCAAAAGCATGGGAAAAGTCCGCAATAGTGTAAATCAGACTTTTGGAGTGTAGAAGCAAGTCAAAACCTTTAACGGTCTTGGTTGGGCTTTCAAGGTGCTCAAGCACTTCAAATCTCTGCCTTTGGTCTAAAAAGGGGTAAAATCACACAATAACTAGAAATTCTTTTACCCAAAAATTCATAATGTGATTTATAACCATAAAAACCCATAAACACAAGTTGCAACAAACATCATTATGAAATTTAAGATAAACAGTAAAAGAAAACATTGTTACTTGCTTGGAAAGAATCAAATTTGAAAAAACCCTTGTCTAGTTTCTCCAAGTTTGGATTTCTAATTTCCCTAGATCTTGCCGAGCTCGTGGGAATGATCTCACAAATTTTCCAAAATAGTTTATAACCCAAACCCTTGCTATTAATCTTGTAAGAGCACACCCGACTACCTAAAAATAGTCAAAATATATATACCTACGAGATTTTTCTTTCATAAAAATCATAACCAACATTCCCAAAAATAGAATCCACCACCATGCATGCAAAAGTTGTGTTTTTCTTTTCAGATCTGCATGACTCCATCTGGATTTCCAACAGCTAGTGTTTCCAAAAATAACCTCAAAAGGTTGAGTTTGAGTGAAGCTCAAAGATAATCTTAGTTTTAATTAATTTACTACAATGCAAGTTATTGTTGTATTTTAATTTTCATAAAGACTCAAATAACCACCAAAGCCCAAGATTATCCCAAGGGTGGAACTCAATTAAAGTCACCATAAGTCAATCAAAGCATAAATAAGCCCACTAATCCATGACAGTCAAGGGCTACAAAAATATTCACAATAGTAACAATGTTAATTAACTTTAAACAGACAACCTTTAAAATAGTCACGAGAACCACCTCATGTCACAAGTTAAATGCAAACACACAACACAATGAAAACATGGAAGACTAGACCAAGTGTGTGCATGTGTGTTGGTTATCATTTCTTTTTCTGTATAGTCATGTCTGCCTTGATCTACAACCTTCTCCTCGATAATACCCTCTCTCTGGATGTCGTAGTTTCTATAAGGGAATCCTGTTCGTGTGACCATAACTCATGAAAATGCAAGTGGTTAGCGTATACAAGAGAAAATACAGAATAACGGAGAGAGAATCAAACAATAAACAAAGTGCAAACCTTTCTCAAACAAGTTCCTTGCAACCTCAGATTGGACCGGCAATGAAGAGTGGGGTCGAGTGACACTCTCGTTGGATCCGGATGAGAGATTGATTGCATTTGATTTGTGGATGCTCCAAGATTTTCTAAATGGAAGTAGATTTGAGCTATGAGCAATGTGAATGAATGATTGGATTGATTGGTAGATTCTTGATCAAATGGACAATATAACGGTGTGTAAAATTGAATGGCAATTCGATAGAGTAACACTGCAAATTCCTCAAGCTTCCAATGATGATTTGAGAAGAATGAAGCTTCTTATTTACAGATGCAGAACAAGCCATGGATTGAGGAAGGTGTAATTGGCGAGTTGCGGGCTATTGATTTCATTTTCCTCATTTAGCATGGTTGATTTATTAAAGGCAATTGGGTATTTGAATAAAAAATTAAGAGGCTTTATTTCAAATTAGTTGGCTTTTGAATTCTTCCAAATTGTATGTGCATATTTGCTTCCGTGTTTGTAGGATTCTAGAACTTGAGTGTGGTGAGTGGTCAACTTGAGTGAGTTGGCTAGTAAAGTGGAGATGAGTGGAAGGTGAGTAGATAATTGATTTTTATTTATTTTAAAAAGCTAATTAAATTATCCTGTTGGCTAGATTTTTGCATAACTAAAAACCTAGGCGAGTCATGAGATAAATCTTCCTCATTTACCGGTGAGGCTCCCATGTGAGAATTTGTTAGTTATATATCCTAATATCTATTTGTGGGTATTACTTTAACCATGTAGCTCATGAACCATAGCTATACGTTTTTGCATCAAGTAAGTAAGCAATCGTAAAAGAAAGGAAAAATCTGCGTGAAAAAAGAAAATAATAGGAAACGGAAGAAAGTAGAGAGGATGTGCAACCCAAGCAATAGTTTATAGAGTTGATTGCATGCACATAGATTAACATAAATAGATCATTAAGCACATAATTCAAAGCAAAGGAAACCTTCGAACTAGATCTAAAATAACACAAAGTTTATGAATAGATCTAGAAAGAAAGTAAGAAGCAAAATGCACCGTTGACACAAAGTTCTCCGAAATCTCTTCTATATTCCTCTGCTTGCAAAAATCGGGGTTTCATTCAAAGTTTGGAACACAAGAATGCTGATTACAAATTCCGATCCTTTAACTCGTAGGTTCTTCCTCTACTTATAACACGTAGAGGGAAATTACAAATGGGAGACTATAAGCGAACTGGATCATAAACAAGAAGTAAAAAGAACATCTGACAATTATCTTCCCCTAATTCCTCTCTTAATGACATGCATCAGGAGTTCAAGCTAAAATTGTGCACATTTGTCACTTAACTCAAAGAGTCATTCCAAATAACTTAAAGTAATGGTTTTCAACCAAAACTTTTAAGTTTACAATTACATCCGGGAACATAAGAAATAAGAGAAGAAAGAAAAAAGGAAGATCTGCCAGTTGTAACTTCTACACTTTCTTTTTGTTTTGATACTGAATATACTTTTCGAACATATAGTTCAGCAATTTCCCATCCGCTTTAGCCACAACTTCTTTCTCTGTCTTGAATTGCAGCAATCCTTCGCTCAAAACTTCGATGCTTGCTTCCACCTCCTTCAAACTAGGCCCAAACTTCTTAATGTCTGATTGCAGCGTTACCAGCTTACTGATTGAATTCATCGTGAAAGGCCTAACAGCTTCATCAATCCTCTCTTGAATCATCAGAAGAGAGCCTTCTAGGGAATCAGGCACTTTGTTGGGAATGGTCCTTATGAATGAAGAAACGTTCCCAACCACTTCCTCATTGGTGAAAGCAATTACATTGCTTGACAGTGACAATGCCATATCCTCGAGCACCCGCATTCTTTTTAGCACGATTACAAGATTTCCAAGCGGAAAGAGACCGTGAATTCAAGTTCTTCCCTTTTCAACCGATCCATCAAGCACAATTCGTTTTGCAATCAAAACCTCCTTCGGCAGCTTATTTATCTCGACCAAAGTGCCCAGGTTACTTTCACCACTTTGTATTCATATCTACCATGCTTGTCACCGGTTGCTTTAGTTGAACTAATGCATCCTTCATAACCTTTAGACAATGCTGGCACCTCCTTGAGTCAGTATACAAATCTTGGCGAATGATAAGGCTCTTCCATTCGTCGATAGCTCTAACTTGTTACTGCATTTTCCACTTCTGCATTAGATGATCACTCACTGCTCATGTGCTTTGAAATTGGGTGTGTGAGAAAGGTTTGGCAACTTTAGCAATGATCTCGCACAACGGGAAACCACTTTTGAAGTTCAACTTTTTTTGCCTTCTCTTTGTCAAGCTTAAGGAATAAAGCATTTATCGGTGTCTACATGTCTTGCTTTAATCCTTCGATAGTGGTTTAACCCATAGTAGGAAAACTCGCCAAATCCAAAAACTCGCCAGACCCCCAAAAAAACTCGGCAAAAACTCGCCAATATTCGGCCAATACTCGGGAATACTCGGCAACTTAAAAATACTCAAATTTCTTTAAAAAACATAAATTTTAAGCAACACATAGCTACAAAATGTATCAAATGAGCCCATAAAATGTTGGAGAAGTGTTTTCTATTAGATTTGAATACAAATACAATACAAAATCGCATCATCATGCGAATACGACAACCGGTTGATACTAGTCCCCACACTCAATCGTCTCACGCTCCTCTGAAAGGCCGCGAATCTGCTCGATCATGGAACTAGATGGTGGTGGCTTTGGTGGCTCCTCTGCTGCATGTTGGATATCACCTCCAAAGATGTGATCCAGTCCAATATCTCCTCGGAGTCCTACTAGTGCTTCTCCCTCCATAGCCTCCCTCTCAAAAGAAGCAATCTTGTCCGCTGTGAACGCAGGGTTTTCCTCTTCTTGCCTAGTCCACTCACTGTATGGATCTATCTCATCCAAATCAATGAGCTCCTCTGATGTGGCCTCAACTTTTTTTGTGCGAAGCATGGAGATTGTATTGCACAAAAACCAAGTCGTTGAGCCTTTTTTGAGTCAACTTGTTGCGCTTCTTTGTGTGATTAGTCCGAGCATGGGAGAATACTCATCGAGTTTTGGCGAGTACTCGCCGAGTTTTGGAAAGCTATCCAATATTTTTAATTACTAATCTGTCTATAGGCGATCAAAGCTCATGATTCTTTCAGAAGATTGCAAGAAGTTGCTTGGTCCAAAAGGTGCAAAAATGGATTTTATGAAAATAAAAAAATATCGCCATCAGTGCGTAGAGCTCGAGAAAATATGCACTTTTAGAGAAAACGACACTCAAACGGAGCCACGGTAATGAAAGTTATGGCACATGCAGTTTTTGCTTTACATCTTCCTAGACCCTTTCCAAAAATGGCAAATTTTTTTCTTCACCAAAAATCCAAAAAGGAAATAAATGTTGTCTTTGGCGAGTTTGTGGCGAGTTTTTGGCAAGTATTCCAATTATACTTGGCGTTTTTTTTTACATTTTTTGTCAAGCGAGTTTTCTAAACTTGTTTGAGTTTTTTAATCCTATTCTATCTATGGTTTAACCTATCGACACTTTGGTCATCTTTATATATCTGCTTGCCATAAGCTCGCTCTTCTGCTTTCCTTCTTGGGAACCCGATACCTCAACGAACTTTTGCCTTGATTCTTGATAATCAATCTTGAAGTCACCTTTGCAACTTTAGGTCTTTTATCTTTTTGCCCAAACTTAGGAGAAATTGCAAGTCATGTTCCTCCAAGTTGATCTCCTCTCTAGCTTCCTGGGAACTGATTGTGAGGCCAACCACTTTGAGAAATTGCTTCTCGAGAGAATGAGAAGTCGTTGAATGCACCACCATCTCGTACTTTGGTTCCTCTCCATCCGAAATTGCTACAGTGTTGTGACTGTCCTCTTCTGAATTGTCCAAAGACAATGCTCTCTAAAATTCTGCCATCTGCAATTTTAGCGTTTCTTCAGGAAGAGGTGAAGATCGGAGTGGTTGAGGAGAGAACACAAATGTTGCCGGATTCAACGGAGGAATGACAATATCTTGGGTTTAAAGGCAGGTGAAGTGTTGTGAGTTGACGTTGGAGAAGTCGGAACTAGCACCATAGCCATAGAAGTGACCTTTTCTTGTGTATGAGACTTTTTGTGCACTTTAAGCTTTTCAGGCCTTCTGCTGCTTTCTCCCTCATGCTTCCTTTTGATGGAGTCTCTGTCTTTGAGGTTTCTGTGATCTGATTCATCAAAGCTTCATCAAGGCAATATCCCTTTGTAAGCAACCAATTCGAGGTATTGACCAGAACTGCAGCAAATCTTTCCTCGATCGTGTGGCAGCTACCAATGTTCTCCTGAAGAGTAGCTCTATCCCCTCCCATCTGGTGGTATGAGTCAAGTAACACAGGCCCATCGTCTATGAGATCTGCAAGTATCCGTGCTAATCCATAATCAAACACTTGTCGCGTCGATAACCTGCTGAAGTCTTTCTTTCTGACTTCGTACTCGCTTCTGCACTTCATCCAGAAGTCTTCTAACAAAGGCACATGTGAGTATTCCTGGGAGATTGTCTTCCTTGCTACCCCATATGGATTGAGTTTCAGCCGTGTTGGGAAGAACTCATGCTCACACTCAGAGAACATCTCAACTTCAATTCCTCTGGCTTTGTGAATGCTCTGGCAGCTGTAATAGCCCATTGTGATCGGAAAGAAACCTGTAGACTTGTGCCGCTTTGATTGTAGGTCATGCATCTCTACGAGCTGCCTGCACAACTCCATGATGACCAATTTGTCGCTTAGATATTTGTGCAACTTGACTAGTTCTCTGAAAAACCGATTACTCCCGAGGTATGTAAAGTCTACAAAGCTGGATGAAGATCTGACCATGTTGGGATCTGACTTCCCAAGCTTCCTTGCTCACCCTTGGTCTTGAGATCAACTGTTCAACTTGCAAATGAATTCGAATCCATCGTTGACCACCTTGTAATCTTTATTGCATTCGAGCACGGTCACCGGGTAGCACTCAAAAATAGGATCCTTGAAGATACCTGCGAAAAGATTCCTGTGCATATACCAGTAGAAGTCATCTTGAAGTTGTATGTCCGCCTCACACTTCGGAGCTGCTCACCGATGTTGTCACTGATGATCTCCGCCCAATTGATTATTGAATCACTTTGTTGATCTCAATGGTCCCGATGAAGACATACATCCATGAGCAGAAGTTGTGAGTGTTAGCTTCTCCATTTATCCTGCATAGCAATTTGGTAATATCATCCACTTCCCGCACTGCATTGGATCGTGGAAGCGGGAACTTCGATGGAGATCTGGGCTTCTTCATATACCTATTGTTCATTATGCCCACATTATGCCCACACAGTCTACTTTGTGCTTCTCCCATCATTGTCGGCGTCGAAACATGCGATTGTTGTCACCACCACCAAGTGTTGGAATCTTCAGACAATAATTGATAAATTGTGCGTCCAGCCGGATTATTGTCTTTCCCGTAGCATCCCGGATTGATCTAGATAGTGGATGGTATGACCTTGCACATTCCATGACGAATTCAGGCAACTGAGCTGTGACTGGGAATGCTGAAGCTCGAATGATTCCACTTGCTCTTTACTTGCCCGCATGAGAGATGTCTTTCCAGCCTTGGATCTGTCAATCAATTCGGAGAGGGGTTCGGGGCCTAGATCCGTATCACCGATATCAGCAAATCTGGAAGCAATGCATGGTTCCACTTGATCCTTCTCTTTCATCCCGCTTTATCATGGTCGAAGCAATCTTTGTCTGAGCAACTCTTTTTCTTTTTATTCTGTCTGGAATTCTTTGCAATTGGTGCAGATTTGAGAATTTCTTCAGATTCGGAAGATATATTCAATGCATCTGACATTGATTTGAGCTCCCTTTCACTTATATAAGCACCTATAATGAATACCTGCAATTAATTCAGACAAAGACGGAATCCAGAGCATGAACACTTGATTTTTATCACAAAAATCTGCATATAAAGCTCACTGCCCTAAAATTTGAGGCTTTGTTTGCATGCAAAGCAAGCATAAATATTTTTAACTTCACTTGGGCACTTATACCAATATGCAGATAATTAACCAAGCTTAAATCAAGCTCCTCCAACCCTAGGTGCCAAACTTTGAAGCTTTCCGGCAATGAAAAACACTTTTTATGCAAAAATCCTCCTTCCTTGGGCGCCAAAACTGTCCGGGCTGCAATCCTTTGCTAAAAGAATTAATTACTTCTTTACTATGGCAGCCCATGCTTATATAACTCTCAGCATTCTATTTTTAATAATTGCCCCTCCTATTCCTGGCAATTAATTAATAAACAATGATGTTTATTCACCCAAATTGGGCGCCTATTTTTGCATGCTGCTGGCTGCCATTAAATAAATTTAATTTATTTATTTTTAGCATGCTTACCTTGATTCACTTTGACTTAACATCATGCATTGACCTTCTATTTATCCATAGCGCCAAAATTAAGAATAAAAGCAATTAATAAATGCCATTAAAAGCATTATTTAATGCCTAAAGGGGTCGCACTTTTTAGCATGGGTGATTTTTAAATTTAAGAAAACTTTGATGGGATTATTCACCCTGCACTGCAGCTTAAAAATCTCTTCATTCACTTAAGTTGTTTGACTTCCATAATGAGAATTTTTACCCTGCAAGGCAGTTAATAAATTCCCACCTACCTGCTGCTTCTAATTTTCCCATTGCAGCTTAAGTGACTTTCCAAAAAGTGCGACTTGCATTAAAATTAGCCTCCTTTGAAAAAGTGCGACTTGTTTGGGTGATGTTAGCATATGGATTTGCACGCATGCAAATGACATGCAACAGTGTGGGAATGAAGTCCCTCTTGATGCAACAGTGAAGGTGAGAAAAGTGAATGAGGAAAGTGAATGAGGGAGATGGAATGGAATGAAGGAAAGGAGTGGAATGGAATGAATTGAAAGAACATGCAAGAGTTAGGTAAAAATAGAGCCTAATATTGCATGAAGAGGAAAGATGAATAACTAACACAAATAAAACGGAGTTTGAGTTAGCTAAACAAGAATGTGTAAAAGGGAACACACATGAGCAAGTAGATAATCAAAGCTTGATCACTGTGAACTAGAACAACAGATTAATAACGTTGACAATAAGATCAAAGATAATATTTGCATGCAAGATTCAAACACTAACATCTAATGAACATAAGAACATCAAATGTTACAAGAGACAATGAATGGGACACAAAGTTCATATTTCATTAACTCCAAAATGTTTCTCAAAAAAACACAAAGTTTCTTCTTTGAAACAAAGCTTGCACACAAAAAAGTATTTTCTTCTCCTCTCTCAAAGTCACCTTTACAAATGAGCCCCTCACTTCCTTTTATAACCCAAAAGTTGGTTACAAAGTAGTTAGGGTTTAACATGATCATTAAATAAGGCACTAAGTGACCTTTGACTTTTTCTAACCAACTTTATTAAAGACAACCAAAAATAGAAATCACTTAAGTTACCCACAGTTTCCGAAAACAAATAACATCCTTTTCTTAAAAATCCACTTTTTAAAATATACAATAATAACCAGTGCCTTATCCATTGAAATGGGGTCCGCCTATCTCAAGCGTATGAGAAATGGACTCTCCCACTTCGTTAGATACCAAGAAAATTATCCCCTGAACCATCCGGTGAAATTAGGATCTGCCGCTTTTGCCAGTTGAAAGGATCTAAACCTTCCCAAAGTTTCAAACATTTTTCTTCTTCTGGAGGTTCATTTGGTCGAAGAATAGCCTCACAAAATACCTGCAATTCAAGAATCCTACTTGGCATATCATTTAAATTAACAATTTTGGATTGAGCGTTCTCAAATAAGTTCTTTAATTTGATGCACCGCTCCATTAAAACTGACGAGAAATTGTTGGCGGGAGTGTACATGTCCTTAAACAATTGTGAAAATTGCTCTTCCACTTCTGATGAACACCTTTGATTATGCTCATTTACGAGGTTGCAAGGAATCTCAGCTATGAATTCTTGAATCAAGGAGAGTGAAGTGAAGGCTTCATTGCACATGCTCTCATAATGGATCATAGAATCCTCGAGAAGCGTCTTCCTTGATTTGAGATGCAAACACCAAAGAAAACGTGTCCCTCGATGTTCAAATTCGAGAATTCCTTCAATGGCTAAAACTGAGGATTCCATACTTGTCATCTCCTACAAACTGGGCAATATCTCATCCAAATTTGATATATTAGAAACAAAAGTTTCTTTGAAAGAAAGAATTGGATCAAGATACGCACTGACATCTTCATGAAGCTTAACCGCGGTCTTGATCGTCCCTTGGCCTAAAACGAGAATCTCTGAAAGCCAAGTTTTAGTGACATGGCCTAATGTGTTTATTTCTTTTGACAAATTGAGAGTTTCTTCATCAGGGGCAGCCACTGCATCAGGTATTGGGAAAGTGGATGATATGGGATTTATCAAATGTTGAACATATTCCACCAATTGATTCTTTTCGGCCTTGAGCTGAGAGTTCTGAGACTTATATTTCTCAAGTCTCTTTAGCACGATATCAATTGAATCTCGAGCCATCGCCATGTCACTTTCTAATGTAGACCTCCCAAGTCCAAGTCTGGAAACTTCATAATCAGCAGGTGTCATGGCATCACGCTCCTTATCAACTTGTGGGATGGCGAGATCTGCAAATCTATTTCCGTCATTATCCACCATTATTCGAGAAAGCACCTTAGGCTTCTTTGGAATGACGTCATTTGAAAGTTTGAAAAGGGCATCAAAATCAATGTCAATTGCCTTGACAACCCTCTTCCTTTTCTTAACCTCGAATCAACCCAGGAAGGAGTATCATGCACTATTTCCACATACAAAATCCTAGAGCTCAAATCAATATTCTCATTGTTCTCGACATCATGAGATCCTGCTTGAATCCTATCTACGACCTCGATTTGAGGAGAAACAACCTCAATATCCACCTCCTGATTATTCGGGAGATTTTGGGAAATCCCTTCATGAACTACATGCTCCGAAGTGTTTGATATTTGAACTACCTGCACTTGAGTGGACGCTTGTTCGAAGCATGGCTGAGGATCGTTTGCCACGAGCTTCTGAGCACTATTAACAATGTGGGTAGAAGAATCTCTACTCGAGGTAGAAAATCTTGATACACGCTCTCTTCCTTCTTCGGGGTTAGGGTCTTTAGATTTTTCTCCTCGTGACACGTTACTTGGCGAAGTGGATTTTGGCAACCACTCCTTTCTTGCTTGTTGTGTATGATTGGATGGTACAGAGGTTGATCGAGAAGAGGCTTTGGTTGAATGAAGGCCTCCTCGTGTTGGCAATTTTTGTGATCCCGAAGCATGATCTTGAATTGATTGTAACTTGGCAAGTTCTCTGTCGTACCAAGATATGCTTCTTTCAAGAATCGGTTGATTCTTGCTATCAAGAGAAAATTCATCTCTTTTGGTCCAGTCGATTCGAGGCAATGGGGTAAAAGCAACTGCATCATATGAGGGATCAATGACATCTTCATCATCATTTATGAATGAATCGGGAGGGTTCTTGATGCGGAAGGCCTTGATCTGAGCAAGTGTTAGGCGAGAAAACTCTCATCTTCTTACTTCATGTTCGTCTGAATAGGCAGCCCAAAAATCTTCCATGGTAGGGTTATGTTGATACTTTGCTCCAGAATCTTCTGCATATATCCATTGATATCAAACTGGGCTCTCTTCACATATGGATGGATTGTAATGAGAGCGAACTCTTTTTCCATGAGTTGTGCACTGAAAAGATTTGGACATTGGTATTCCCGATTTGGATTGGGAAATGAATTCCTGAATGGTGCTTGTCACTGAGAAGACAGTGAACTTGGAATAGTTGTCATGCGCAAGTTCCATTAATGCCCATCATCATCAGACGTACTTAGGAAGCTTCCATGGAGTACCAGCAAAGCCACTCACGCGAATGTAGGAAAAGGATGAAAATTGAATAAACCATGTTCCCCATTGGGAAATGACACTCATGGCTTCTTTAGAAAATCTTTCCTCTATATTCCGATTCAGGTTCCGAATCACGCGGAAGGTGAATGCATCGTTGACTCTTCTAAAATGGTGAGAGCTATTTTTGAAACTGAGTTGCGGGTAATAATGAAAAACACTATTTGATGGCCCCATGACTCCTCTCGTTTCAAGTCCGAAAATAGCTTTCTTCTTGCTACTGCATAAGTCAGATACGATGTCATGTAGAAGCATCCAGTCATCTTAACTTCTATCAATTGTTTGTGAAGGGTGTTACTGATGATGGTGGCCCAATCCACAAACTCTTTCTTAGCAAGGATGATATAGATAAACTGATACATCCATGGGTGGAAAATCCTAGCAGAGGGTAAACCGAAAACTTGACTTAGGAGAGTAATCATGTCCCTGATTTCTTCCACGAACTCAATGCGGTACAGTTCTTTGGGAAGCTGTCAATTCGAGGCCTCTTGGTCACTAACCAGTTGTTATTAACCATCTTGCTCCATCTCAGGGGTTCTTCATCCCAAAATTCTTGTGTTGACTGCGAGTGATATCCACATTCTCAGGAAAGTCAGGTATGCCGAGCAATTCCTCAATGTGCTCTGGTGTGATTAAGAGGAAAGGCTCGCGATTATCTTTAAAAATTCCTCGTCTCTCAGGATCATAGTGCTCAGCACAAGTGATAACCAACTCTGGACACTGCACCGAGACAGGAAATGTTGCTGCTTGAGGTAGACCACTATGGTAAAGCCTATCCGAGAATATGGTTTTGCCTTCAGTTTTCACCCATTCACAGAATTGTTGCACATTGATGTGACCCAGATTTGTATCAGTTATATTGTCGTATGCTGATTTGATAGAACTAGGAGGAATGATTCCTTGGAATTCATACTTGAGTGCGGACTTATTCGATTTCTCCATTGGCTTCCTCGATCTTCCTGCGGATTTGTTAGATTTCTCGGCCATTATGAATTTCACAGAAGAATGACTCGGGCATGCAAAACAACGCAAGCGGGGTCGGGTCTCAGTCTCTGAAACCCCATCAGTGCAAGAAAAATATGATTCGTTTTATTATTATTATTATTATTTTAAAAACAATAATAATAATAATAACTAGTCTTGGTTACAAAAATTATTATTATTTACAAAAACACCACACCGAGACTAGGTTTGAATTCCTTGAATGAACAAACGTTTTCCTTTTTTTATTTTTTTTAAATAAAAAATCACCCGATTTCAATATCGATTTTTATTTAATTTGCAAAGCAAATTCTCCTCGTATGTGAAATCATTTAATTTGATGATTGCGTACTTTAAAATTGCACTTCTTTTCTTTCTTTACACCGATCTAATAGCTCTGCGTGAAATTGTTTCAAAGCTGTGGCATTTAAATTACTCCTGACAAACAAATGTTCCTTCCTTGTCCTCGGCGTGGAATCTTCTTTGGCAAATGCGTGGCAATTAAAGGACTATTTTTTTATTTTCAAACTTTTTTTTTTATATCTTCCACGTGGTCTGCCTTTGGATTTGGATTATCCTCTACCCCCTGGCTATGCGTGGAAGCTTCTTGGGCCTGTGTGGAAACTAACTTCTTCCTCCCCTTGCTATGTGGAACTTTCTAGTTTGCTCTGTGGTGATATTCTTCTTTTATTCTTTCCTTCAGGCTGCATGTGGAAGGTACAGTTGTCTCTCTTCTCCCTTATAACTTGCGTTGAAACTTGCCTCTTTGGCTGCATGGGAGATCCTTTAGTTTTGCAAATGCGTTGAACTTTGCTTTTTGTGAATGTGTGTGACTGCTCCTTCTGAAACAAAAATGTGGTGATCTCCTCTCTCTCCCCACGTGGCCTGCCTGATTTTGGCGTGGGATTTTTTTGCTTGGTTTTGTGCTGTCCCAAAACGTGGAATCTCTAAACCGCTCTGCTGGTGGTTTTGGACTGGTGCGTGGGATTTTTCAAACCGCTTGCCTTTGGAAAATGTTCTTTGCTCATGCGTGGGAGTGTTGAGTTTCTCGACTTGGCGTGAGTTTTGACCACCGTTTGGACCCCCGTGTCTTCTACTGCGTGGAGACTGTTGTAAGACTTCTGTGTGGATTTCTCCTTGGGAAAAATGCGTGGTATTTTGGCAAACGTGGGTTATTTTACCTTTTGGTCTGCGTGAATCTCCTTGGGCTGCGTGGGATCTCCTTTTGGACAACTATGAATGGCTTTTTGACCTTGAATTTCTGGCCATTCTTTCTTCTGACCTTGGTGCTTGTTTTGCTTTGGCTTTGTGTGGATTTTTGGTTTTCTACCAATGCGTGGATATGTGCTTTAGACTGCCAACTTTGCTTTGGTGAGTATGTGGTTTGCCTTGGGCAATACGTTTTGGACTGATTTCACCCTTTACCTTAACTATGCATGGTAGATCTCTGTGGAATGCGTTGGAAAGCTGTTCTTTACTCATGCGTTGAAAATCTTGGAGCTTTGTAAACCTGCGTAGAGTTTTTCTTCCCTCTAGCTGAGCATGGAATGCTTATCTTTGTGTCCCCTTGGCTGTGTTCTCTCTTTTTTTTGCATAAAACTTTCTATGACTGTCCTCTTGTATTTCTCCTTCACAATGGCGTTCGCAGTATTGTGGAATGTGATAAAAATATTATGATGTTCCTTAGAAGAAGTGAGAAGCAATTTTAGAAAGCCTCGTACGACTCTTTCCAACGAGTTCGATGGAGGAATTTATGAAGGTTAAACCGACTTCCCCTCTTCTGGGTAGTGGAATTAATTGCCAGGGGAAATGGGGAAAGCAACGGCCAATTGCCAACGGGAATGGCAAAGTGGGCTAGCAATCTCCGTTCAATTTCCCCATGTGGGAAATCGGGAGATTTCTTGCCCATTTGCCAATTTATTAATTTGGCAATTGGGGAAAAGAAATCCCACAAGCGGGAATTTAAAACAATTTTGCCAGAAAGGGAAATCCGGGCCGGGAAGCCAATTTGGCATTCCCGGCAATGGGAAGCGGAAGCTTATTTTTCCCGGCAATTAAAATAAAACTTGTCGAATGAATTTTAATTAATATTTATTTAATTAAATACTCCAAAATTATTAAAAATTAATTTTATCAAACAAAGAGTAATTAATTAATTAAATATTAATTAATTAATTTTAACGCAGTTTAATGCCTAGCGGGAGGAGTTCTCGCCCGAAAAGGACGAAACGAAGACCAAACGATCACAAAAATGAGACGATCGTGATGAAAGTGACAAACCTTCTAAGTAGTCAAAATTTCCGATAATGGGAAAAGTTAGGGAGGTAGCTAGTCAGTGAAAAATTTCCATTGGTGTTTTAAGTGATTTTTCCTTTATTTTATAATGAGCATTTTTACCCTCTGAAGGCGGGTAAGAAATTCCCTTTGCTGCCGCCTCTAATTTTCCCACTGAGCTTAATTGACTTTGACCGCATGGAAATTTTCACTCTGCAAGGCGGGTAATAAATTCCCATCACTTTCTTCTTACCTAAAATCCCACTGCACTCAAACCTATTCATTTCCAAAAAGTGCGACGGCACGGGAGAGGCTTTTTGTGCATGACTTCATCATTTTTGGTTAGAAGCTTGCATTTTGAGGCTGATTCCTTCTGGCATTGTGTTGGTAGATGATCTCTAGATGCTTCAAGCAATTAAACAAACTATACTAGCAAAAGAATTGACCTAGGGGAATTTCACAGAGAAACCGAGGAGAAAACCAAGAAAAACGCAAAAGAAATAAATAAAAGCGAAAAAACGTTGCCAGAAGTTGCAGACAAAGCTCAGGATTCATTTATGATGAAAACCCTATTGA
The DNA here is from genome assembly GCA_018340775.1 of Taxus wallichiana var. yunnanensis. Classification (NCBI taxonomy): domain Eukaryota; kingdom Viridiplantae; phylum Streptophyta; class Pinopsida; order Cupressales; family Taxaceae; genus Taxus; species Taxus wallichiana. The sequence goes on from CM031238.1 coordinate 540,524,747, forward strand.
TATATGTGAATACTGGCATGCGAAACTTCAACAGGGTTCAACCGGAGCACAATTTACTTCAAACGGGGCACTATTTATTTAATAAATAATTAAATAAAAATTTCCCGCAGACAAAACTTGGCGGAGGGATAAAACGCAGTCCGGGCATCCGGGTATTTGTCTAAATTGGCTCATATGATACATCGAGAATATCTCGTAATGTCCCTCTTTCTCGAATAGTTCAGTCGAAGACCTTTGGCCCGTTTTGTCTACCCGATGGCCAAAGGGTGTTTTCAAGGGTGACTTCGGTTTATTAATTTTATTATATTGTGCTCAAAATAAAGTAAAATATCATTAAAGCACATATAATTAATTAATAGACTATTTAAGTGACTTTGACTTAGGAAAGTGCATTTAAATAAATTAATAAATTATTTAATGTGCCTTCCTAGGCAAAAAATGCGACTTGCCTTGGGGAAGGGTCAAATAAGCCAAAAATGCGACTTGGTTGGAAAAGGAAATAATTAATTAAAAATTAATTATGCTGATTTGGAAAAAGTGCGACTTGTTCCTTTAGAGGGTTTTTTTGGCTATAAGGGAAAAATGCGACTTGGGAAAGGGCATTCAAATTATTATTATTTTCTCCGTAGTTAGCTCGAGCTTTTGCGAGACAAAATCCAAGGATGAAACCATCTAGATTATTCCTCTTGCGAACGAAACCCCGGGAGCGGTGAGAGAAGCTTCCATTCGAGGATCTTCATTGTATTCACGAGTTTTTATCATTCCAGCATGTTTAAAAGAGAAATAAATTGCAGCAGTGGGCATACAGACTTCTTCTAGAGTGGGGCGACTTATTCTACAATTGTTTTATGCAGTTTCTGAGGTATTTTTCATGATAGATAATTATTGTAATTTCCAACATCAGTTATATATCAAATCGATTTGGTTTGAATCATTTACGGTGGGTTTTGAGACAATTTTTATTATTAATCTATCTGCAGATTTATAATTGTATTGCCGTAATATTTAGCATCAGAAATCATTATTAAATACACGGCTGAATTGTTTATGAAGAAATCTCCTGTTAAACCCTAGGTGCCTTTTTGTATTCACCCGGTTTGCGTGGTTTGTTTTATTTAATTTATCATGCGGTTTTAGTATGGTGTTACATGGATCCTTTTGATGTTATCGGTTGAAATTTGAGCGAGCAATATATATTTAAAAAAAAAAAAAGTATTCGAGCAAAAAGGGTTTGGGATCTTTCGGTGGTATCGGAGCGTGTATCCTCCCACTGTGTGTGAGAAGGAAGCGAGTGTATTAAAATAGAAATCAGCTTTGAATGCAACACAGAGAGGACGGTCCACACAGATACTACACCCATAGACGAGCACGACTCGAAGCTGGTATTGCAGGAGGTGACAGAATGGAATATTTGGGTGAGAGACCTGGGAGTCCTCCTTGAGAGGAACATGTAGATCCAGATAGAGATTTCATCCAGAATATGGCAGCCACTCAGAGGCAGTTGTTACAGACCATGGAGTGCATGGGCACTACCTTGGACAGGTTGGCACTAGATAGGCCGCGGGACAGGCACGGCAGGAGGGATAGATCCATATCAGTTGCCAGTGGTTACAGGGATCATAGCAGATCACCTTCAGAGCTTGGGAGTGTTAGGGGATCGCCACACCGTGAGCGAGGCAAACTCATACAGATGAGTGGAGATACACTCATATAGAGGAGAGGAGACCTACGCGGACTGCAGATAGGCCTATGCAGCCTAACTTCCTACCTAGAGATGACCCACTAGAGATTGAGGGATGACCGGAAGAAGTAGCTTTTCCGGATACTATTATGGCAATTAGTGATGAGTGGAGGAGTTTGCTGCAGCATGTGAGGATGTATTTCCCCTCCCACAGTATTGTGCTCAGAGGAGAGATAGCATGAGGGCTGGACAGGACAGGAGGCCTAGAGTGCAGCAGAACAGGGATTTGCAGCAAGTTACCAATAAGGTAACCCTCTCCACTTTTGATGGTAGTGGAAAGATTAGTGTCAGGGCTTGGATTCACAAGCTCGACACCTATCTTACCCTCAAACCCATGAGGGAGCAGGAGGCCATACAGTTCGCTACATTACACCTTGAGGGGGTGGCTTATGATTGGTGGCACCATGGGTTAGTTACACAGGGTCATGAGCTTCTATGGTCATACAAGGATTTCAACGAGAGGTTGATTGCGAGATTTGATCGCAAGGATGTGGAGCTTTATTACAGGGACTTGGCACAGCTCTCGATAGAGTGGACACGTTGATTCATACATCAACGAATTTCAGCGTATAGCAGTTATGGTTCCAGAGATGCTTGAGAAGAGGGTGGTGATGTTATTTATAGAGGGCCTTCATGACAAGATGAGAGGATTGGTCAAGGCTCTTAAGCCTATGACATTGCATGATGCCATCCAAATGGCATTGAACTTGGACACATCCCCCACTTCCTATCAGCCCACTTCTTATCAGCCCACTTCTTATCAGCCCAATAAGAAGTTTCCCACGAGCTCCAAGCCATTTCAACGCTCTACCACTCCGCAGAAGAGTGCACCACCTCCTAAGGTGGATCAGGAGACTCGTAATGAGTTAAGGAGGATGAAGCTTTGCTTTCATTGCAAAAATCATTGGGAGCCTAGACATCGTTGCCTTGGTAAAGGCAAAGTGCATCTCATTGAGGTGATTTCAGATGGGGAGGATGATCACTCGCCAGATACAGATGCAGAGGATGAGGGCGGTGGCCATGATGCACAGGGGGAGCAGCCCCAAATAGAGCTTGGCGAGAGTGAGGCATTGGATTCATCCGATGTCACTATTGCTACACTCTCAGGAGTTCCTAGGTACCATCCCTTTCGGCTGAAGGGAGTGCTTAAGGGACAGCGGATTGTTTGTTTGGTTGACAGTGGAGCTACGCACAACTTCATTGATGAGGGTTGGCGCGGGCGGGATTACAAGTTGAGGAATTTGAGGGGTTTAGTGTATGGGTAGCAGATGGATTTGCTATTAGTTGCACTAAGAGGATTCCACGGCTTAGTATTCAGATGGGGGACTACACATTGACCGATGACTTCTATGTTATTGGACTTGGTGAGATTGATACAGTATTGGGTATTCAGTGGTTACAGTCCCTTGGCAGATATGTGCAGGATTTCCAGAGGATGGAGTTGGAGTTTATGGTGGATAAGAAGAAGATTGTGCTTCGGGCTCTTTCTGACGGTGGGCCTAGAGTTGTTTCAGCACGCAGGATGGAGTCTATAGTCAGACATGGAGAGGTTGCATGGGCAGCCCAATGTTTCATTTCATCCAAATCTTCTTCAGACAGTGAGCAGCCTTTTCATATTGACATCCAGTCCATACTGGATAAGCACGGACCAGTGTTTGGTGACATTCCTCCAGGTAGACCACCAGATAAAGGATTTGAGCATGTTATAGAGCTTGAGGAGGGTGCTAAACCCGTGATGACTACGCCTTATCGCCATCCTAAGACATATAAGGATGAGATAGAGAAGGCCATTAGAGAGCTCTTGGAGATGGGACACATCCGTCCTAGTTCTAGTCCCTTCGCTTCTTCAGTTGTTTTGGTGAAGAAGGATGGGACCATGAGGATGTGCATTGACTATCATGCACCTTGAACAAGAAAACCATCAAAGAACAGTATCCCATTCCTCGCATTGATGAGTTGTTAGATGAGTTGCATGGATCTATTTACTTATCGAAGATTGATCTTCGATCGGGCTATCACCAGTTCGAGTTCGGGATGAGGATATTCACAAGACAACCTTCATGTGTCACTATGGGCACTATGAGTTCTTGGTGATAACATTTGGACTCACTAATGCCCTTCTTACATTTCAGTCATGTATGAACCATCTCTTGACAACAGCGGTTGAAGCGGTTTGTGTTGGTATTTTTGATGATATTCGATATATAGCAGGGGCATGGGATGGTCATTTCATAATGGAGCATCTTGATGAGGTACTTACAAAGATATTGTATCTTGGGCATGTCATTGGGGCCAATGGGGTCAAGGTCCATCAGGAGAAGATACATGCAATGCAGGATTGGCCACCACCCAGGAATATCTCTAACTTGCAAGGATTCTTGGGGTTATGTGGTTACTACAGGAGGTTTGTGCAGGGTTATTCTCAGCTGGTAGCTCCATTGACAAATCTTACACGGAACGGTGCATTCATTTGGTTAGATGAGGCACGGTAGTAGTATTTGAGAGGCTCAAGGTAATTATGAGCACCTGTCCAGTTTTGGCTCTTCTAGATTTCTCATGGCCCTTCATTTTAGAGTGTGATGCTTCGGGATTGGGGATTGGTGCAGTTCTTATGCAAGATCGCCATCCTATTGCCTTCGACTGACCCAAGTTGTTGAAGATAATGAGAGATTGTATTCCACCTATGATAAGGAGATGCTTGCCATTATGCATGCTTTGGCAAAGTTCAGACAATATTTGGTGGGTGGAAAATTTGTGGTGAGAACCAACCACAACAACTTGAAATATTTCTTGGAACAAAAGGAACTCAATGAGAGGCAACAAAAATGGGTCAGCAGAATCCAGGCATATGATTTTGACATTGAGTATGTCAAGGGGACGAAGAATGTAGTGGCTGATGCACTTTCCAGGAAACCCCATCTCGCTGCCCTATGTTCTTTGAGCGAGATTTCAGCAGATTGGAAATCTCAACTGTTAGTTGAGTATTCCAAAAACACTTGGGCATGTGACATTATGGATGGAAAAATTCAGGATGGCCGATATAAGGTAATAGCTGATTTGATTTTGTATAAGGGCAGAATTTACCTAGTTCTTGAATCTGAGCTTAAGGAGAAGATTATGCATGCTTTCCATGATGCACCACTTGCAGGACATCCAGGGTATTTTAAAACATACAGGCAAATTAGAGAGAGATTCTCTGGAAGGGTCTCAAGGATGATGTCTTGTGCCATGTCCGTGAGTGTATGACTTGTCAGCAGAACAAGTCAGAGCATACTTTCCCAGCAGGTTTGCTACAGCCATTGCCAATTCCGGAGCAGAAGTGGGAAAGTATTTCGATGGATTTCATTACAGGTCTTCCCGTGGTGCAAGGGAATGATCGCATTTATGCAGTAGTTGATTGGTTGACAAAATATGCACACTTTTTTGCTGTCCCTACCAGCTTTAAGGCACCTCATTTGGCTGATTTGTTCTTCCGTCAAATATTCAGGGCATGGACTTCCAAAGAACATAGTGACCGGGATAGCAGGTTTATGAGCATATTTTGGCAGGAGCTTTATCACCCTTTAGACGGATGATGAGCGACATATAGATTGTGAACAAGTGGATAGAGGGTTATTTTGTAACTATGTTGCAGGACAGCAGAAGGCATGGGTAAAGTTGTTATATTTATGTGAGTATTGCTATAACACCACTTACCATATGTCTATTGGTATGACTCCATTCCGAGCACTGTATGGATATGATGCGAGATATTTTGTTGATTTGGCGTTTGGGGACAGAGAGAGCTCCCAAGGCTCAGGAGAGTTTATAGGATAGTCAGGACATCCTTAAGGTACTTAAGGAAAATATTCATGGGCCCCCGAAATCAGCGAGAAGATATATGCGAGATAGGAATAGAGTGGAGAGATCATTTGAGGTAGGAGACATGGTTTTTCTACGTCTTCAGCCTTATAGACAGAGTACTCTCAAGAAGAGTGGGGCTAAAAATCTCAAGCCGTGATTCTATGGGCCATACAGGGTGTTGAGGAGAGTTGGTGAAGTGGCATATGAGCTAGAGTTGCCTTCTGAGAGTAAGATACACAATGTCTTTCATGTATCTTGCTTGAAAAAGGCCTTGGGGCAGCACATTATTTCTTCTACAGAGTTACCACCCTTGGATGAGGAAGGGAGATTGGACTTAGTGCCAGAGGAGATCTTGGACAGCCGAGAGAGGAGACTGAGGAATAGAGTTATTCGGGAGTTCCTGGTGAGGTGGAAAGAGTTACCAGTGGAGGATGCTACATGGGAGGGCGAGTCTATATTACAACATCCAGCTCTACAGTTGCTTGGGGACAAGCAATCTCGGGAAGGGAGGACTGTAATGTCCCTCTTTCTCGAATAGTTCATTGAAGACCTTTGGCCCATTTTGTCTACCCGATGGCCAAAGGGTGTTTTCAAGGGTGACTTCGGTTTATTAATTTTATTATATTGTGCTCAAAATAAAGTAAAATATCATTAAAGCACATATAATTAATTAATAGACATTTAAGTGACTTTGACTTAGGAAAGTGCATTTAAATAAATTAATAAATTATTTAATGTGCCTTCCTAGGCAAAAAATGCGACTTGCCTTGGGGAAGGGTCAAATAAGCCAAAAATGCGACTTGGTTGGAAAAGGAAATAATTAATTAAAAATTAATTATGATGATTTGGAAAAAGTGCGACTTGTTCCTTTGGAGGGTTTTTTGGCTATAAGGGAAAAATGCGACTTGGGGAAAGGGCATTCAGATTATTATTATTTTCTCCGGCAGTTAGCTCTGAGCTTTTGCAGACAAAATCCAAGGACGGAAACCCTCTGGATTATTCCTCTTGCAGACAGAAACCCCAGGAGTAGTGAGAGAAGCTTCCATTCAGAATCTTCATTGTATTCACAGTTTTTATCATTCCAACAGTTGAAGAGAAATAAATTGCAGCAAAGGGCATACGAGACTTCTTCTAGATTGGGCGACTAATTCTACACAATGTTTTATGCAATATCTCGAGGTATTTTCATGATAGATAATTATTGTAATTTCCAAAGATCGCTTATATATCAAATTGATTTGGTTTGAATCATTTACAGTGGGTTTTGGGACAATCTTTATTATTAATCTATTTGTAGATTTATAATTGTATTGCCGTAATATTTAGCATCATAAATCATTATTAAATACATAGCTGAATTGTTTATGAAGAAATCTGCCTGTTAAACCCTAGGCGCCTTTTTTGTATTCACCCGGTTTGCGGGGTTTGTTTTATTTAATTTATCTATGCAGTTTTAGTATGGTGTTCTATGGATTATTTTGATGTTATCAGTTCAAATTTGAGCCAGAGCAATATATATTAAAAAAAAGTATTCAGGAAAAAAGGGGTTTGGGATCTTTCAATATCCTAACATAATATAAACATCTTCTGGCAATAAAAACACAAAAAGACCCGTTATTTTAAAAAAGAACAATTTTTTTTTCAATCGGGTAGTCCCAAATTTCAGTGTGAAATCTGGAGACACCATATCCAAAGGGGTGTATAGTGTATAGTGTATAGTGAGTGTAATAGAATTAATTAAATTAATTCTAGAAGCGGGATATGGGTGAATAATAGATTTAATATTATTTTTGGACATTATAATACGTAATGGGTATTTTTGAGGTGTCTACATTTCCCCCTCTTTAAAGTGTTAATAGCATTTTAAAGATAGTAGACACATCTAGATCAAGGAATGATGATAAAGAAGTGTTTTGGACTGCCTGATTTGCCCCAGTGAAGCATTTGGATGCCCCAACGGATCTAAATTGTGCCATGGGAGTGCCCCTCGAGCGGATGGGTGACGCGATAAAGTGGTGGACAATCGCTTGATTAGGAGGAATAAGAGATTACCACTTGAAAAACGGGTTCAAAAATGAGAAACAGAGGTTCAAAGGCCAAAATTAGGGTTAGAAGGGGGCTAAATAGAAGGGTGGGTTGGTAGCAAAAGTCATTGGTCGCTTTTATTCATGATTTGAGATGTTGTTGAGTTGATGGCGAGATAATATATGATAGACATGTGATGAAGATTGTATTATTTTTTATTTGATATTGATCATGATGGGACTAACGTTTCTCATAGCTTGAGCTTCCATTCAGATGTTGTAATTTAGAGCAACCTATTTTGCTTTTACACAATATAATATGCACCATGATTATTAAGGAACCATGATGAGTAACCTATTTTGTGCGTAAACAAACACACATACAACCAACAAACAAAAGTAAAAACAAACCCAATATACACAATAAATCTATATATCATGGCTACTGAAATAAACCATGATGACAAACAATAAACTTGTAATTGGTCAACAAATAACTAAGAAAAGTAACAATACAACACAACTTTACATAAAGACATTTAACTTTGTCCCTAATGTGTTCCATAGTGATGATTGATTGATTTGTTTTGCCCCTAAGCAAGGATGCATGCAAGGGGTAAGATGATTTGAGATTGATTGGGTCATTGCCCCAAGAAAGGATACAGGTGAGGGAAGAAATGAGAGTTGAGATTGCCCCAAGCGAGGATACACGCAAGGGATTTGAATTATGATGTTTTGATTGATTGATATTTGGAACGGACTCCAGGATAGGAGTCAATGTGCTCATTTTTGGGATTGGTTGCAAAATGTTTAGGTGTTTTGGATTTTTTCGATTTTTTGTTAGATTTTGGACTATTTTTATATGTTTTTGGCGCTTTTGAAATTTTTGCTTTTTGTTTGGGTTTTGGTTTTGCAGATGTTTAGGTTTTTGTGGATTGTTTTTTTGATTTTTTTTTAGATTTTTGATTGGTTTTATAAGTTTATTTTGTTTTGGGAGTTTTTTGAGTATTTACTTTTTTGTGGGATTTTGATTAGGTATCGATGTGAGGAACCTAGTTGTGACAAAGAACATACACGTGTAAACATTGCAAGTTGGGAATTCATTTTCAAATAAGATTAAAAATTTCATTCCATTGGCATAATGTATTGTAGATAATATAGTGAAAGGATGTCTTACTCCACCCTTGAATCCACGCAACTAGTAAGATGCTTGGATGAACACCGAGAGCCGAAAAGGACGTGAGATAGTGATGTGAAAATCAAGATGATGGATGCAAAGTCATGAGGTGTGACAATGGTTCAGTTGGGAAATTGTGACTCATCTCCAAGTAGGATTACCCGACCGATTCCAAGATGATTTTCACTTTATAGGTCTTGACTAGACTTAGACCTACATGTGGCCTATTGATTGGCAAGATCTAGTTTAAGGAATGGTTGTCTCTCTTAACATGGGAATCTAAATTGTTTCTTTGGAATTTTGTATGATTAAGCACTTTTGATGCATATTTTCTCAAGGCATTCTTTCTTATCTTTTTTTTTTTGAAATGACCCCCTTCTTTGTGCCCCATGCCCCTAGTAAGAGGCGAGGCTCATCACCAAAGACAAAACATAAGGTCGAGTAAGGGTACCTTCCTCCTTTCCCAACCTCACGCTACCAATAAGAAGTGTGGGCTCATCACCAAATATTGTGAAGGATGAAAGGTGTAATTATTTGTAGTTTTTTTGTATTTTTGATTGATTGTGCCTTTTTGCATTTTGCTCGTTGGGAAATAAACGTTTGCCCACAAATCTCAACCGCACACTACTAATAGGACATGAGGGCTCACACCAAAGATTAAGATGAGTGGTCAAAAGATCCGAGTGAAGAATTTAGAGCCTTTTTGTTAAGGAGAGAATTTTTTTGGAAGGAGGATTTTCCATCATGAAGCTTCTAGATAAGACTATAGGTGAAAATATCTGAAATGGGAGAAACCATAAGAGGGATGAGATGCACAATACCTGAAAGGAACAATAATAACTCGTCTCATGATGATATGAAATAAATAGGTGAAGAGTGCGAAAAATTGTGAAAATGCTATGATTGGGATATCTACAAATGGAATGAAAAGTTTAGAATCTTGTTTAGATGATCTAGATGGGAAGAATGTACAAGCGGCCTCCCTCAGTGTAGAGAGTACCCGTGGATAGGTGGTGCTTTTCTTTTCTTTTTTTAGAGCTTTTTGATTTTTTGTTTTTGTGGACTAGGGTCTTCAATGGACTCATCGTTTTGGAAGAGGTCCATGGCTATGTGATTTGATTGTTCCTAAGTTATGAGACTAGGATGGACGATGTCAAAGTCAATGGTGTGGATGGAAAGGTCTTCAATGAATAGGTTTGTATGGATAGGTCATCGAAGAGGCTATGTGTGGAACTTGTCTCAACGTCGGAGTCAATATCCTCACCACTAGTCGAGACGTCGATCAATATTGGCATAGTTTCAAATGAGCTGAAACCTAGACCATGGCAATTAAAATTTTCTGTAAATGGGATAGGATCGAGGCGACCTTGTTCATTTTTACCAAGTGCTTTACCTTTCCACTGCATATTTTTCATCATTTTGTTTGCTTTACCATATTCAGGAGATTCATAACATGTGGCCAACCGATCATCATACAACCACGAGCTCTCAAAACCCTGAATGTTTTCATCTTCTAGATATCTGAATCGCTTTCAAAGGGAATTGCCAAGGTTGTAAATGGGAGCCACTTTAAGGTGGGAAGCATTAGGTTTGCCATAATTGCGTGGAGATAAAGGTAATTTTCCAACGTGGAAAGCATTTTGGAGTTCATATTTGCCCATACCTTTGTTATGAATCTCGAGTGTAGGTGGAATGGAAGATGTAGAAGGTTGGAGTTTCGAAGGATATCAGGATCAATTTGGTTTGCATCAGTGAAGGGAATGATGCGGGGAGCTAAGGATTTGTAGAAACCCTTGTTTCCCCCTGATTCTGATTCTGACTGTGTTTTTGTTTGTTTTTGCAGTTTTTGGGCACAAATGCAATAAAGTGATTTTGCAAGAAATAGAGAATAAATACTATAAAAGTAAATCAAATCTGAAACAATATATTCTATGGCTAATAGTGATGCCAGTCTTTTTTTATCAATTTTCTGAGATGATTACAATTTAGATCCACTAGCATGCAATATAAAAGACAATGATTTTTATTGGAGAACCTGGTATTTGCAGCAGAAATGAGAAAACCCTTGATCTGGTACAGCAGCAATGAATAACCTGGTATTTGCAGCAGAAATGAGAAAACCCTTGATCTGGTACAGCAGCAATGAATAACCTTTTTCTCCCTTTTGTCAGATGTCTCAGACAATGCCCGCTGTATAGGCGCCTCTATCAATGGTGATAGACTAAAGAGATGGAAAGGGCTTTGCTGGCTCTTGAAGGTTCGCTTTTTTTAAATGATGGTACGGCCTGGTACTGTACAGTACGGCCCTGTGATCAGCAGCAAATAATAAATAAGAAATCCCTCTACTCAATGTGAAGCTCTGTAATTTCTTCTGGATGAAGAAATCCCTCTGCCTGGCAATAAATCGGATGATATTTCACACCCTCTGAATTGCACTCACTGGAGATGGCTCGTTCCCCAATGTTTCGAGACTGAAACCCTAGGCTCCTGTGCTCTGCTCAAGACTTGATCAATTTTTCTATTCCCAAATAATAATCCTTTTCTTCTTCCCAAGCAAATGGCTTATACTCATGAAAAGTGCGAATTCCTCAATAATAGGAAATCATTAAAAAATAATTCGAACTTTTAATTTTAATCTTTCAATAGTCTCCAGCCAAATTTTAATAATAAAATATACTCATCAAGAATGGCCCCTTTCTGATGATGGGCGACCCCTTCACTGAAATCACTTAAGTTATAATAAAATATTATAACTTTATATTATAATGCTCCCACCATTAATATTTAATTAAATCAATTAAATATTAATATCTCTCTCGATATATACCCGATGCACAAACCGTCTGAAGCTGACGAACACTGAAGTGATTCTGCACGTGATCAATCCATACTGCTAAAAATAGCAGGGGTCCCTCGCTGAGTGCTGAATACTGCTAAAAATAGCAATGCAGGCTAAAAGTGTCCGAACGAGCCCGAACGAAAGCCAACTGATCAAATACTGCCAACTGAAACTGAGCCAAGCTCCAACATGACCCCCTATCCAACCTATCAGCCTACGAGGGTCGCATAATAGGCTAATCCTGTGCTCTGAGAGATGTCAACTAGAAGGGGACATGACAGTCCACCCCTCCTGAAATTGCTTGTCCTCAAGCAATCTCAACTCCGGATGCTGCAGAATATCCTCGCTCTCCCATGTAGCATCCTCAACAGGCAAATCTCTCCATTTCACTAGGTATTCCCTGATAGTCCTCCTACGCAACTGTCTCTCCCTGTACTCCAGGATGGACTCAGGTACTAAAATCAACTTTCCCTCATCATCTAAGGGAGGTAGAACTGCAGATGGTACCACACGGTGTCCCAACGCCTTCTTGAGGCGTGATACATGAAAAACATTGTGTACCCTGCTCTCTGCCGGAAGCTCAAGCTCATAAGCCACCTCTCCAACTCGCCTCAGGATCCTGAAAGGACCGTAATACCGTGGCTTAAGCTTTTCTGACCCACTCTTCCTAAGAGTGGACTGACGGTAGGGCTGCAGCATAAGGTAAACCATGTCACCCACCTCAAAATGCCTCTCTGTTCTCTTCTGATCCGCATACTGCTTTTGCTGATTTTGTGCCTTGGCGATATTTTCTTTGAGAGCCTTCATAGTATCCTGACTCTCCTGCAACAAGTCTCCAGCACTCGGCACTCTACTGTCGCTCAGTAGCAAATCCAGAAAACTCGGCGCCTCATACCCGTACAACGCCATGAAAGGTGACATCTGAATGGTCATATGGAATGTCGTGTTGTAACAATACTCACACAAATGAATCCATTTGACCCACGCCTTCTGCTGCCCTGAAATGTAATTTCTGAGGTATCCTTCCACCCACTTATTCACTATCTCCGTCTGCCCGTCTGTCTGAGGGTGGTAACTGGTGCTCGGTGTAAGCTCGGTTCCACAGAGTTTGAAGACCTCCTGCCAGAAATGACTCAAGAACCGACTATCTCTGTCGCTCACAATGCTCCGAGGCAATCCATGTAGTCTGAATACCTCACGAAAGAAGACCTCTGCCACCTGTGTAGCTGTGTAGGTAGTGGTAATCGGAAAGAAGTGGGCATACTTCGTCAGCCGATCCACAACTACATATATGCAATCTCGCCCTTGGGCTTTAGGCAAGCCCGTAATAAAGTCCATCGACAGGCATTCCCACTTCCTGTCAGGAATCGGAAGTGGCTGCAATAAACCTGCCGGGTACGTGTTCTCCTGCTTGTTCTGCTGACAAACAGGGCACTCACGCACGTACTGAAGAACATCTGCCTTGAGTCCTTTCCATGTGAATCTCTCCCGTATCTGTCTATAGGTTTTGAAATACCCGGGATGTCCTGCAGTCGGTACATCATGAAAGGCTCGCATGATTATGTTCTTCACCTCTGAATCTGGGATCAAATAAATCCTGTTCTTGTAAATGATCAAGTCATTCACAAGTGTATACCTGGTATCAACCGTCGATCCCTCAACAATGCTGGAAGCCCAAGTGTCCTTGGCATACTCTGCCACAATCATATGCCTCCAATCCTCCGTAATATGAACCATAGAGCTCAAGTATGGCCTACGTGAAAGAGCATCAGCTACTACGTTCTGTGTACCTTTGATATACGAAATATCAAAGTCATAGGCCTGCAATTTACTGACCCACTTCTGCTGACGATCATTGAGATCTCGCTGCCCTAAGAAGTGTCTCAAACTGTTATGGTCAGTTTTAATGCAAAATTTGCTGCCAACAAGATACTGTCTAAATTTTGCTAAGGCATGCATGATTGCGAGCATCTCCTTATCATATATGCTATAAAGTCTCTCTGGCCCTCTGAGCTTTCGGCTCTCATACACAATCGGGTGCTTGTCCTGCATAAGCACCGCACCAATGCCCTCACCTGATGCATCGCACTGAAGCTCAAAAGGCTTCGTAAAGTCGGGTAGTGCTAAAACAGGGCATGTAGTCATCAACTCCTTGAATTTCTCAAAACATTCCTGTGCCTCAGGAGTCCAAATAAATGCACCCTTCTTCAGTAAATCTGTCATAGGGGCTGCGTGTCGTGAATAACCATTCACGAATCTACGGTAGAACCCACACAACCCTAGAAACCCTCTCAACTGTGTCAGGTTTGCGGTGTAGGCCAGTCAATAATGGCGCGGATCTTTTCAGGATCCATCCGCACTCCATCTGCACTGATAATGTGACCTAAATATAACAATTCGGTCATCCCCAAGTCACACTTGGATTCCTTGGCGTACAAGGACTCCCTCTCAAGAATACTCAACACGGTCTCCAGGTGAGCCAGATGCTCCTGCCAAGTCCTGCTGTATATAAGGATATCATCGAAGAAGACCAATACGAATCTCCTCAACAGTGAATGAAAAACCCTGTTCATCGTGGACTGAAATGTAGCTGGTGCATTAGTGAGCCCAAATGGCATCACCACGAACTCGAAGTGTCCACAATGACATCGGAAAGCCGTCTTCTCTATGTCCTGCTCACGGACCCTGATCTGATGATACCCTGACCGTAAATCAATTTTGGTAAAGTAACATGCACCATGGAGCTCATCAATAAGCTCGTCAATACGCGGTATCGGATACCTGTTTTTGATCGTCCTCTTATTTAGGACTCTATAGTCAATACACATGCGCAATGTGCCATCCTTCTTCTTTACCAACACAACCGAAGAAGCAAATGGTGACTTGCTAGGCCGAATGTGACCCATAGCAAGTAATTCCTTGATCGTTTTCTCGATCTCATCCTTCAGCCGTTTAGGATGTCTATAGGGCGTAATCATAACGGGCTTAGCGCCCTCCTCAAGCTCAATAATATGCTCAATGCCCCTGTCTGGAGGTCTCCCTGGTGGAATATCACTGAATACCTTATCATGCTTGATTCTCAACTGCTGTATGTCGGGATGGTATTCAGTCTTTTGCTGTCCCTCCTGTATAGGTGCCAATGTGCACTCGGCAGCCCACTCTACCATGTCGTGACGCATGAGCCTCTCCATCCGACGAAAAGAAATTGTTTTGATGTTGCTGTCCCGAATTGCTTTTAGAATGTGTGTCTTCCCGTCAACATCAAAACGGATCTCCATGTCCTTGAGACGAAGAGTGACTTCCTCCAATGAATGAAGCCACTTCATTCCCAAAACCAAATCAATGTCTCCCATGTTAACTACGTAGTAATCAGCCTTGAACTCATAATTGTTCAAGCGTAAAGGGAGATCCTTAATCATGCGTTCACACCTCAAAGTGTATCCGTCGGCCACCTTAACCCTAATGCCCTCGAACTCCTCAGTGATGAGTCCGCGTTTCTCAACGAATCTAGCATCTATGAAATTGTGTGTGGCTCCTGTATCAAGTAGGGTAATGACCCTCTGTCCTGCCAACACTCCACGAATCCTGAAAGAGCCCTCCTGCTGAATGCTAGATAGGCGTGCCTCCTGTATCTGAAGCCCTGGCTCTGTCTCTGCCCTAGGCTCTGAAGCCTCTGACTCTGAATCCTCGGAACTCTCATGCTGTTCGGATTTTTCTGATTCTGAGTCCTCATAATACGCCCACATCACTCGATTTGCCTTGCCCTTAGGTCTTAGAGGACAATCGTGATTGGCGTCGTAGGGGCCTTTGCAGTAGAAGCAAAGCTTCTTCCTGCGTAGATCGTTAAGGGCCTCACGATCCAAAGGTGGCGCTGCTGATTTACCCTTCGAATCGTTCTTAGCATCTGATTTTTCTTTGATGAAATCAGACTTGTCCCTGTTTTTGTTAAAGCCCTTGTTATCCCTGAATGAAGAATTACCTCTGGAGTTAAATCTACTAGACGGTGCTGCCAACTCCATGCTCCGTGCTTTCTTCATCGCTTCCTGTAATGAAGGAGGATCAAAGGCTTTGATCCAGCCTCTCAATGGCTCTGTCAATCCCTCCATGAAGAGCACTACCAATCGCCTCTCTGAGATGTTCGGAACCATAACTGATAACCTCTGAAAGTCACCAATATATGACTCCAAGCTGCCACTCTGTCTCAACTGAGCCAAGTCTCTGAAGTAGGATTCTGGATCCTTCCTGTCAAAACGCTCTACCAACCTGTCAACAAACTCCTGATAGGAAGTGATCCTATCATGTTGTAGCGTCACCATTCCGTGGTGCCACCAGTCGTAAGCTACTCCCTCCAAATGTAGTGTCGCATACCTGATTGCATCTCTCTCCGCCATCGGACGCAATGTAAGGAATGTGTCAAGCTTACTAATCCACGCTTGGGCTGTCACTTTGCCACTGCCATCGAACATCGCTAATGTGAGCCGGTTCGTAGCATGTTTTAGGTCATTATTCTGGTGCCTAGGTCTCCAATCCTGTCGACCTCTGTTGTGTTCTCTCCTCTGAGTGACAAACCGGTCAAAAGGAATCCTTTCTCGGACCTCGGGTGGTACCAACTCCCACTCCTCGTTCGCTGCCATAAGCGTATCAGCGAACAACTCCTCATGCTCTTCACCTGCTATAGCCTCGTCGGGCTCCTGTCTCATGAAAGTAGGCCTAGTAGGCCTGTCTGCTGTCCGTGAAGCTGTCCAAGGAATTCTCCGTGAACCTGCATCACTCCTGTCATCGTCACGATGTGGTGACGGTCTCCTCGATGTCCCCAGTCTCTGAAGTGCTACTGTCAACTGCTGTAATACATCATTGGACTGCCGTTGACCTGCACGTAAATCTCTGAGTGCATGCAAAACCTCTGCATTGTCTTGATCTCTGTCATTATGAGGTATCTCTGCCCTGTCAGCTCTGTCATTCCTGTCAGCCATGTTTTCCGGCTGCCGAATCGAACTCTGTTGCCTATCAATCAGAGCACGCCTGCGTGTGTAATACCTGTGAGACCCAATCTGTTCTGGCTGCATAAGACTGCTAAACCCTCAGGATGGAAGGATTTAGCTCTGATACCACTGTAGAAACCCTTGTTTCCCCCTGATTCTGATTCTGACTGTGTTTTTGTTTGTTTTTGCAGTTTTTGGGCACAAATGCAATAAAGCGATTTTGCAAGAAATAGAGAATAAATACTATAAAAGTAAATCAAATCTGAAACAATAGATTCTATGGCTAATAGTGATGCCAGTCTTTTTTATCAATTTTCTGAGATGATTACAATTTAGATCCACTAGCATGCAATATAAAAGACAATGATTTTTATTGGAGAACCTGGTATTTGCAGCAGAAATGAGAAAACCCTTGATCTGGTACAGCAGCAATGAATAACCTTTTTCTCCCTTTTGTCGGATGTCTCGAATAATGCCCGATGCCATATGTATAGGCGCCTCTATCAATGGTGATGGACTAAAGAGATGGAAAGGGCTTTGTTGGCTCTTGAAGGTTCTTTTTTTTTTTGATGATGGTACGGCTAGATCTCGAGATCTTATGGAAGTTAGGCGCCTTGATGACCCCTGATCAGCAGCAAATAATAAATAAGAAATCCCTCTACTCAATGTGAAGCTCTATAATTTCTTACGTATGAAGAAATCCCTCTGTGATAAATCGGATGATATTTCACACCCTCGAATTGCACTCACTGGAGATGGCTCGTTCCCCAATGTTTCGAGACTGAAACCCTAGGCTCCTGTGCTCTGCTCAGACTTGATCAATTTTTTTATTCCCAAATAATAATAATTTTCTTCTTCCCAAGCAAATGGCTTATACTCATGAAAAGTGCGAATTCCTCAATAATAGGAAATCATTAAAAAATAATTCGAACTTTTAATTTTAATCTTTCAATAGTCTCCAGCCAAATTTTAATAATAAAATATATTCATCAAGAATGGCCCCTTTCTGATGATGGGCGACCCCTTCACTGAAATCACTTAAGTTATAATAAAATATTATAACTTTATATTATAATGCTCCCACCATTAATATTTAATTAAATCAATTAAATATTAATATCTCTCTCGATATATACCCGAAGCACAAACCGTCAAAGGCGGCGAACACTTTGAAGTGATTACGCACGTGATCAATCCATCTTTGCTAAAAATAGCGAGGGTCCTCGGCCGAGTCTTTGAATCTTTGCTAAAAATAGCAATGCAGGCTAAAAGTGTCCGAACGAGCCCGAACGAAAGCCAACTGATCAAATACTGCCAACTGAAACCGAGCCAAGCTCCAACATGACCCCCTATCCAACCTATCAGCCTACGAGGGTCGCATAATAGGCTAATCCTGTGCTTTGAGAGATGTCAACTAGAAGGGGACATGACAGATTTATCTGCGAAGGGTAATAATTTGCATGTTTATATCTACCCTCTAGAAGTTTGCAATATTCAAAGGGTTTGACATTAGCAAGTAAGATAGATTCTTTACCTTCGTAAGGGAATTTAATACACTACTGGAAATTGGAAGGAACGACTTGCATGGCATGGATCCATGGGCGACCAAGGAGAATATTATAAGAGGTTTCAACGTCCACGACATGACAAAAGGTTTCCAATGTTTGTGGTCCAACTTTTAAGGATAATGTGATTGTTCCAGAGGACTATCTTTCACTATTATCATAACCACAAATAGTGATGACGTTAGTTCCTAGACTTTCCTCAGTATAACCAAGGCATCTTAACAGCTTCATAGAGCAAATAGTCAACATCACTCCATTGTTTATCGAACTCTTTTGATTTTATGATGGGTTATGAATGCTTCAATATATAAAGATTTTTTTGATATTTGGATTCAAAAGGTCACGAGGACCAAATGATAGGATTGGACTATTAGGCGATAGATTTGCAATCAAGGCTTGGAATTGTTGGGTGTTGATATCCTTAGGAACACGTGCATCGTGTAATGCACAAGTAAGGATGTCTTGAAGCACAAGTGATGTCTTAAGAAACTCCATGAGGGAGATTTGCACGGATGTCTTCTCTAATTGTTTGATAATATCATAAGAATCGAGACAAAGATTTTGTATTGATGGCTGTTTTGAATCAGCAAGAGACTTAAGATTGGATGTTTGAGGTGTTGTGGACGTGGAAGGTTGCTTTGCTGCAGTTCCCAAACCTTTTTCTGTCGTGTTGTTACTGCATAGGTAGGAGTGTTAATTTTGATGGTACCAACAACGTTGGGTTCATGATTGATGAATGATATGATTGAGTCATACTCAATGTTGTTTGATGTTTGGCCCTTATCCTTTTGAGCTCTTTTGTTTTCATCGTGTTTTGGAAAAGGGTCTTGGAAAACCTTCAACTTCTCATTAGGAGTTTTATTGTTTGAGGGTTTTCAACTTCTATATCTCCGCGGTCAATTAAATCTTGAATATAGTGTCGGAGTTTCATACAACGATCCGTATGGTGTCCATTGATACAATGGTACTCGTAATATTTTTTTCTTTGTACCATGTTGGTTTTGGTTGCCCCTCTTCGAAGGGTCTTGAGATTGGATAATTGATCATATCCGCACTTGCTAAGTGACGAAATACGCTAGAAAGGATTTCTCCAAGTGGTGTGAATTGTCTTCATTTGAATTCGAGTAGTGTCTTTACTAGGAATGATGATTGGTTGATTAGTGGATTTGATTGGTTTTGATTGTGGTGTTTGAACATTTTGAACATTGTGAGAATCAATTATCGTTCACAACGTTGTGATTTCAATCAATGAATTTGGATTTGTCATGATTTTGAAAAGTATCCTTGTTAGGTTGATCCCTAAAAGGAGTTTTGATGAGGCCCTTAGCAATGAGGGCTCTCTCAATTTGTGTTCCATTCGTGATTACTTCTTCAAAGTTGGTTAAGCAATGCATTTGCATTTGAAATGATAGTTCATGATTGAGATTATGTAATATCCCCTTTTGGGATATTATTAAAATCTGCAAATTAATTAACCAAATCGATCCTAGGAAGATTAGATCTTCTTAGTTCGACCTCAAATAACCCAATGTCGGCGATAATACAACCCAAAATGGGGTTGGAGTATGCCAAAGTGGTGGGTTAGATGGGAAGACTAATTAGAATGCTAATATCATCCAGATCTGATTTTTAACAGCTGAAAAATAATTACTAATTCAAACCCCAACTAATCTTCCAAAATTATTTCCCGCTTAACCATCCAAGCAAAAATTCTCAAACTTAGGATTTTGGGCCACAAAAATATGAAGAATAATATTCTAAAACCAGATTTCGCATAACAAACACGAAACCCTAATTTTTCCCTAAAAAGTAGGTTGCCCAACACATTTAGGGCATTAAATCCACTCCAAAAATTATGAAATCACCTTCTCCTTATTTCTCCTAATTTCTACTACCACATTCAATATTAAATTGATCCCAAATTGTAGATCTGAATTTTATAACATTAATCAATTAAAATGCACCTGCAATGTGAAACTTCAAAAATTGATATCCTACTCAATACTTGGAGTTTTTACATGAAATAAATTGCGCAATAAAGTAGAAAAAAGGGCTTTCCAATGAACTAACAAACTGATTTTTAATCCCTCGGAAACCCACTCAAATCTGCCCTAGAAATCTGAAAACACTGTCGCTGGGTTAGGGAAAATTAATTAAATAATTTCCAGCTCATGAAACCCTTCCAAATCCTCAAACAATCAACCCTTGATCTTAAATAATTGATTATACACAACAAATAGATCTAACATAAATAACCTCAAAATATGATAGATCAAACCCCAATCCCAGTCGCTATGGCTAAATAAATTGCAGAAGCAACAATAGTCATAAAAGTACTTCAAACCCTTCACATACAATGCAGATTTACTCTCAAATAAATGCACCAACACTCTAAACCAAGTCGCCAATGCTTAGAATGAAGGAGCAATGCATAAATTCATCAACAATGATTGCAAGAAGACTTCAAAGCTAAGGCATACATCCCATTTCTCCAAGCATGGAGTAATTTCAAAAGTTCAATCAACATAGCCCTCTAAAGGAAATGCGACCTCCGTTTATAGAGTTAAGGGGTGCAATATCCAATAAGACCGACCTTTCCCTTTTGGAGGGAAAACACAAATTAAAAATATTTTATTCTCCCTATGTGTGGCGTCCCCTTTCTAAGGGTGTTTCGACATTAAAAAGACACCCTAATATTATTTAATTAATTCTCCTTTTCATTTTGCATTTTTTGGGAATTAAATTAAATGATAAATTACATCAATTGCTCTATAAATATTCTTTTGTGAGCAATGCTCCAAGGTGGTGGAAAAACCACTCAGCGTCCATAATTAAATAATTAAATGAATATTGCTTTATAATGACAAATGATTAAAATTACTCTCCAGGCAATATCATTTAATTACTTAACATAATTTTCCCCTTGCATCATCCCAAAAGCCCACAGAGAAAGATAGGCTAAGGGTCTTCAAAAATGGGGACATTACAGTTAGGTATGAAAATGCTTACTAATTGTTTTTCAGGAATTAAACAAGGGAATTGGCTTGTGATCCTCAAATCTTTGGAGAAATGATGCAAATGTTTCATTATTTCTTTGCTTTGTTTTCTCACATAACTAAAAACTCCTATGTTATAGGAGAGAGATGTTCATCATAGTGACTCATCTCAATCTAAGTTAAAGGAAAAGTGCTTGACAATGTTTTTTCACAAGTCGTACTAAAATCTAATGGATCCTTTAGGAAGGTGTAAAAACCAATCTAAAGCTTGTCTTCCTAAACTCTTAGGAAAATACGCAAGAGGTATATGTCATTATAAGCTACTTCTTGGCATGCCATGAAGAACTCTTTCACGTGTTCTCTTGGGTCGTGCTTTCCTTTATACTTGTCAAACTTAGGAGTTTCAAATGATGGAGGAAATGGTATGTGCAACATGTCTTTATCAAATGGATAAGGAAAAAACTCTTCAAAGTTGAATTGTTTGGTTCTTTTTGCATTCCCATTAGCATTTCTTTCATGCTCTTCTACTCTTGTGCGAATGGAGAGTTTGGTTGAGGGGTGTCCATAACGTCATGGGTTTCTTAACTAGGTTGTTCTTTTTCTTCATCGTTTTGCGCTTCACTGACCTTAAAGCTATATGAGAAAGTTGTGTCATCTCATGGATTTTTGCGGCTTCATTGATGTTTTCTACCAAGTGCTAGATTTTTTGGGGAGTTTTGTTTCAAGTTCTCACCATCGAAATCCAAGGGTAGTTCGCTCCCATTTTTAGGATGTGAAGAAGGTATTGTTTTTTGTTGTCTTAAAAGGTCATCTATTTGTTCTTTTTCTTCTTGATAATGATGCAGAGCCTGCATCCATTCATCAAATCACCAATTTTTTTTGCTTTAGTAATCACAATTTCAACTATCCAATCACCCAAACTCAAGAAACCAATACCTTGCTCAAGAAGACCAATTTTTCCCAATAGGCTATAGATGCATACATCTCTGTATCAAATGTTAAAATCACTTCAAACATGCTTAGCAATACCAAATAAACATGATCAAATCAAGAAACAAGCTCCACTTCATCAACCTTCATACTTTTCCTTCTATACCTCACTTTAGGCTAAGTAGCCCTCAAAAATAGTTTTTCTGGCAAAATTCACTAACCACACACCTTTATACCTGACTGGTAAGCTTTTTCAATACCCATTTGCCCCATTAAGATGTCTGAGAAGTTTCAGGACTTAACTCTTTACCCATTCATTTTTATTCCCTTTTTTGTCTTTTGACTAGTCTTGGCAATTAGCCCTCCCAGGACAAATCTTAAAACTGGGAACTATGCACAAACCTTCACAAGATATGTTTACATTTTTGGATGCCCATTTTCTTCTCTCAACTCCCTCTACATTCTTCCCAACACAAAAACCCTTCTTTTTGCTTGTTTTCTAAGCCTAGGCTAGGGTTTGATAACACCAACTAGGGGTTTATAGCTTATCACTATTTTTCATCACTGGATCACTCTTCTCATCTCAGATTTGATCTCAATCATGCTCTCACATAACCAATCACTCTCCCAACTTCATTCAAGACAATTCGCTTGTTTTGGTTACTTAGCTTACTCACTTGTCTTGGCACACTTGACCTTCTATACTTCTTGTTTGTCTTTCCACCTTTACCTCTAACTTTTTTATCTTCTTATCATTTATTCCCTATCTTCAATCTTCTTATCCTCCTTGTCCTATCCATTTCAATATACCTTATCCATCTCCTTAAATCTCTAGTCTAGCATTCTTGCTTTTCAAGTTTTATTCATGGCTCCTACTGCCACAGCCTCCATATTGTCTTTTACTTGCCCATGCCTTTTAAGATCATTTTACCCTTACATTTGTCATCAAGACCTCTTCACTTCATTCAAGCATCATACTCCACCCCTTGGGTCAATATCATGGTTTTCTCACTTTTCCTTGTCCTTTTAAGGACCGTGATACTCAAACTTGACTGTCCTTTATTTGCTTGGCTAGTTGACTTGTTGACGGCTTCTTAATACTCTTCTCAATCTTTTCAAGCATGGTTTACCAGTTCTTCAATCACCCTGCTACCTCAGATACTCTCACGAGATTTATGAGTTTAATGAGTTTATGGTACTTAGCTTCATGAGTAGGTGTTGGTACATTTGACTCAAAGTCCTTTTTACTAAGTTTAACAAGTTTCCTAACCATTTGCCTCCTTTCAATGCCTTGCTCCTCTTCACTATCTTCTAATAACCTTCACAATTCCTTGTCCACCTCATCAAGATTCAAAATGGTCAAAATACTACTTTCACTTGAATGACCCTCAAAACTTGTATACACGTTTTAAACCCTGCATTTAAACTTCTTCAAGCCTTTTCTTTCTTCACAGAGATCTACATAAGCCTCATGCACCTGATTTAAATCTCTAATTCTTCCTCACTACCATCCAATATCCATATATAAGTCTTTTTGATTCCTTATATCTTGATTCAACCCAATGATTTCTTAGTCAGTCATGACTATCTCGGTTTTGTCAAGTAAATTTCCCAAAATGTTTAACTTTTATTATCTAATGTAATGGGAGCCTCAAAAAAGGGTACTTATAGATCACATTGTGTTGGCTAGATTTTCTGCATAGCACAAAACCTAGGCAGTCATGAGATAAATCTCCCTCATTTACCGGTGAGGCTCCCGTGTCAGATTTGTCAATTAAAGTATGCTAATATCTAAATGGGGTTTTACTTTAACTACTCAGTTCATGAACCATAACTGAACAGTTCTGCAGCAAGTAAGCAAGCTGTTTAAAGAAAGGAAATATTTATAGAAGAAGGGAAAGGGAATTATATAAACACAGAGAAGAAATGGGGAAGATGTGCATCCCAATCAATAGATAGCAGAGTTGATTGCATGCACAGAAGAAAATCAATAGATATAAACACAAAATTCTAAGCAAAGGTAGCTCTAAATCTAGATCTGAAATAACACAAAGTCTATTAAAAGATCTAAGATAAAAAGCAAGAAACACAATACACCGTGACACAAAGTTCTCCGGAAATCTTGCTCCTGTATATTCCTTTGCTTCAAGTAGCTCTCGGGGTTTCAACACAAAGTCCTGGAACACAAGGTTCTTTGCTTACAAATTCTCATCCTTAACCCAGAGGTTCTTCTCCTACTTATATAATGTAGGAGGGAAAATACAAATAAAAATCTAACTCGAACTAAAACACAAACAAGTAAAGATGACATTTGGCAATCATCCTCAACCAACTTCTCCTTAAGTGACACATGTATCACTTAACTAATAGAATTGTTCCACATGACTTTAAGTAATGGTTTCAAAACCAATAACTTTGAAGTCTTACAATTTCATCCGGAACGTAGAAAATAGAAGAAGAAAGAATAGAAGAAGTCAGTCAAGCCAGCTGTAACATTTAAGTCTTCTTTTTGTTCTGATATTGGATATACTTGTCGAACATGTGATTCAACATTTTCCCATCTATTTTAGCCACCGCTTCCTTTTCTGTCCTAAACTGCAGCAATCCTTCATTCAACACCTTGATGCATGCTTCCACATCTTCCAAGCTCGGCCCGAACCTCGCAATATCCGCCTACAGTGCCACCAGTCTGCTAATGGAATTCATCGTGAAAGGCTTAGTAGCTCTGTCAATTCTCTTTTGTACCATCAGAAGAGACCCTTCCAGGGAATTAGGTACTTTGCTAGGAACGATCCGCACGTATGAAGTAACATTCCCGACCACTTTCTCCTCAGTGAAAGAAATGATACTTGTCTGGTAAGGATGATGTCCTACTCTCAAGTGCCTGCATCCTCTTCAACAAAACTCTGCAGATCTCCAAACGGAAAGATACTGCAAACTCCAGCTGCTTCCCCTTCTCAACTGATCCATCCGGTACAATCTGCTCTGCAACCAATACATCTCCCGGCAGCTTGTTGATCTCGGCCAAAGTACTCAGGTTACTCTCAGCAACTGTGTTCATGTCTACTATGCTCGTCACCAGTTGCTTCAGTTGATTTGCTTTGCATCATCCATAACCTTCAGGGGGGCTGGCACCTCTCCAAGTTGTACAGAAGCTTGACGAATAATCAGGTTCTTCCATTCGTCAATAGCTTTCACCTGATTGCTTGCATCCTCCATTTCCTGCATAAGATGATCACTCACCTGCTCTGAAATGGGTTGAATGGAAGGTTTAGCAACCTTGGCTATGATCTCGCACAATTGAGATACTTGCTTCTGAAGCTCGTCTTTCTCCGCCTTTTCTCTGTCAAGCCTAAGGAATAGAGCATCTATCAATGTCTGTGTCCCCTACTTCAATCCTTCTGTGGTGGCTTGACCGAGGGGTACTCTAGTTACTGTTACATCTTCTGCCGTGAGCTCATCCTCCTTCTTTCCTTCCGCCGGAACTGACATCTCAGCAAACTTCTGCCCCGACTCTTCGATGATCAACCTTGAAGTTACCTTAGCAACTTTAGGCCTTCTGTCTTTCCCGCCTAGACTCTGGAGTAGCTGCAAGTCATGTTCTTCCAAGTTCATCTCCACTCTCGCTTTTGGAATCAATCACAAGCCAACCATTCTGAGAAGTTAGTTCTCGAAGAATGAGAAGTAGCTGAGTGCACTACTATCTCCCGCTCCATTTCCTCTCCATCAAAAAGTGCTACAAGTGTTATGGCTGCCATCTTCTGAATCATCCAAGGACAAAGCTCTTTCGAACTCCGCCATCTGCAGCTTCAATGTCTCTTCTGGAACAGGTGCTGAACGGAGTGGCTGAGGAGAGAAGATGAATGTCGCCGGATTCAGTGGAGGCATGGAAGTATCCTGCTGAGGTGCAATAGTCGGTGAAATACTGGATCTGGAGAAGCCGGAACTAAAGTCATGGCCGTGGAAGTGATCTTCTCCTTTGATTGAGATCTTCTGTGTACTTTCAACTTCTCGGCCCTTCTGCTTTCTCCTCCGTGCTTCCTCTTGAGGGAATCTCCTGCGCCAAAGTTTCCCGTGACTTGATTCATCAATGCTTCATCAAGGCAATATCCTTTCGTCAACAACTAGTTTGAAGTATTCACCAAAACAGCGCCAGACCTTTCTTCAATCGTATGGCAGCCCCCTACGTTATCCTGAAGTACGGCTCTATCTCCTCCCATTTGATGGTAAGTGTCAAGTAACACATTCCCATCATCTTTAAGATCCGCAGGTATCCGCACTAGTCCAAAGTCGAACACTTGCTTTGCTGATAGCTCGAAAATCTCTCTTTCTAACCTCGTACTCACTTTTGCACTTCATTCAGAAATCCTCTAATGAAGGCACATGTGCGTACTCTTGGGAGATCGTCTTCTGGCTATTCCATATGGATCGAAGTTCAACCGTGCCGGAAGAATTCTTGCTCATACTCGAATAACATCTGCGTCTCCATTCCTCGAGCTCTATGAATGCTCTGGCAGCTATAATGTCCCACAGTGATCGGGAAGAAGCCCGTAGACTTGTGCCGCTTCGATTGAAGGTCGTGTAACTCCACAAGTTGTCTCGCTTTCACTTCATGGTGATCAATTTATCATTCGGATATCTCGGCGCATCTTTAGTGGTTCTCCGAAAAGCCAATAACCCTGAGGTATGTGAAATCTGCAAACTAAATGACTAGACTGTCAATCTTGGATACAACTTCCCATGCTTCCCTGCTCACCCTGTTGGCCTTTAGGTCCTTGTCTAGCCTGCAAATGAATTCGTAGAAGAATTCATCATTGACCACTTTGAAATCTTTCTCGCCCGCAGGTACAGTAAGCTGTGGGTAGCACTCGAAAATGGGGTCCTTAGAAAGAACGCCACATCTATCTAGCTTGGAGAAGACGCCTTGTGAAGCTGCAACATACACCAAGTAGGAAGTCATTTTGAAGCTGAAAGTATGCTTCACGTTCGGAGTTGCTCACCAATGTTGTCGCTAATGATTTCCGACCAATTGATTATGGAATCAACCTTGTTGACTTCAATGGTCCTGATGAAAGCATACATCCATGTACGAAAAGTGTGAGCATTCGCCTTGCCATTAATCCTGCATAGCAATTTGACAACATCATCTACCTCCTACACCAAATTAGACCGTAGAAGAGTTCTTGGGAACTTAGAAGGAGATCTGGGCTTCTTCATGTATCTCTGCGTTCATTATGTTCACGCAGTCAACTCTATGCTTATCCCACCTGCTGCCGACATCCTGAATGCTAATGGAAGTCACCACCTTTCGCACCGGAATCTTCAAACAATAATTGATGAACTTCTGCGTCAATCGAATTATTGTTTTCCCCGTAGCATCTCGCACTGATCTGGATGAAGGATGGTAAGATCTAGCGCACTCCATAACAAACTCTGGCAACTGGGTTGTGTATGGAAAGGCTGCAGCTCGAATAATTCCACTGCTTTTAACCGCACGCATGAGTGAAGTCTTTCCTGCTCTGGATCTATCAATCAATTCGGAAAGAGGTTCCGGACCTAGATCTGTGTCTCCTATGTCTACAAATTTGGAAGTGATGCATGACTCCGTTGTGCTTTCTTTTTCATCCCTCTTTGCCATGGCTTTGTCTATCTTTGTCTGAATAATTCTTTTTCTTCTTATTTGGCGGATTTCTTCAAAATTGGTGCAGATCTAGATAATTCTTCAGATTCGGAGGATATATGCAATGTATTGGACATTGATTAAAACTCCTTTTCTTTTGTAAAGCACCTGTAATGAATTCCTGCAAGTAATTCAGACAAAGATGGCAACCGGAACATGAACAGTGAATTTTAATAATAAAAATCTGCACTATTCAAGCCTGCTGCCCCAAAAATTGATGTTTTATTTGCCTGCAAAGTGAGCATTGGTGTATCCAGATTTCATCCTGAAATCTGTGACTATATTCGAAAAAATTTCGTACTTTTAAAATAATAGGTCATTTTGTATTTTTATTGCACTCGAAAGTTCTTGTATTGTGTCGATATTCCCAAAGAGCCATATTAGCCTTTTACACCAAATACCCGGATGCCCAAAATTGTTATATTCTCATGTCAGTCGGGATTTTTTTGCGGAAATTTGTATTTAATTATTTTAAGCCCCGTATGAGGCTATTTGCGCTCCGTTTTAACTCTGTTATGATCGAACATATCATTATTCCCTTGTACTAGAAGGATTTTAACTAGGAATAAGTTTTGGGCTTTATTTGTAACTTTTGGCAATTTTTCGTGTTTTTGTGTTTTCCCGTTTCGTTTTCTGTGAAATTTCTCTAGAACAATTCCTTTGCACGGTAAGCTTTGATTTTTGGCACCGGCGCAAACTGAGAACATATATGCACGTTGTGCCCGGAGGAAGTCACCATCGAGGTCCAGTTCCTGGAAAAAAGCGAAGTCGTACGGAAAAGCCCCTGCGGGGTTGGGCGCATTTTTGGAAAACAAAGGATTTAAGCTGCAATGGGAAAAATACAAGCAACAGGCAAGGTGGGAATTTTATACCTGCCTAGTAGGGTACTTTTTCCCGTGTTATAAAATTCACTTAAGCTGCAGTGGGAAAGTTAAAGGCCAGCGGGAGGGAATTTATTATGCACTTGCGGGTAAAAATTCTCATGGCGAAATAAAAGAAAAGTGACTTAAATGAAATCACGGGATTTTATTCCCTGCCTTGCAGGGTAAATAATCCCATTGTCAAAGTCAAATCACTTAAGTGGATCATGGGATTTCCGGGGCTGCCTTGCAGGGTAAAGAATCCCATTGTGAGAAATTCTTAAAAATAGAATTATATTATGCAAAAAAATGCGACCCACCTTGGGTGAATAATAATGCATTAAATAAATATTTGTTAATATTTATTCACCCAATTTTCGCACCTGTGGTTGTGGAAAAGTCAACAAAGGAAGTGGACATAAGGAATTTAAAAATAGAATTCCAACATTAAATAAATTTAATTTATTTAATGCAGCCCCTTTGAGAAGGAATTAATACTTTTAAAGTATTAAATGATTATATTAATTCCTATTTTCAAATTGGCTATGGTCAAAGCACACTTTGTGAAGCTTAAGTGAAGTGAAGTGTGGATAATTAAATTGATTTAATTTAATTGATTGGATGGCTGTCCTTAAACATGCTATATTTAAAAGAGAAGAACATGATTTTTAATTAATTAATTGCCTTTAATTGTTAGAGCAATTATTAATTATAGAATTGTGAAGGTTATATAAGCATGGGCAGCCATATGAGTGAATTATTTAATTCACAGGTAAAGAATTTCAACCAAGAGGAAAAGTGCGCCCTCATTTGAAGAAGTATTTTGCTCAGGCAAGGTGGAAACAAGGCATTTGAAGAAGGATTTTGCTCAGGCAAGGTGGCAACAAGGCTAAAAGCTTCCAAATTTGGCGCATGCCTTTAATTGTTAGGGCAATTATTAATTATAGAATTGTGAAGGTTATATAAGCATGGGCAGCCATATGGATGAATTATTTAATTCACAGGTAAAGAATTGCAACCAAGAGGAAAAGTGCGCCCTCATTTGAAGAAGGATTTTGCTCAGGCAAGGTGGAAACAAAACATTTGAAGAAGGATTTTGCTCACGCAAGGTGCAAAGCAAGGCTAAAAGCTTCCAAATTTGGCGCATGCTTTGAAGGAGGTTGATCTTTGTCTGCATAATTGTTTGCATAAGTGTTACAGGTGCTAAGGAATTCATTATAGGTGTTTTTCAAAAGAAAAGGAACTTATATCAATGTCCAATACATTGAATATTTCCTCCGAATCTGAAGGATTATTCAGATCTGCACTAGTTTTGAAGAATTCCAGTCAAATAAGAAGAAAAAGAATTGTTCAGACAAAGCTATGGCAAAGAAAGATGAAAAAGAAAGCACAATGAGTCATGCGTTACTTCTAAATTTGCGAATCTGGAGACACGGATCTAGGCTCGAAACCTCTTGCTGAATTGATAGACAAGATCCAGAGCAGGAAAGACTTCACTCATGCGTGCAGGAGAAACTTCACTCATGCGTGCAGATTAAAAGTAGTGGAATTATTCGAGTTGTAGCTTTTCCATCCATATCCCAGTTGCCAAAGTTTGTTATGCAGGTGCAGATCCATATCCAGATGCAGATGCAGATGCATGCAGATGCAAATCCATATGCAGATCCAGATCCAAATCTCATAGTTGCAAAAGCTTCCGGCACAAAGGCTTCATCCTCTTGTTTTGAATGCAACCCGTAAAGAAGTCAGTGTGTGAAAAATTCCTTCTAAGATCATGTGCATGTGTTCTTATCTTCCAGTTGAAGCCTTCATTGAATTTTCATTCACCCTGAGTGCTTTCTAGAATTTTTAATTGCTCATATGCAATTAAAAATAAGGATGATGAGTTATTTACGACAAACCTTGCACTTATGCATGTACAGCAGAAGAACTGCAAAAGCTTCAAGATAAAAGAGAAGACAATGCAAAGGCAAAATTCCAGCTTGCTTCCAATTCCAACTGCTTGCAATTCCAGCTTGTTTCGAGATCCACTGCCGGATCCAGATTTGAATCAATTGCGTACGCAGACATGAAAAAGGACAAGACTGCAGTTTCCCTCTTCTTTCTTCTTTCCTTCAACAAAGTAATTGAGCGATCAATTAAATTATACAACTTAAGTGATTAGTTTAAAAGCCATTACTTGAAGAAGTCAACTAGTTGGAGATAGGTGGCACGTGCAAAGTAGAAGGTTCTATTTTCAGTTGCGAATCATACATGTCACGCAAAGAGGAATTCCATGAGGAAGATTGTCAATGCTTTCTTTTAGACTTCCACACGTGCCGGTTCAACTAAAAGCTTCCAACTTGTAATTGCCCATCTACATTCTATAAGTAGAGGAAGAACCTTCCGTTATCAATTAGAATTTGTAAGCAACAATTACAATGTTCTAGACTTTGTGCTGAACCCTTGAGAGCAACTTGGAGCAAAGGAATACAAAGGAGCAGGTTTCCGGAGAACTTTGTGTCACGGTGTACTGTGTTTCTTGCTTTTAAATCTTAGATCTCTTAAGTAAACTTTGTGTTATTATAGATTTGGATCTAGAGCTGTCTTTGTTTTATAATTCTTGTATGTTCATATCTATTAAGTTTCTTCTATGTGCATGCAATTAGCTCTTCTATCTACTAATTGGGATGCACATCTTCCCCATTTCTTCTCTGTATTTCCTTTACTTCTTTCTTTTATAGAGTACTTCCTTTCTTGAACAAGCTGCTTGCTTTGCTGCGAACTTCTTAGTTATGGTTCATGAACTAAGTGGTTAAAGTAAAACCCTTGATTGATAATAACACATTTTTATTGACAAATCTGACACGGGAGCCTCACCGGTTAAATGAGGGAGATCTATCTCATGATTGCCTAGGTTTTGTGCTATGCAGAAAATCTAGCCAACATTTTAGCGACTCACTACTGGGACAACTATCTTTGCGAGATCAAAGCTTCTCTTAAAGATCGAGTGTTTTCCACACAAATCTCAACAAGCTAACGTCCATTCACTGATCCGTGAAGGCGCAAGGAAGGACTGATCACTTCTTGATCGCAGGAGCAATTCAATTTCAATCATCCTCAAGTTAAAAGCCGCAGATCTAGTCTCTCGCCAGGAAGGAGAGTGCACGCTCATCTAGATCTGGATCATCTTCAGCATAATCCGGCAAATTTAGAATTATTCATCAAGTCTACTCTTGGAGAGGACGTGCCCCGTTCATCATGCTGAACCGAAACCCACTTGCCCCTGCAGCGCCTGTTCCATGGGGTGCAGCCTTTGGACCTCTGAATCTGACTCCTCCTATGCATGATTTGCCTAAAGGGACGAGAAAGAATTTTCCGAAATTCTTTGGAGATGGAAAGCAGAATCCAGATGACCACTTGGCTGCGTTTTTCATATCCTATAGAGTGCTTGCAGTCGAACATGAAGATGTATCTGTCAGGCTCTTCGTAGAGACTCTGCATGACTTGGCTGGAGAATGGTTCTACCGGCTAGCTCCTGGTACCATAACCAACCAAGCTCTTATGCGGGATGCGTTTTTAAAAGATTCAAGGCAGCTGAAGATTCCAACACATTGATAACTCAGCTCACTCAGTTGAAGAAGGAGCCACATGAGCACATGCGGGATTTTATTGCAAAATTCCAAAGATTACTATACAAAATTCCAACTTCTGCTTTTATGAATGATGAGAATCAAAAGGTGTTCTTCATCAACGCTTTACTTCTTGAAGTAAGCTATCAACTGCGAAGAGCACGTCTTGCTGATTTGTTAGCAGCTCAAAACATGGCGGTTGAAATTGAAGACAACCTCATCATGGCTAGAAAGATAAAGAACAACACTTCTAGAGCTGAAAGTTCATCCTTTGCTACTACTTCCGATTCACTACTGCAAAAGTTAGCAAATGAGATGATGCAAATGAAGAAACAAATGGCTCATGGCTCAAGGCAATAATGGCCCCGCTTTCGAATTTCAACAACAACCGGAACCGCATTGTTGGTTCCCAAAGATTAGCAATTGAAGCTGCTCCTAGAAACAACGTGGAGATGAATGAAGAAGACCAAGAAGCTGATGCTAATCAGCTTGAGGATGATGATTTTATAGGACCTGTTGGCGACTCCAACATTAATTACCTGAACTACAAATTTGAACATGACGATGAGAAACTTCATGAAGATGATCATGGTCATACATATGCAGTATTTACAAGATCACAAACTCGCCAAGCTGAGGCATTAGCTGACGAGCAAAGAAGGGGTAGCCCTTTACCTTCTTCTTTAGGTCCTAGAGATAAGAATGGAAGTTCTTCATCTCAACCACAAAAAAGTGGCTCAGTATCTCAATCTATTTCTTTTTTTGACATTATTGATCATGCCAAGAAAATTAAAGTTCAAATGTCAAGCCAAATACCGAGAGCTTTTCTGAGCGATTAAATATGTGCAATCACCAGACAATCCAATACATCAAAGGGCCTTTTTCCTAAACCCAAGGATACTCCACAAAACAACACTGCATTGTTAAACCCTCACCATCTTCTGAAAGGGTGGAACCTTTCTATGTCTCCTTATTGCTTAATGGTTTCAAGTTAAACAATTGCATTCTAGATTCAGGTGCTTCTAACAATGTCATGCCAGCTAAAATTACATATGCTCTTGGGCTTACCTTGACAAAGACCATAAAAAGGTCCTACTCCATGGAGAGACAAGTCCCTTTAATCGGACAAATCAAAGATGCACAAGCTATTCTGGCAGCTTTTCCTAACAAAAGATTGAAGATGACAATTCTAGTTGCAGATATTCTTGTCTCTATGGGATTGCGAGATATTCCCGTCTCCTATGGGATGTTCTTTGACGAGCGTAAAGTTCTGTAAAGAGTGGGAGGAGAAGTAAAGATGGATTGGTCCTGCGCTCATATTCCTATCAAAGGGCTTAACCGGAAAGTGAAGCCGAAAAAGAAGTCCAAGTACACGGTGACAAAATCTGAGGATCCTAGATCTCATATTCTTTTTCAGGAATCTGACTGTGGGGTCTATTTCTTGGAAATGGATAAAAACATTCCAGAGCAAGAACTTCAACCAAAGCTAGCAAAAGAAGAAGAAAAAGTTTGGACTCTGGAGTTTAAAGGCACTTGCTGTTCTCTTGGATCAGGAGCTGGTGCTATGTTAATATCTCCAGATCATGAGATATTCCCATACTCTCACAAGCTAATGTTCGAGAACACCAATCATACGGCGGAGTATGAAGCATTGCTTCTAAGAATGGAGCAAGCTAAAAAGAAAGGAGTAAGACTCCTCAAAGCCCAAGGAGATGCTAAACTTCTAGTAAAGCAGGTTCGAGGGCAACGTCAAGTCAAAAGAGATAAGCTGGAGCATTACAGAGATAAAGTGCTTTCTGCCACATTCGATTTTGCAGCCTTCTCTATTGACTTCATTCCAATAAATCAAAACTCCAAGGTAGATTCTTTGGCAATCACAGTTGTACTATTGAATCCGGATAGACCACCGTTCATATTCAGACAAGAAAACTATAAAGTGGAGATGGTCTACCACCCCAGAGTCCCTGAACAAACATTTGCATGTCTACATGTTGAAGGGAGTAAATCACCACCACAACAAACGATCATAAGAAAGGATGATCTAGATTATGATGACAATAGTGGAATGATCCAACCAAAAGGTAACAAAATCTCTAAGGGTTTAGTTTCCTTAGTGGAGACTTTCAACAAGCATGATCAGTATCTGAAGAAGAACAAAGAATATGGTGATAGTTCTTCCTAAAAATACAACAAATAAATCTGGGAACGAGAGAAGTTGATGTAGACTTACCCACCGCAGAAAGAAGAAAGGATGCGCCACCGCCAGATGAAGTTGATAAGGACTTGCCTAGAGTATTTGACAAGAAGGCCAAAGAAAGGAAGTTCAAGATCGGAGACTGGGTACTCTGGTGGGACAAGAGACATGAACCGAAGGGCATACATGACAAATTTGATCCACTCTAGAAAGGGCCCTTCGTGATCAAAAGAGCTGTAGGAATGGATACTTTCTTCCTTGCCTACCGGGATGGAATTGAGTTACCATTGCCTTTCAACGGGCAGCATCTGAAGTTGTTCAGGAACTGAAGAAGCAGGGTAAAACCTGTATGTACATAAATAAAACTTTGTTTGTTTTTCCTTGTTTTGTTTTTGTTTTTGTGTTGTGTTTGTTTGCCTGACCCCGTGCCCAAAGGACAAGATACGAAACCAAAGACACTGGGATCTCATCTTTTCCCTTGTCATTCTGACAGAGAAAAAAATATCCACAGACAGAGCCAATCTGGTGTACCCGCATTTCATTCGAAATCTGTGACTACCCTATTCGAAAAAATTTCGTACTTTTAAAATAATGGGTCGTTTTGTATTTTTATTGCCTGAAAGTTCTTGTATTGTGTCAGGATATTCCCAAAGAGCCATATTAGCCTTTTTACGCCAAATACCCAGATG
Organism: Taxus wallichiana var. yunnanensis; assembly: GCA_018340775.1. NCBI lineage: Eukaryota > Viridiplantae > Streptophyta > Pinopsida > Cupressales > Taxaceae > Taxus > Taxus wallichiana. The sequence continues at coordinate 540,559,878 of CM031238.1, forward strand.
CCCAAAATTGTTATATTCTGTCATCGGGATTTGTCTGCAGGAAATTTGTATTTAATTATTTTAAGCCCCGTTTGAGGCTATTTGCGCTCCGTTTTAACTCTGTTATGATCGAACATATCATTATTACCTTGTACCAGAAGGATTTTAACTAGGAATAAGTTTTGGGCTTTATTTGTAACTTTTGGCAATTTTTCATGTTTTTGTGTTTTCCCGTTTCGTTTTCTGTGAAATTTCTCTAGAACAATTCCTTTGCGGGTAAGCCCGATTTTTGGCCTGGAGCAGCTGGAGAACATATATGCACGTTGTGCCTGGCAGAGGAAGTCACCATCAGAGGTCTGGTTCACTGGGAAAAAGCGAAGTCGTACACGGAAAAGCCCTTGCGGGATGGGCGCATTTTTAGAAAACAAAGGATTTAAGCTGCAACGGGAAAAATACAAGTAGCAGGCAAGGTGGGAATTTTATACCGCTGGCAGGTACTTTTTCCCGTGTTTAAAATTCACTTAAGCTGCAGTGGGAAAGTTAAAGGCGAGGGGGGAATTTATCGCACTGCCTTGCAGGGTAAAAATTCTCATGGTGAAATAAAAGAAAAGTGATTTAAGTGAAATCATGGGATTTTATTACCGGCCTTGCAGGGTAAATAATCCCATTGTCAAAGTCAAATCACTTAAGTGGGTCATGGGATTTCCGGGCTGCCTTGCAGGGTAAAGAATCCCATTGTGAGAAATTCTTAAAAATAGAATTCTATTATGCAAAAAAGTGCGACCCACCTTGGGTGAATAATAATGCATTAAATAAATATTTGTTAATATTTATTCACCCAATTTTGCACCCAGGCTTGTGGAAAAGTCAACAAAGGGAAGTGGACATAAGGAATTTAAAAATAGAATTCCAACATTAAATAAATTTAATTTATTTAATGCAGCCCCTTTGAGAAGGAATTAATACTTTTTAAAGTATTAAATGATTATATTAATTCGTATTTTCAGTGGCTATGGTCAAAGCACACTGTGAAGCTTAAGTGAAGTGAAGTGTGGATGATTAAATTGATTTAATTTAATTGATTGGATGGCTGTCCTTAAACATGCTATATTTAAAAGAGAAGAACATGATTTTTAATTAATTAATTGCCTTTAATTGTTAGAGCAATTATTAATTATAGAATTGTGAAGGTTATATAAGCATGGGAAGCCATATGGGTGAATTATTTAATTCACAAGTAAAGAATTGCAGCCAAGAGGAAAAGTGCGCCCCCATTTGAAGAAAGATTTTGCTTAGGCAAGGTGGAAAAAGGCATTTGAAGAAGGATTTTGCTTAGGAAGGTGGCAACAAGGCTAAAAGCTTCCAAATTTGGTGCATGCTTTGAAGAGGTTGATCTTTGTTTGCATAATTGTTTGCATAAGTGTTACAGGTCTGCTAAGGAATTCATTACGGGGTTTTTTCAAAAGAAAAGGAACTTGTTGGCTAGATTTTCTGCATAGTATCAAACCTAAGCAGTCATGAGATAAATCTCCCTCATTTAACCGGTGAGACTCCCGTGTCAGATTTGTCAATAAAAGCGTGTTATTATCTATCAGGGGTTTTACTTTAACCACTTAGTTCATGAACCATAACTAAGAAGTCTTGCAAAGCAAGTAAGCATTTGTTTAAGAAAGGAAAGTTATAGAAGAAGCAAGTAAAGGAATTATAGAGAAGAAATGGGAAAGATGTGCATCCCAATTAGTAGATAGCAGGGCTAATTGCATGCACATAGAAGAAACTTAATAGATATGAACACACAAAATTATAAAACAAAGGAAACTCTAGATCTAGATCTATAATAACACAAAGTTTACTTAAGAGATCTAAGATTTAAAAGCAAGAAACACAGTACACCGTGACACAAAGTTCTCCGGAAACCTACTCCTTTGTATTCCTTTGCTCCAAGTTGCTCTCAAGGGTTCAGCACAAAGTCTAGAACACAGGATTGCTGCTTACAAATTCTGATCGATGATTAACCCGGAGGTTCTTCTCCTACTTATAGAATGTAGAGGGAAAGTACAAATGGAAAACTCAAACCGAACTCGAAACATAAACAAGTAATGCCGACATTTGACAATCATCCTCAACTATCTTCTCCTTAAGTGACACATGTACCACTTAACTAATAGAATGGTTCCACATGACTTTAAGTAAATGTTGTAAACCAATAACTTAGAAGTTTTACAATTTCATCCGGGAACATAGAAAATAGAATAAAATAGAAGAAGTCATGCCAATTTGTAACATTTATTTCTTCTTCTTGTTCGATATCGGATATACTTGTCGAACATGTAATTCAAAGATTTCTCCATCTGCTTTTAGCCATCGCTTCTTTCTCTCGTCCCGAATCAGTATGAACCCTTCATTCAACACTTTGATGCACGCTTCCACATCTTCCAAACTCGGCCCAAACCTCGCAATGTCTGCCTGCAGTGCCACCAGTCTACTGATAGAATTCATCGTGAAAGGCTTGGTAGCTTTATCAATTCTCTTTTGTACCATCAGAAGAGAACCTTCCAGGGAATTAGGCACCTTAGTTGAGACGATCCGCACGTATGAAGTGACATTCCCATCCATTATCTCTTTAGTGAAAGAAATGACACTATCTGGTAAATCTGATGTTCTACTCTCAAGTGCCTGCATCCTCTTCAGCAAAACTCTGCAGATTTCCAAACGGAAAGATACTGCAAACTCTAGCTGCTTCCCCTTCTCGACTGATCCGTCCAGTACAATCTGTTCCGCAATCAATACATCTCCCGACAGCTTGTTGATCTCGGCCAAAATACTCAGGTTACTCTCTGCAACTGTATTCATGCCTTCTATGTTTGCCATCAGTTGCTTTAGTTGATTTGCTGCATCATTCATAACCTTTAGGCGGGCTGGCACTTCCCCAAGTTGTACAGAAGCTTGACGAATAATCAAATCCTTCCATTCGTCAATGGCCTTTACTTGATTGCTTGCATCTTCCATTTCCTGCATAAGATGATCACTCACCTGCTCTGAAATGGGCTGAATGGAAGGTTTAGCAACCTTGGCTATGATCTCACATAATTGAGATACTTGCTTCTGCAACTCTTCTTTCTCCGCCTTCTCATTGTCAAGCCTAAGGAATAAAGCATCTATCAATGTCTGTGTGTCCTGTTTCAATCCTTCAGTGGTGGCTTGACCGAGTGGTACTTTGGTCACTGTCACATCTTCTGCCGTGAGCTCCTCTTCTATCTTTCCTTCTGCCGGAATTGATATCTCAGCAAACTTCTCTCCCGAATCCTCGATGATCAACCTAGAAGTTGCTTTAGCAACTTTAGGCCTTCTGTCTCTTCTGCTTAGGTCCCGGAGTAGCTGCAAGTTGTGCTCCTCTAAGTTCATCTCCATTCTCGCTTCTGGAACCAACTGCAAAGCTAACCATTCCGAGAAATTACTTCTCGGAGAGTGAGAAGTCGCTGAGTGCACTACCATCTCCCACTCTGCATCCTCTCCGTCAGAAAGTGCCACAGTGTTATGGCTGCCATCCTCTGAATCATCCAAGGACAAAGCTCTTTCGAACTCTGCCATCTGCAGCTTCAACGTATCCTCTGGAACAGGCGCTGAACGAAGTGGCTGAGGGGAGAAGATGAATGTCGCTGGATTTAGTGGAGGCATGGAAGCATCCTGCTGCTGCGGTGCAATAGTTGGTGAAGCATTGGGTACTGGAGAAACTGGAGTTAAAATCATGGTCGTAGAAGTGATCCTCTCCTTGGATTGAGATCTTCTATGTACTTTCAACTTCTCGACTTTCCTGCTTTCTCCTCCGTGCTTTCGCTTGAGGGAATCTCCTGCGCCGAAGTTGCCCGTGACTTGATTCATCAATGCTTCATCAAGGCAATATCCCTTCGTCAACAACCAGTTTGAAGTATTCACCAACACAACTCCTCGACCTTTCTTCAATTGTGTTGCAGCCTCCTATGTTATTCTGCAGTATGGCTTTATCTCCTCCCATTTGATGGTAAGTGTCAAGTACCACATTCCCATCATCTTTAAGATCCGCAGGTATCCGCGCTAGTCCAAAGTCGAACACTTGCTTTGCTGATAGCCTGCTGAAATCTTTCTTTCTAACCTCGTACTCACTTTTGCACTTCATCCAAAAATCTTCTAATGAAGGCACATGTGCGTACTCTTGGGAGATTGTCTTCTTGGCTACTCCAAATGGATCGAAGTTCAGCCGTGTAGGGAAGAACTCTTGCTCATACTCGGATAACATTTGCGCTTCCATCCCTCGAGCTCTGTGAATGCTAATGCAGCTGTAATATCCCACAGTGATTGGGAAGAAGCCCGTAGACTTGTGCCGCTTTGACTAAAGGTCGTGTAACTCCACAAGTTACCTGCTTAGCTCCATGGCGATCAATCTATCATTCGGATACTTGGGCATCTTTATTGGTTCTCCAGAAAAGCCCATAACCCTGAGGTATGTGAAATCTACAAATTGAATGAATAGACTTCCAATTTTGGACACAGCTTCCCACGCTTCCTTGCTTACCCTATTGGCCTTAAGTCTTTGTCTAGCTTTGTAGATGAAATCGTAGAAGAAGTCATCGTTGATCACTTTGAAGTCTTTCTCGCCTGTAGGTGCAGTAAGCTATGGGTAGCACTCGAAAATGGGGTCCTTGAAAGAACACCACATCTATCCAGCTTGGAAAAGACGCCTTGTGAAGCTGCAACATACACCAAGTATGAAGTTATCTTGAAGCTGAAAGTACGCTTCACGTTCCGGAGTTGCTCACCGATGTTGTTGCTAATAATTTCCGACCAATTGATTATAGAATCAACCTTGTTGATTTCAATGGTCTTGATGAAAGCATACATCCATGTACGGAAAGTGTAAGCATTCGCTTCGCCATTCATCCTGCATAGCAATTTGACGACATCATCTACCTCCTGCACCAAATTGGACCGTGGAAGAGTTCTCGGGAACTTTGAAGGAGATCTAGGCTTCTTCATGTATCGGCTATTCATGATGCTCACGCAATCAGCTCTATGCTTCTCCCATCTACTGTCAGCATCCTGAATGCTAATAGAAGTCACCACCTTTCGCACTGGAATCTTCAAACAATAATTGATGAACTCTGCATCCAAACGAATTATTGTCTTTCCCGAAGCATCACGCACTGATCTGGATGAAGGATGATAAGATCTAGCACACTCCATCACAAACTCTGGCAATTGGGCTGTACATGGAAAAGCTGCAGCTCGGATAATTCCACTGCTTTTGACCGCACGCATGAGTGAAGTCTTTCCCGCTCTAGATCTATCAATCAAATCGGCAAGAGGTTCCGGGCCTAGATCTGTGTCTCCTATGTCTGCAAGTTTGGAAGCAATGCATGACTCCATCGTGCTTTCTTTTTCATCTCCTTTCGCCATGGCTTTGTCTATCTTCGTCTGAATAATTCTTTTTCTTCTTACTTGGCCGGATTTCTTCAAAATTGGTGCAGATCTGGACAATTCTTCAGATTCGGAGGATATATGCAATGTATTGGACATTGATAAAAGCTCCTTTTCCTTTGTAAAGCACCTGTATTGAATTCCTACAATTTATTCAAACAAAAATGGCCACCGGAGAATGAATAGTGAATTTTAATTGTAAAAATCTGCACTTTTCAAGCCTGCTGCCCCAAAAATTGGTGTTTAATTTGCACATAAAGAGAGTATGAATTCTTTTAACAACACCTGAGCACCTATAACACATGCAAATAATTATGCAGACAAAGATCAACCTCCTTCAAAGCATCCAAATCTGGAAGCTTTTAGCCTTGTTGTCACCTTGTCTGAGCAAAATCCTTCCTCTAATGGGGGCGCACTTTTCCACTTGGCTGCAATTCTTTACCTGAGATTTGAATAATTCACCCATATGGCTGCCCATGCTTATATAACCTTCACAATTCTATAATTAATAATTGCCCTAACAATTAAAGGCAATTAATTAATTAAAAATCATGTTTTTCTCTTTTAAAAATAGCATGTTTAAGGACAGCCATCCAATAAATTAAATTAATCCAATTTAATCCTTCACACATCACTTCACTTAAGCTTCACAGTGTGCTTTGACCATAGCCACTTTGAAAATGGAAATTAATTTAATGTTTTGATGTCTTAAAAAACATTAAATAATACCCAAATGGGGCGCACTTTTTGAGAGGAAGAGGGCAGCCATTAAATAAATTAAATTTAATGTTTTTAAATCCTTTCTTTTATTTCAACATTGACTTGTTGACTTCCTCCAAGCTTGGGCGCACTTTTTGAGAGAATAGATTAATTAAAATAATCAATTTAAGGCTACCATTCTCTCACCAAAGGGGGCGCTCTTTTTTGCACATGTAATTCTATTTTTAAGAATTTTTCCACAATGGGATTCTTTACCCTGCAAGGCAGGCACTAAAATCCCATGATTTCACTTAAGTCACTTTCCTTTTATTTTATCATAGGAATTTTTACCCTGTAAGGCAGGCAATAAATTCCCACCGGCCTGCAGCCTCTATTTTTCCCACTGCAGCTTAAGTGACTTTTATAACACGGGAAAAAGTACCTTCTTTGGCGGTATAAAATTCCCACCTCCTCATGCGGTTTATATTTTTCCCATCATAAGCTTAAATCCTTTGTTTTCCAAAAATGCGCCCATCCCCACAAGGGCTTTTCTGTGCACGACTTCGCTTTTTCCCAGTGATCCAGACCTCCGATGGCGACTTCCTCCGGGCATAATGTGCGTATGTGTTTTCCAGGTTGCTCCAGCCAAAAATCGGCTTACCCGAAAAAGGAATTGTTCCAGAGAAATTTCACAGAAAACGAAACGGACACCACAAAAACACGAAAAATTGCCAAAAGTTACAAATAAAGCCCAAAACTTATTCCAAGTTAAAACCCTTCTGGCACATAGGAATAATAACATATTCGCTCATAATAGAGTTAAAACGGAGCACAAATAGTCTCATACGGGGCTCAAAATAATTAAATACAAATTTCTTGCAGACAAATCCCGGCGATGAATAATCAAACAATTTTGGGCATCCGGGTACTTGGCGAAAAAGGCTAATATGGCTCTTTAGGATTATCTTGACGCAATATCAAGAACTTTCGAGGCAAAAAAAAAAAAAAACACAAAATGACCCATTATTTTAAAAGTACGAAAATTTTTCGGATAGGGTAGTCGTAGATTTCAAGGTGAAATCTGGGTGACACCCGAACTTATATCAAAGTCCAATACATTGAATATTTCCTCCGAATCGAAGGATTATTTAGATCTGCACTAGTTTTGAAGAATTCCGGTCAAATAAGAAGAAAAGAATTGTTCGAGAAAGCTATGGCGAAGAAAGATGAAAAAGAAAGCACAATGGAGTCATGCATCACTTCTAAATTTGCAGATACTGGAGACACGGATCTAGGCTCGAAACCTCTTGCTGAATTGATAGACAGATCCAGAGCAGGAAAGACTTCACTCATGCGTGCAGGAGAAACTTCACTCATGCGTGCAGGAGAAACTTCACTCATGCGTGCAGATTAAAAGTAGTGGAATTATTCGAGTTGCAACTTTTCCATCCATAGCCCAGTTGCCAAAGTTTGTTATGCAGGTGCAGATCCATATCCAGATGCAGATGCAAATCCATATGCAGATCCAGATCCAAATCTCATAGTTGCAAAAGCTTCCGGCACAAAGGCTTCATCCTCTTGTTTCGAATGCAACCCGTGAAGAAGTCAGTGCGTGAAAAATTCCTTCCAAGATCCTGTGCATGTGCTCTCATCTTCCAGTTGAAGCCTTCATTGAATTTTCATTCACCCTGAGTGCTTTCCAGAATTTTTAATTGCTCATATGCAATTAAAAATAAGGATGATGAGTTATTTACGGCAAACCTTGCACTAATGCATGTACAATGAAAGAACTGCAAAAGCTTCAAAGGATAAAAGAGAAGACAATGCAAAGGAAAAATTCCAGCTTGCTTCCAATTCCAACTGCTTGCAATTCCAGCTTGTTTCCAGATCCAGCTGCTTCCAGATCCAGTTTGAATCAGCTGCATGCAGACATGAAAAAGGACAAGACTGCAGCTTCCCTTTTCTTTCTTTTTTCCTCCGACAAAGTAATTGAGCGATCAATTAAATTATACAACTTAAGTGATTGGTTTAAAAGCCATTACTAGAAGTCAACTACTTGGAGATAGGTGGCATGTGCAAAGTAGAAGGTTCTATTTTTAGTCATGCAAATCATACATGTCACGCAAAGAGGAATTCCATGAGGAAGATTGCCGGTTGTTTCTTTCCGACTTCCACACATGCCGGTTCAACTAAAAGCTTCTAACTTGTAATTGCCCCTCTACATTATATAAGTAGAGGAAAAACCTTCGCTATCAATCGAAATTTGTAAGCAGCAATCCTGTGTTCTAGACTTTGTGCTTTGAACCCTTGAGAGCAACTTGGAGCAAAGGAATACAATGGAGTAGGTTTCGGAGAACTTTGTGTCACGATGTACTGTGTTTCTTGCTTTTAAATCTTAGATCTCTTAAGTAAACTTTGTGTTATTATAGATCTGGATCTAGAGTTGCCTTTGTTTTATAATTCTGTATGTTCATATCTATTAAGTTTCTTCTATGTGCATGCAATTAGCTCTTCTATCTACTAATTGGGATGCACATCTTCCCCATTTCTTCTCTGTATTTCCTTTACTTCTTTCTTCTATACAATACTTCCTTTCTTGAACAACTGCTTACTTGCTGCAGAACTTCTTAGTTATGGTTCATGAACTAAGTGGTTAAAGTAAAACCCCTGATAGATAATAACACATTTTTATTGACAAATCTGACACGGGAGCCTCACCAATTAAATGAGGGAGATTTATCTCATGATTGCCTAAGTTTTGTGCTATGCGAAAAAATCTTGCCAACAAGCATGAATTTTTTCAACTTCACTCGAGCACCTATATTGCTTATGCAAACACAAATCAACCTCCTTCAATGCATGCGCCAAATTTGGAAGCTTTTAGCCTTGAATCCACCTTCTTCTGAGCAAAATCCTCTTCAATATGGGGCGCACTTTTCCTCTGGGCTGCACTTCTTCACCTGTGAATTAATTAATTCATCCTTATGGCAGCCCATGCTTATATAACCCTCATAATTCTATAATTAATAATTGCCCTTCCTATTCCTGGCAATTAATTAATTAAAAATCATGCTCTTCTCTTTAACTGGTGTGCTAAAATAGCATGTTTAAGGACAGCCATCCAATAAATTAAATTAAATCAATTTAATCATCCACTCTTCACTTCACTTAAGCTTCACAGTGTGCTTTGACCATAGCCACTGAAAATAGAATTTAATTTAATCAATTAATGCTTCAAAAGCATTAAATATATACCAAAAGGGGCACACTTTTTGTCATGAAGGGGGCAGCCTTTAAATAAATTAAATTTAATCAATTTAGACCATCTATTTCCAATTGATTTATTCCCCTTTGCTTTGTTGACTTTCTTCCATGCTTGGGCGCCTTTTTTAGAAGAAGAATTAATTAAAATAATCACTTTAAAGGCTGCCATGTTCTCCTAAAGGGGTCGCACTTTTTAGCATAATAGAATTCTATTTTTAAAAACACATGGCAATGGGAATTTTTACCCTGCAAGGCAGCCCCGGAAATCCCATGATCCACTTAAGTGATTTGACTTTGACAATGGGATTATTTACCCTGCATGGCAGGCAATAAAATCCCATGATTTCACTTAAGTCACTTTTCTTTTATTTCACCATGGGAATTTTTACCCTGCAAGGCAGGCAATAAATTCCCGCCTGCCTGCTACCTCTAATTTTCCCACTGAACTTAAGTGACTTTTCTATCATGGGAAAAGGTACCTGCAAGTGCATAATAAAATTCCACCTCCATCGTTTCTATTTTTCCCATGATCCACTTAAATCCTTTGTTTTCCAAAATGCGCCCAACCCCAAGCAGGGGCTTTTAGTACACGACTTCGCCTTTTCCCAATAGTGAACTGGACCTTGATGGCGACTTCCTTCAGTGATGTGCGTATGTGATCTCCGAATACTACAAGCCAAGAATTGGGCTAACCCGCAAACGAATTGATCTAGAGAAATTTCACGAAAAAACGAAATGGGAAAACACAAAAACACGAAAAATTGCAAAAAGTCACAAACAAAGCCCAAAAATTATTCCTTGTTAAAACCCTTCTCGTATATAGGAATAATGATATGCTCGATCACAACAGGGTTAAAACGGAGCACAAATTGCCTCAAACGGGGCTCAAAATAATTAAATACAAATTTTCCGCAGACAAATCTTGACGACAGAATATAACAATTTTGGGCATCTGGGTATTTGGCAAAAAAGACTAATATTGCTCTTTGGGAATATCTTGACGCAATACAAGAATTTTCAGGCAATAAAAACACAAAACGACCCATTATTTTAAAAGTACGAAAATTTTTCGAGATAGGGTGGTCACAGATTTTAGGATGAAATCTGGGACACCACATTGACACCTTCACCTTTCATATCATTCTTCAACATTGACATTAGTCTCCAAAGGCAAAGCAAAAGATTCTACAAGAAATGACAAACAAACCCTTCAAATTCTCATGCATGCACAATACCCTGCTCTGTGAAATCACCGATCACTCTCTCTAACTTGGCATTTTTATCCTCAATTCCTCTTATCCATAAACCATTCAGCTTTTACTTGTGTTTTTCATATTCTTTTTCCACTTTACTCGCTATCATTATTGGTTTAAAGGTCCTCTTCATGATTTTTATGTCTTGGAGTTTAGTTACAAACCCTTGAGACAGGGTATACAAACCGTGTATAAACTGGTATATTAATCTCAAGTTTATAGAACTCATTCAAGGACAGTCCACCCTAAAAATGTCTTAAACATGTATACTTAAGGGTCTGCCACGAGGAACTAGGAAGATTCAATGCAAAATGTTGACAAATAACTCCTTTTACCTCATATCGAACCCTACTCTGTCTTTGAACCCGAGAGCACACATTAACATCTAATATTCAACAACTTCACTTACCAGTGTGTCAAGAGTCTCAGAGCTTCCATAGGACCTAATCCACATTCGTTAGCATTCATTTAGTTACGACACAACCCCGACCATGAACTATGCCTTAATACTTCTCACGGTGTTAGGAATCTTACCAAAACCCTTGAGCCAACTGTGTTACAGTGTCAACCTTTCAATTTACTGACTGCTCCATCCTGAGATACATTTGTGTAATCAATTCATCACTCATTTCATAAAGTACAATAAGGCTCAATGCAAAATAACACAAAAATACATTTATCATCCAAGAATCAATCAAGAAAACACACAAATCATGGAGGGTTTTAAGGAGATCTGGTTTATTCTTCATGCATCCTAATTACAGACTCCATGTGCCATCTAGGGCTATCTCCCACGCACATACACTCCAAATCCTTCCTCTACATGCATAATCGACTCCTCCAATTCGAGTTTTCATCTCTTATATGCTTGACTCAAGGTGATTACATTAACCTCTTTGTTGACTCCTCATAGTTAAGGGCTTGGTTAACTCATGATCCCTCTTACAAGAACTGATTACACTTAACTTACCTCTTTTAAGGCCCTAAATGACCTCTTACAACCTACGTTGCCGAAACGGCACCCTAGGGCACTGGGAGCGGGAGCGGCCAAGCGGCGGAATAGCGCGGGGAGTGGGCGGGGAGCGGTGAGGGCTGCGGAAAGCGGTCCGGTGCGGTGCCCGACCGTTTCCGCAGCCCTCGCCGCTCCTCCTCGCCCGCCTCCGCCGCCAAAAAATGTTTTTTTATTTTTTATTTTATTTTATTTTTTCATGTTTTAAAAGCCTAACATAAAAAAATTAAATATTCTTCTAATTTACACCCTAAAAGATAACTCTAAGCAATAAAACAAAAGAACAACACAAAAACAAAACATAAAGCAAAGAAACTTACCTTTGGCTCTCCAAAATTGCATTGTGTTTGTCTAGGGTTTGAGGAGCTATTGCTAAGCTTGTAGGAGTGTGAGGAGCTATAAAGGAGGAAGATTTGTGAAGGATTTGTGGTTTATTAAGTGAAGGTGAGTTTTTTTAATTTTTAATCTTGTGTTTTTTTTTTTTGTTATTTAATCTTTCACACATTACATTTTTTTGCTTATGTTCATCATTTTTTTGCTCTTTCTATTTATTTTTTAAATTTTCATTGTTCAATCACAATGCAATTGCATGCCATTGTTTTCTTTGCTTAATTTTTTTTTTTTGAACCTTGTAGGTATTTCTCTGATGGAAACAATAAGTTCTGCTTCTTCCGGGCAATCTTTGGCGGGATTTTGACCTAAATTCATCGTTATGGAGGCATGTAACAATATTTCAACAAATTGCAGGTGGTGGTTGTTTTGAATGGAAATGAAATGATTGTAATGGAGTATTCAAAGGCTCTTACAAAAGTAGGGTGAAAAGCCACTTGTGTGCCATAACGGGTAATGGTATAAGAGTATGCAAGGGGAGGAATAATGCCGGGGTGCCAAAAGCAAAAGTTTTGACATATATCAAAGAGTAGGAAGATGCAAAGGCAAATGTGGCTATGAGAGCGGGTCATCCATTGGCCAAAAGAGGAGGTTCATCTCGTTCAGTGAGGCCTCCAGTTGCTCCATCACCCAGTGGATCCCTAATTGTGGCCATGCCACATCCATTTGTGGCTCCTATCTCCACGGATGAGGATGCTTCCCTTGCACGAAAGAAAAGTAAGACAAGAGGGCCATTGGAAAAGGCCTTTCAGAATGAGAGCAGGGAAATTGTAGATGAACACATTACAAGGTGTGTATATGCTAATGGGCTTTCTTTTAATGTTGTGAGATCACCTTATTGGCATAAGATGGTGAAAGCCATTAATGAGGCACCAAAAGGGTATAAATCACCAGGATATGAGAAGATCCGCACCACCCTTTTGGATAAACAAAAAAAAATGTGGAAACCTCCTTGCAATCAATTAGAGACTCATGAACCAAAACAGGTGTGTCCATTGTTTGATGGATGGAAAGATACAAGAAATCGCTCTTTAATCAATGTGATTGCGGTATTCCCTAAGGGGGCAATGTTTTTGAAAGCAATTGATTGTAAGGGGGCAAGTGAAGGATGCCCAATTCATAGCCAATATTCTCTTTAGTCCATTGAGCGATGGGGCCTGAAAATGTTGTCCAAGTCATAACGCACAATGCCAAAAATTGCAAAGCTGCGGGGATGCTAGTTGAGGCACGGTATGGGCATATTTTTTGGACACCATGTGTCGTGCATTCATTGAATTTAATGCTAACGAAGATGACAAACAAAATAGAGTGGATCTAGCAGTGTGTGCGGAAGTGAAGAGATCCAAATGTTTGTCACCAACCACCACATGTCACGGGGCATTTTTAGATCATTCTCGCGATTGAGCTACTTGAAGGTAAGGAAATTTTTTTAAAAAAATTAAAATTAAAATATAAGTTTTTAGTATTCTTTTAGCTTTCAATTTTATTTTTAATTTTTGTTCCTCATTCTTATTAGGTTCTTGATACTCGGTTTGCATCACACACAATCGTTTTGAGACGACTAGTGAAGGTGTGAGAGGCACTCATGAGAATGGTAACATCCAATCTTTGGTTTGTATGGAGGCAATCAAACACTCAATGGGCTCAAAAAGTGAAGAACCTGATCTTAGAGGACCCTTGGTGGGATAGAGTGGATTATTTGTTGAGTTTTACTGAGCCCATTATGAGCATGATCCGGTTTACTGACACGGGTCAGCCATGTCTAGGAGAGATATATGAGGGCATCGACTCAATGATTGAGAAGATAAAAGCCGTCATAAATGCAAAAGAACAAGATCCCAGGAAATATTTTTCAAACAAGTGAAGTCAATCCTCATTGAGTGGTGGAACAAAATGACCACCCCATTACATCTCTGGCTTTTGCATTGACTCCTAGATTTTATAGCACGAGATATCCTTTTCTTTCCAGGAGGGTAGCACCATACGGGGATGTGGAAGTCGATGAGGGATATATGGCGGCATTGGCTCGGCTCTTCCCCGATCCCGAGGCCCAAGACCGAGGTTATGGTAGAGTTTAGAAATTTCATCGCAAAAACGGGTCATAACCTTCTCGCTCTTCATAGAAAATACAAGATGGATGCTCATATGTGGTGGTACCTCCATAGTACTTCATCGGTTTACTTGCAACCTCTTGCAATCAAGGTCTTGGCACAAGTAACTTTTTAATTTTTTTATTCTCTTTTCTTTTAGTTTTTTAAAATTTAAGTTTGAGTGTTTAAGTTTGAAGTTGAACTTTGCATTGACTTTGAAGTTTGGGTTGCCTTAATAGGTTATAAGTTCATCTTCCTCTTAGCGCAACTAGAGTACATATAGTTTCATCCACTCATAGAAACGCAACAGGTTGGGGGCTAAAAGGGTTGAAGATTTGGTATACATACATTTCAACTTGCGCCTTTTATCCCACAAGCACCGGAGTACAAGGAAGGGTCAACAAAACATTGGGACATTGATCCAGAGATAGTTGACTTGGATGCTTCCATTTCCCACCATGGAGCATATGATGATGAGGGGAGTTCTATGGCACCACAAGACCTAGATGCATAAGGGGGTGCAACTGGCAGTGGCCTTAGTGCGAGTGGTTCGAGTCCATGTAGTTCTAATGAACCACGTAATGATGATGATGTAGTTGACCTTGATCCTCTTGATGAAGAGGAATATGATGAATATTGACAATGAAAGATAGTTTGAACTTTGAATATTGATCTATGATTGAATTTAATATATCATGAGATTCATGACATTCACATTGTGTTCGATTTAAGTATTTTAATTTAACTTTTAAGCTTTTAAGTTTCTAAGTTTTATCGGTATCCTAGCTTGTTTGTTGTGGTTATTCACTTATTTAGCTTATAACTTGTCTTTTATCTTGTCTTTCATATGCATAATATGTGGTTAATAATTAAATTCCTATTTAGAAGGCTGAAATTTATATATTTTTTAATTTTTATATAGTTTTTGTATTGCCATATCCTACGCCATATCTGGGGTCAATTTTTTTTTTTTTTTGTCGTTTCTGCGTATCGGATACTTTGTACCCGCTCCCGTATCCAAAACTTTTCGGCTACTTAGCTTCTGACCAATAATAACATCATTCTCAACATTACAACTCTCAAGTGAACCATCCAAATTCAAATTTCAAATCCTCTTATATTGGAGGAAAACTTAGAATAACTCAACTAACACTCAAGGAGGGTCTCTAAAGACCGAGGAGTTTCAAACAGCTAACTAGACCTCTACACCTTATTCACCCTTAATACAAAATTACAAAATTGATGCCTTTACGGTGATGCTTCGCATCAAATGATTTCATGTTGTCTAACTTCATTGTCTTCTTCATCAGAACTATCTTTGCCAAGGGGATTGGTTTTATCAAAATTATCATAGATATTATGGATTTTATTATGAGTAATCACCATTTTGATAAAGGTAGGAGTCTAGAAGGAAGTTTGTATGAATAGTCCTAGTAAACTAGGAAAATGGATAAGCGTTGGATTTTGGATAGGTTTGCGTTGTAATAGTGTTTAAGATAGTCAAATTGGACTAAATGTTCAAGTTTTGTATACCAAATGGTAGGATTTGTTTGATAGGATTGGTTGATTTGTTGATCAAAGAGTATGTACCCAAAGGGTAGAACTTGTTTTGGATTGGTTGATTTGATTGGATTTTGATGTAGGATGTGGAACACAAATTTTTGACCTAGTGATTTGACTTAACTTTTCTTGTTAACAAACAACAAGCAGCAAGTATGATATGATTTTGATCTGTTTGATTGGATTTTGATGTAGGATGTGGAACACAAATTTTTGACCTAGTGATTTGACTTAACTTTTCTTGTTAACAAACAACAAGCAACAAGTATGATATGATTTTGATTTGTTTTGGCTTAAAAGGAAAAAAACCATCGGGAAATGCAAAGTTATTTATGATAATGCAATCAAGCAGAATGCCATGGAATAGATGAATGCAAAAGATCTTATAACTCCAATGGATATGTCTTTCGATATATCCTAGACTTGATATACCAAATCTATACAAGGACAAAAGTGGTACGGGGAACCCTTAGAATACTAAAGAGACTCACCTAATCAGTAGTAGCCCTCTTAGAGGAGTGAATCACCACTCCAATGATGGGTTTTATGATTAGGTGGTAGGGTAATGAGGGAATGATATGTGAATGGTGTCCTTATTTCTCCTGAAGAATTTACAGGATGATGCCAAAAACTTCGTTGTTATAACTATTTTAGGCATATGATCGCATCACCTATCACGAAAACTTTACTTGTAAGCGTGGGACAGAGGTGAGGAAAGCGTCGAACGTTGTTTGAGACTAGGTCTCAAGTGCAATGCAATACAATATGAGTGGTGCGTGGTAGTGAAGTCCACGTCACCGGTGTAGCTAAGTGGTGATGAAATCCATGTCGCTACGTGCTAATACAAGTATGAATGATTAACATGCAAGTTCTTTCCAACTTTGACAAAAGAGCGAGTGCGAAAAATGACAAGCATAAATCAAAGCTATACCCGACTTTTTAGCATTTTTTTTAGGAAAGGTCCTGCATGAAAATGTATTAGTAGTCTGATTTGTTTTTTTATCTTTGCCTAGTTTGACAATCTTTGACTTAGTGATCTTACAAAATAAGATTAACCAAATACAAGATTGAAACAAGACAACTTCAATGTTTCTCATTCTCAAGTTCACCCAAAGGGTGCGAGAGAAGAGCATACATGGTTTAGGTTGTATAAATGAAATGTTAGAAAATAAAATACGTTAGATTAGAAATGAAACAAGCATTAGTGAAGCAATACAACAATCCTAATCGCTTTTGATTCTCAAGTTCGCCCAAAAAGGGTGCGAGAGAAGAGCATACACGATTTGGATTGTAGGGCACATAATATTAGAAATGAAAGAAAATAAGAGAGACAACAACATGGTTAGAAAAATGATCACAAGACGTGTTAGATTATGTTTTTCTGTAAACTAATCTGCAAAACAATGTTATAAATGTAAGGAAAACAACAAGGAATCAAGTACAAACATTCTAAGAATCATAACTTTTACACAGAACGCTAGCACGCTAACGCTAGCACAAAGACTAGCAAAGATAAATCATGCAAGGAAATGATAATTTATTACTTTCCAAACCAGCTTGCATACATAAATCCTTATGGAAGGGTTTTCGTCCTCCACAAGCCCTCAATCAAGGGTTTCATCCTTGAGAAAGGTAGGAAAGGTGCTTCACAAGCAAACCTTAACCAAGATATGAAAATTCACCAAAACATAATTCAATAATGGCCAAACGACCTCCTTATATAACCACAAGGAGTGCTTAACAATATAAAAATGATGGCTGACCCCTTAAGGTAAGTGCTTTTAAATATTTAATTGGTATTTGGAGCCTACATGCTCATAATACCTTTATTTCCTAACTACTTAAGTCCTTCTATTGGAGTGTTAGGCTTCCCAATAGGATACATGATAATAAATAAAATAACTACCTAAACAACAATAAAAATATAATCCAGATCTTCCCCTTGCTTTCCTCCTTAGATCCACAAGGAGAAGAATGGGTTAAGGTCTTCAAAAAGGGACATGACAGATCCCCAATTACTTTGGTGCATCACCATATTTATTTTAAGCTATTTCCTACTCCCTTTTACCTTGCCAGCGTTAGCTTAGAGTAGATTAGTGGTAACATTAGAGTAGTTAGAATAAGAGCAGGCTTTCTCCGGAGGTCTGCCTCAAGGGGGCAAGGTACCACGCCTTGGAGGCATTCTCATTGTTGTTGTTGAGACATTGATCCTGATTTGGTGCTCTTGGGCACACATTTTCTGCAGCCAACAATTTGTTGTACCATTTTGGACAACTTAATAGAGGTAACCTTATAAATGGTAAATGCTAACTACTCACTATCATTCTTGATCCAAAATGGATCAGTATTGCTCAACACAAACATGCATATGATGGAAGTTGACAAAATGCACAAAGACAACCTTAAATGGGTGTCATGGTGTCACCCATTCGAGCATGCAAGTGGAAGAAGAGGAGTTCAACGTCAATGCCCAAAACTTGTGGAGTGCATTTGCATGTGCAAGGGATGTCAAGCATAGAAGGTCTTCCAATTTTGAGATTAATGAGAGGAGTTATGACAACCTGGGCACTTTTAGAACCTGGCATGGGGGTGGTGTCTGATTTTTGGCAATTGTGTCCCTAAGACTGGTAGTGTTGTGTATACATTACAAAAGGAGCTAGCAGGAAGGAAAACCCATGATTAAAGGGATACCAAGAGTCTAACAACTGGAACAAGCCTCCCACATCCATATAACTTTCTAGATCTACCAATAAGGGTTTTGTTGGCAACTTCCAAGAAAGATTGAAGTAACAAAGTGTTAGGAATCAATTGTTGTAAACATTATTAATTCATTATATTATTAATAGATAAATATTGTTATACAAGTTTTTAAAACTTGTATTATTAAGTCAGTTGTTACACCCGTAAATTGATTAAACTGGTTATTTGTTAATTTTATCATGATTTTTCACTTTAAGAAAATAAATAATAATAATAATAATGAATTAATAATGTTTACAACAATTAATTCCTAACACAAAGATTGTCACTGCATGGCTGGGAGGGACAAATTCCAGCTCTGTGAGAACCATCTCATTGTGTAAACATAGTACTGAACAATTTAGGAGTAAGAATAAAGATGGGTATTTTCTTGTGGTGGAGCTATACCCAAATGGTGTTTTTCCATTGAAATCAATATCAATGTTTCGTGGTTTACCATTCTTTTCACATTTTCTGCAATTTCCTTTTCATTCATGTTCTAATTTGGGAGTATGTCCGATTGAGCACTTTTACCGACATTTCCGGTTGATTATGTGTTGATTTTTCAATATCTTAGCATTCGAATGAACACACAAAAGCTGTTAAACCAAACTAAGTATTATAACATAATATCATAACAAATATTTCACATAGTACATTATAGGATAAATAACTGCAACTGCAATGTTATTGATATACTATAATGTAGTGTACATCAAACTGCTTTGGTATAGGGAGAGTATGACAATGTATGAGAGATCTCTTGGTCACCAAGATCTTCCTACATATAGGTTGGTCAACTGAGAGATATCGGTTAGACAACTGTCTCTATATTGATTGACACTAACTACAACATAACTAAGTACACTCCTCCTATGGTCTACTAACCTATAATGCCCACAGAACTCAGACCAAAAACAAAAGTCAAAGACTGAGATAATTTTATTTTTCTTTGAAAACAACCGTTAGGGCCACTTAGCAACACAACAATGCCTGAACCATAAAGTAACATGCATCACCTCTTTGCACAACTAGGACAAAAGAGAGGGTGATGCCAACAATCCAAAATAAAAACAAAACACACTCCCAAGCCAAACAAGGCTTGTAAGGGGAAGAACAAATCATTCACTACCACTTATAACTCCATTAAGGAAGTAGATTAGCCTTTGGTTCCTCCATGGATTACAACATGCAAACACAATTTTTCAACACTTATGCCTCCACTTAAAATTATCAACACTTATACCTCCACTAAGGCTAATCTACCATTCATTTGTTTCCTCCATTAGATTTCATACAAGGTTTCTCTTCAAGTTCTACACTTATACCTCTACAATGACATAACTAATTCCCCATACACACAAATAGGAACATACCATGCAAGCAACAAATACCATCGAATAAATGAATACATGCTCAATGAGCAACCAAAATGCAACGAAAAACCATTAAGATAAAGAGAGGGTGAGAAGGGCATTTCACCAATAAGAACGACACACACTACCAAGCCTACCTACGCAAGGGGATGGATCATCGTTGCAAACTACCTCTCATAACTCCACTAAGGAATCCTAGCTGGTCTTTGGTTCCTCCAATACAAGCATGCAACATAATATATCAATATACAATTGTTCAACACGTATGTCTCACTTAAAATTATCAACACTTATACTAGCCATGAATCCCCTTGTTTCCTCCATAAAAACATAAAGCTCCTTATTCCTCCCTTCACTAACACTCACTAATTCCTTCACAATCAATGATGAATCCCACCCCCACACATGCATACAACCACTCAAATGAGACAACAATATATAAATTCCACATCTGCTCAAAAAAGCGAAAAAGCAATACATTAATATAACCACAAAAGAAATTAAGGAAATGGCTTAATCCACAATGTACGTAGCTTACAATGCTTACACCTTTGTTACAATTATATTCCTTATTTTAGTCATTTGTTTTGCATCACTTTTAAGGTGCATAAAATTCATATATGACTCGTTTTCAAGTTAGGGATTTTTGTTTTCAAAAGACGTGTTTCCACATGGAACAAAACAATTTACTTTTATTAACATCGAAGGGTTTATCATCAAGCTAAAAGAGAGAGACTCAAGTTTCACTTAATACACTCAATAACATCTTATTGGACACAATTTCGGTAGTTATAGGCTACGAGGGTTTTCTCACGACACGAATAACCTCATAAGAGGTCTTGGAATAAATTTCATTCCAACTTGTAATCAACGAGGTCAACACTAAGATTATCACAATGAACTCATTTCATAATTGTTTGGCACAAATTAACCAATCTTTTATTTGTTACTCAACAGAATGAGGAACACAAGGATAAACACAATATCCTCATTTCACATTAGCTTTGGACAAATTAAACGGTCATTCACTTGTTCCTTGCTAAGAAAACACTTTTGTACAAGGTACATTGAATCCAACTCACGAAAGGTTAACTACCAAGGGCAAGCAAGACCCACTTTACACAGTATAAGTGAATGTTAATTCGTGATGTGGCATAAGTTCTTGTCACCCGGTTTAAGAGTTTCACTAACTGGTTCAGTTCCACTACGAGAGCAATTAGTACAAGTTATGTTGAAGGGTCAGGTTCGTTACAATTTATTTATTTGTTTCATTCTATTGTTGTAATATTCATTTGTCATGCAAGGCTAAAACTGCATGTTAATTACTAGTTTCCAATAATTAATAAATCATTTAAATACAACACACTATTCACAAATACATAATATTTTACATTTTCAAATTGATACTTTCAATTTTAACTTATACAGTTATCGTACAAAATACAACCTTACATTAATTTTAACAATAAAGATCTCAATTTCTCTTTTCAAATAAAATATACATTTTTAAGAGACAGTTGCAATTCAACCATTAAACATAGTAAACGTTACATTTTCGCCACCTCCTGCCACCTGCATCATCACAGTATCAGCACAAAGTTGGCATGGATCCCACCCTTCCCATCTAACAAAGCTATCAAAATTTGCAATCACATTTAAGAGAGAGAACAAGATTACTATTTTCCAATACATTCAAATCATAGCTACTTTTCTGGGTTTTAGAGAGAGGTATAAAGAGAATCATTCATTTTCTTTACGCAACAATTAATTTATTTACGACCCAAAATGAGATGAGAGAGAGGACAATCAAGTTCTTTCACACAACACTTGAAGTCTAAACATATTTCAGAGTCGAGGGTGCAAAGAGTTTTGATTCCTTCATGCAGTTTTCATTTTGGCTGTCACAAGGGTTCAAGAGGGAACACCGCTTTTACACGCAATCATATAATCCATTTATTTGTAATATCCTCTTAGGGCATAAATTAAAGAAATATGGGTTTTCCTACAAACCCTTATACAAAAATATGACAGCAATCTGATTTTTATTCAAACCCTTAACAAAAATTACAGCAATCTGGATCCTTCCTTTATTTATCAAAATTCATCAAAATAAGGATACCCACAAGGGGCAAATCACTCATAAACCCTCTAGGAACATGAAAATGAAAGAAGATAGTTTTTCCAACCACAAGAGGAATTTATTACAATTTATTTCAGAACTGAAAATGGGGAATACAAACAGCTGACCGTATGATGTCAAAGTGGAAGAAAGAGAGGCTTTAAGTTCTTCCCTAAGGCAGATTAGGGCTTTCGACCAGCCCTACCACCAATTGCACTTCCCAAACCCTGCTGCAACAGCCCCAAAGGGGTTTGTTCCACCTCTTTAGAGGGTCGGCCAGCCTTAAATGCCCCCAAAACTCTGATAAACATTGTTGTAGCACCCTCTAATGCTGCTCCTTTGAATGTTGGCTGCCCTAGCTGAGATAGACTGAAAATCTGATTTTTATACATGCCCTAGCTGTACCACCACTGAAAACAACCTTGGATCTATACCCTAGCTCTGATTGACTGAATTGAAGCTCAAGTGTGACCTCCGTGTGAGACCG
Source organism: Taxus wallichiana var. yunnanensis (assembly GCA_018340775.1). Classification (NCBI taxonomy): domain Eukaryota; kingdom Viridiplantae; phylum Streptophyta; class Pinopsida; order Cupressales; family Taxaceae; genus Taxus; species Taxus wallichiana. The sequence continues at coordinate 540,582,297 of CM031238.1, forward strand.
CCAAGGAGAAATTGAGGGTTTTCTTCCCCAAGATTTGAAAGCTAATGAGGGTTTTCGTCTTCAACAATTTGCCAATGAGGGATTTCGTTCTCAATAGCTGAAGGTGAAAGCATAAGCTCTAACTCTCCAAAATAGAAAATGTTGTAATAGTCATCATCCCAAAAGAAACCCCCAAGCTGCCTTTTATAATTTTTGATTTGCCTTTCCCAAGTAACACTCATATTTCTATTTTAGCGTTGACTTTATTTTGCATTAAAATCACCTATTTAATTAGATAATAAAACGTAAGTTGCCTTTAATATAACATTAAGTTACTTTTTTGGCTAACTTAGTCAAATTATTATACTTTTAAGTATTTAAAAATAATTTTCATTTTAATAATAATAATATTATTAAGTTGCCCAAAAGATTAGAAATGACCGGGCCCAACTTAAATAATATTATTAATTATTTTAATCTAGAAAAGGGGACATGACAGTCCGCCCTTCCCATAATTTGCTTGCCCTCAAGCAAATGCAAGCCCATATGCTCAAGTATCATCGTGCCAATGTGATGAATCAAACTGTAATGCCCATGTAATCTAGAGCTTGTACTTGTGGAGTGGGACAACTCCTCCAACCTGAACCTTTACTCAATGCCAGGATCCCAAACCAATCTCAAGAACTCTTCATCATGATTTTGCTGCACCATTCTGATACAATTGGGAGCTAAAAAGCCTCCACGAGCTACAGACTTGGAGCTCCCATAACCTGGATCCCATATCATCCTTGGGAATTGGTGTGACCAACTACCCAATTTTTCAAATTGTGGGAAAACTTAGTGTTGGCTAGATTTTCTGCATAGCACAAAACTTAGCGATCATGAGATAAATCTTCCTCATTTACCGATGAGGCTCCCGTGTCGATTTGTCAATTAAAGTATGCTAATATCTAAATGGGGTTTTACTTTAACTACTCAGTTCATGAACCATAATCAAGCAGTTCTACGACAAGTAAGCGATTGTTAAGAAAGGAAATATTTATAGAAAGAAGTTATGTAATCACAGAGAAGAAATGGGGAAGATGTGCATCCCAATCAATAGATAACAGAGTTGATTGCATGCACATAGAAGAAACCAATAGATATCAACACAGAATTATAAGCAAAGGCAGCTCTAGATCTAGATCTAAAATAACACAAAGTTTATTCAAAGATCTAAGATAGAAAGCTAGAAACAAAATACACCGTGACACAAAGTTCTTCGGAAATTTGCTTCTGTATATTCCTCTGCTTCAAGTGGCTCTCAAAGGTTTCAGCACAAAGTCTGGAACACAAGAATGCTTTGCTTACAAATTCTAATGATTAACCCGAAGGTTCTTCCTCTACTTATAGAATGTAGAGGGGCAATTACAAGTCGGAAGCTTTTAGTTGAACTGACACATGTGGAAGTCGGAAAAGAAACAACTGGCAATCTCCCTCCTGGAATTCCTCTTTGCATGACATGTATGATTTACAACTGAAAATAGAACCTTCTATTTTGCACATCCGCCACCTATCTCCAAGTAGTTGACTTCTTCAAGTAATGGCTTTTAAACCAATCACTTAAGTTGTATAATTTAATTGATCGCTCAATTACTTTGTCGGAGGAAAGAAGGAAAAGGAAAGCTGCAGTCTTGTCATTTTTCATGTCTGCATGTAGCTGATTCTTTTGCCTTTGATTCTCACCAAACTGGATCTGGGAGTAGCTGGATCTGGAAGCAAGTTGGATCTGGAAACAACAAGCTGGATTTGGAAACGAGATGGAATTGGCGGCTGGATTAGTTCATCTCTTGAAGCTTTTGTAGTTCTTCTCCAATACATGCATCAGTGCAATGTTGGCCGTAGACAACTCATCATTTTTATTTTTAATTGCATATGAGTGATTAAAAATTCTAGAAAACACTCCGGGTGAATGCAACTTCAATGAAGGCTTCAACTGGAAGATTGGGAGCACATGCACAAGATCCTGGAAGAAATTTTCCACGTCGACTTCTACATGTTGCATCAAAAACAAGATGAATTTTTGTCGGAAGCTTTTGCAATTATGAGATCTGAATCAATCGGATGTGGATGTGGATCTGGATTTGAGCACTGATTTGTGTTTCCGATGTCAACGCAAATCTGGAAGTAATGCATGATTCCGCTGAGCTTTCTTGTTCATCCTGCTTTGCCATGGCTGGAGCAATCTGTCTCAACAATTCTTTTCCTCTTTATTCGGCCGGAATTCTTCACAACCGGTGCAGATCTGGATATTTCTTTAGATTCGGAGGATATGTTCAATGTATTGGACATTGATTTAAGCTCTCTTTCTTTTATAAAAGCACCTGTGATGAATTCCTGCAATTAATTCAGACAAAGATGGCAACCGGAACATGAACAGTGGATTTTAATCATAAAAATCTGCATAATTCAAGCTTGTTGCCCCAAATTTGATGTTTTATTTGTATGCAAAACAAACATGAATTTTACCAACTTCACCTGAGCACCTGTATCACTTATGCAAACAATTATCCAGACATAAATCAACTTCCTTCAATGCATGCGCCAAAATTGGAAGCTTTTAGCCTTGATTTCACCTTCTTTTGAGCAAAAATCCTCTTCAAATGGGGAGCACTTTTAAATCTGGCTGCACTTCTTTACCTGTGAATTAGTTAATTCATCCTTATGGCAGCCCATGCTTATATAACCCTCATAATTCTATAATTAATAATTGCCCTTCCTATTCCTGGCAATTAATTAATTAAAAATCATGTTTTTCTCTTTAACTGGTGTGCTAAAATTGCATGTTTAAGGACAACCATCAAATAAATTAAATTTATTCAATTTGATCATCCACTCTTCACTTCACTTAAGCTTCATAGTGTGCTTTAACCTTAGCCACTGAAAATAGAAATTAATTTAATCATTAAATACTTAAAAAAGTATTATCTTTCTCCCAAAAGGGGCACTTTTTGACATGAAGGGGCTGCCATTAAATAAATTAATTTATTTAATTTTAGAGCAATCTATTTTCAACCACCTTTTGTCCTTTGCCTTTGTTGACTTTTCCACAATCCTGGGCGCCTATTTTGGGTGAATAATTAATTAAATTAATTAATTTAAAGGCTGCCTTTACTTCTCCAAAGGGGTGTAGTTTTTGACATATAGAATTCTATTTTTAAGAATCAGATGACAATGGGATTATTTACTCTGCAAGGCAGCCCTGAAAATCTCATGATTCACTTAAGTCACTTGACTGCCATAATGGGATTATTTACCTTGCAAGGCAGGCAATAAAATCCCATGATTCACTTAAGTGATATTACTTTTATTCCATAATGGGAATTTTTACCCTGCAAGGCAGGTAAGGAATTCCCCCTGCCTGCTTTGCCTCTAATTTTCCCACTGCAACTTAAGTGACTTTTCTATCATGGGAAAAAGTACCCTGCAAGGTAGGTACAAAATTCCCACCTGCCTGCTGCTTCTAATTTTCCCATTATCCACTCTAATTCTTTGTTTTCCAAAAATGCGGCCAGCCCAGAAGAGGCTTTTTGGTGCGCGACTTCGTCTTTTCCCAGTGAACCGGACCTCCGATGGCGACTTCCTTCTGGCATAACGTGCATATATGATCCTCAGTTACTTCAAGCCAAGAATCAAGCCAAACCGGCAAAAGAATTGATCTAGAGAAATTTCACAGAAAACGAAATGGGAAAACACAAAAACAAAAAAGTTGTCAAAAGTCACAAATAAAGCCCAAAACTTATTCCTAGTTAAAACCCTACTGGTATATAGGAATAATGATATGTACAATCACAACAGAGTTAAAACGGAGTGCTAATTGCCTCAAACGGGGCTCAAAATAATTAAATACAAATTTCCCATGCAGACAAATCCCGACGACAGAATATAACAATTTTGGGCATCTGGGTATTTGGCGAAAATGGCTAATATGGCTCTTTGGGAATATCTTGACGCAATACAAGAACTTTTGGCAATAAAAACACAAAATGACCCATTATTTTAAAAGTACGAAATTTTTTCGGATAGGGTAGTCACAGATTTCAGGATGAAATGCAGGACACCACTTAGTAAACTCCCAAAAGCGTTCACATACAATCTCATAATGTTGCTGTTCAAAATCAACAGTAGGAGCAAGATAAAGTTGTGCCTTTGTTGGATCAAGTGTCATGGAGTCCTCCCACTGAGCCACATAATAACTTCCTTGAGTTCCAATAGATCATACAACTGTATTGTAGGCAGAAACCCTCATGAATTTGTACCACTCAGTTTGTATGCAAGCTGGAACGAAGTTGCAGCAGTCATGGTTCATTTGGAACCTTCCCCAAAACAGCAGTATGACAGCTGGAGTGATTACTTTCAGCGGCTCCAATGGCTGAAACCCTTCACAAACAGCATGATACAAGAAAAATTCCTTAAAGTTTGCAAACTGGGTGTTGAATGTGACTGATAACAGTAGTCCAAAATCAATAACCCTGAAAATCAGCAGTATAAGAATGGTACAACAGTTGTAATACTGAAAATCCTTCACAGAATTCAGCAATGTCAGTAATATAGAGGCTGGAAACAACCATACAATGACTGAAAATACTTCAATAGCAGCAACAAACTGAAAATCCCTCAATCCTATGACTGAAAACACTTGTATGGCTGTAGTGTAGCAGCTGGAAATGGTGATGACATTAGCCCTAAAGCTGGAATTTATGATGACAGCAGCCCCTGTTATGTTTCCTTTGCAACATAATTGCAATATGCTATCATGATCAAGTGTCTCACCTATGGGTGAAGTTGTGGTTGTCATCAATTGATATTCCATCCACTTAACCATGACAACTCTTGGAGCTCCATCTTTGATGCCTCGAAGCACTACCACTCTTCCTTTGGATTTCAACCCCATAGTGAACTCTTTAATAGAATGTAACCATTGCATGCCAACAACTATACTCCTCTCTTCTATATTGTTATCATAATGATCACTTTGGACTCTAAAAGTTCCTACCCTGCTGCCCCAAGCTATTCTCTTTGAAAACTGGTTTGGATCAGACCTTATGAGTGCTGATAAGCAAGTGTAACAGACATACATTACCTTGAATCTCTTCCCAAAAATACCAAGGATGTTGGGATGTTGGCATTAATTGATCTCAACAAGTGAACCCTTTCACAACTAACATTATGCCAAAAGAATTCCTCCATATCTGCAAATTTATGGCTGTTCCATGTAGATTCTATCAGTTCAACACATGAAACTAGGAAGAGCATTATACCATGGCTGAAGCATTGCATTTTCTTACTCAAAATCAGAATTGTAGTGGTTGGAACCCATCTTGTATCAGCTGCAAACACCTCATCAATGACAATAGGTGGAAAATGCATCTTCCTTGTGATAAAAATTCCTTTATGGCTGCAAATATTAGATGGGACAAGCTGGAAATGTGGGTAACAACAATTCTAAAATTGGGGACAGCTCCCATAATGATCCATGGGTCATAGTTATTGTTACCCAAACTCATACCAACCATGTTAATTTGATGATTAATAACCAAGAGTTTCTATTTTATCCATGTCTCATTGGATGGCCTTGTGAGGTGTGTCATAGTGAACAAATCCAAAATAGACTAGACAATATCATAAGAAGATATCTCATTTAGTCCCATGACATAAGAATCATTGCATACCTTGTGTCCACCCCAAGTGTTGAAAAATTGTGTCTTTGTGGTGCAAGGAAAGGTGAAGTTGTTTAGTAGTATCACATCCTTCAAGCCTTCGATAGTGTTGTCTCAAAATTTTGCTGCACTTTAAAAACAACAGAGAGAGGCTCTTTTCATCTGCTTCTTCACATGTTAGTGCCACTTACTTGAAATCAGATCGGTTAACAAATAGAGGTGTTATCCAAAAATACCCCCTAGGTTATTTTCGCTTTAACAAGGTTAAAAATGGATTTAGTCTTTTAAAGGGGCAAAATACGTTTAAACAACCGTCAAATTCCACCACTCCAAAACACTAGCCGTTGGCATTTAAAAACTTGCGTGAGGCATCCATTAGCGGGTTATATCTAAAAGGCCGCGTGACGTTCATTTGGCTGTCAATTTTAACACCAAGCATCATACGGGGCCATGCGACAGAAGATCAATGGTCGAGGTGGGGACACGTGTTGGCATTCCGGCCCTCTTCGTAGCATTTGGGCTCCGCGGACGTAAAGTCCATGGAATTAATTGTGTTGGATACGCTTTGAGTCCGAGCTTGGGTCAAGGCAAGTCAAAGGACACGCAACGGGTTTAGAGGCGATCACATGGCGAGGATCCAACGGGCGAGGAATAAACACGTGTCGCCATTCCGGCGAACTTGAAGCGAATGCGCCCGACAGACGTCCAAGTCCGCGGAATAAACCGAGTTCTATAATCATTCGGGTCCATAGTGGGGTGAGGCGATTCAATGGATAGATGGCCCAATTAAATGGCGCCACATGGTGTAAAATCAAGCTGTCCCAAGGTGGACACATGGCGGCATTTTGTCACACTTGGGCGATAGACTTTGGCGGATCTCAAGCCCCGGAATGAACAAAATTTAGTAAAAGGCGTCGGGTCCAGAAGAGGGAAAGGGCAGTCAAAAGAAAGGGGAAGCAAACATGTAAGCAAACCTTGAACCCGCAACCAACTAGAGACCAACACGTGACAAAGTCAAATCAATGCACACGTAGGCAGAGGCAATCTTCGAGGCCAATCAAACGCTGCCACATGTCACGTTCATGTGCTCCATGACATGCAAATATTCAAATGGCCATAACTGCCGCACTAGAGCTCCAAATCACACAAAATCGGTCTCGTTGGAAAGGTCTCCTCAAGCCCTTCAATTTGGCATCATTTGATTAAGAAATTGATGGCGTTTGGTGGGAGGAAAAGAGGAAAAAAAAAAGTTCAGGCATTAATGTGCGATTCTGAGCATGCTCAACCACCTGAATTGATTAAGTATGGGCTCTTATCTTCTCCTACAAGTAAAAGGACATCAAGGAACGGGTTTAACAAGGTGCCCATGATGTTTTCAAAGATTAATGGATGATTGATGGTGGTTGAAGTTTGAAAGCCATGTTGCAGGGAAAGACAAATTTTCATTAATGACAAGATCAAATCCAATCTCTTTCCCTCTCTTTTCCCTTTTCTCTCTCTCCATTCTTCTATATATTGTAAAATGATGCTTATTTCAAAGGGGGATGTTCTAAAAATGTAAGGGAACTATGTCAAAATGGTTCTGACGAGCAGTACATGTTGTCAAACCTTCATTTTGGGCTTCGCAATGTGTTCTTGTGCCTTCCTCTACAACTGTAATGGTTTGTGCATACTTTTATTGTAATAAAACTTGTTTTGTGGTGTTTTCTCAACCCTGACTTGTGTTATCTAGCAACCTTTCCTCTCCTTTACTTGATGTATTGTGTTGTGCATGTATTTCTCCTTTGCAAGTTCATTGTTGTGTTTCATGTGAGAATAGATGTGAAATGCAGTTTGGGTCTATGTGTCACTTATGTCTGGCCTCTCCCTTCTCCATTTCCTTCTCCCTTCTCCCTCATTAGAGTGTCCTCACCCCTTTTTTAGTGCTATCACCGCTTGTTAGCTTAGGATTTCCCTTTCATGCATCTTTCTAACCCTTGTCTCTCTCCCTAGTCCCTTGGAATGTTTAGATTAGGATTAGTTAGATTTGTTTTCTGTTGTAGTAGTTTTAGCATTAGGAATTAGTAGAGGAACCAAACTTCTTCCTCGGAGGTCTGTCTCGGTTCGCAAGTCCCACAACTTGGAGACAGTCCCATGTTAGCAAAAAGTAGGGATTTGTAACGAGAAAATCTCGGGGGGCTACTTTTTGTTGTAACAAGAGCTACAACAAAGTGGGCTGGAATACCTTTCTTAAAATGCCAATAAGTTACAATGCAACAAACCCAATCCTTTACCTTTTTGTCTCCTTTAGACCTTAGCTTATGGGCGATTTGCTTCATAAGGAGTACAATGTTCAAGGTTTTTCCATCACCTATTTTTAATACAAGAACATTGTTCCTCCTAATAGCAACATCTAACTAAAACAGTTGATTATATATGGAGGGTATCATGCCAATGTAGAATGGTAAATTAACAATAAGGATATTGAATTTATCATAAAATTTACCTTCCATCTGCATAAGAATATCACCTGGATCCCATACTATTATGCACAAACATTTTTGATCCAAAGAGTCTATCTTCATTCTCTTACCCTTCTTAGAATGATGGTAAAGTTGGAATAGATCATTTTTGTTATAACCACATCTTGAACTAAGATTATAAGAGTGCTTACCCTCTTGACACAAATCTTGTAATGCCTTATTATGGAGCAATAAATATAACCACAATTAATTTTATTCAAAACCCTTAACAAAAATTACAACAATCTGGATCCTTCTTATATTTATCAAAATTCATCAAAATAAGGATGCCCACAAGGGGCAAATCACTCATAAACCCTCTAGGAACATGAAAATGAAAGAAGATAATTTTTCCAACCATAAGAGGAATTTATTAGAATTTATTTCAGAACTGAAAATGGGGAATACAAAAATCTGACCGTATGATGTCAAAGTGGAAGAAAGAGAGGCTTTAAGTTCTGCCCTAGGCAGATTAGGGCCTTAGACCAGCCCTACCACCAATTGCACTTCCCAAACCCTGCTGCAACAACCCCAAAGGGGTTCATTCCACCTCCTTAGAGGGTCGGCCAACCTTAAATGGCCCCAAAAACTCTGATAAATGTTGTTGTAGCACCCTCTAATGCTGCTCCCTCTGAATGTTGGCTGCCCTAGCTGAGATAAGACTGAAAATCTGATTTTTATGCGTGCCCTAGCTGTACCACCACTGAAAACAGCCTTGGATCCATGCCCTAGCTCTGATTGACTGAATTGAAGCTCAAGTGTGACCTCCGTATGAGACCACCAAGGAGAAATTGAGGGTTTTTGTCCCCAAGATCTGAATGCTAATGAGGGTTTTCGTCCTCAACAGCTTGCCAATGAGGGATTTCGTCCTCAATAGCTGAAGGTGAAAGCACAAGCTCCAACTCTCCAAAATAGAAAATGTTGTAATAGTCATCATCCCAAAAGAAACCCCAAGCTGCCTTTTATAATTTTCCATTTGCCTTTCCCAAGTTGGGCGCTCCACTTTGGGCCTTTTCTTTATTTTTAATAAAGTAACACTTATATTTCTATTTTAGCGTTGACTTTATTTTACATTAAAAATCACCTTTTTAATAATAATAAAATGTAAGTTGCCTTTAATATAACATAAAGTTACTTTTTTTGGCTAACTTAGTCAAATTATTATTTTATTTTAAGTATTTAAAAATACTTTTCATTTTATTAATAATAATATTATTAAGCTGCCTAAAAGATTAGAAAGGATGGGCCCAATGTAATGTCCCCTTTTCAGGACATTATCTGCATGGAAGGATTTGAAGGCCCTCAACCCAATGGGTTTGAGGATTGGGCTCATATTTCGACTTAAGATATTTATTATCTCTTTTGTAACCCCTTGAGGGCCCTCTTAGTTTAGAAAAGTGCACCTAGGATAGGAATTTCTTAATATTAAATTAAGAAATTTAAGTAGCTTATTAAATATTTTTATTTAGGGAAAACATTAAATGTTTGAACATTGGTATTTGCACCTCTTATTTTCTATAAAGAAGGGGTCGCATTTCCTTGGAGGTTATGTTGATGATTATTTGAAAATTGCTCCCTGCGTGGAGAAGGGATGCATGCCCAGAAACTGAAGTTCTTTCTCTTTCATTTGTGAAGAATAAATTTGTATTGCAGCTGATTTGACAATTAAAATTGGAGTGGTTTTGTGCACTTGTGGTTGAATTTATTCTCTTTATTATGCATGAAAGAGTCTGTCCCTTGGCAGCCAATACTGTAGCGATTACTGTAGCAATTGTTTGGGGTGGGTTTAAATCTTCTTTGGCAGCAATTTCATCATAAGTTTAACTTCTAGCTTCAGCGACTTATTTTGATGTTTTATAAACTGTTTGGGTCATAAGTGGGTGTGGATCGACCAAGTTTAATGCATGTTATTGCGTCCTTTGGCAGCAACTTGAATAAGGGAAATCAATAATTTTTATATGTTTCATGGTCTGATTTCTATCCAATCTAGTCTGTTTTCCAGCAATTTCTTTTGAGGATTTATATTTAATATATATAGGCAGTGATTTAGATCTCTCCCTTGTGGATTAATATTCCAGTCTATGCAATGATAATTGGCATGCTTTTGAAGTCTTCTCTTGCATTTGTAATCGTGATCCACAACTGAAGTGAATCGATTTGGGTAAGCATGTGTTTGAGGCCATTTAAGGCAGCGATCTGGGTGTGTTTGTTTTGGATAAAACATTGCATGCTTTGACAGTGGAAATACATGATCTTTGCCTTTCTTATAGCTGCTGCTCCATAAATTCAGCGACTTCATTATGTGGTTTATTTAGTTTTGGGATGCATAGTTTGAAGTCTCATATGATCTGCGATTTGTAGGGTATTTTGCACATATCCCAGTGACCCCCTTTTGGTGTTGTTGGTTTCTCTCTTGGGCAGCGAACTGGGCTAGAGAAATTGGATGCAATTTGGTATGTTCAATGAGTTTTTTATCAAGCTCTTGCACCCTTGTTTGATACCCAATAACGGGCCTTATAGTGTTATGGTAAGGATTGATTTTATATCTATTTTGTGAGCAATTGTAGTTCCATGGCAAAGAAAAGTGTAGAGCTGATTTCCGGGTTCATTAGCTTCAGGTGAGCATTAATGGTGTGAATTGTTGATAGAGGCCATTAAACCCCTACCTTTGGGTTTATTAAGTCATCTATTGGCTGGGTTTTATCATATGGATCTGATTTCTAATCACTGGTGGAGTTATTTTCTATTTGAGTGTTGCATTTTCCATTAATCCTAGAAGAGGAACATTATAGTGGTATCAGAGCCACTTTCCTCTGCACATGTGAGGTTGTTGCATACAGGAAAGAAGATGGGAATGGAAAGTGGAGGTCCCACTCCAAAGCAAATGAAGCTCTTGGAGGATGTGATCAAAGCAAGCTTCAAAGAACTTCAAAATAACATGGCAGCCATGATGAAGGATATCATAGATCCAAGCAAGAGCCATCACGAAGAAGAACAACCAAAGAAGGGTAAGCCAATTTATCATGTTGACTTCTTTGAGACTTTGCAACAAGACTATGCATCTTTGAGCTTGGCCACAAAGGAACTCTTGACTTTTCAAGGGTATTGTAAGCTTTGAGGTGTTAAGCAAGGTTTCCACCATATGCAGCCCCAAGAGGACACTAAACAAGGTAAAGTTCCTTCATTAGTTGAGAATGCTTCTTTTAATATTTGCATGAGTGGAATGACAGAAAGAGAATCAAAAGGGAAGGAGACATTGGAGCTACAAGGTTGCATGAATGAGCAACATGAGGGCACCCAAAGGATTGAAGAAGGTAAAAATTCTTTGTTGGATAAAAAGGTCTCTTTGTATCCTAACAATTGCATACATGGTGTAGTGACAGAAAGGGGAGTTTTAAACGAACAGCAAGAAGAAGATTCAGGTCTGCACCTTGAAAAATCAGATTTGAAGGAAATGCTTCGATCTCACTATGAGCCATTAGAAGGATAAGAGGAAAGCATGAGTTTCATTAAGACTCCAAGTCATTACCCACCAAGCACCAACCCTTGTAAGGAAGGAAAAAGGGGTTTGATGAGGATAATGAGGAAGGAAAAGGTGCTGCACCTAACTCAGAAATGTTGAGTTTAGAAGAAGTTGGGAGCAGCCCAAGGTATGTTATTTTGTATTTAATTTCTCCTTCCATGATGAACTTTTATAGGCATGATTATGGGCATGATAAAGAGATGGGTATGGTTAGTAACATGAGGTGTGTCAATCCATGGATAGAGACTCGGTTAGATGCATGCATAATGAATGAGAATTCGGTAGTGCTTTGAAGAAAGATGTGTCTAATCTTGTTGATTCTCTTGTTTCTTCTCACCAATGGGAAAAGCAATATTCAGCCATTCACTTTGGGGAGTTCAAGGCACAAGTGGTAATCATGAAGGCATTCCGAAATAAGGGAATTACATGGACCACATATTACATGGTAAGAAATTCACTTTCAGTTTTGGTACAACAGTTATATCTTGGTAAATTTCAACTCTTGTGGATTGAGCATGGTTCAAATTTCAATCATGATGAGGGTTTTTACCTAGGTGATGTCATCCCTCAAAGGTATGAAGTCATTTTTCACAATATTGAGGCCCATTTAGAGTCATTTCATGCACTTTATCTTGCTGTTATGAAATTTTTACATGATGGGCTGTCACTTGGACATTTGATTCTTGTATTTTTCAAGATGGATTTGGTGAAAGGGATGTGTGTGGTAAGTCTTGGTGGTTTTGCTTGCATGGCTACAAATTTTGGGGCTTCTACAAAGAGTTTGAAGGAGAAGAAGGGCCATGGTATAAGGTCTTCACATGATCCATATTCTATGATTCTTATGGCAGCTAAGGAAGAAGAACAAGGGGCAGCCAAGCATGGGAGAAGTGACCTTCTAAATGACTTGGTAAGTGATAAGGTAAAGCTCAATCATGTGTTGCCTATCATTTTACATGCAAATGAGATTGGGAGATGGCATAAGGATACGGACATGGATTCTATCATCATGAGGGGTATGTCATTTCTTCACATGAATGTTTTGATGTCTTGCACATTGGGATCAAATCTTCTACTTTCCCTATGCCATGATAATTTACAACTTCTAGCTTTTGAAAGAAGTATTGGGAGCATAGAGTTTATCTTGGAATATAAACAAGGATGTCATCTTGCTGTCCCAAGCAAGAAAAAACAGGTGCACATTGAGTACTTGCTAGAAAATGACAAGAAAATTGAATATGTATTGTTGGTGTTGGCTCCCATGCAAGATAAGACTGTTGTATCCTCTATTTTTAGTTTGATAGCTTCTAAAATTGTTGCCCAACACACGGAAATTGATGTTTGGATGATGATATTAAAGGATAACAGCTTGCTGCCCGTCATTTTGGTACCTAATATCATCATAACCAGCTCTTTTTGTTCCTTCTACAATTCAGATTTTTGATATGTGATGATAAGGTTATTGATGTACGATTGTGACTCATGCACGGTTAATTTGGGAAGGCTAAGTCTGATTTTGAAGGAGAAATTACATGGTTACAACAAGTGTTAAGGGCTGCATGTAGCAGATTTTGGGGCAGCCCTTGTATGAGGACGAGTTGGGCATCATCCATGCCATGGAGGCATCAAGGAGAAGCAAGAAAAGTGTTCTTTAACACTTTTTTTCTAACTTATTTGCATCATGTGCAAATTTGACAAAGAAATCGCAGCGGAAGACACTCTTAACTTTCAAAAAAGAAGCAACACAAGTTGTTGCAAATGCTCCTTCATTTGATTGGTACGGGCTCGAGACTTTGGGCACGCTACAACATTGCATTAGGATGCATGTGCTTGGCATTGCTTGAGAACAAACAATCTTGGGAAGGGAGGACTGTAATGTCCCCTTTCCGGGACATTATCTACATGGAAGAATTCGAAGGCCCTCAACCCAATGGGTTTGAGGATTGGGCTCATATTTCGACTTAAGATATTTATTATCTCTTTTTGTAACCCTTTGAGGGCCCTCTTTGTTTAGAAAAATGCATCGAGGATAGGAATTTCTTAATATTAAATTAAGAAATTAAAGTAGTTTATTAAATATTTTTATTTTTATTTTTATTTAGGGGAAAACATTAAATGTTTGAACATTGGTATTTGCACCTCTTATTTTCTATAAAGAAGGGGTTGCATTTCCTTGGAGGTTATGTTGATGATTATTTGAAAATTGCTCCCTGCGTGGAGAAGGGATGCATGCCCAGAAACTGAAGTTTTTGTCTTTCATTTGTGAAGAATAAATTTGTATTGCAGCTGATTTGACAATCAAAATTGGAGGAGTGGTTTTGTGCACTTGTGGTTGAATATATTCTCTTTGTAATGCATGAAAGAGTCTTTCCCTTGGCAGCCAATACTGTAGCGATTACTGTAGGGATTGTTTGTGGAGGGTTTCAATCTTCTTTGGCAGCGATTTCATCATAAGTTTAACTTCTAGCTTCACCGACTTATTTTGATGTTTTATAAACTGTTTGGGTCATAAGTGGGTGTGGATCGACCAAGTTTAATGCATGTTATTGTGTCCTTTGGCAGCGACTTGAATAAGGGAAGCTGATAATAATTTTTATATGTTTCATGGTCTGATTTCTATCCAATCTAGTCTGCTGTCCAGCAATTTCTTTTAAGAATTTATATTTAATATATATTGGCAGTGATTTAGATCTCTCCCTTGTGGATTAATATTCCAGTCTATGCAATGATAATTGGCATGCTTTTGAAGTCTCCTCTTGCATTTGTAATCGTGATCCACAACTAAAGTGAATCAATTTCGGTAACCATGTGTTTGAGGCCATTTAAGGCAGCGATCTGTGTGTGCTTGTTTTGGATAAAACATTGCATGCTTTGACAGTGGAAATACATGATCTTTGCCTTTCTTATAGCTGCTGTTGCTCCATAAATTCAGTGTTATGTGGTTTATTTAGTTCTGGTATGCATAGTTTGAAGTATCATATGATCTGCAATTTGTAGGGTATTTTGCACATATCCCAATGCCCCCTTTTGGTGTTGTTGGTTTCTCTCTTGGGCAGTGAACTGGGCTAAAGAAATTGGATGCAATTTTGTATGTTCAATGAGTTGTTTATCAAGCTCTTGCACCCTTGTTTGATACCCAATAACGGGCCTTAAAGTGTTATGGTAAGGACTGATTTTATATCTATTTTGTGAGCAATTGTAGATCCATGGGAAAGAAAAGTGCAGAGCTGATTTCTGGGTTAATTAGCTTCAGGTGAGCATTAATGGTGTGAATTGTTGATAGAGGCCATTAAATCCCTATCTTTGGGTTTATTGAGTCATCTATTGGCTGGGTTTTATCATATGGATCTGATTTCTAATCACTTTGGTAGAGTTATTTTCTATTTGAGTGTTGCATTTTCCATTAATCCTAGAAGAGAGACATTACACCCAACTTAAATAATATTATTAATTATTTTAATCTAGAAAAGGGGACATAACATTATTAAATTGTTTACGGTGTTCAAGAGGGTTAATTATAGTTATAAGTATGTTGTCATGCAAATGTGCAACAAGGAAATTAACAATTTACGAGCATGACAACTATACCCCTATGTTAATTTTTTCAAGTCTTACCATTCCAAGGCACCTGGTCTGCCTGCCAGTCAGTCCAAGTGACCTCTCAATTAATGTTATCTCATCCCCCTAGGTGATTTAGGAAAGTCCATTCATCCCCCATAGGTGATTTTAGGTGTTCTTAAAAACTACTATTTTTGGGCAATATTGGGAAGGGCTTTCACCGTTTCCAAGACTTGAGCAAACCCCGGAGTGGAACGGAGGATCCAAATCTAAAATGAAGGTGAATTGAAGCCTAGAAACATCATGGAAGTGATTTTGGAAGATTTAAGGAAGATTTGGAGAGTTTGGAGCAGTTTGATCAAAATCAGGGTTCACATGCCTAGGCAACGCACCGACCAAAACAACTACTTGAACTTCAAGATGATTTCGGAGCTCTAGATGGAGTTAGGAGCAAAAAAAAACATCGTTGGAAAGGGAATTCCAAGCCCTACAAGATGGTGAAATTAGTTTTTTCACAACACTTTGGCGCAATGGGTCTGCAAACAGTTTTTCTCATGCACATGTGGAGTACCAAATCAAAAATCCTCTTTTCAAGGATCAAATGGAGGAATCAAGACCTGAGACCCCCACCATTGGATTCATAAGGCCATTTCTAGTCAAGATCATATAAAATTTCATCAAAAACATCCATCGGGAGCTCAAGATATTGCCGTTGCAAGTTGTCCTCAAGGTTCGGGAGTTAGTCAAATTTTCAGCTCCGGAGCCTGACGGGATTTTTTGTCCCTCACGTCCCTCAAGGTCAAGGACATCAAGGTTGGGAAAATGCGCCCAACCCCCATGAAGCCCTCTGGACCCACATATGACCTCCAGATCGCCAGTTCAGCCCCCAGGTGCTTGTGGGAGCTCAAAGCCTTCATTGTTGGATCGCTGCCATGTGTCATCACCTAGAGCGCCGTGGAATTTGATGTCCCTCATGTCCCTTTGAGGTGAGGGACATCAAACATGGAAAAATGCACCCAGCCCCTAAGGAGACTCCTATTCACTCATGTGACCTCTTCAAGAGCGAATTTCCAACCCCCAAGCCTCCATTCTCAATCGTCAAATCTCCGCCACGTGTCATCACCTTGCTTGTCGTGGAATTTGATGTCCCTCACGTCCCTTTGAGGTGAGGGACATCAAACATGAAAAAATGTGCCCCACCCTTGTTGTGCATTCTTTTTGAATAATTTAAATCCGGCACTTAGCCATTTTCCCCCTCATTTCTTCTTCACAGCTTCATACCTTGCCATGGCTTTGTTCATGATTGTCCAAACACCCGGTCCACCATTGTTGCTTCGAACCAGCTCCGCCATGGCCACAAAATCCATCCACTCCATGAAAATGCATAGGTCTCGAGAAAAAATGGGTCAAAAATGAGAAACAACAGAGAAATGAAGAAAACGAAGATTTTTCGCCAAATAACCACGAAGTCACCGAATCGAAAAATCCTCATATCTTGCAAAATACAAGTCGGATTGAGGTTCCATCTTTTGCAGACTTCCACATTTTTCAAGACGATCAAGATGCAACAAATGGGAGGTCGAATGGTGCCCTGAAACATTTGTTCCAAAAAAATCTCCATTTCGTGCATCGACTCACATTTGTCGGATTTCCCATCAATCCGGTAATGGAAACAAACTAAAAACTTGCACACGGACTTCAAATGAAAAACCTATCGCAATGGAGTTGTTTTTGTCGCGAACAGAGATAAAAACCAAACCTGCAAATTTTGAGCTCCATTAATGGCCGCCATGGCAGCTCCGTGCTTGAAGCCACTGCTAGGTGAAAATTTTAAATTTTATTTCCAAGCATTCTAGTGGGCGAAATCAAGTGAAATTCGGAGGACATGACCGCGACGACGAGCCGAATCTGGAAAAATATGTTCCGTCGCAAACCGAGCAGTGGAAGTCCACTTTCTAAAAATAGTAAGTTTTCCTATACAGACTCGCTATGTTTGGAAAGTCATCATCAAAAGTGGCTATGGCAAAGGCAGTGTGCACTGAAGATCACCAGGAATCCAGAATGATTATCCGGAGCATAAAATAGTGAAAATGACCACTTACTAAAAATAGTAAGCTCTCTATATGGGTGCTTACTAAAAATAGTAAGTCAACCCAAGAAGTGGCCGAGGCGAAGGTAGTGTGCACAAGATTGAATGAAGAACTTCATCACATCAAGATGGTCAAGAAGAAGCAAGAATCACCTCTTACTATAAATAGTAAGTCTCCCATGTGGGTACTCGCTATTAATGGTAAGTCATACTCAAGGGGCAATTTTGGAACAATGGGACATAGAGGGATGATCGTTCGAGTCAATACCATCATTCGGGATCATCCATAGGCATTGCTTATAGGGAATTTGAGACTCATCTCAAAGAAATTAACAGTATCGCCCGACACTCACTTCATGGCTCGAGTTGCAGGAGTATCTTGTGTAGGGTGGAAGTTGCGGTCATCAGTAGAACCATTCAAAGGCGTGTTTTTAAACACTGATTAAAGCATCTATGAGCTAATTTGAAGGAGTTTCACACAAGTTTGAAGATTCAAAGTTTCATCGCATTGGAGCTTTCCATCAACGAGGACTATCGAATTCATTAGGGGAACATCTTCTCTTCTCTCTCTCTTATCTTCATACCCCTAACTTTCTCTCTCTTCTCAATGTTCTAATTTTG
The DNA here is from genome assembly GCA_018340775.1 of Taxus wallichiana var. yunnanensis. Lineage (NCBI taxonomy): Eukaryota > Viridiplantae > Streptophyta > Pinopsida > Cupressales > Taxaceae > Taxus > Taxus wallichiana. The sequence continues at coordinate 540,600,264 of CM031238.1, forward strand.
TGTTGGGGTTGCACTTTTTCATGTCTTAATGTTTATAATGTAATAAGTCACCTTTATGTTATAAAAAGGGACTTAAAAGTTTCCTAGGAAGTTGAAAAGTTTTAAGTTGTGCGAGGACATATGAAAAGGCATTGGGGGGTAGACGATGAGTCACCTCTCATTCTATAAAATGTAAAACCATTCCCATTTCAAAGGGTTGGCAATTGATCTTGTAAACTCGAGAGTGAATTGTACTCAGAGAAAGCAAAGGAGAGCCATTTTCTTCTACTTTCCTCCACTCTCAAATTTCTTCCATTCCCACACTATGTACAACTTCTGTTTAAGCATCAATACAAGGAGTTTCTAGCCTTTTCGATGAGGAGATTTTAGAAACTTTGAGTTTGCAATCTTATCTCATCTTGTTGCCATTTGCAGGGTTGTTTCTTCTCATAAATGCATGTGTTGAAGTTTCTAACTAGTGTGTGCAGGAATCTGATTTCCCGCTGCGCAACATTAGTTCCCTTATCTCATTTCTCACTCCCCTTTCCCGCACTTCGACAAAATCTTCCCTAGCAAGAGATTGCTATCTTTGCCACAAGGTCAATGGAGTGCCCTGTTGATCCCCGACCGTAAGGCCACCCGAAGAAAACTCACTTTCACTCGTGCATGCATATACGATACATTTGCACAGTTAAGTAGAGGGACTTAGATTCCCAGTGTTGGCAAGAAACCCACAAGTTTGTCCACCCGACAAAATTTTTCGCCAACAAAGTATAACACATGTTCCCAAACATAAAATTAGCTATACCCACAAAGGGTGTCTTGAAAAGTCCAAAATAGGTCAATAGGACTTAGTCATTCTACTGCTCAAACTATCCCAAGTGGCTACAAAATGGCTTTACATAAACATCACCGAACACCCAAATGGGGATTCCAACACTTTCAACTTGTTCTTTGTCATGGGGAAAATGCAGAGAATTGACGGACGAGAAAACCGTTGACCGATGCTCATCTTGGGATCACCTTTACGAGTCGGTGACATTTTGCAGCTTTTCACTAAAGCAAAGTAAGCCAAGGAGGCTCCAAAACAAAAAGCGAAAAAGTGCTTTTGGCGGAAACCAATTGTGGCACGCAATTTTCTACATAGCAATGAAGAGGTTTGTGGTAGTAGATTCCATTTTTTGTATCGTAGGAATTTAAATAAGGGCAATTTGCAAGGGGTTTCATAGTTCCGAGCGGTCGCCTCCTACAACTAGCTCTTCGAGGTGCTTTCGAAACCCTGTCGTAAACACGCCAAACAAATGTTTTAACGAGGTTTATGGATTGTACATAAATCATTATATATCGGAGAATGTGTTTTAGTAATCAAAATACAAGGGAGAGGTTTGGAGACGTTTTTTGTGTGTCGATTTCAGGGAGGTTAAGTAATGCTTTAAAGTACTATTTATTCTCGATAGAACCTAGTTTTACAAGTACTTTGCACTCACGAATATGAAATCTGATCCAAAAACGTGTGGAAGCTTATGTTTCAGTTTGCTAGAATTTCAGAGGTTGTTTTCGGGGCTATCTGAGTAAGGGTTTTATAAACTGGTTGCACGGTCAAAAGTTTTTTTTTGTAAACTATGGATAACCAAAATTTTAACCCACATTTCATTTACTCAGATATTATTCAACTCAATTCACTCCATTCCAATAAAAATGAGAAAACAAATTATGATAACAAGCTAGGAGGAGAGAAGAAATCCATACCTGATTTAAACTGGCATTAACAACTACGGTGATGGTGATCTGGTTGGCCTAAACATGCGTTCCAAGTGTCCAAAACTAAAAACATTTTGTCAACCATTTTACCGGCTTGAGTATGCTTCCACATTTTGCAAACATGTCAATTAGGTATTCGCAATAAGATAACATGAGATTGTAAATCTCATCAAATGACTTTTCCATGGATCAGCAAACCATGTTCTCGAGAAGCTAAGTTGTCTCACAACAGGAAAACTAGTGGAGAAGGTGAAGTGATCGGGTTGGATATGTGATATTGATGATCCCATGCACGGAGCCATTCTTCCAACTTTATTTGTTTCTTTCTTGGAATCTGATGTTGTTTCAAGTCTTGCATTGTTTCTAGGAATAATGCAAAGCACTACATTAGCCCTACCTAAAGTGTTTGAAAGCTGATCACGGGATGCACTCTTGACACATTATTTTTCTTTGGTGTCAAGACATATGTCAGTCTTGAATTTGCAGAAATAGTTGTGTTTTTTTTAATGGCAAATGTCACTGCAGCTCGTGGAGACGGGTTCAGAGGACTTTCCAAAGTAGTTACCGATTTAACAATTTTATTGGCTCCTTAATTACAGACTTAGGACTCCGTGCTATGGAAAGCCTTGTAGCAGAAGTTTTTAAATTACATTCTGATTGTTGGACATATAGATGACTGCCAGATCTCAACTTTCCTTCACCAAGGTTATTTGTCCTAGATGCATTTGCAGCACCATGTGGCTTCATCCGCAAAATGTCCATAACCCATGCATTCCATGAAATCATATTTCTTCTTGGCACTAGTCAAGCAGTCCATGCACCCTGTTTGTGCTCCCATTTTGATGGAGTACCCACCTTGCTCAAAAGTTCTTGTCTTGGTGCAGACTGGAGTAAATGTCGGAGGTGGCTAAGGGCTTCACTTTAAACCTAACATTGGCATTCGTTTGGAAATTTTAAAGATCCTTTCAGCAAAACATTGTGTATCTCCTGCACCTAGCGCATTTTGAGGCCACATTTCTTCCAAGTAGAAACTTTTCAAGGCTTTTTCAACCAACTCATTACGTGCACATCCAGCAAACATTGCAGTCAATGAGACACATTTCTTTGGGGCATTTTTCCAAACAACTCCACGTGTCTTCTACAAGGCTCTTTTTTTGTCACAGGAAAGGAGAATGCTTGCAAATGTGGACTGATTTGGCTTTGCGCCTGTCAATTGCGTTTCACTTTAAGTTCTCAACGCCTTTTCCATGAATCCATTGGTGCAAACCTGTAATCATTGCAGTCTTAGGAAACTCATTTCCTTGAGGCGTTTTATTGATTAAAATTGTGCTTCATCTAGATGCCCAGATTGATATGGCTGGAAAGTATGTAGACAAAGGTGAATTGATAAGATTTGGCACGGATTTGTAGGGCATTGTGTCGAGTGTAGTTGACATTGATGGAAAAGGGTGTCAAGGTGGCAGAGGAGTCAGTCTAAGGTGTCATCCATGTCCAAACTTGAGGTTGATTGGTAGTGTGTTGTCTTGGTGATTGTTGCATGTTCTTGATGCATGGTTTAAGCAAGCAAAGTGAATGTATGAGCTCCAAAGGTTGTATGAGTGATGGTATGGTGTCTAGCATGATCGGTGAGTTGTGTCGGAGGAATGTGAGGGTCTCATAAGGTAAGAATCATGTCTGTTTCCATGAGTCATGTGGTGAAGGTAAGCGAGGCCAAAACCCTCTTAAAACCCTAACAACAGAGCGATAGCAAATATTTGATTGGTATGGTTTCCAAATGGATTGGGGAAGCTAATGTGATGATTCGGGCATGTAGAGGACTCCTCAGGGCTCCTGTTGGTGGTGGTTTCATGTTCCAGTGTTTTGGTAAGATGGAGAAAAACCCTTGTTTTGTGGAGATTTGTAGGTATGGAGCTGAGGTGAAGGTTTCATGAAAAGAAACAAATTGTTCCATGCATCTTGGGACGTATGCTAGATTTCCATGAAAATATCTCGAGCGGGTTGTGGAGAAAATTGGAGAAATATGTCTCACAATGTGACCTACCGCTAGAAGGCTAGAAGGGCTAAAAATAGTCTTCTCGATCCAAAGGTGTGTATGATGAAATGCATGATGTAGCAGTGGTATTCAGTCATGGATAGCTTGTTTGTGTCTGATATAATGTGTTGAAGTGCTTGGTTTGATCTAGAGTGATGTATTTTAGTTGAAGACCTATTGTCGTAATTAGCCCTATTAGGCTCATCAAGAAGGTATAGTTGGAACATGTATGCTTATGAGGTTTTCTCCATATGAACTATGATGGTGAATGCTTGGAGAGGTGTATCAAGCTGCCCTTGATGTGTTCCGGGTGGTTGAAAATTTTGGAAGTTGCCTTAGAGATGTTTGGGATCGCTTATCCTCAAGACCGGTTCTCGAGTCCTAGAATCCAGTTTGAGCAGTTTTAGTAATTGAATTGTTTGGAAGTCTTGTGCCCTGATTTGGAGGTTCTTATCGATTACATGAGTTGGCTGACATCATGAGCATTGCATCCATATGCTATTTGTGTCTTGGTGAGGTGTTTGGATGTGCCAAGTTGCTAGTTCTTTAAGACCTATTTCTGAGCATGTTCAACATGCTTAAGCGAGGTGAGAGAGTTCAAGGTCTTGGAGTGTTTTGTCCTATTTGATGGTGTCTCATGGATTTGGAGAGTGATTCAGGATCATGGTGGATCATTGCAAGAGCCCAAGAAGTCATGACAATATGTTTCGATAGGTGAAGTTGCTCGGTCTTGTAGGGTGAAAATTAGGTGCTTGATACCTAATGAGGATCGCTTACTTCGTGGTGTGTTCCTTGGTGAAGATGGAGGCTGCATAGGTTCTTGGGCTTGCTGAAGGTTGTCAGAGGATGCCACTGACATGTGTGGAGTTTTTGGAGTCAGGGTGTAGATATCTTATGCCCTTGTAGTTTATGATGTGACCGTTGGAGTGATAGCTTGTGTTTTAGGCCTAATTGTGGTGCATTGGTTTGTTTAGGATCATACCAACCTATATGGTCGCTTGTTATGATTTTTATGATAGTGTTAGTTATGTTTTTATGTTGACATGACCGACCTTAATGGTCTTAGCCGACCTGTGGTCATTTATGGGGTGTGTCAAGTATAAAAGTGAAGTGTGTTGGCTCATTTGAGCTGGTGTTGATCATGGTGATGTGAGCGAGCTAGAGGAAGTGAAAGAAGAGGTTAGAGGGCTCAAGGGAAGAGCTGAGAAGAGGCATGAAGAGTTGAGAAGAGTTGAGGAGCATGTATTCAAGGTCATTAGACCTAATCAGCATGTGAAGATGCAAGTTTGAGCGAAGGAGAGAGAGCAACTTGAGAAGGTTTTGAGTGAGAAGAGCTTACAAAGTGATCACAATCAGTTGTTGGAGCAACAAGTACATAGGTGATCTTCATATTCAAGTGGTTGAGTTGGTGCTTGGTCATCTTGGGGGTTGTAGCCTCCTTGTAGGATTGGTGTCCTACTAAACTAGGGGTTAGTGCTCCTTGTAGGGTTGGTGCCTCACTAAACAAATCTCATGTGATGTGTAATATTCACTTGAGTCCTTTGTTTTGAGTAATATAAGCAAAGGTTCAGTGGGTTTTCTTCCCCTTAAAGGTTTCCCACTTATATTTGGTGTTCTTGTGTACTTGTGTTCTTATGGTTAATGGTGTATGCATTGTTTCTTGTTCCTAATGCTTAATGGTTCACACATGTGCATGGTTGATTGATTTGAAAGTTTAAGAAGACTGATTCACCCCCCGCTCTCGGTCATTGTGCTTCTAACGAGATTGGGAGAAGTATGGCGATCGGGGTTGTGGTGCTTTGCATTTACACTTGCCGAGCATTTGTAACTACATCCGACAAAAGATCCCTTTCCATTCTTTTGGATGGATGTCCATATCTATTCAAATCCCTAACTACATAGGTCGGGGGTATGCCAACAAGGTGAATTAATAGGGCAAGGCATCAATACTGCAATGCGGTCCGACACATCCCTTTTGAGTGCTTCAAAACTTAACAATACCCACACCATCCATCACCAACGCATCCCATCAAAACATCTTCCTTGCATCGTCCAACCATACCACATGCTTATGATTGTTTTATTATTATTTTTTTGCATTATTTCTTTCTCATTCATGAACCTCCACTCACGGCCCATATTCCAAAGATGGCACATGGAGGTGGGATGGAATGTTACCCACTAATGCAATAAAACATGCATGCCAAAACCTTCAAAATTTTGATTTTGATTTACTTATTTTTATTATTTGTAAATTTCATTATTTTTATTATTATCTCTCAAATACAATTTAAAGAGCGGCCACCGTCTCAAAACCCAAAACATGCAAGATGACACCCAAGCAATGACCGGTGCTCAGCGAGGCATTTACAAATTCGATTAACATTTGACAAAAACCTCATAATGCGGTTAGACACCAAATATCGTCCCGAGATGTTTGGCAAGGTATTTATGACATACTTCGCCTCTCTCGAACAGGGAAGGGTTCAAGTCAGTTTACTCATGCAATCGTCAGCCATAACAACACACCAAACCAATTGCTTGTGGGTACTTTCGAATTAGCTAACATTGTCTCTCACAAGTGGAAGTTTACACATGTTTGGCATATTCATTCCATTGTCATAAGGGAAAAATGGACTCGGCCACACTAGGGCACCAAACTGAAGTGCTCATAAGCGGAATCGACAAGGGAGAAGTGGAGGGGCACTACATGACCCATGTAGTAAGAAAAAGCATGGTCGGTTCTAATTACAAAACTTAAAGCTGACAATTTATTACAAAAAGCTAACTACATCTATCCCCTTCTTTAGACAAGTTGGTGTCCTTGCTGACAAAGACTCTTACAATTGAAGAGGTATAAGGGAGTGGGGGTGGATAAAGAAGGCATCCCTAACTGAGTGGCTGTTGTAGAGAAGGTACAACTTTTGCATGAGTTGGCTCAACTGCTTCTAGTGATTCTCCATCTGACATTGCCCTGAAGAACTTGCTGCACTGACCATGAGCTGCTTCACCTTTTCTCTAAGGGCTTGGAGCTCCTTTATTTTTTTCTTCAGATGGTGCTGTGCCCTGAGCTCCTGCTCTAGAGTCTATACTATACTTCACCACCTGAACAACTTTATCTTTCCCATGAGCTCCTTATTGGAAGCTACTAGCTGATCTCATTCCGCCTCTTATCTCCTATAGCTGCGATCTTTTTGACCAGTGTATAAATGCTGAAGCATCCCTAAAATGTACTTTGACCAAAGTGCTTTTGCCCTGAAATCATCGATACCATCCTAAAAGGCTGAAATGAAAGTGAAAGGGTTTTTTCAATCTGACTTCCTTTGTCTTCATGATTCACTACTATTTGCTGGAAATAATCCAAAACCCTTCCTTCCTGAAAATACCCTTAACGAAAATTCAAGCAATTTCTGCATTCAGATTTTAGTTCTAAAAATCTTCAACCTGATTTTTGTTTTCTTCTGAAGATCCATGAATCCAAGAACTGCTTCTTCTATATACCGAACTTTATCAACAAGACCCAACACACTTTCATGGGTAGATTTATATGGTAGATTTCTATATAATCACCCCTTATCTGCTTGTTTTTCAAATTATTTGAAAAAGGTTGATTTGTTTAAACAATTTCTACAGTTGGGTTTTTTCACAAAAACTTCACCCTCTATAATGGTTTCCTCCTATTTGTCTTTTCCATTCCCTAACACACCTGCCTTAGTTTTTTCTAGTATAATGGTCTTTGACAAACAACTCTACTGTAATAATTTACCCTTGATGTACCTTTGTATGGCAGAGATTCCAAATTAGCTATATGTCTATAATGAAATGCTGGATCATGCTGAAATTCCCTCTTATAATTGCCGCAAATAATTTCAGCAGTCGTACAGGAAGATTTACTGGGAGGAGTGTGGACCCAAGGATGATTTGAATGACTTGGGAATTGGCTGTAGATCTGCAGTAAGGAGAGACAGGGGTTCATGCGGGACTGTTGGTGGATCACTGATGTAGGGGGAGGTTGTGTTGTATGGAAGTGTTCTTCAAGCAGAGTGGGCAGTCAATGATCTTCAGATGAGTATATTTGATCTTCAAAGAAATACAATTGATCTTTACATGGGTATATTGAATGAATGAAAGATTTTAATAACGTCCACGAGACCAAGTGGTCTATGAGATCAAAAGTAGTAACGAGGGTGCTCTGTGTGAGAACTGTCGCTTGAAACAAGGGCTGCCCCACTAATTTTGCAAACTATCCATTCCTTTTGACGTCGGATCTTCTACCATGAATCTTGATAAAAACATTTGCTCATTTGTTCTAGCCTAGCGTCTTCAAACACAGTGATCAGGTTGTCCACTTTCAAGTTTTCGTCATATTTGATTTGGATGTCACTCTAAGTTGAGCACTCCATGATGTAGTGCCATTCTGTCTCCACCACACCCAAGGTACAAATTAAACTCTCTTTTCACCCTCTTCATTAGGCATTGTCCACCTGCTGCTCTCACATCTAAAATGGTGTAAGCTAGTCCGTAGCTGAGCCATCAACATTTTTTCTTACACTTGATTTTTGCTACTATATGGGACTTTCCGTCATCATCACATGTGGGGTTAAATTCCTTGATATAGTATTCCTCCTTCCACCCAAGTTGCTTTGTCCACATGGTTACCCTGAATTTTTGTAACATACTTTTCTATATTATCATAGGTGTTCGAGCGCTCTTGCATGCCGATGTCCCATTTGCTCATCCACTTGTTGTTTTGTTTTATCCATGTGTTCTTCCTCCTAAACACTTCCTCCACTATCATTCTAGGTCACCGATGAGTCTCCATGTTTGTCTGTCTTCTTAAAGTAACTTAGCATCTAATCACTGCTGAAGCCTCCAATGGAAAGGCACTTTTTCAGCCAGTAAAATGTCACATGGAACCAATGTTGTAATTTTGAGGATGCTTGTTATTAGGTGTTTTTGAATTCTCTCTATTTGTTTCCATTTCGGATCTGACATGTTGCATCCCCAAACTTCACATCTATAGAGCACCACCGGTGTGACCAGCAATTTTCATCTTCAAATGGAGAGTGGAAAGGGGGCGAATGGGACTTACAAAGGAAATTTCACAAGTATTATGAAATAAAGAATCTTTTCCCTTTTTATAATGCTCAAATCGTCACTTAGGGTTTTCAGAATCTTTTTGTTTTTAATCATTTTTGTCTTTGTTTTTATAACTTATTTTAAATCTTCATTCACTTTTATAATTAATAATTGCTCATCTTTATTTTAGTTTGAGCCCATTTTGACGTCTGCCCCCATCTTTATTTACATGATCAAACTCAATATTAATCATATTGACCACCCTCTTGAAGCCTGTATAGCTTCAACTTAGACTCGTTCACTGCATCTTTGCACATTGTGCCATCTAAATTTTCCAATCTTACTACCACATTCCTGATTACTTCATGTATTTTCAACGGTTCCAACTAGAGAACTTTGAACTTTCCTGGTTTTATCAACCCTGGACCATTGCACTTTGACACAAGTGCCACTTTTGTTTTGCCTCAAATGCTTATCATGATCATGCTTCCTCTGCCTTCTCAACACAAGTACCTCTGGTTTGAAATTCATAAGCTTCAATTGCTTATCATGCCAGTTGCATTCCTCCATTTCAGCATTACGTTAGTCACCCACTACGCCATGACTCTGCTTGCTGAGGCTGTCCAGTCACATGAGCCTTTCTTTAAAACTCTCTCTGCTACGTAGTCTATTTTTTGCTGTACTTCTCAAGCTCAACATTAGGTACACCATAGGCATTGTGGCTTCTTGACTGTACCTGAGCTGGAATAGTGTGTGCCTAGTCATCACCTTTTTAACCATAGACTTTTGCTTCTTGACCATACCATAGACATTTGCTACTTGGAATATCCCCAAAACATCCTAGGACTGTTAGCTCTTGTGGGACCTTTGGTTTTGCTGTTTGTGCACTAAAAGCCTTTTCCATCCTCTGTGTTTTCCTTCAACTTTCTCATCATTCTCCGCTTATCTTTTCTCAAGGCCTCTACAAATGTAGGTTCATCATCTAATCTTGCATCGTAGTTTTCACTCTGCATTCTTGACTGCTTGAAAAATTTATTCCCATTTTCAGTTTCATTTGCTCAATTGTAGGCATCTTCTTAGGATGAGGGTGGAAACATCCCCGTCTTCCTCCATAGTGAGGGTATCAACCCTCTAATGAAACATTGTTTCTTCCACCCGTTGGCCGACACCTTCTCCAGGTTCCTTGGCAATTCTTTGAGGCTTCTTTTAAATGCATGCATGGACTCGTGCTTATCTTGTTAGGTGCTGTAAATTTCAGCAACAATTTCATTGTAGTCTCGGAGCAATGTAAATTCTTATTTGAATTCCTTTTGAAGTTTTACCCATGCTATCCTCGTGCAATGCTTTGGATTCAAAGTTGTGTTTGATCTTTTGGTGGCAAGTTATTGGATTCCTTCTGCAGCCTATATCTTTGCTTTCGTTGTTCCACCTGCTGAATTAATCTCTTATTTCTATTTCCTCTCTTGACACTTATAGTGTCTTCTTCTGCTTCTGTTCGGGCTCATAGGCATTAATTACTCTGCTGACATTGGTATTCAGATGATAGTTCTTCTTCTTCAAGATGAAATTTCCTCTGCTGCTCCTATCTATTAAAATTTATCGTCATTGTGCTTTGCTTTCTTCTTGGGCATGGAAGTCTTGGAGAATAATATAATGTTTAGCCAAAAATCTCAGAAGATTGCACATCAATCATTCAACATGCTTGCTACAGGTCAGGCTGATCCATACATCATCCTGAGACACTTGGGTCTGCGGGACTCCTCTCGTATGTGTTCCATGACAGAGGAGTCCCAAAGAAATGTGAAGTCTTCCATTTATTGCTATTCTCTTTCTCAACTGGTTTCTTTCAATTTGACTGTTCGGCCCATTCACTCAATGATATACCTCCATCTCGATTTGTTGTCAATGAGTATTGTTGACTATATGTTCTACCTGACCCAACCTCATACAAGCAACAACAACAATATTATACTAACAAAGAACAGAAGGTATTACAATAGATTAACATACTAGATATTGCACACAATATAGAATCTTTGCAACTGCAACTGTGTAGTTATACTATAATGTAGTGTACATCAAACTACTATGCTACAGGAGAGGCTATGACAATGTATGGGAGCTCTCCTTCCCTTACATTCGTATGTATAAGTTGGTTGATCGTGAGGTGTGTTGGCTAGATCATAATCTCCTTTGTTATCGACCCACATTATGTACCCTACTCGTACTGGCTTGAGGAAAAATCACGGCCCCATGTTAATTATATAACAATTGATCACAAAATGCCAACTACAATGTTGAGATTTTCATATAACATTTGGCTTCTTGTTTGTAGAAAACGTTTGGTTGCATGGAAATATCAGAATTACACTGTAAAATACTTGTGTAACATTTCCATATATTGTATTTATGTAACTGTGTATCAATATATTGTCAGGGGTTTTGAGTGGGAAGTATACACCGAGAATCGTCCAAGTGGTCCGCGTGGTCAAATTTACAACCAAGATTTCCTTACAAGAGTAACGTTTTAGAAATTAATTTTGTTTTCATTCTAAAAACGTTCAAGGTTTTACAATTCTCTTCATCCTTTAATTTGTAACTGATTTGGTATTTCTCTTATGCACAGGCCAAACCTCTTCTGGACCAACTCAAAACAATTGGCAAAAACTATGGCAAGACCTCAATACAGGTTTTGTATTAGCTACATCCATTCAACTGCGTCAATTTTACTTGAAAGAATAAATGTATATCCCTAGTGCATATCTATTATAATTTGAATTGGGAAAGCAAAGTATTTTATTTCCTATAACAACATTTGCATGAGGTTTCTTCTCATCCTTGTTTACAGTGCATCTTAATCCTACTAATTTGGGATGTCATGCAGGTTGCACTTAACTGGCTGATGGCCCAGGGAATGTGGTGCCCATTCCGGGAGCCAAAACAGCAGAGCAGGTTTTCCACACGTACTTATATTGTGAAATTTTAGTGTCTGTAAAACATTTCCTCTTATTTTACAATTCACTTCTGCCCGTTTATCTTCAAGAATGAAAAATAAATATGTGAATGCATTTACAGGCTCAAGAATTTGGTGGAGCTCTTGGGTGGACCTTAACGGAAGATGAAGTAAAGGAGCTTCGAGCTGTCGCTTCAACACTCAGACCAGTACAAGGTTTTCCTGTGGAGAAACTATAAGAATCTCTATTCCATAGATAAAGATTCACCTTTCTTTTTCCCCTTATACTTGATAAAGGGAAGGAGTAATTCCACGGAGTATAACTTGGTGTCTTCGAGGTTATTGTAAGTTCTGATCTCCCAAATTTGATCTTCAACCTTTGTTTCTGTAAATAAATTTCATGTATATTATCTTTTCCGATCTCCTGTGCTAATGAGATTTCTTATGAGCTCCTGGCACCTTGTATGATCAACGAATCCATGGGCTGCATCTGAAATATTTGAGTGCCTGCCTTTCTTATTTAGCAATAAAATAATAGCATGTTGTCAATTATATACATTCTTCAAACTGCTTTTGATAAGACATAATAGAAGGTTAATTATTTTTCGAAATAATCTTTAAAAAAATGTCATGTCAAAATGCCTTTAAATACATGCCTTAATGCCTCAAGTTGGATGCACTGATCAAATTTGGAAGGTTCCCTATATTTTAATTTGAAGGGCTAGGTTAACCCTGACCCTTCGTAAGTGACAGATTAAACAATATATTGCCCTTCAATTAAAAAATAAAATCTTAATTACTTTTCAATATATATTTGATTATTTTATATAAAATAAATATGAAAAAATTAAAATTATTAAATATTAAAAAATCAACTAAAAATCTTGAAAGGTAGTTAAATTAAATAATCAAGATTCAAAAAAGTAATTACATGTTCAACTTGCATCACTCAAAGGAAGAGGTCTGTGAGATTTCATTCTTTTCCATTCCTCATATACCTCATTCCAATCTACTATATCCAACTTTTGAGGTGCAAAAGAGATAAAAACATTAATGTGTCTAATGTATCCAAACAAAATATAGACCTCTCAATAGTTTGAATGTGATTTAACTTAGAAAATCCTTTTTCAGATGCCAATGTACTTGTTGGAAGTGTGAAAACTATTTTTCATAGTTTCATTAAATTAGGAATGAATCTTTCCACATTTCATCTTCACCACATTAATCTCATGCCTTGAACATAGTCTTCTTTGGATGTGCTTTATGTAGATTCACAACAAAACTTATATTTTACTTCTCATATATTTTTAGTCTTAATTTTTTTAGGGCTATAAATAAAATGTCCTTTGGCATTCAGTGCCAAATTGTTGGTATAACAAATATAAGATTCTAAAAAGAAACAAACTCTTTGTTATTCGTGAATAAGATTTGTTAGACAATTTAGAGCGATAAAAAAATTGTAATTTTCTAAAGCCTATTAAGGTTGTAATAATAATCACAAAATATTTATTACATACAAAACAAATGTAAAACATATGAATTTTTCAAACCTCAAAAAACTAAATGTAGTTTAATATTACATACCTTAATCTATCTTGAATACAAGAGTAATTTAGAGCATGGAGGAGTCCTTAAATAATCTAGGTCGGCCCTTTTTCGTGAATGCCTTAGGTATGAGAGAAAAACTATGGTTTTAGTAGGACTCAAAATAACAAACCGACAAAATCAAAAAATTACATATTGAAGGTGACTCCAAATTTATTATCGATGTTATCATAAAAGACCCGCACATATTGGAAGATAAATAACATCCAACAAGGAAGTACTTTGGAAGCCCAAGATATGGATGTTGATTGTCTTTAAATTGAGAGTAGGAAATAACACAAAACAATGTGGCAAACTTAGATGCTAAGTGGGGAGTGTCGTTAAATCTTATAGAAATAACAACATTCAAAGCTTGTGGTTTTTTTAATGAAAGATACATAGGGTTAATAACTCTATATCCATAACAAAAAGAAAATATTTGCAAGATGCCAACACTTAGTGGTCTTTATTACACAAGCTTGAGACATTCAATCCATTTTAAGGGAAAGTGCCACGAAACTTCAACCCATAGAGGTTGTAAAATTAAACAATGGTTAAACTATTAGGGCTTAATCTCTTCATGAGAATATATATTCGATTATTTCATATTTGTGATCAAGATATTAAAATATCTTGACAACTCACTAGGATAGATTTATGTCCTTTTCAAGCCTTTCAGTCTTTCTAATTAGATTGCTTTATCTTGTAGCCTAGATCTTTTAATAACAACATACAATCAAGAGATTAAAATATCTTAACAATTTATTAGGAGAGCTTGTTCCTCGATGTATGTTTTAAATTTTTAGGTAGATTGTTTTATATCGTAGTCTAAATTTTCTAACAAAACCATTCAATCAAAATATTATAATATCTTGGCACCTCGCTAGGATAGATTAATTTCATTGTTTAGTCTTTTAATTTTTCTAGCTAGACTGTTTTATTTCCTAGTCTAGATTTTTTTATTTTTTATTTATATTGGAATATAGTTTACAAAACAATGTATGCTCCCAAGGGACACAAAAAAGAGCCATATTAAAATCTAGACCCCATGTTTGGTCCACAGAATGAAACAATATAAACAAAGTTTAAGAGTAATCACAAATACTACAATACATGTATTCAAGCATACACAAATACAGGTTAAGTCTTATTCATTTTCTTCCTCAATTCGATAGGTTCAATAGGTACATGTCCATTACAACACTAATAGATAGGGCCACCCTAGTCCCTTATTCTTGTTCAAGTCCCAATGATTCAATCCTTCTTTCCAACAATTTATTTTCCTATCTAGCAGACTGACCCTCTCTTTGCTTTTTCCTGCTTTTAAAGCTTGTATTGTTTCGTATACAAAGAAAAACTATACAATGAAAGAACCAAAGCAAATAAAAGCAAACCAACTCTTCTTTCTTATCTCCTTACAACCTCATGCGAGATCGTTGAAGTTTAGATTGAAGCACCAAGCTTGTTGAATCTCTTGATCAAATTTGTTCATGGAAGCTTCAAAAGATGTTTCGAATGGAAGTAGATTTAGCTACGAGCAAAGCGATTGAATGATTTATTTGATTGTAGATTCGTGATCAATTGGACAACATGATCGCATGTGAGATTGAATGACAATCCAACACGATGATAGTGCAATTCTCAAAGCTTCCAAAGATGATAATTGGAGGAGAATGAGTGATTTTTATAGATGAAGGAATGGAATTCCAAATATAGGATTTATATAATTAGCTTGTCTGATATGAAGTTAACTAAAGTAAGATTGATTTTTTTAATTGAGTTTCAATCTATTTGAGGAATTTCACTCTTGTTTGAGCTTGCGTGGATGAGTTATTCTTGAGCTTGACAAAGGTGGCAAAACTTTTTTATATTTAGAATTAAATATTAATTCTTTGACTTTTGTTTTATTCACCCAAAAGTGGACGTGACTTTTAGCCTTTTGCATTGATTTGATTTATTTTTGGAAGTGCCATGCTTTTGAAGTATCTTTAGTTAAATCAAATGCATGTTTGTTTTAATCTAATTTTGTCTTCTTGCACATATATTTAATTGATTTAGCTTTTAATTAATTTCTTTGTTCTAGTTAACTTGAGATGTTGACTAGTGAAGTAATATTAATTAATTGAATAAGGGATGAGGTGTAAATGGATAATGTGTAGGATTTATTTAATTATTTTGATATTGAAATATTAGCTAATAAAATTAACTAATAGGAAAGGGGATGAATAATTAATGATGATAGGATTAATTAATTAATTATAGGAATGGGATAGAAGTGTAATAAGGTCCATAGTATGAATATTTAATTATTCAAGACCATGTGTGAATGATAGGAATGATTAGGGATGTTGCGGGACAATGTCGTAAAATGTCATTTAAAAGTCGTAAAATAGCAAAATATATCGAAAATGGTCAAAAGTAATTGAAAATGGTTGTAATGCAATGTAAAGTCATTACGGGATGATTTCAAAGGTTTAAAATGTGTAATGCGATATTTTAGGGTGTCTACATTTGCCCCTCTTTAAAGTGTTATTATGAAGTAATAGTGCTTTAATAATAGTAAACGTGCAAATCAATGAATAAATGAGAATGGAGTGTAATGGACTGCTGATTTTCCCCAATGAAGCATTGGATGCCCCAAAGTGAAGAATGGTATTAAGGAGTGCCCCCTCAAGCAAGTGGGCGATGCGGCGAAGCGATGGACAAGCGTTTGATAGGAAGGAAAATGCGTATGATGCAAGAGTGCTTATGTGGACATTGTATATGGAATTTTGATTGATGTATACAAATGATGATCTTTGTACCACTCATTTGTAATTATCTTCGATGGATTCTTATTGATTTCCATTTTCTTATGTTGATTAAATGATATGGTAGATATGATATGATTGAGTGTGCTCTAGTTGAGCTTCCATTCAGATTTTGTATTTGAGAGCAACCTAGTTTGATGTTGTACAATAGAGTTGGCACCATGATTATTGAAAAACATGATGAACAACCCATATGTATGTAAAAACACACGCACAAAAAATAATGTAGTAAAAGTAAAACAAACCTAATATACACAGTAGATGCATATACACCATGGCTATGAATAAGCCAAGATGCTAACAAAATACTTGTAATTGGTTAAAAACATGGGACTAAATATAAAGCAAACACAATATACACAGAAATTATACGTCATGGCTATGAATAAGCCAAGATGATAAAAAAATACTTATAATTAGTCAATAAGGAAAACAAAAGATAAAAAGTAAAGCAAACCCAATATACATAGTAATTAATATGCGTCATGGCTATGAATAAACCATGTTAGCAAACTACTTATCAAGTTAATAACAACAACTAGGCAACACAACTTTAAATAAAGACAATTAACTATGCCCCTAATGTGTTTCACAATGAAGATTAAGCAAATTTGAATGCCCCCAAACAAGGATACATGCAAGGGGATTGGATCAAATTAAAGAGTGGGGTCAAGTGACACTCTTGTTGGATCATGTTAAAGAATGATCTAAAATTGAATGGGTCAGTGCCTCCAAGCAAGGATACATGCAAGGAAGAACATGATATCCGAGATTTCCCAATTGAGGGTTCACACGAAGATTTGATTTGACTCGCCCCAACCAAGGATTCATGTGAGGGGTAAGATGATTGTTTGATAGTTGGAACGATCAATAGGATGGGAGTTGAAAGTTTGATATTGTCAAGTTTTATTGATAGTTTTGAGACTTGAGTGCTTTCGTATGTTTTTTTGAAAAGCAAATGAATGTTTTTGAATTTTGAATATTTTGAATTTTGAATGTTTTTGAATTTTTACTCGGTAAAGGGTGCAATGTCTGAACCTATGTTCAAACAATTGTAAACATTTCATTCCATTGGTAGAATGTAGATGATATAGTGATAGGATGTTTGACTCCACCCTTGACTCCATACAACTAGTAAGATGCGAGGGCTCAACACCGAGAGCCAAGAAGGACGTAAGACATATGAGATAGTGATGTACAAATGAAGATGATGGATGCAAATACATGAGGTTAATAATGGTCTATTGGTAAAATGTGACTCATCTCCAATTAAGATTATCTGATCGATTCTAAGATGATTTCATTTTATAGGTCATGACTAGACTTAGATCTATTAGTGGCCTACTATTGACAAGATTTGGTGTAAGGAATGGTTTTCTCTCTTAACATGAGCAACTAAATTGATTCTTTGGATTTTGTATGATTAAGCACTTTTGATTCAATTTTATGAAGGATTTTTGTTGCTTGATTTTTTTGAAATGACCCCCTACATTTTCCCCATACCACCAGTAAGAGGTAAGGGTTCAACACTAAAGATAAGACATAGAGAGTAAGGGTACCTTTCTCTTTTCCTAGTCTCACACTACCAATAAGAAGCGTGGGCTTAGCACCAAAGACTGTGAAGGACAAAAGGTGTAATGATTTTGATTTTTTAATATTTTATTTGATTTTTCTTTGTTTGTGTATTGTGCTTGTTTTGGAAAGATAGTTTTCCCCCAAATCTTAGCCCCACGTGACTAGTAAGACGCAAGGGATCATCACCTTAGACTGAGATGGGTGGACAAAAGATCTGGGTAAAGAAGTTTAGTGCTTTCTTGTTAAGGAGAGAGCTTCTTCGAAATGAGGATTTTCCATCAGTAAGCTTTTAGATAATATTATATGTAAAAACATATGGAATGGAAGAATTCATAACAAGGATGAGATACATTACCCTATAGGAACAAGATTAACTTGATTCTATAGGTGAAGGATGTGAAGATAGAATAATGAAATGATAGAGATATCGATAATGGATGAAACAATTAAAATTGTTTGTACAAACAACCTACCCTAGTGTGGAGAGTACATGTGAATAAGATTTTTTTATCTTTTTTAATTTTTGATTTTTCACATATTGGGGTTTGTAATGGACTCATTAGTGTGGAAGGGCTCCATGTTTTGAATTTAGATTGGTCCTGATTTACGAGACTTTGGCGGACGAGATCCAAGTCCACAAAGTAGATAGAAATATTTTCAACGAAACCATGATTTGATTGGTCCTGATTTATGAGACTTGGGCGAGATGAGGTCTAAGTCAATGGAGGAGATAGAAGTGTTTTTAGGGAGTAATTTTGTATCAACTAGTTCATTGATAAGGGCATGTTTAGATAAAGGTAATGTATAGTTTATATTTTGGATTTCATACTCTCCAATACCTTTGTCAATGATATCCAACGTAGGTGGAGTAGAAGATATTGATAGAGTAAAAGATATAAATGGTTGAGATTTGAAAATAACATCAACATCAATGCATTCCTCATCGTGAATGAAATGACGTGGGCGGTGAAAGATTGATCTATAGATGGGTCTTAAAGGCATCTTAATGATTTCGGTGAACAAATATATAATGGCGCCGTGTCGTCTATAAACACTTGTTTGCTATTATGATTAGTGACGAATGCTTCAATGCATAATAAATTAGTGTTTATGATGTTAAGATTCAAAAGGTCGTAAAGATTAAATGATAAGATTCACTTGATTATTTGACGATAAATTTGCGATTAAAACTTGAAATGGTTGTGTAAGGATACCCCTAGGGATACACACCTCATGGAGTGCACACGTAAGAATGTCTCAAACGTAGATGTTGTTTTAGTCATATCCATGATAGATATTTGCATAGATGCCTTCTTTGACTATTTGATAATGTCATGAAAAACATACGAAAAATTTCCATTGAATCGATATTGGGAATCGGCCATAAAGTTAGGTTTAAACGTTTGAGGAATCATGGATGTTGTTCGAACTTTCTTTTGTAGTGTTTCTACAATAAGGCTAGGGGTGTTGGTTTTGATGTTAGCCATGGAATTAATCGTAGGATCTAGCAACGACGAGATAAAATCAAGCTTAACATGTTTTGGTGGTTTACCTTTATCTTTAGATTTGTTAATGGTGCCACGATTTGATAAGGAGTCTTGAATCACTTCCAATTCTTCATTTTATGTGGTTGGATTAACAGTGTCTTCGATTTCAATGTCTCCATTATCAAGTAAATCTTGGATGTAATGGCAAATATTTGAACAATGGTCCACAGAATGGCAATTGATGCAGTGGTATTCACAATATTCATTTTTTATACCACTTGGGTTTTTGTTGCCTATTTGTAAATGGCCTTGTGAGTGGATAAGTGACCATATTATCTTCTACTAATTGATGGAGTATACTAGAAATAATTTCTCCAAGAGGTGTGAACTAGCATTCATTTGACTTCACATGGAGTAGTTTCTTGACTAGGGAGTATGATTTTTGATTGTATGATTCTTCATTGAATTGGGAAGCCATATGAGAGATTTGTTTTGACATCCTATGAAGTTTTTCTAATAAATATTCATTTTATGTTTTACGCGAGCTTGCCATTTACTAAAGGTAAAAATTGAAAGTAAAAAGGTGATTTGTGATATTGATGAGTCTAATCCGTAAAGATTTCTCGATAGGGGTTCATATTTGATTGATATATGATTCGAAAATATTGCTTTGACATGAATTAAGATTGGATTTATACATGATTTGGAAAGATTTATCGTACGAATTCAGATTGGATTGATATTTGATTTAGAAAGATTTCTTTGATAGGAATTCTAATTGAATTGATATCTAATTTGAAAATATTTCTCTTATAGGAATTTAGATTCGATGGATTTTCTTAGACTTGGATAGAGTGAATATCCAAGCGTATAAAACTTTGAGTAGGATTGATATGCTTAAATTTAGACAAAGTGAATTTCCAAAAGATAAGGCTTTGATTGAGATTTTATAGGCTTATACTTGAGTATGGGTACGTAAGATATAAGACTTGGATTGAGATTTGGATAATTTGATAGGATGATCTTGATTTTTATTTTGAATTTGGATAGGATAAGTTTTTTTATTTTTTGATTATATTGAATGTGGATAGAATGAGATGTGAAACAAAAATATTTCAAACCAACAATCTAAACAATTAAATTAAGATAGATTTTTGTGATAACTAATTTTCGAATTGTTTTAAAAAACAAACAAACAATAATGGAAAAAGAGACTCTTTTATTTAGAAAGGATTTTTAAAATGGTTTTGAGCGAACAATCGAAAACAATAAAGGAAAATGTGATTTTTGTTTAGAACGGATTTTTGATAATTGAATTAAACAAACAATCTAAACAATAAATATAGACAAACATAAATACAAATATGTAGAATGTTAGAACTGTTATAAATGATTAAACCACATATTAAAGTCGGAAAACACAAAAAAAGATGAAAAAACAAGAAAATTTTAAAAAATAAAATAAAAGTTACCTTAGCACGTTAGCGCATGTAGTGATACATGATTTAATTTAAGTTGAACTAAAACTTTATTTCGAGTAACTACTATAACAAATGATATTATGATAATTATGTATAGTATGCACAAGCAATAAACATTCAACAATGTAAAAACCTAAGCAAATGAAGGGGAAGATGACTTAGTTGATTATGTGCGACACAGGAGTGACTGGACTAAGTATTTGTTGGAATAGATTGGAGACAGTGTCGTCAAGACTCGATGAGGGTTCAAAACCCTATAAATGTGCAGGACAGGAGTGCCCACGAGAGGATAGGAGCGCCCCAAGAGCTAATGACTGATTTGGGAACTGTATCCACTCGGATGCTTAAAATTTGGTCATTTAAGGGTTTGAGGAGCATAGTTGCTAATCTTTCTTTGTCTCTCTGGTTTTCTCTTAGATTTTCAATCATAGATGTAACTGCGCAAAAAAATGTCTACTGCACATGCCCACAAACCACATCAAATCTAATAAAAAAAGATGTATAATGTGGAGTCGGAATGACCGCGATGGTCACTCGAAGAGTGCACTTACTACTAAGTGTTACACTACATCTCAGAATCCATGTAGTTATGTGCTTGTGTGTGAAATGATGCCCTAGGTTTCCCTTGTTCAAGATGCACGATAATAGCGGGCTAGATGTAGATTGTCTTTGAGTACGCGAGGATGTGTGTGATGAAAAGAATGAATTCCCCTCCTATGATGTGTATGCGGATAGATGCAATCCTTTCCCCTTGTATGGATGTGCTAAATGTATGCCTTGTAATTCTCTTGTGCCTTTGTGCAAGCTTAGGTGGTGATAAATAATGCTTATAGTGTTTGGCCCCTTATTTGAGAGAAATAACTAAGTATATATATGATTCCTTTGTTTGAATTTTGTAATTGACAACTGAAAGGCCAACCCAAAGTTTTAAAAGGTAACCAAAAGGTGAAAAGGACCCAAAAGAGTAAGAAGAAGATAAAGAAGGGAAGGAGCGCCCAGAAGGGACAGGAGCGCATTCACGTTTCCTTCCTATTTGGGGTGCTTGAGTGTCTGATGTCATCAAAGATAAATCGAGTCAAGTCTTTGTGATTTGTAAGATGTGTAAATCTAGTAAAGTGTAATGGATAAAGCAATCAAAAATCTAAAAAGAGTTGTCAACCACTTTGGTTTTATTGCTTATGAATCATGTATACATTAGTATGCTTTAGGACTTAGAAATGTACCCAAGTACGTAGATTTTGTGTTTGCATTTTCCCCACATTATGTTGTTGAGTGAATACTCGATAGCATAAAGTAGATCGAAGATTCATACCTTATAAACTACAAAGAAGCGTAGTTGATGGTGTGCTTGAGAGTGAACAAGTGGAAATGTGAAGTGTGAAGTGATCGCAATGTGATGCATGACAACTAATAAAGGGGCCCTAAGGGTGAAGCATGTGTGTAGTAGGGTGTTGTTGGAGCTTGTGCTTGTAGATGTGATATCCTTCTTGTAAGGACGAACCTATAAAAGAAAAACAACAAAGAATTCAAAGTCACGTATGCGAAAAATCAAAGTAATGTATGTATAAGTAAAAGTGTGTAGAAAGTAGTAGATAAGGAAAGAGTGCACCTGATGTATAAGAGAGTAAAGGATAAAAAGTTTTCATTTTTATCTTGGAGATGTTGTCGGATTTGAGTGTCTTGTTGCCAAAGGTGAGGTTTTTGGGTTATCTCATGCCAAGAACGAGTTTTTTTGGTGATCTCAAGCCAAGGGAAAGTTTTTGGGTGATGTCACACCAAGAGAAGAGTGTTGGGGAGAGAGGTCTATGTTTCTCTCCTTCCATGATGACGAGTTCTCAAGTTCCACTTTGTAGATTGGAACGTCCTTATTTGTAACCAGATTGTAGCCGATTCTAACCAAATTGTAATTGAATGACTGAATTCTATAATTGAAGGAAAGTTCACGATACTATAGATCCGTCTTCGTAAAATGTTGGAAATTATACTAAATTGAAAACTATCTATTTTTTCCCGGACACAAGCGCCTAGGTGGGACACAAGTTCCCACTGTTCCTGTTTAATAATGGGCGCTAGTGTTTGCTTTGTGTTTGTGATCCAAGTTTGATTCTAGACCATTATATAATTGTGTGCCTTTTCCAATTTTATAATGTGTTGTTCTATTTTGGAGCTTTATGCTGTTGGAAGGGTGATTTGTTCACCCAATAGTTGCCCCCTCGTTTGGGGTGTGTGTGACGATTGTAGAAGGAATCGACCCCAATGAGAGGACTTGAGACTAATATGTATATCGAGATTGTATACTTGCGAGGGTGGGGATATGCATGTGTTATCCCATTTTTGAGTTTATCAACAAAATGGGATACCCAATCAATTTTTTCATGATGATCCTAGTTTATGATCCATTCTTCATCCATGAATTACTTTTAAAATACCTCGTTTTCTTTTTGAATCAGTTTCCAGGGGTACTATTATCCCAAATTCACCCCCTTGTAAATTTGGATAAATGGACTTAGCCATTTTGCTCTACAAAATTTGTGGGACACTAATTCAGTTTACTATGGAGTATAGGAACTTAGTGTTCTACGGGTTATCCTAACCCGTGGAACAAAGGAGCATTAGTTCGGGACTTAGGCGTAATTGCAATGAAGAGTTTTGTTGGTTTCCCTAATTTTAGTGTTGTGCAATTTCTCTAAAAGTCACATAACAATGAAGCACTAGCCGTTGAAATTTGAAAACCCGTGAGAAGATCGGTTAATCCATGGGCGGAGTCATTTTCAAAAGACCGTATGACGTTGATTGGCCGTCGAATTTCAATGCCAAACATCAAACAACGAGCCACGTGACATAAATTCAACTCTCCTCAAAGGATTTGGCTTTGGCTGACGTCGGACCCCGTGAAATAAGTTGCATTCCATAATATTTCGGGTCTAGGTGATCGAGACGGACACATCGCAGCATTCCATGGGACTAATAGTTTAAGTCCACCCAAGATAGAAATTGTGACGTGAGAGCACAACTAATGAAAGGCGAATACGTGCCATATGTGGAGCTTTTTATTGGCTCACGTCTCGCGGATGTTAGTCACAAAAGCAAGAGAGATCTAACACTTTCCATACATGGAAATTTTCTATTGGCTCTAGTTTCACGGCAGTCGAGAGGGGCTATCAAAAATGAAATGCGAAGAAGTTTGTAGCTTCCTTGTTGGCTCATGCTTCGTATTTTTTCATCAAGGTTATAAAATTTTGATATAAGGGAGGAATGTGGAGCATTTTTATTGGTCGGTATTTTGTAGTCGACAGGATCCTTAGCTAAAAGGTGAAATGTGAAGTAAACATGGAGCTTTTATATTGTCATATCCTTCGCAATAGATATTAAAGGGTTGACACTTTGTGAGGGTCATGGATATTTCTCATTAGCTCACACTCTGCAGCTTAGTGATAATATATTAACCTACCACATGTATAGATATAAGTGTGGGATAACATATGACTTATATAACATTTATACTTATAATCATTAGTTAGTTAGTCATTAGGTATAAACTAATGTTAATGAAGGGGTATGACCTTTCACAATCATACCTATATATACAGTGAGTAATTCCTCCCCATAAGTGTGAAGAGTGTGAGTTAGTGTCTTATAATAAGATTTATGAGGTTTCCCCCTTAATGTGGCTTAATAATATATTATATATTCGATATATCTACAATTATATTCAAGTAATTCCATTCATTTGGTATCAGAGCATCGATTTCGGAAACGACTGGTTTTTCGCTATATCTCAAGAATAGATGTGAATTGTTTAGATATTTTTACCACATCTGGAGATCACTATTATAAATATTTAGTAAGAATTTCAGAATTTGTTTCGTTGTTTTGTGAGATTTATCACGGATATACTATTTTCATAAAATCAATCTACATGCCGATTTTTCAAATTTTCATATTTTTTACATTTTTGGAAAGATATTCAAATTTCCATATAGGTCCATTCTTCACATTTTCAAATTTGAGGTCATATACATTGATAAATTCATTGGTCAAATTTGGTCAAACAAGGAAAATTGAATTGTGTAAGGGCAATCCCTTGTTATGGTAGGTCCACAAACTAGGGGTAAGAACAAGAATTCTGATACTCTAGGTAAAACACCTTATAAATATGATATGGAATCAACAATGGGGATAGATAGATCATCTACTCTTGGGTTTTCCTTGATGGATCATAAAGTGAGCCAGATCGAATATGATATGTGTAACTTACAATTGGATATGAACACTAAAGTGGACCAAATCAATCAGTGCTTAGATGATCTTATGAAAAAACTCATTCCAAACTTGAATGTTTCTCAACCTCCACCAACTCCAACACATATTTATACACAACCGAACCATGGTGGATCTTCTACCCATGCCAATGTATATAACAATGCACAATAGGGAAGGAACATGTTTCCAAAAGTAGAAATGCGTAAGTTTGATGGGAAGGATCCAATAACTTGGATCAATTAGATGGAGAATTTTTTTGACATACATAAAATACCTTGTGACATAAGGTTATAATGGCATTCTTATATCTTGATCCAGAGTGGTTCATTTGGTATAAATGGCTTTGTACCCAGAAGAAAAAGAAGGGTCTTAATGTCACTTGGTCAGTACTCATAGATGAAATGCAATTGCACTACTCTAATAATGTAACAGAAAAATACTTTAGCCAGTTAGCCAAGTTACGAAAAATGGGGATAGTAAAGGATTATATTCAGCAATTCCAGAACTTATCCTTAAGGGTGGATGATATCTCTGATAATAACCTAAATGATTTGTTCTTAAGAGGCTTGAAGGATAATATCCAATTGGATGTGTGCATGTTCAATCCAAGTTCTATAGTTGAATCCATGATATTTGCATGATATGATGAGGAAATAGATATAGTAGAAAGGAGGTCTTTCAATACTAATACAAATCTCGTGGGGTCATTACTGATCGTTCTCTTGGTGACTCGATTGACTCCTCAACAAATTGAAGAAAAACAAGCAAAAGGTTTATGTTTCAATTGTGATAGCAAATGGACTAGGGGACATAAATGTGCTGAAAAGAAATTGTTCTACATTGAAGGGGCCAATGAAGATATAGGAGATGAAGAGGAAATGAAGGCAGAAGAGGTGACCAAAGATGATGATTTTCTACAACACCATCTTGAGTTGATCAATGTTGAGGGAAACATTGTTTTAAAGGGGAAGGACATGATAAGAGATTAACCTACCACATGTATAGATATAAGTGTGGGATAACATATGACTTATATAACATTTATACTTATAATCATTAGTTAGTAATTGTTGATGCAAAATCATAGCACCCACGGATGTAGATCGGGTTTCTAGGTTGATCACTTTGGCATCCAAAGTGTGATTGCATAACATTGAATCCTTTCTCCAAGTGTGGGACTTGAAAAATGAGAAAGGATTCTCCAGAGAAGGCCGGTTCCTATTCCTCTGTTCGAGATGCACACGAAATATGCGGAGGGTTTTCTCAAAACCTAATCTAATCGCCAAGGAGACAAGGTAAGAAGATGCATAAAATAAATCTAAGCTAATAGAGTGATGCACCGAGGAATGAAGAACACCTATTTTGCCAAAGTGAACACGAGACCATTCAAATGTGATATAAGATCATGCACGAGATAACAAAACTTGTAGTGAAAGACCGGGAGGATGCAAGATGAACACAAAGAGGGTTGAGAATCATCCACGACATGTATTACTTGCTCCAAAGATTGATACAATACACTGCGAGAATGCCAAGAGGCGAGTTGTATTACAGGTTTCAAATGAGAGGTTCGAACTCCACAAATTGACACGATAGGAGAAGAAGGGAGGAGCAAAATAGAAAATGTTCGACTTTGTGAAAAGAAGCTCCTCTTTACAATATATAAAAAGAATGAGAGAGGAAAGAGAGAGGGGGAAGCCAAATCTACTCCAACCACCTCCAGGTTGCATTCAGTTCATTTCATTATGGCAGAAGCGGCGGATCCTGGAAAAACAGCGGGCTGTCCAACAAAAGCGGCGAACTGTCTGCTGCATTAAAGTTGTTAGTTGAAGCATTACTTCTGCTTGTTATTTCGCGCCAGAGGCGTTTCTTGATTTTCTCTCTCCAAACTGAACCAAAATGCAAGATTGACCCCGGAATCGTGTAGAGAATCTCACAAGCTTTCCGTTGATATAAAGAACGTGCAAATCCGAGCTCTGGATCGAAAGATATGTCGATCTGAAGATTTAGGGCACAAAACAGGCGAAAACGGATTTTTAAATTTCTTCCCGCGCTCTGCCACCTGGATGACACGTGGCAGGTTCTAATTCGCTGAGCAACTCTCTCTCCTCCACCTCTCGGCGGGCTCTCCTTCGAAATTTCCTTGTGGGCCCTAGCTGGGACACGTGGCACTATCCCATTGGTTGGTGCCCCCTTCAAAACTCGCCCTTTGACTTTTTGACCATTTCCTTTGTGACATGTGTCATGATTTGGTTGGTTCTTGCCCTTTCGGCTCCTTCGGCGTCCCACCGCGTCCATTTGTCCGGATGTCCCAAAGTCGAACTTTCTGTTTGGCTAAACTGGCCGGTTCGCGTCCATTTGTCCCAAATGTCCCAGTGCTTCGCGGGCCAAATTCTTCCGGTTCACCCGATCCGGCCGATTCGCGTACCTCTGGCCCAGATGTCCCTTTTGCCTCCAGACTGTTTGTTCTCATTTCGGCCGATCCGGCTGGTTCGCGTACTTCGCGTACTTGTGTCCCGTTTGTCCCGGATGAAGACTTGGGCAAATTTTTCCTTCTTTCGGCCGATTCGGGCATTTCGCGTCCCGCGCGTACCTGTGGCCCAGATGTCCCTTTGCTTCACGGGCCGCCTGGAGGCTTTTCGGCCGATCCGCGCCTAGATGTCCCAAATGTCCCGACTGCTCCTAGGACTAGGACTTAGCCATTTTTCGTGATTTTCTGTTTGATCTACTTGCACTGAACCGCAAAACTCTGATGCATGTTATCGAAATTTACCAGGGGTGAAATTTTGACAACAGTTTTGACGACTCAGTGGGGTCACCTGCCTGCTAGGTAGAAGATCAGTGGCCTTTTAGCGATCCATTGGGCATGGAGTTATAAGCAATAACCCGAAACGAGCCGATCTGCGCAACTTCTTCTCCAAAGAACACTCAATCGTAGAAAACAACACGAGAGCAAAGAAACTCATGCCCAAAGCACTTAGGAAATAGAAACCTAACTACCACGGGAAAATGTGCATACACTTGGAGGAATGAAAATCTAAACGAATATTTACAAGGTCAAACCTTTTCTTTTTAGTAAAGCAATATTTAAGATAGATTCCGTTAACCGGAATCGGAAGTTCCTCTCCATCTAATGCAGATAATTGGAAGGCATTACTATTTTTGCATCCCGTGACCATGTAGGGACCACTCCAGATGGCATCAAACTTGGAATGCCTTCCTGGTTTTGCCCGATCTGCATCCCATTTCAGAACTAGGTCCCCTTCTTGGAAGGTCCTTGCTCTTGCTCTCTTATCAAACCATCTTTTTACTAAGGACTGATCCTTTTCAATCGTCTGAACTGCATGTTCTCTAATTTCTTCTAATTCCATCAATTCTGCATACCTGACCTCCATTGGTTCGAACTCAGATAACTCAAACTGCTTCATGAGCTCCAAGGCTGGCAATTCTAATGATATAGGCAATACTGCCTCCTTCCCATAGACCAACTTGTAGGGAGAATTACCTGTAGACCTCTTTGGTGTTATCCTGTCAGCCCATAACGCTGATTTTAGCCTTGTATGCCATGTTCTTTGATTTTCATCCAGAGTCCTTCTGATGATTTTTAGCAAATTCTTGTTTGTGGACTCTGCCATCCATTACCCTGCGGGTAATAATTTGAAGAGGTGCTCAAATAGATTCCATTCTTGATAGCCCATTATGTAATTTTTGAACCTATGAATGCTAATGCATTATCTGATATGATGGTGGTAGCACACTTGAACTCCGGTTGCTATTTCTTCATAAAAGTCTAGTATGTTAGACTCACTTGCCTCTTTGAGCGCTCTTTGCTTGATCCACTTGGTGAAATAGTGCATTCTTTGTAAGAATCCACTTGTGGCCTTGACTCAATCGGGATTGATGACTCCAATGAAGTCCAATCCCCATTGCATGAATGGCTGGTCTCACCCAAATTGGACGAAGGGGCGGTCTTTGCTAACCTTCCTTTCCCCGTGAAGAATGCACATTTCTTGCATTTCTTAACCCATGAGTAGCAATCATTGAATACGAGGGCCAATAGTAACCAGCTTTTATGATTTTGAGAGCTGTTACTCGTGGGGTGAAATGGCCTCCTGCCTCCCCGTCATGGAACTCGTGTAAGATCCTCTCAACCTGACCTGTCCCAATGCATCTTAATAGAACACCGTTGATGTCTTTTTTAAACAAAACACCATCAACAAGCACATATGGAACTGCTTGTAATCTGAAGTACCTTCTTTTTTATTTTGTCATTTCTAGAGGGCACATGCCCGTCTGTAGGAAATGTATCATATTCTGAGTCCAACAGGGAGTGGACACATCATCATTTTCCTGTTTTTGATCATCTTGTAATAGCAGGACAACGTCTTCTTCATCTTCTGGGTTGTCTGGTTGTTTGGAAGCGAGCTGCTCACACAAACCTTTGCCTCTTACCAGCTTGGTGATCTTGATCTCAATGTCATACTCCATGACACGGGTGATCCATCCTACCCTTTTCTCATTCAAATCCTTGTTGAGGAGGAAGTCCTTAACCCCAGCATGTGAGACTAGCAACTGGACCTTGTTGTTTGAGACTAAATGCTTGAATTTCTTCAAGCTTCTGATTACTGCAAGCACATGCTTTTCAATAAAAGAGTACCTCACTTCGCAGTCATCTAGGCTCTGGCTGAAGAAGGCAATCGGCTGTTCATCATTATCTTTGTTCTGCTGTACCAGAATGGCAGAAATAGTGTCATCACCTCCAAATGCATAGAGGATGAAATCCTTGGAAAAGTCTGGGTTGATGAGAGTGGGTGCTTGGGAGATGGCTTCTTTGATTGCTTCAAAACTCTCCTTGCCTTCTGCCGTCCACTTGAAAGCCATGCTTTTCCTTAACATTTTGGTGATGGGCTTGACAAGGGCTGCAAAATCTGGGACAAACCTCCGAACAAAGTTTATCCTTCCCAGGAAACTCTGAAGGGCTTTCTTGTGGCTTGGCAATGGTAGTGCTCTTATGGCTTCAACCCTCTCTGGATCAATTGCTAATCCTTCCTTGGAGACAATATGGCCAAGGAGCTTCCCTTCATGTGCAAGAAAGATGCACTTCTTAGGATTCAAAGACACTCCGAACTTTCTACACCTCTGAAACACTTGCCTGAGGTGAAAGAAATGGTCTGCTGCATTCTTTGAGAAGACAGTAATATCATCTAGGTATATCAGCACTATCTTGTTGATCAAGCCTTTGAATGCCATATCCATAGCTCGCTGGAATGTTGCTCCGGCGTTCGACAGTCCAAATGGCATCTTCTTGTAAGCATATGTGCCCCATTTGGTTGTGAAGGTTGTCTTGAACTGGTCTTCCTCCTTCACCATAATCCCAGATTGAAGCTTTGAGTAACCATCAAGTAGTGAAAACCTTTCTGAACCAGCTACGACCTGCAATATTTGCTCCATGGAAGGGAGTGGATAATGGTCCTTGAGAGAGGCTCTATTCAAATCTCTGAAGTCAACACACAGCCTGATCTCTCCACTCTTCTTCCTGACTGGAACTAAGTTGGCAACCCAACTAGAATGCTTGATTGGGAATATGATTCTTGACTCAATCAGCTTGTCCAATTCTTTCCTCATGAGAGGCTCCATGTGTGGATTGACTGGTCTCTCAAGTTTACTTTGACGAGGCTTAGTATTTGGATCCAATTCGATGGTATGCTGAGCTAAGTTGGGATTGAAACCTTTCAAGTCTTCATAGCTCCAAGCAAACACGTCAGGGAATTCTTGACATAGCTGTATGAACTCACACCTTTCTTGCTCAGTTGTCATCTTTCCAATTTGCAATGGCTTGTTTTCTTCTACCAATATGGATACCGAATCTTCTCTCTTAACCTGAATGTTTGCTTTCTCCTTTCTAAACTGATCATTGGGGTTAAAAATGGACTCCAAAGTGATAAGTCCCTTGGGCAGCTTGTCAGTTCTCAGCTGTATCACTTGGTCACCATATTGCTGTTCCAACTTTTCTTGATTCTTAGCTGAGAACTCAGCTTCTTCTTGCAAGAAATGGATGATTTGCTAGTCATTCTCAAATACTTGCCAACTGACATCGTTATCCGGCACCGAAGGCCTCACAATCACGTGGATGTTTGGTTGTACCTTGTCTTGTTGAATGTTTTCTACAATGTCAAAGGCTGCCCCTACTGCTGCAAGCCTGTCAGCAGCTTGATTCTCTTTCCTAGGAATGGCTTTAATGCCGAAACCCTCAAAATCTTCCATGAGGTCCCACACCCTGTTCTTGTAGCACCTGAGTAGATCATTTTTGGCCGCATGTTGTCCCTTGACCTGATTTACAATCAATTCACTGTCCCCAAAGACTTGCAAGTTCTTTATTTTTTTCTTGATTGCCCAATGCATCCCTTGCACCAAGGCTTCATATTCAGCAGTGTTATTGGAGCATGCAAATTGAAATCTAAAAGCTGAATAGTACTTTACTCCTTGAGGTGAAACAAGCACGGCTCCACCTCCTGCACCTTGTCTACTCCTTGATCCATCAAAAAACAGCTGCCATACCTCATTGTCATCCTTGTGGTTTGGCTTGGTGATGCTAGGAATAGGTTGACTTTCTTCGTGTATACAATAGACTCCTAGCTCAGATTCTTCTATTCCTTGATAAGGATCAAAAGCATGCACCTTGCTTGCCCATTCATCAAGAGTTAGATCCGGGATGTTTCCAACTTTAGTGTCAGTTTCATCAGTGCTAGGGTGATCTTCTTGATCAAATGCCGAGCAATTGGCATTAATCTGACTTGGAGTGTAGGGCTCAATATGGAAGTTTGCAATAGGTTCAGATCTGATTGTGGCCTTAGTTCCATATCTCGTTCTGAATAGCATGTGTGACCAATCAGCGGACAAATATCCCCCAATCTTGGCAGTGAAGTCCCTTGACAAACAGAGGGCAAAGAGTGGTGGAAGGTCTATGACTGACACATCTTGTAAAACAACAACATTTGGACATGCGTGCAAGGTAAGACTCAAATTTCTAATCACTCCAACTGTTGCTATTGTTGTCCCATCCAACTGCACTACTCCCTTAGATGTTATTTCATACTGGAGCCCTAACTGATCAGCTATTTGTTTAGGCATTACTGAGCTACTTGCCCCAAAGTCTATCATGCAATTATGCACTAGCTGATTTCCAATGATTAACGAAACATAGAAAGGAGGGGGTTTCAACATCTTACCTTGTTGTCCTCCATGATTTCCCTCAGGCTGGGCAGCATTTGTAAGCACTTTGTCTTGTATCTGCTGATTCGAAGTTGGCCAGTCCTTCATGGCAGCTTGCAGCAGATCTCTTTGGCCTGGGATAGCTAGGGATTCCCACATAGATATATTGACGTTTGTTTTCTTCATCTGATCAATGATACTGAATGGTGATGAAGGATCTCTCTGCTGCCCCTTGGTTTGCACATTTACTCCTTGTATGTGGGCAGCAACAGCTGGCATTTGAGTTGGCCTAGGGGCTGTTCTTGGCTGTCCTTGTGCATTTGAAGCGGGACTTTGCTTGCCAATCATTTGTGGAGCCATGGAAGGTTGTGGATTGGCTGGGGCTAATGGCTGTTCTTCACCCAAATTTCTCCTTTTTGACCTTGTGTTTGCTGCAACACCTTGAGAAACTGCCTGGTTCATGCCACAAAAATCCTCTGCTTGCCAATTTACCAATGTGGTGTCATTTGGGGCTGATTGTTGTTTGAATGTTTCTTGTTGTTGGTTGTTTTCTTGATCGTTCTCACCCTCCACACCGATGGTTGTTACCATTAAAGCTTGAGTCAAAGCACCATTGAAAGCACATGGATTGATTATGAGGCTCCTTACATGGAAAACACCAATCATACTCCTGGGCAATGTTGTTTTGTGCTGGTACTAATGCCCTAGAGGCAGATATGGCATTTGGATTATAGGGCTGGAATGGTCTATTAACAGGAGGCCTTGTTTGATTCATATTTGCAGCTGGATTAGGTGGCCTTTGAGGCTGATATGGCTACCTATTAGGTTGAGCTTGAGGCTGATACAAAGGTCTAAAACCTTGAGCTTGTTGTCTTTTGAGAGTGACCAGCTCATTGCCTAGATTTTGCAATTGCTTCATGACTTCTTGAAGCTCATTTGGGGCACTTGGAGATGAAGTGGAAGCTTCATTTGAACTCTGATTTCTAGGAGTGGGAATAGGAGCTAAGACAGGTGCTTGACTAGCACTTGGGCTCTCTAAACTTGGATATAATGGCATTGGAGGCCTAGGAGCCAATTTACTAGCTTGGATAAGACAGTTTTCGGCTCTAATGGCAATGCTATAAGCAGCAGGTAAGGTTGTGCCTCCCATAGATTGAATTAACATAGAAATATCAGAATTCAAAGCTTTAAGATAGTATAGAAAAGCACCTTCTGTTGTTGGCCTGACTGCCACTGGAATCCTATCCCAAGACCTTTGAAATCTGAAGTTGAAATCAGTCAGCTGCTCGTTGGGGGCTCTCTTGATAGTTGTCAATTGTTCTAGTAGAGACAAATTGTCTCCCTTTTCTCCAAACTGCTCATGAAGTGCAATACACAGCTGATTCCAGTTTGTGATAGAGCCAGCTCCAAGGCTCCTAAACCATTGCAATGCTTTCCCCTTGAATGAAGACGCCAGCAATTTGACAGCTACATCCATTTCATTTATCTCATGGATTGCATGACATTAGCAATTTCTTTTACATGATCATCGAGAGTGGTATGATTTTCTCTAGTGAAAAATGGAATGTTCTTCAATGTTGCACTGGGCTGGATTACTCGTGCATTGAGGGCGAGTGGGCTGCTGCCAAAGTGAAATTGACAAAAGGGATTTAGTGGTTACGCCATTCGATTGGTCAAGGACTCTTGAATCGAATGAACGGCCGAAGCGGTGGAGGAGTTGAGAGAGTTCTGTTTGGTGGAGATGGAGACCTTTGAATCCTTCTTCCTCTTGGCCTTCTTCTTGGAGATAATTGCAGGTATTCAAACAAAGACTTCTTCCTCTTGGGCTCTTGACCTTGTGATTCTTCTCATAAGCTTTCGGGCTGTCTTCTTCGAAACCAGTTGATCTTCTTCTTGGAGTCGCGGATATGCGAATAATAGCTCTTTTCAAGCAAGAAAATTGCAGCGAGATGCATATCAACTTTCTGCAATTAAAATGAGACCTCTAGGTCCCACCCGCGTGCCAAAACTCAAGCTGATGCAAAATCACAAAGGCACCCTAGATGCAGATCAGGTTTCTAGGTTGATCACTTTGGCATCCAGTGTGATTGCATAACATTGAATCCTTTCTCCAAGTGTGGGACTTGAAAAATGAGAAAGGATTCTCCAGAGAAGGCTGGTTCCTATTCCTCTGTTCAGATGCACACGAAATATGCAGAGGGTTTTCTCAAAACCTAATCTAATCTGCCAAGGAGACAAGGTAAGAAGATGCATAAAATAAATCTAAGCTAATAGAGGTGATGCACCGAGGAATGAAGAACACCTATTTTGCCAGTGAACACAGACCATTCAAATGTGATATAAGATCATGCACAGATAACAAAACTTGTAGTGAAAGACCAGGAGGATGCAAGATGAACACAGAGAGGGTTGAGAATCATCCACAGACATGTATTACTTGCTCCAAAGATTGATACAATACACTGCAGAATGCCAAGAGGCGAGTCGTACATGCTTTCAAATGAGAGGTTCGAACTCCACAAATTCGCTGATAGGAGAAGAAGGGAGGAGCAAAAACAGAAAATGTTCGACTGTGAAAAGAAGCTCCTCTTTACAATATATAGAAAGAATGAGAGAGGAAAGAGAGAGGGGAAGCCAAATCTACTCCAACCACCTCCAGTTGCATTGAGTTCATTTCATTATGGCGGCGGCGGATCCTGGCAAAAACGGCTGGTCATCTGTCCAAATGAAGCGCGAACTATCTCGCTGCATTAAAGTTGTTAGTTGAAGCATTACTTACGCTTGTTATTTCGCGCCCGAGGCGTTTCTTGATTTTCTCTCTCAACCTGAACCAAAATGCAAGATTGACCCCGGAATCGTGTAGAGAATCTCACAAGCTTTCCGTTGATATAAAGAACGTGCAAATCGAGCTCGGATCGAAAGATATGTCGATCCGAAGATTTAGGGCACAAAGCAGCAAACGGATTTTTAAATTTCTTCCGCTCTGCCACCCGGATGACACGTGGCGAGTTCCCCGATTCGAGCAAGTCTCTCTCCTCCACCTCTCGGTGGGCTCTCCTTCGAAATTTCCTTGTGGGCCCTAGCTGGGACACGTGGCACTATCCCATTGGTTCGGGCCGACCCTTAGCTTCAAAACTCGCCTTTGACTTTTTGACCATTTCCTTTGTGACACGTGTCATGATTTGGTTGGTTCTTGGACCTTTCGGCTCCTTCGCGTCCACTGCGTCCATTTGTCCTTGATGTCCCAAAGATTTAACTTTCTTCTGTTTCGGCCGAGAACCGGTCGGTTCGCGGCCCATTTGTCCCAAATGTCCCGAAGAGCTTTGCGGGCCAAATTCTTCCGGTTCGCCCGATCCGGCCGATTCGCGTACCTCCGCCCGAGATGTCCCTTTGCCTCCTGGGATGCTTGTTCTTATTTCGGCCGATCCGGCCGGATTCAGCGTTGCCAGCGTACTTGTGTCCCGTTTGTCCCGGATGAAGACTTGGGCAAATTTTTCCTTCTTTCGGCCGATTCGGGCATTTCGCGTCCCGCGCGTACCTATGGCCCAGATGTCCCTTTGCTTCACGGGCCGCCTGGAGGCTTTTCGGCCGATCCGCGCCTAGATGTCCCAAATGTCCCGACTGCTCCTAGGACTAGGACTTAGCCATTTTTCGTGATTTTTCCTGTTTCAATCTACTTGCCTGGAACTGCAAAACTCTGATGCATGTTATCGAAATTTACCCTGGGGTGAAATTTTGACAACAATAATTATGTATAAACTAATGTTAATGAAGAGGTATGACCTTTCACAATCATATATATAGGTGAGTAATTCTTCCCGTAGGTGTGAAGAGTGTGAGTTAGTGTCTTATTGTAAGACTTATGAGGTTTCCCCCTCGAAGTGGCTTAATAATATATTATATATTATGATATATCTACAATTATATTCAAGTCATTCCATTACAAGTAAGCATGCCGATAAAGGATCTGAAAATTCAACAAGGACACACGAGAAAGTTGGAATGATAAGGCTTCACATTCGAGTGGTCAACCAACGTCGATGGACAAATGGCCCAATTAAATGGCACCACATTGTGCAAGATCAATGGTCCAAGGAAACACATGGTGTCATTCCATCACACTTCGGGTAATGGACTTTGGTAGATCTCGAGACCCGAAATGAATAAGATTTGGTAAAATGTGTTGGGTCCTAAGAAACAAAGGGGCATTCAAAAGGAGAGGAAGCGTACACGTAAAAAATCCTGACCTCACAACCGACCAGAGGTGAAAATGTGGCAAAATCAACAAGTAACACGAGGAAATGGAAATATCTCGAGGCCAATCAAATACCGCCACGTGTCACGTTCTTGTGTATTCTAACATGCAAATATTCAAATGGCCATATCTTTCGCCCCAAAGCTCCAAATCACACAAAATTGGTCTCATTGGAAAGGTATCCTCAAGCCCTTCAATTTGGAATCATTTTTTTAGAGATTAATGTCATTTAGTGGGAGAAAAGAGGAAAAATATCTTTGGCTATTAATGTGTGGTTACAAATGGCTCAACCACCTGAATTGATGAAGTATGGAACTCTTTCCTTCTCCTGCAAGCAATGTAACGTGGGCAAATGGTCTTAACAGGGTGACCATAATGTCAATAGAGATTTGATGCATAATTTATGATGGTTGAATCTTGAGAGCCGTGTTGCATGGAAAAACATAGATGTTCATTAATGGAAAAATCAAATCCAATCTCTTTTCCTCACTTTTCCCTTCTCTCTCTCCTCCCCTCGATAAATGTAATTTCTTAGGCACATTTCAAAGGGTTGGATATTTTGCATGAAATAGATCTTGAAGTTATAGAGACAGAAACTATTTGTGTTTTCTTTTCACTATCGAATAATATTACAAATACATGTTACAAACTTTGTGTAATGGAGATATATTTTTCATTCAATGTATTATTCTTATGTTTAATGTATTAAATGGTTCTTTGCTTCATTATCTAGTTTATTGGATCTTCACCGCTTATCACTATCCGATCGCGTGTGATTATCTTTTGATCTACGTTTTCTTAAGTGAAAGCACATTCCTATCTTTCTCTTCTTATTCTTCTGAAACTTCTCATGTCTTTCTTCTTCTTCTCTCCTCACACACTTTCCTTTTTAAATAAAAACATATCTAGTGGGATGAGATCCCAACCCCAATTGTTAGATTAGTGTAGATATTGTAAATATTCTTTGGCATGCATTAGATTAGTAATAAATAGGGTGCCTCCCCTTTATTTGAGGAGGGACTTTGTCCTGCATGTTGTGGTTGAACCTCATATTTTTCTTTGACAAAATATCCAACGACAACATGGTAGAAACCAAGGAACATGCAAACAATGTAGACTAGAAACAAGTGTTAGTGTAAAAAAGCTAACATGCAATAGAATACAATGTAACAAGAAACTATGAATATAAAAGGACTTTGAAAAGTGGGTTTCAGACATGGGACATCGCTCACAATGTCACAAGACAATCAAGTCCGAGTGGCCAATAACAAAAAATGATCAAGCAATGAAATAGGGCATAGCCCACAAACAGAAAGAACTAACAACAAGTAAAAAGTGATAGATAACCATGGTTGTATAGAATCTTGTAAGGAAAATGTTACACATGAAGCACCTATTATCATGTTAGAAAGATAAATAGTATGTCAAAGCATGCCTAAATCAATGAAATGTAAGCGATAGTGATTAGAAGTAGGAAATATTGTAACAATAGGACCTATGATGTGTGGAGGATGAGAGTAACAAAGGTAAATTCCCCCAGGAGTCTCAGTGGGACCGATAAAGAGCAGCGATTTCAAGCATCATGCAATGTGTAAGAATATTTAGAAGTTCTGCATTCACCTCAAGAGATCACATATACGTGCATGTGTGTATAAAAAATATAATGACATACTAAGTATCCAACTATCATAGGAAACAAAGTGTAACATGTAAGTAGTATAAGACAACAAGAGTAAAGACAACCAAAATGTGTAGATGTCGTGTGCATGTGATGGTATGTTGCGATATGTAAAATGTGTATAGAGGATTCACGTTTCCCCTAGAGTAATGTGTGTGAGATGAGGTTTATTTAGGAATGCACCTCAATAGTCAAGTATGAACCATAAAACAAGAGTACATCATCGGGTAATGAAGGTAAAGTATGTTTACCAAAGATGTGGTGATGCTCAGAAAGATAGATATGAAGCACGGAGTGTGAGTAGCCAGGATGCGACAAGTGAGGTTCATTGACAAATTACACCCTCAACAGTCAAGTATGAACCATGGAACAAGAGTGTGTCATCAGGTAATGATGGTACATGGTGTGTACCAGAGATGTGATAGTGCTTAGAAAGGTATACATGAAGCATGAAGTGCGAAGTGTAGTAAATAAGCTATGAGTAGATGATAGAGATATCCAAGAGTGATAAAGGGGGAGAAAATGTGATGCCCCCAAGTGTGTGAGTAAGGTTCATTTAATGCCCTCAAAAGTTATGTATGAACTTGAAGAACACGAGTGCATCATCAGGTAACAAAGGTATTGTATGTGATTGATAGTGTATGTAGTAGCAACGTTGTGTTGTATAGATAGGAAGAATTACTAGTATAGGAAGCAAGTGAGGAGGGGGAAGTCTAATGCCCCCAAAAATGTGTATATCAAGATCTCATGACAAATAGATGTGATCATTGTGAGAAATAATAGCCAAAGTATGTATAGTGAATGAAAAGATGTGTACCATATGTATAAAGTATTATGTGTATCATGAATAGAAGGATCCATAAGTAAGCATGAGGAGTAAAGTGTGTATTGAGTGGCATAGGATTGGAAAGGGAATTCGTAAGCATATATATATTTAGCAAGGTGTGCTCATAGTGTAAATAAGAGAAAGTGTTGTTAGAAATATTGACTTGAAGTGCACAACAAAAGTAAGGTATAAGTGTGTATATGAGTAGTATGGATAGGAAACTACTTATTAGAATGTGTGACTATGGGGGAGTTCGATGCCCCCAAGTGTGCGAGCGATGGAGATCTATGTGATGATGTGAGAGAGACCATGCCATGGTGGTGGATATTGAAATGTGTCTCTCACAAGAACATAGTAATTATCTGGATCGAAAGGGGAATTATAAATAGAATATTAGGAAGTTTTTGTGGGATCTCAGCTTGTGGCGAGGGAGTTGGTTGTTCTGATTTTGATGGTTTGGACTTAGATGGGGCTTGTGGGAACTCTTGCATTACTAGATAATGAACAAGCGTGGCTATTATGTGATGCTTGCTAGACATATAGGGATCATATTTGGGAGTCCATTGGGGTTTGGTAATTGGACATGAGCATGTGGCAGAATGTTTTGTAGCAAATGAAATGAGGCCTTGATGCTCAAGTTGCTTGATTCTTCATTCCAAAGCATAGAAATCATTGTCACGATGTCCATTAATTCTATGATAATTGAAAAATGGGTGACCTTTGTATTTTGTAAGCCAATAAGGAGGGTAGTAATGAGTAGGTGGCAAGGTGATCAACTGGTGATTGAGGAGCTTAGAGAGAATATTGTGTTTCCTAGCATTTTGATCAAACTGGAGAGGTGCTTGTTGTGGTAAGACTGTGACCTTGCTTGTATGAGCACATGTAGTAGACATGGGATTAGGATGAGGTGTAGAAGAACTAACATGGGCATGAGAAGCATCCTTGTGATGTTGGATTTCATCGGTGAGGGATGTAATCATGGTTTTTGTTGTCACTTGGATCATGCACCCACTGAATCATTAGATGATCCAATGCAACATGGGAACATCCCCAAGGTGTGGGACCTTGGCTCCTTGGGATGAACCTACGAAGAAGGCCGACTTCCTTCTAAACTATGTGCATATGATGAAGGATCATGCTTTGCAAAACATATGCTCCTTAAAATAACCTATAACTATTCACATTTTCTTAAGGAAAGGGGGAGAGATAACTGACAATAACTAAAAATGGTGATGTACCAATAGATTAAGGAACAAAAGATCAACTTTTATAAGCACATAATATTTAACGAAAGATAATGATGTGCAAAAAGAGTTCTTCATATCAAGGTAAAACTTAATAATAATAGAAGGGATTTAATATTGGCACACTGAGGAGATTTTTTTAAGTTGCATGAATGCTTTTTGACACTTTTGGTCCACTCAAATTTATCCCCTTTCGGTAATAGTTGCTCCATTTGATGCACAATGTTAGCATATCCAATGATGATTTTTTTGTATTACCCTATGTGTCCAAGAAATGTGCAAACTTTGGAGGGGTTTGTAGGAAGTTTGAGTCAATTTATAACTGTGATGATTTTTATTTGTTGTACCAGAATTCCTTCTTTGTAAGCAACATGTCCAAGTAACACTCCAAAAGGGATAAAGAAAAACAAATATTCAAATTCAATGCAATGCACAGTTCTCTACAATGTTCTAACATAAGACATACCTTAGAGATGTGTGCTTTGAATGCAGAGAAAACTACCCAATCATCCATATAGACTTCCAAAAAATCATGTATGAAATATTTGTTCACATAGTGACAACAACTCTAAAGAAGATTGTTGGTGCATTTTTTAATCTAAAAGTCATTACTTTATATGGAAAGCTCCTAATTCCATTTCAAAAGAAGTATTTTCCTTATCCTCTTGCACAATTGGAATCTAGTGATACCCATTGAATTTGCATGTAAATGAATACACCTCATGTTTTGTTACTACTACAATTTCATTTGTCAATGGTGTTGGAAATGGGTCATTTTTTTTTATTATTGGTGAATAGTTTTGAAAGAGACTATACCCTTGTCTACAAAGAGGGCCTAGAAGCGAATAGGAATGAAAAACATTACAAGAAGGATCAAGATCCATAAAAGACATAAAAACCCGGGGTAACCAAAGAGCAAATACCCAAAACATAAAACCGGTTCGAACATTGCGAAGAGCAACCAAAAAATAGCAAAAAACATGATGGAAGGCAACAAGAGCAGCGCAAATCCACAATTACTTCTTGGCGGCTTTGGTAATTCTGGATTTAATAGTCTATCAGGAGGTGAACATAGCCAATGCCGTCATATGAGTAGGGTCAGTAATATCCAACTATTGAATGGTTTGTTTGCTTTCTTTTTCCGTGCCCCAAAGAGTTGCTTGGTATTCCACTGAGATTAGAGACACAACGGACATGCTTTGCTCAATAAATTCCTCGATTGCACTAAATATAGCCATATTATGGTCATGGCGAGTCTTGGTTTTCCCTAGACGGTTGTCCAGGGAGTAAAGTTTTTTGTAGATATCTTCAACTTGTTTATTGTCAATATCAACCTCCTCCTTCATCCTCTTACCTTTTTGCTTAGCCAAGTTTTTGACTTCTTCTTTCAACAACAACATGTCTGTTTCTAAGGCTTCCAGCCTTTTTGTGGAGCTCTCAGTGTGTGTCTCCTGAGAACCCGTACTGCTAATATGAAGGAGATTATGAGCAACCTCCAAGTCCTGAGGAATGTTCCCCGAAACAGGGGTATCCAGGTTCAATCTTTTAGAAGACCTAGTTATAGGTCTGGTCAAAGTGGAGGTGAAGGGGGTGGGAGCAGAGGTGGGGGGATGACAGGGGAGTCGAGAAGGAAGGAAAAGGGGTAGCAGCAGTGGTGATGGGGATAGAAGGAGAAGAGATGGGGGTAGCGGCGGTGAGGGGAAAAGATGGAACAGAGATGGGGGAAGTTGGAATGCCGGAAAATTAAGAAGACAAAGTTTATGCAACAAGAAGATGAGACCTTGATGCAGAGGGACCACACGAGTATGCTTTTAGAACTCCAAAATGGAGCGCTCAAGAGAATTAAGTAGATAATGAGGGAAACATACCGTGAAATTTCTGCGGAAGTGATTGAGGAACACAAGATGTTTTAAGGGCACTGTGACAAATCTCCCCTCTAAAGAGATGTATCGCACCATCATACGGGTGACCTCGTCAAAAGGTAGAGGGATAGAGATGACCTGCAAACCCACCGTGACGAATACCAGTTTCTCATTACCCTCAACAAATTTCCTCTCCTCAGCAGGCCTGTCAATCCTTTTATTAAAAAAGTGGTACCCATCCATTCCAAGGCATGTAGCTTCGGCGATTAACTCTTCATTGATCAAAATTTTCTGTCCGCCATATTCAAATTTGTGGTCCTTCTAATCCTTCGCAAATTACACGGAAATGCTTTGGTTGTGACCCTGTATCTTCTCAATAAAATTTGTAATGCCTCCCTAGTTGAGAAGATTCCAAAGCTCTTCATTATTCTTCCACTCCAGGTCCATGCTGGGCTCGATCTGACAAGGGGCTCCTCCCATTTTCACCGTGCTTAAGTGATTGAAAGTGTAAACTTCAAAATCCCTATGAGGAATTCTATAATAGACACAATTTCCAATCCACCTTTCTCTATTTTTTCTCACGCGATGGGAATGATGAATAGTGTAGCCATTGCTTTGTCATAACACTTCCCACGAATGCCTGCGTGAATGCTACTCTGTACCTATGAGATCCCGCATGCGCGAACATCAACCCCTTAGAAACCCACTCCAAATCATCATCAGCCTTACTACGGACTTGAAAATCCGTAAAAAACTGTTTAAAAGTTGTTATAGGCATAATATTTCCCGCATGTGTGGCTTTAATCTGCTTAAAAGTTGTTATAGGCACAATATTTCCC
Source organism: Taxus wallichiana var. yunnanensis (assembly GCA_018340775.1). NCBI lineage: Eukaryota > Viridiplantae > Streptophyta > Pinopsida > Cupressales > Taxaceae > Taxus > Taxus wallichiana. Next base: position 540,643,184 of record CM031238.1, read on the forward strand.
GTATGTTGAAATGGGTCGTTTACACATGCATCATCAAGAGATCTATAATCACCACAAGTTCTGTCTCTCGTGTTTTCTTTGGTTGAGTGAATACCAAGCTCACCCCATTTGATTTTTCTATGGGATAGATTATTCCTACTTCCACCATGTGATCCAATTTAGACTTGACCTTCGTATTGGGATTCAATCTATTAGGTCTGTTTTGAAATTATTTTCACCTTCCTTTAATTATATTTGCCTTTCCCCTAATGATGGATCCACTCCTTTTATTCCACTGATTTTAGTGGGAATAAAAATTCATAGTGTCACACTAATTGTAAAATCTCAAGACATTTATTTTTCAATCCAAAAGTGGCTAATTTTACTATACCTAACAAACTAATCTCTTATACCCTCTTACACATTTGTTCATCATATATTTTATCATTTCCTTTGTGTCTAATGTCTTTTACTATTCTTGAGCCTTCCTTTTTCTTCTATGTCAAATTGCACAAATTTTCTTCTTCCTCGTTGCGTGATTCTTTGTTTACGGGTAAAGGTTTATTGTGTTCAAGTAAAAACATTCCAACTAGTTCCATATCTTAATCATCACACGGCTCCTCTTTTTTATTTTTTATCACCTACTCTATAACATACCTCTACTTTGTGAGACATCTTTTTTTAACTATTTTAGTCATGTTCATATTATATGTGCAATTCCCTTGATTAGTTTCTTCTAGGTGTCAAAGTTCATCTCCTAGCAGAAGAATGTTTTAATCTTCTAGAATTCACATCTACCATGGGGTTTTTATCTTTGAATGTGAAGGTTTGAATAAAATCCTCATGCATCGAGTGTGTGTTTCTCTTCTATTGTCTTGATGAAAATTCCAAGCTTTTGGTAGTGGAGTAAGTGTTTCTGGGAAGATATGAACCCACAATTTTGGCTCAATTTTTGTAATTTTTAGGTCTCAATACACCCCTAAATATGAATTTTCAGACATTGGCTTGCACAAGACCTAGTCCAATCTTTAGTTATTTTGGGAGGTAAAGATAATCTTACGTGCATCATACCTATTGCTTTAGTCCATGCGGTGTTCTTTTTCTATGCACAACCCACCATGTATTTGTTATTCCCTTGAATGTATAATCAATGCACTTGTCCTCATGTCTTGTTATGGTACATGTTCCCGAAATTTAAGCAAGAATGTATCTAAACCGGATGTCCCAAAAATTGTGGAATTCATTTTTCCTCTACTTGAACTATTCTTATAGGCCTACTCTCATGTTCTTTATGCATCCAATGATTTAATTCCACATCCAAGTATCCACTAATTGAATATGTTAATCCCCATGGCATATTACTTTCTTTGTTGGTTTCTATATAGTCTTGATCATTTTGTGTAAACATATATAATTGTGTTATCTTAAATTTCATAGGAGACCTAATATTGTACTCTATGCAAATCTTGTTTTGAAAATGGATTCTTGAATTACACAATAACATGAATTTCCCAATTTCTATATTCCTTGATATTCCTTTCTTTTTGAATTTCAAAGCCTTGGGTCTGTCATGATGTTCCACCTTAAGCCAAATTTCATTATCATGCATGTAGGGAGACATGAGCTCAGTAGGAATAGTTTGTTTTTTTCTCAGTTCTATTCATTGGTATGGCAATGATATAATCATCTGGGTGTGCATCCATCTAATTTATCACTGTATTGATTGTCATATTGTTATCATATGCCCATTTTTTCCAATCAACACAGAGTAGTGCATCTCATTGGTCTTCATGTTGGTAACTTCAAAATCTCCCTTTAACTTTAAGTCTCCTACCCGAATTTCTATATCTTCCAAGCACCTAATTAGGTCCACTCTTCCATAGTCTATAAGGATGAGAGTAATATGGCTTTAGGCTAAAATGGAGCTCCCATAGCTTCCAACGTGGATCTCGACATCATGTTAATGGTGCTTCCAAAATCAAAGACCACATTTCTTATTCAATAGCCTTCTAGAATTATGTTTAGTCTAGTATCCACATCTTAATGTTTCTTTGTCTTCACATACTATATAGGCTTATTAGACTACACTTTGCTCCACTAGTTTCACTTTCTAATAGAGTCTTGAGAAAATTAGAGATGTTTTATGAAATATCCTCATTATCACAGAATATTTACTATTATTAGGATATATTATAATGTGGAAACCACTCCTTGGTTCAAAATATGCATCATTTGGCCATATATATACGCTTTTACTTCCTTGTATTCTATCCATTGACATCTTTGTTTTGAAATGAGTGCAACAATGCTATGAACTTTTCTAGTACTTTTTTCCTTCCTTGGATAAGGGTTTATATCCTTATATGTGCATCGATTTTGGGGCTAATTGGGAATCTCCATATGTTCCAGACCTTTCTCTTTCCTTTGCATTCTAGTCATATCTTTGAGACTATTAGTATACTTAGGCAATGCATTAATCATTTTACATTGCGCAATTGTTTTTCTTTCCTCTATTTCTCCAACACAAGATAATCATATGTATTATGTTGTGCATGCACCCTATAATATGTGTAAACACTTCATACTCAGGGTTTGAAGTACGGTTCCATGTAATGTGATTTGGTTCTCTACAAAGATTAAACATCACCCCTTGTCTTTGTGGTCGGGGTCCCATCCTCCGTTCTTGATAACCACATTGATATCCTCCTTGTTGCGCACCATATTGCCTCTAAGGGGATTTTCATCCCCAATTTTGGTTTTAATATCCTCCAAAGTGGGTTTGATATGGAGGCACATTCCACCCAAGCAATTGTTGCGATGAAGGAGGTGTCTAACCCATATTATTTTGTGGAGACGATAGAGCCTAACTCATACTAGGTTGTGGAGATTACAATATACATTGCATGTTTGATTGCGGTGAGGAAGGAGCCCATTGCACACTCGATTGAGGAGAGGCGATCATATCTATTTATGGTACAAATAATTTTTCTTTAGTGGCCAATAGTGTTTGTAGTAAGAAAACATTTATGGTAACCTCTTCTTTCAAATTCATCAAGTCTTTACAATCTCTAGCTTCATGTGTAGTAGCCCACATGCAAAAGTGTAGACTACATTGTAATGTTCCTTGGCATAATGTTGTAAAAAAGTATAGTTCTTGAGTGAGTGTCCCCATATCCTACATACTTCACAATATTCTCCTTGTTCCCATGTATTTTTTTATTACAATCATTTTATGATTCCCTTCATCCTCGCACTCTACACACCATATGCTTAATCTAGGTTTCTTTCCATCATGTAATTCCTCCAACATGCACATTATTGCATCCAATTTTTCTTCTTTCTTTTGGATATATACACCACCATCTCCGTAATATTCAATATTTTCCATCCACTCAATTTCTTAAATGGCCTCGCTTTAGTTTGGAGTTTCATTTGCACAATTGCAAAACAAATCTTACTATGCAATCCTTCTAAAAACTAGCATGCTTTGTTTGGATAATCAAAATTGAAACTAGTTTTGTTTAATACATCAAAGAACCTCATGTCATATACTTGTGACACACTCTCCTAGTTTCTACTTTATTTCCTTCAAGTCACAAATAGTTTCTTTGACACAATTCTTGTTGTTAAATTCTTGTGTGAGTGCATTACTGATCTAGAGGACAATGTGGAGGATAGATGTTCACTAAATCTCCAAGGATTAGCACAATACAAACGATCACTCCAAGAGCTTTACGTATACTATTTGAATGTCAAAAACGGATTCTCAGTATGTACAAATGGTGGTCGTTCAAAGTTGTGGTCAACCCAAAAGGGACCGAGATCAACTAGTGAATTACGACCAGAGTGGCGAAAAACAAAAAAATGAAGGTTGTTCGAGTTGGTTTTGCAACCTCTATTCTTCAACAAGTGATAAGTTGGTCATGAGAAAAAGAGGCTCAAATTTTATAATGCAAGGGAGCTTGGCCATCGTGAGGACTATTTTATTGTTGTTGATGTGGTGGGTCCTCAAGCCACCATGTGGCTTGCACCAAAAGTTTGATTTCACTCGATTTGCTGTTGAGAGTCAAAAAGTGCACTATGTGTGGATGAGTTACATTATGTATCGAGCTAAGGTTCTAGCTCTATGGGGTGGTCAAATCCCCACTGAGGACCATATTATTCTCAACGCACCGAGTTGACCCCTTTAGTTAGCGAGTTTCCATATAGCTTGGGCTTTTCAATGGTCGATTAACCTTATATTTTGCTTGGGCTAAGCCCCTTATATGTCGTGGAGTGGATATATATTATCCTAAAAGGTTCATATATCCTTGGCGAGTCAAGATTGGGCAGCTTCAAGCATAGTGGATTGAGATCAATATGCCACAACACATATACAACTCGGCCCGTATCGCTCAACAAATAGTGCACAACCCACAATTCAAACAAACCAATGGCTCGAGATATACCGACAAATCTACAATAAACAACTTGCCACGTATGTGGCCAACCAAAAGGAGAAAAGGCGTGACTAGAGTCGGTGTAACATGGGTGGTTGAGCCCAAATTAAACCCTCCACACTCCTTTCGCAATGAAAATGTGGGAAAAATCCCATGGCTTAGCAAAAAGGCCCGACCAAAAATAGAGTGAGAAATTTTGAACCTTCAACCTCCCTCCAATGAACAAGCGGCCTCACCAACCGTCCCATACAGTGGTTGGGATAAGATAAGGGCGATAATCCCTATATACAAATTCTTCGGGCCGATTTGGCCTATATAAAGGACTTCTCCCAATCGACACGGGAGGAGCTCTAAGTTATTTTCTTAGAGTTAAATGGGGGATTTTTAGAGGCTAAAGAGGAGGAGATGCTCCTTAGCAATTTTCAAAGGATTTTTACTTTAAATGCCATTTTTGTAATTAAGTCCTAATTATTTAGGCATAAAATTGTAAGGGAGCTAAGTCCTATTTTTATAGGAAAATTGTAAGAAAATTGGGAGTTATTTATAAACTACCCAATTGGCCCATCGAGCCCCACAAATGACTTGCGAAGCCTGGAGTTTGATCGAGTGCCATAGGGCGTCTTAAGCATGTCTGGAAGGTCGATCGAGTGTCGTAGGATTCTTGTACGCTAGGAAAGTGGAGGACGGCCCCGAGATATATCGGTGTTCCTTTAAAGGGCTAGAGGTACTAATAGGCAAGTTGTTTTAAGTTCCATTAGATTATATTGTACTTGCAAATTTTAACTAGTGGAACGGTTCTTCAAGAACCCGAAGATGTAGGCAATTGCCGAACTCCATAATCAATTTTTGTTGTCTTGAGAGTCTTTTCACAATTTTTCATGAAGCTTTTGATCAGATAAAAATTATATTTGATTAAGCATTTTCATTGTTAAATCGGAAGAATGGATTGAATGTAATAAATTTTAGTATCCATAACCCACTTCAGAAAGTGAACCGATATGCAGGAATAAGTCAATTTAATTCCGCAAAGTTGATTTTTAGTCTTGGGTCCTTGTGAACGTTTTGAGTTAGAATTTTCAACTTACGTTTTCGGATCAAGTTTTGGTATCAGAGTAGGTATAACAGTTATCTTTGCAGTTAGAGATGGATTTGTATCTTTTCTTCCAGTTATCGGTTATGTTGGCCTTATTAGGCACAATGGTACGAGTCATGATAACTCGTCACCGAGAGCACAATCAACAGATGGAGGAGCGCACATGCTAGATTGCAGATTTGTAGACTCACCTTGCTCATGTGAGGGATCGGCAACGTAAATAGCAGCAGCAGCTCATGGAGATGGAAAAAATCAATACCCCTAGAAGGGTAATTGAAGCAATCTAGCTACGGAAACGCCGTATTGAAAGTGTACCTACACCAAAACCAGCCGTATGTGGCCATTTTTTTGGGACACGGCGAGAAGTGTTGGGACTTATACCCAGAGAAGAGGTCGGCATGGATGCGCAGAAAGGAAAGGGAAAGGTTATTTCCGAACCCAACTCTAGAAAAACATTGGCTTCTAGGGGACCAAGACCAGCAGAGCATCCAGATATCATGTTGTGACACGCGAGTGCCTCGAGAGAACACATTTCGGTGATCTCTCGAGGGAATCCAGTCACTATTATTCTTGATTGGACTATTGAGGTAGGCTATGTGACTATGGATGTTGTATGCATACTGCGATTGACGACTATACCACTTCCTCATGTCAAGGAATTTGACACAGAAGATGGTATTCTGCATGGATTGGCCATGAGATTCTACACTATGAGCTTCATCTTCCGAGGGATTTTTGTTAGTACAGTCACACTTGACATTGTCTCCTTGGAGGTGGACAAAGTGGCTTTAGGAAACTTTTACCTTAAAGCTTGGCAGGGCCATATGATTTATGATCAAAATGGAGTTGCTTTGGCTTCGTCAATGTTTGATCGTGGAATTTGGGATGAGACGTGCAATTTGTTTTGCACCTACACACAACAATGGCACTACCAACTCATATGCTCATACGTCTCAACCAGAATCTCCTACAGAGGTCGCACATATTCCAGCAGAACGTCCATCTCAAGAGGCAGATTCAAGCTCATATGTCCTTGCGGATCAGCCATATCCTGAGCTAGAGGTCTCATACATTCTAATGGATCATCAGGATCCTTATGCAGAGGACAGATAACATGACGGTCTAGAGGGCACCTATTAAGGATGTCTAGGCCCACACCGAAGATTTTTTTGGTTGGATATTTTGTCAATCCAAAATATGAGGTTCAACCACAGTATATGGGATTAAATCCCTCCTCAAGGACAGGTGAGGCTGCCTGCTTATTACTAATCTAAAACACAACAAAACAATATATATAGTATTCACACTAATCTAACCATTGGGGTTGGGATAGAATCCCAAAATCCATATCCACACGTTGGGAAGACATCGTTTTTCTAAATGGACAGGGTCAGAAATTATTACAATGGAAGAAACACAATGGAAAGGAAATGAGAGAAACGTATTTTCTTTCGAGTAAACACAGAGCACGAAATAATCATACGAGCTTTAGATCATAAATATAATGTCTGAAATGATTAGAAACACTAAGATGCTAAACAAAGAATAGCTTAAGATTATGAACGTAAGAACAATGTCTTAAGAAAGATATATCCCACAACACAAAGTTTGCAAAATAATATCAATTCCTATTCTTCAAAATGATTAAAAGAAAACACAAAGTTTTTCTTCTTTCCAATAGCTCCCAATATTTCAAAAATCTCGACCCTTTGGAATGCATAAGCATCCCTTATTTATAATAAAAGGAGTAGAGAGAAAATAGGATAAATCCTAGAAAATAGTGTTCTTTAAAAAGAGTTCTATTTTGCTTGACTCTCACGCAGGAGACCAAGTCAAAATATGATTCAAAAATGTGACGAAACAGAAATGAAAAAGACATGTCAATTTCAAGATTGAAATGACACATCGCATCAGGACTTAATCTGAATCGTCATCTTTTGCTCCTTCATCTTTCTCTTCCTCCAGCTGAGCCTGTTTGTTCCGAAATTCTTGGAACTTCCGAATTATGCCTTGCATTTCGTTTTAAATCAAAGCAGTGATGGAATGATCATTCAAAACTTCGCAGGTTTCATGAGTATCACTGCACCTGCCGAAGCTTTTTCAATCTTTTGCTGAGCTTTCTCAAGGCCTCCAAAGAATGTTCAATCTTTACAAACTTGTCGATGATTTCAATACCAAATCCGTGAGTGGTTCATCTTTGAATAGATTCTTGGATTTGGAATTGATAACATACATCAGGATTCTCAAATCCCAGGCAAATTGATTGATCCAGGGCAAAAATCATGTTTCTAGGGTCCCTTCAGAAATTTTTCTAACTCTCCTGTCCAGGTTGAAAAGAACAAGCTCTGAGAAAATGCGAGAAAGTTGCAGAAAATAAGCTTGGGCCAGAAAAAATTGTGAAAATCGGCTAAGTCCTAGTCAAGCGACAGTCGGGACATTTGGGACGAAAAGGCGCGGATCGGCCGAAAAGCCTACAGGCGGCCCAAACAACAAAGGGACATCTGGGACAAATGGACGCGAAATGCCCGAATCGGCCGGAAGAAAGAAAATTTGTCCGAGTCCTTTATCGGGAGCAAGCGGGACAAGAGGGGCGAAGGAGCGAAGGACCCAAACCGGTTCGGCTGAAATAGGAAACTTTAGACCAAGTGGGACAAACAAGGGCGCGGGGACGGATAGCTAAGGGGCAGCCAATCGAGATCACGCCACGTGTCACCCAGGAAAAAGGGCAGGAAGCCCATTTCGGGTGGATCGGAGGATCTATCCCATGAAGACAACATCCGGACAAAAAGATGCGGTGGACGTGAAAATCGGCGAGGCCATGGACAAATCACGGCATGACACGTGTCGCGAGGAAAAAGGTCCAAAAGTCAAAGGGGAGTTTTGAGCACGATCCGAACCAATGAAATAGTGCCACGTGTCCAAGTTTAAGGGGCCCACAAGAAAAGCCCGCGAAAAGGTGGAGAGAGAAAATTTCTCAGTGAACCAGAGCCTGCCACGTGTCGTCCAGATGGCAGAGCGCGGGAAAAGAAATTTAAAAATCCGTTTTCGCCTGTTTTGTGCCTAAATCTTGAGATCATCATATCTTTCGATCCAGCTCGGATTTGCACGTTCTTTATATCAACGGAAAGTTGTTGAAGTTCTCTACATGATTAAGGTCAATCTTGCATTTTGGTGTAGTTTGGAGGAGAAAATTAAGAAAATGTCTCGATGCGTGGTGATAGACGAAGTAATGCTTGAATACCAACTTTAATGCGGCGACTCTCACCGCTCTGTTAGACAGCCGCCGTTTTGCCAGAATCCACCATTCTACCATAATGAGATGATTTTAAATGCTACGAAGAAGTGGTTGGGGCGGAGATTCTGGATTTCCTCTCTCTCCCCTCTCATTTCTTCATATATATTGTAAAGAGAGCTCCTTTAAGGGTCGGACATTCTTGTTTTGCATCCTCCCTTCTTCCCTCGCTTGAGAGAGAAATTGTGGAGCTTTGAAACTCCCATATGGGTTGTAATGCCGGTCTTTTTGCCTCTTGGCCACTTTATGATGTCTTGTATCGACTCTTGAGCAATAATATATGTGTTGTGATTGACTCTCGACCCTCTCATGTATTCATTGTTGTCATTTTGATCTCTTATTGCGGTTTGGTTACTGTGCATGCATGTTTTTGTATTGCATCTATGTGGTCATGTTAAATTTGCAAAACGAGTGTCTAACATTCCTCGGTGCATCACCTTTGTAGTTTAGGTTTTATTCTGCATTTTCTTACCTGTCTCCTTGGCAAGTTAGATTAGGTTTTAGCAAACCCCTCTGCATTTTTGTGTGCATCGAAACAGAGAATGGAATAGGAACCAGCCTTCTCTAGGAGAATCTTTTCTCATCTTTACTAGTCCCACGCTTGGAGAAAGGATTCCATGTTGTGCAATCACACTGGATGCCTGAACATCAACCTAGAAGCCTGATTTGCATCCAGGGGTGTTGTGAGTCTGCAACAACAGTTTTGGCACGCCCGGTGGGACCTAGAGGTCTCATTTTTATTGCAGCAAAGTTGATATGCATCTGCTGCAGTTTTCTTGCTTATAAGAGCTATTATTTGCATATCTGGCGACTCCACTGGGGAAGAATCAACTGGTTTCAGCAGTGCAGGCCTGAAAACTCATGAGAAGAATCACCACAAGGTCAAGAGTTGGAGAAGAAGAAGCGTTGTTTGAATACCTGCAGTTATCTCCAAGAAGAAGGCAAAGAGGAAGAAGGATTCAAAGGTCTCCATCTCCACCAAACAGAACACTCTCAACTCCTCCACCTGACAGGCCTTTCATTCAGTATACAAGGGTTTTAAGACCGATTAGAATGGCTCAGAACAATCCCTACGTCAACTTCACAGGCAGCAGCCCACTTGCTCTCAATGCACAACATCCAGTTCCTATTGCAGCCTTGAAGAACATTCCCTACTTCAACTGGAGAAAATCGGACTACTCCAGGTGATCATGTTAAAGATATTGCTAACCTTTGTGCAATCCATGAAATCAATGAAATGCAAGTGGCTATCAAATTACTGGCATCTTCATTCAAGGGTAAAGCATTGCAATGGTTTAGGAGCCTTGGAGCTGGTTCTATCACAAACTGGAATCAGCTGTGTATTGCACTTCATGAGCAATTTGGAGAGAAGGGAGACAACTTGTCTCTTTTGGAGCAGCTGACGACTATCAAGAGAGCTCCCAATGAGCAGCTGGCCGATTTCAACTTCAGATTTCAAAGGTCTTGGGATAGGATTCCAGTGGCAGTCAGGCCAACAACAGAAGGTGCTTTTCTATATTACCTCAAAGCTTTGAATTCTGATATTTCTATGTTAATTCAGTCCATGGGAGGCACAACAATCCCTATGGCTTATAGCATTGCCATTAGAGCCAGAAAACTTGTCTTATTCAAGCTGGTAAACTGGCTCCTAGGCCTCCCATGCCCTTGTATCCAAACTTAGAAAATCCAAGCACTAGTCAAGCACCCACTTTGGCTCCTGTTCCCACCCCTAGAAACCAAAGTTCAAGTGAAACTTCTACTTCATCCTCTAGTGCTTCAAATGAACTCCAGGAGGTCATGAAACGATTCTGCAAAACCTAGGCAATGAGCTGGTTACTCTCGAGAGCGGCAAGCCCAAGGTTTGAGACCTTCTTATCAACCCCAGCTCGGCCTAATAGGCAGCCATACCAACCACAAAGACCACCTAATCCAGTTGCAAATATGAATCAAACAAGGCCTCCTGCCCGATAGACCATTCCAGCCCTATAATCCAAATGCCATATCTCCCTCTAAGGCATTAGTGCCAACACGAGAACAACATTGCTCGGGAATATGATTGGTGCTTTCCATGCAGCGAGCCTCATAACCAATCCATGTGTTTGATGGTGCTCTCAATCAAGCACTAATGGTGACAACTCTTTGGTGTGGAGGGTGAGGGCGATCGAAACAACCAACAACCGAAAACATTCCAACGGCAATCAGCCCCAAATGACACCACATTGGTGAACTAGCGGCAGCGGAAGATTTACGTGGCATGAATCGAGCGAGTCTCTCAGGTGTTGCAGCCAACACAAGGTCAAAGAGGAGAAATTTGGGTGAAGAACAGCCATTAGCCCCAGCCAATCCACAACCTTCCACGGCTCCACAAATGATTGGCAAGCAAAGTCCAGTTTCAAGTGCACAAGGACAGCCAAGAACAGCCCCTAGGCCAACTCAAATGCCAGTTGTTGCTGCCCACGTGCAAGGGGTGAATGTGCAAACCAAGGGACAACAAAAGGATACTTCATCCCCATTCAGTATCATTGAACAGATGAAGAAGACTAACGTCAATATATCAATGTGGGAATCCCTATCCATCCCAGGCCAAAGAGATCTGCTGCAAGCTGCCATGAAGGAAGGACTAAGTCGACTTGAATCGAATCGGGGGTTCAGATGCAAGACAAAGTGCTTACAAATGTTGCCCAGCCTGAAGGAAGTCATGGAGCACAACAAGGTAAAATGTTGAAGCCCCCTCCTTTCTATGTTTCATTAATCATTGGGGATAAACTAGTACACAATTGCATGATTGATTCCGGGGCAAGTAGCTCAGTGATGCCCAAGCAAATAGCTGATCAACTAGGGCTCCAGTATGAAACAACATCCAAAGGGGTAGTGCAGCTAGATGGGACAGCAATAGCAACAGTTGGAGTGATTAGAAATTTGAGTCTTACCTTGCATGCATGTCCAAATGTTGTTGTTTTACAAGATGTATCAGTCATAGATTTGCCACCACTCTTTGCCCTTTGTTTATCAAGGGATTTCACAGCCAAAATTGGAGGCTACTTATCTGCTGATTGGTCACACATGTTGTTCAGAACTAGATATGGCACTAAGGTCACAATCAGATCCGAGCCAATTGCAAACTTTCATATTGAGCCTCATACTCCAAGCCAAATCAATGCCAACTGTTCAGCATTTGATCAAGAAGATTATCCAAACACAGATGAGGCTGACACTAAGGTTGGAAGCATCCCGGACCTAACTCTTGATGAATGGGCAAACAAGATACATGCTTTTGATCCCTATCAAGAAGTAGAAGAATCTGAGCTGGGAGTCTATTGTATACACGAAGAAAATCAACCTATTCCTAGCGTCACTAAGCCAAGTCATAAAGACAAGAATGAAGTATGGCAATTATTCTTTGATGGGTCAAGGAGTAGACAAGGTGCAGGAGGAGGAGCTATGCTCATTTCACCGCAAGGTATAAAGTATTACTCAGCCTTCCGTTTTTAGTTTTCTTGCTCAAACAACACAGCTGAGTATGAAGCCTTAATTCATGGACTGCACTGGGCAATGAAGAAAGGCATCAATAACTTGCAGGTGTTCGGGGATAGCGAGCTAATCGTCAACCAGGTTAGAGGACAACATGCTACGAAGAATGACGACTTGTTTGAGGAGCTACTGAGAATAGGGTATGGGACCTCATTGAGGATTTGAAGCTTTGACATTGTGTCCATACCCGGAAGAAAAAAAATGAAGCCGCGGATAGGCTCGCGGCGATTGGAGCAACGTTTGATGTGGTTGACAACATCAAAAGGAAAAAACACAGCCACATATCCATGTGATTGTGAGGCCAGCGATTCAGATAATAACACCCAGTGGCGGTGTTTGAAAATGATCAACGGATCGTCAATTTCTTACAAAAGAAGCTGAATTCTCGGCTAGGAATCGGGACAGACTAGAGCAGCGGTATGGGGATCAAGTAGTGCAGCTGCGGACAAACAAGCTTCCCGAGGTTTGGTAACGTTGGAGTCTATCTTGACCCTAACGACCCGATTCCGTAAGGAAAAGGCTAACATACGAGTCAAGAGAGAAGATTGAGCCAATTCCGGTTGGGAAGGCAAAACACTTCAAATTGGTAAAGTGGCCCTTTGAGCGGGAGAAATCAGATTTCATACGGCTTTGCCAAGAATTTCCGGATGTCTTCACTTGGAGCTATGAAGACTTGAGAGGATTGACTCCGAATTTGGCACAACATACCATAGAATTGGATCCGGATCTTGAGCCCATCGGGCGAAGCGAGACACAGTTAACCCTCACATTGAGCCTCTAATGAAGAAAGAGCTAAATAAGCTAATAGAGGCAAGCATTATATTCCCGATCAAGCACTCAAGTGGGTTGCTAACTTGGTTCGGTCGGAAGAAGAGCGGAGAAATCGGGTTGTGTGTGGACTTAGAGACCTCAATAGGGCATCTCTCAAAGATCATTACCCACTTCCTTGATGGAACAAATATTGCAAGTAGTATCCGGTTCAGAGAGATTCTCTCTCTAGATGGCTACTCAGGGTATAATCAGGTGATGGTGAAAGAAGAAGACCAATTCAAGACAGCCTTCACAACTAAATGGGGCACATATGCTTACAAGAAGATGCCATTTGGGCTGTCAACGCTTAGTGCTACCTTTCAAAGGGCAATGGACATGGCATTCAAAGGCTTGATCAACAAGATAGTGCTGATATATCTAGATGATATCACTGTCTTCTCAAAGGATGCAGCAGACCATCTCTTTCACCTCAGGCAAGTGTTTCAGAGGTGTAGAAAGTTCGGAGTATCTTTGAACCCCAAGAAGTGCATCTTTCTTGCACATGAAGGAAAGCTCCTTGGCCATGTTGTCTCGAAAGAGGTGCAATTGATCCGAGAGAGGGTTGAAGCCATAAGAGCACTACCACTGCCAAGTCACAAGAAGGCTCTTCAAAGCTTCTTGGGGAGGATCAATTTTGTCCACAGGTTTATCCCAGATTTTGCAGCCCTTGTTAAGCCCATCACCAAAATGTTAAAGAAGAGCATGGCTTTTAAGTGGACAGCAGAAGGCAAGGAGAGTTTTGAAGCAATCAAAGAAGCTATCTCTCAGGCACCAACTCTCATCAACCCAGACTTCTCCAAGGATTTCATCCTCTATGCGTTTGGAGGTGATGACACTATTTCTGCCATTTTGGTACAGCAGAACAAAGATAATGATGAGCAGCCAATTGCCTTTTTCAGCGAGCCTAGATGACTGCGAGGTGAGGTACTCTTTTATTGAAAAGCATGTACTTGCGTGTCGAAGCTTGAAGAAATTCAAGCATCTAGTCTCAAACAACAAGGTCCGAGTTGCTGGTCTCACATCTTGGAGTTAAGGACTTCCTCCTCAAAGGATTTGAATGAGAAAAGGGCGGTTGGATCACCGTGTCATGGAATATGACATTGATATTAAGATCACCAAGCTAGTAAGAGGAAAGGAATGTGTGTGAGCAGCTGGTTTTGGGAAGCAAAAGGAAGTATGCAACGAAGAAGGGCTGTTTTTGATGTCCAGACAGCCATGAGCCAAGTGGCAATCAAGAAGAAGACAATGCTTCCCCCACTCCTTGCTGGACCCAAGATATTATGCACTTCCTAGGCACAGGCCTATGCCCTCCGGAGATGAACAAGACCCAAAGGAGACACTTGAGTTGCGGGTGTTCCGTATGCCATTGTTGATGGAGTTTTGTTCAAAAAAAGATGTGAATGGAGTCTTTCTTTGAGATGCATTAGCACGGAGTCGATTCAAAGGGTGTTGGAAGAGTTTCATGATGGACCAGCTGGTGGTCATTTTGCACCAAGAGTGACAGCTCTAAAAATCATGAAGGCTGGTTATTATTGGCCTAAAATCTTCAGTGATTGCTATGCATGGATCAAGAGGTGTAAGAATTGTGCATTCTTCACAGGAAAAGAGAAGTTTGCTGCCCTTCCATTGCATCCAATCTCAGTTGACCAGCCATTCATGCAATGGGGTTTGGACTTCATTGGAGTCATTAACCCCAATTCAAGCCAAGGGCATAAATGGATTTTGACAGACCACCAGACTACTTCACCAAATGGGCGAATGACGTAGCACTCAAAGAGGCAAATGAGTCTAGCATCTTAGACTTTTATGAGGAATAACAACCCGATTTGGTGTACTACTACAATAATCTCGATAATGCATTGGCATTCATTGGATCTAAGGTGGTAGTGGGCTGTCAAGAATGGTATTTACCTAAGCACTTCATCGAACTATTACCCTCAGGGTAATGGCCAGGCCGAGTCTACAAACAAGAACTTGTTGAGGATCATTAGGAGAACTCTTGATGAGAATCAG
Source organism: Taxus wallichiana var. yunnanensis (assembly GCA_018340775.1). Lineage (NCBI taxonomy): Eukaryota > Viridiplantae > Streptophyta > Pinopsida > Cupressales > Taxaceae > Taxus > Taxus wallichiana. The sequence goes on from CM031238.1 coordinate 540,658,341, forward strand.
AGGTCTTGGCATACCAAGCTGAAATCAGCCTTATGGGCTGATAGGATCACTCCCAAAAGATCCACAGGTAACTCTCCATTCAGGCTTGTCTATGGAAGAGAGGCAATCTTGCCCATGTCACTTGAGTTGCCAACATTGGAACTCATGAAGCAGCTGGAGTTACTTGAATTTGAGCCCATGGAGGTGAGGTATGCAGAGTTGATGGAGCTGCAGGAGATCAGAAATCAGGCATCCCAAGCAATGGAAAAGGATCAAGCTTTGATCAAGAAGACCTTTGATAGGAAGGCCAAAGATAGATCTTTTCAAGTTGGAGATCTAGTGTTGAAATGGGATGTGGACAGAGCAAAACCGGGAAGGCATTCAAAATTTGATGCCATTTGGAGTGGCCCATACATGGTCACAAAGTGCAAAAACAATGCTTTCCAATTAGCCTCATTGGATGGTGAAGAACTGCAGATTCCAGTCAATGGAATCTATCTCAAGCGTTGCTTCTAGAGGGAGGTTCACTACCTCTGTAAATATTAGATTAGATTTTCCTTCCTCCAAGTGCTTGTGCACATTGTTTTGTTGTAGGTTAGTTTTGTTTTCCCTAAGTGCTTTGGCACAGCTTGCTGTTCATGGAGATGTTTTGCAGTCTATTGCTTTCATCAGGTGGCATTCCATCTTCCTCCTTGCACATTAAGTCGATTGAGGTTCTAAACAAGAATATTTGATGACTCCATGCCCAATGGACTACTTGAACAACTGGTCCTTTCATCTAGCGAGGCGAGATGACCCCCGAGTCACCAAATTGTTATCGAATTTCACCCCGAGGTTGAATTGATAACATACATCAGATTCTCAAATCCCGGGCAAATTGATTGATCCGGGGGCAAAAATCATGTTTAGGGTCCCTTGAAATTTTCTAACTCTCTGTCCGGGTTGAAAAGAACAAGCTCTAGAAAATGTGAGAAAGTTGCGAAAAATAAGCTTGGGCGAGAAAAAATTGTGAAAATCAGCTAAGTCCTAGTCAAAGCGACAGTCGGGACATTTGGGACGAGAAAGGCGCGCGGATCGGCCGAAAATCCTCTACGAGGCGGCCCAAAAAAAAGGGACATCAGGACAAATGGATGAAATGCCCGAATCGGCGGAAGAAAGAAAATTTGTCCAAGTCCTTTATCGGGAGCAAGCGGGACAAGAGTGAGAAGGACCCAACCGGCCGGTTCGGCAAAATAGCAGAAACTTCGGCCTGGACAAGTGGGACAAAAGGACCTTGGGGCGCGCGAGCGATAGGCGAAGAGATAAGAAAATCCAATGAGATCACGCCACGTGTCACCAAAAAGACGAATCGGAGGATGGAACATCGGCAGTTCCTGGACATCTGGGACAAAAAGACGGGGGATGAAAATCGAGGCCCCATGGACAAATCACGGCATGACACGTGTCGCCAAGGAAAAAGGTCCAAAAATTCAAAGGGCGAGTTTTGAGCAGACACGAGGAAAAGGTCGAACCGAACGATGAAATAGTGCCACGTGTCCAAGTTTAAGGGGCCCACAAGAAAAGCCGAAAGGTGGAGAGAAAAATTGCTCGGCGAACGAGGACACGCCACGTGTCGTCCAGATGGCAGAGCGCGGGAAAAGAAATTTAAAAATCCGTTTTCACCTGTTTTGTGCCCTAAATCTTCAGATCATCATATCTTTCGATCCAGAGCTCGGATTTGCACGTTCTTTATATCAACGGAAAGCTGTTGAAGTTCTCTACATGATTCTGGGGTCAATCTTGCATTTTGGTGTAGTTTGGAGGGAGAAAATTAAGAAAATGTCTCTGACGCGTGGTGATAGATAGAAGTAATGCTTCAACTACCAACTTTAATGCGGCGACGACTCGCCGCTCGCAACCCACCGCTCTGTTAGACAGCCCGCCGTTTGCCAGAATCCGCCACTTCTGCCATAATGAGATGATTTTAAATGCTACCAAGAAGTGGTTGGGGCAGATTCTGGATTTCCTCTCTCTCCCCTCTCATTTCTTCATATATATTGTAAAGAAGAGCTCCTTTAAGGGTCGGACATTTTTGTTTGCATCCTCCCTTCTTCCCTCGCTTGCAGAGAAATTGTGGAGCTTTCAAACCTCCCATATGGGTTGTAATGCCGAGTCTTTTTGCCTCTTGCCCTTTGTGATGTCTTGTATCGACTCTTGAGCAATAATATATGTGTTGTGATTGACTCTCGACCCTCTCATGTATTCATTCTTTGTCATTTTGATCTCTTATTGCGGTTTGGTTACACAATGCATGGTGTTTGTATTGCATCTATGTGGTCTATTAAATTTGCAAAACAGTGTCTAACATTCCTCGGTGCATCACCTTTGTAGTTTAGGTTTTATTCTATGCATTTTCTTACCTGTCTCCTTGGCAAGTTAGATTAGGTTTTAGCAAACCCTCTGCATTTTTGTGTGCATCGAAGCAGGAGGAATAGGAACCACCTTCTCTGGAGAATCTTTTCTCATCTTTAAGAGTCCCACGCTTGGAGAAAGGATTCAAGCCCGATTTGCATCCAAGGGTGTTGTGAGTCTCGCAACAACAATGCCTTCTTCTACCAAGAGATGTGATGGAATTTGCTTTAATGCCTGGAGAGCTTCAAAAGTCAAATCAAGATGTCCAATTTCTTGGGAGAAATCATCGTCCATCTTTTCTCCATCACTCTGAATGTTCCCCAAAGATTGATAGACTTCCACGACGTCTTGAATCACTTCCTTCCCTTGTTGGAGCAGCCTTTGGATCCATTCATCGACCACCCTTCCTTTTTTATTAATCTTCTCAATCGTAGGCACTGATGAGAAATCGAATCCGACAGGGACAGAAGAAGATGGTATGGATTCAAGGGGTTTTGAGAGCTTAAGCAAAACCTCAGTCAACTGCTCCACCTTTCCTTTAAGCTCATCTCTGTTGTCTTTTGTTTCTTTCAACTTCTGGCAACACGTTTGTGGCATCCCGTGCATCCTGTTGTGCTCCTTCCGTTGTCACCTCTCCTAGAGCCACCCTGGTTATCTGATAATCAGAAGCTGTTATGTCTTCTTTAGTTTTGTCAGTCGCGGGAGTGGCGATCTCTGTGAACTTATGCCCTGAAGCGTCCACCAAAACCCTTGAAACTGTTTTGGGTTTCTTGGCTGATTTAGTAGTAGAAGCCTTGAGTGAGCTGAAATCAAAGGCTGGTATGGGTACAATCACCTTCCTCTTCCTCGGAGTTTTCTTGAGTAGCCATTGTGGCGTATTAGAGGAATTGCCACTGTCGTAGGAGTTGGTATCATACTTTCATGGGGAGAAGGATCTATTAGTGGAGGGGAAACAATTACCAATGTGGTAGCAGATTCAATAAAAAGAGGCACGGGGGGGCGTGTTGGTGATTACTTGGGTCCCAACAGAGAGGGGTGAGAGTCCAGAGAAAATACTGGCCATGAATGAAGAAGTTGATGGAGAATGAGGAGGTAGGAGTGGTTGTGAGGGGGGAGGTGCAGATCCAGACTCCAAGGCCTGCGATGCAAGAGATAAGGTCTCTTGGTTTGGCGATCAACAAATGGTGAAACCAGAGGCTGACTTCCTTCTCCTTCCAAAGAAATTTCTCCTATTTCTGGTGGTGTTGGTGATTCTGGAACATTCACCGTTTCAACTGGAGAAACAATTGAAGAGATTTCTCTTTCTTTTCTCTTTTTGACAAACTTGACCTTTATAGGCCCCTTAGAAGATCTTTTGTCCTTTCCCTTTTTGGAGGGCCCCGCTTCAAAGCGGCCAACTTTGAAAAATTATCATCTTTAAAACTCATTCCCCAAGAGGCGAGCCATGCTTTGGTGTGTGCAAGAATCAGGGCTAACCTATCTGTAATGGAGGATTTTTCGATTGACCCAATCGATAGGTGGGAAAACATATTGATCTTCATTCAATCCATCATAGGAAAGGTCCAGAACACTTTCATTATCGCTAGTACCTTCTGGTAAGTTAGCAAGCTCAAGTGTTTGAATCTCAGCAAGTGTCAATCTGCTATGATCTTTTCTTCGAGACGTAAACCTCATCGCGTAGATCAATCCGGATGTCCTCTATGCTTGGTGCTCACGTGCGGGTGCGAGTTCCATACGCCCAGGGACTCCTTGAATATCAAACCCGTCTCGGGGCTTCATGTGCTTCTTCAACTTATCTTGAAGATCATGGACAACATTCTTGGCTTTCACCACCGTCGAACAAGTATACCTTCCAATAGAAATTGGGAAAGATACAGCGGACTTGTGTTTACTTTGTTGAAACTTGTGAAAATCCAACAATTGCCTAACCAACTCCATCAAGATTAGTTTGTCCCCTGGATATCTGGGCAAACGGAAAGGATCCCCTGGGTACATGACTACTCGAAGATATGTGAACTTCTTAAATTGCAAGAAGACACAACCCCATTTTGAAACTTCAGCCCATGCTTCATCAGATACTCTTGTTTTCCTCAGTTTGGGATTTAACCTGCAGATGTTCTCGTAAAAGAAGGCATCGTTTACCCTTCTGAATTGGTCTTGAGACCCTTTTCTTGTCAGCTAAGGGAAATTTTCCTGTAGACAGGACTATTGTCATTTGAGAATCTATCTCGTTACTGACAAGAGTACCCCAATCAATTCCCTGTTGATTCTTCTTAATAGTGATCATGAACTGATACATCCACCCTTGGAAAACATTTGATTCGGGAAAACCAAAACCCGACTCAACAGAGTGATGATATCATTGATTTCCTGAATGAAATCACTTAGGAACAAGTCTGGGAACTGCTAAAGCAAATTTCGGTTTGGCTTTGATCAGGAACTTCTTATTCACGTGCTTGATGCAATCCTCCTGATCATTGTCCCAAGATTTTTGGGCTGACTTGAGATCCATATCTCCATATTCTTCAAAATTAGGCAGCTTAAGAAGGTCATCAAAGTAACCTCCATCCAATTTGATCACAACTTCTCCCGCCTGGTTTTTCACAGAACGAGAAGCAGAGTCATAATTTGAAGCACAGGCCAAGATGAACTCGGGGCACTGAGCGGACATAGGGAAGCCTACCGCAAGAGGTAGGCCACTGTCGACTATCGATTTCATCCATGGAGTTTGAGAAGGGCTCTTGACCCTATTCCAGAAATCCTCCATGTCTACGTTTCCGAGCTCTGTATCTCGGATGTCGAAATTACAGTCAATATAGGATGGAGACTCCACCTTCCTGAATTTGTATTTCATCCTCCCTGACTTTTCAGTCTTTTCTTGTGATGGACCAGGATCCGACATGAGGGATTTCGAAGGAGGAGAGTGTCGGAGATCAGGAGATGTTGAACACTGTGAAAACCCCGACCCACTGGAGATGCCGGAAAGGTGGAAAAACCCGACACACTGAGGAGGATGTTAGGGAGTTTGGAAAACCCGACACACTAGGAGGATGCCGAGACTTTGGAAAACCCGACCCTTGGAGGATGCCGGAGACTTTGGAAAACCCGACACTTTAAATTTTTGATATACTGCGGGTTTTGAACACTGCAAAGCACCCTGCGAAACCCGAGAAGAGGGAATAGGGTATTTGTTGAGTTGAAACATGCAAGTTTTTCCTTCACCATTTATATCCCAAACATATTTTTAATTATAACAACATTCTGAGGGATAAAACAAAGTGCTAATTCCAAAGGGGGAAAACCCTAAAACATAAACCTGATTTGAAACAACCCCCAAAATGGAAAAGATAAAAACCCCACAACAACCCTGATAAGAAACTTGGAAGAATTCCTTACACAATTAATCCACAAAAACCACAAACAAAGAATGAAGAAAAATACCTTCAACCAGGACAAGGAATGATAAAAAATCGAGCAATGCAATCAGGCACAGAGGTGAGTTTCGGGTTTCAGGGTCGAAGATGCATGCGTGAAAATCCACGAGGTAAAAAGTACGTCTGGTAAAAATGACGTGGAAATCCGAATATATATAAGAAAATTCGCATTTAATACACTTCAGTTGACACGTGCCAACTACCCGACAACTCGGCATTAATGCCATGTCAGCATGCTTGGGATATCCGGAAACCCGACACAAAGGTTTTTAGAGTAATTCGGGTTTCGGGTTGCGGGAAACAATCGACATGAAGCATGATGTTTGATAGCCTCGGAAACCCGAAACAAAGGAGTAAACCGGGTTTCGGGGATCGGAAGACATGCGACATGAAGCATGTTTTGACGAAGGCATGTTCCGATGCTTGGAAGATCCGCAAACCCGACTCGCCTTACTTGATGCGGGTTTCGGGTTTCGGGAACACACGACATGAAGCATCCAAGACACATGTTGTCTTGCTTGTGAAACCCGAAAACCCGATTATCTCTCTGAAAGGTAATTTTTAGAAAACCAGCTCAAAAATTTCTTAGGGTTATCTCATTTTTGGCGTAAACTCAAAAATGAGATAACAACTGGCTCTAGTTGGGGACTTTCTTTGTGATATCAAAGGAAGAGAACTCAGAATCTCTAGCTTTATCCATTGGGCTACGGAGTCAGAAAAGAAGAAAACCGAAAAACAAAACAAGGAAAGAAAGAAAACTAAAAGCAAACACACAACAGAAAATAAAGTATGTACAATGCAAAAGAACGTCTTGCATTAATGATGGAACAACTTCAGATGTTGACCACTGAAAGGAAAAGGGAGTAACCCTCCATCAAGGTATGATAGATGGAAACTATTTTCACCACTCAGCTGATGAATCTTAAAAGGTCCTTTCCACAAGGAGTCAAACTTTCCGTGCATTCCTTTCTGCTCTCTCCTCTTATCCCAAAGCAACACCAGGTCTCCAATTTGGAAATGACGTTGCTTTGATTTCTTGTCAAAAATTTTCTTTACTTTGCTCTGATGGTCTGCAATGCGATCAACCACCTTGCTCCATTCCTCCTCTAGCCTAGCTAGGTACATAACCCTTTTCTCAATAGAATTTTGAAAAGTCGCATCTTCGACTGCTTTGGCCAACTGTAAGGCTGGCAATTCTACTGAGATAGGAATTTCAGCATCAATCCCGTACAACACTTGGAAAGGAGACATTCCTATAGCTCGCTTTGGGGTAATTCGATCAGCCCACAACGCGTCATACAATGCTTTGTGCCATGTCCTCTGGTTTTCATCTACTAGCTTTCTAATTATGGTAACCAGGTTCTTGTTGCTGGACTCAGCTTGCCCATTGCCTTGGGGATAATAATCAGATGAGTGAGCCAAGGTGATGCCGAATCCATAGAAAAATTCTGTCAACTCATGCGACGAGAAATTAGAGGCATTATCAGCTACAATCTTGTGAGGCACACCGAATCTGACAATTATATTTTCTTTAAGGAACTTGCACACAGCTTCTGAGGTTGCTTGCTTGATTGGTGCAGCTTCCACCCACTTGGTAAAATAGTCTGTAGCGTTAGCACGTAATTATGTCTGGCACTGGAGGAAGGATTCAATATTCAAATGAAGTCAATTCCCCAGCGCGAAAAGGTTCTTCAATCACTACGGGCTTCAAGGGGAGAGCTGCTAGCTTGGGACGACCAACGAAATGTTGACAAGCTTCACACTTGGACACCCACTCGGTTTAATCTCGGAAAAGAGTAGGCCAATACCTAGCCCGCAGATCTTATAAGTCATTCATGAGGACGAGAAATGTCCTCCGCATGCCAGGCTATGGAAGGATTCTAACAACTTTAACTGTTGTGATTTATCAACACAGCAGGAATACACCATCAATACCTTTCTTATATATCCCATTATCCCACAGGAGGTATCTCGCAGATCTTAACTTGACCGTCCTCTTCTCCTTTTGGCTTAAATGCGGGGGCATTCACCATAAGTTAGAAAGAAAGCAATATCCGTGTACCATTCATCCGTTGTACTCACGAAAAGCACCATGGGCAACTCTGAAGAAGTGTCTTGGGTCTTTTCACATTCTGCTTCAGCATGATTTTCTGCGATCAATTGGCACAGGCCCCTTCCTCGTACTAACTTGGTAGGTCTGATGTCCAAGTTGTATTCCTAAACTTTAGCTATCCAGGTACCTCATTGGCTCCCCAGCTCTTGTTGAGTCAAAATGGATTTAACGGCAGTGTCGGGAACGAGAACGAGGGTATGGGAATTCAACACACAGTACTTGAAATGTTTCACCACTTGTACCACTGCATAAGCATGCTTTTCAATTTGTGACATCTTTAATTCATGTTCCTTCAATGGGTAGCTCATAAACGCGATGGGAGCTTCAATGCCCTCCCCGTTCTCCTGCATCAGGATGGCCGACACTGTGTGAGCAGAGGCGTAGCTGTACATGATGAAATCTTTTTTGAAGTCCGGACATACTAGGATAGGAGCACAAGCAACTGCCCTTTTGATTTCATCGAACGCAAGCTTCCCTTCAGTACTCCATCGAAATGGAATTTTTCCTTTCATCATCCCAAGGATATCCTTGGTTTTATCAGCAAAATCAGGTACGAACCTTCTTAGGAAATTGACCTTTCCGAAGAATGAATGAACCCCAGTTTTACTTGTGGGTAAGGAAAGACTTTGAATGGCTTTTACTCTCTCTGGGTCGATTTTGGTTCCTTCTTTAGTCACGATATGACCACAGCCTTTCCTTCGGTCACTCCAAACATGGACTTCTTGGGGTTTAATGAAATCCCATGATGCCTGCATCTCAAAAGTACTTGCTCTAAATGATCATAATGATCACTCCATTTTTTAGAGAAAACGGTCAAGTCATCTAAATATACCACTATGACTTTTCCCATCAGGTCTCTGAATGCCAAGTCCATAGCTCTCTGAAAGGTGGCTCCGGCATTGATCAAGCCAAAAGGCATCCTCCTATAAGCAAAGGTACCCCATGGGGTTGTGAAGGTCATCTTGTGTTGATCCTCCGTAGTTACCTCAACTTGATTATATCCTGAAAATCCGTCGAGCATGGATAGCATTTCTGATCCAGTAACAGTTTGTAACACCTGATCCATGATAGGCAAGGGATAGTTGTCCTTCAACGAAGACTGATTCAGGTAGAAGTCAACACAAATTCGGATTTCACCATTCTTCTTCCTGACAGGGACGATGTTAGCAATCTAGGTGGAGTGATGGATTGGAAAAATAATCCTAGCATCTAACATTTTTTGAATTTCCGCAAGGATAGTCCCTGAGATCTTGGGGTTGTAATGTCTTTGCTTCTGTATGGTTTCACATCAGGCTTCAAAGGGATATTGTGTTGTACGTCTTTGGGCTTGAAGGATTTTAAATCTACATAAGACCAGGCTAACACATCCATGTATCTCTTCAGGAGTGAAGTGAATCTTGCTTTCTCTTCAGGGGAACAACATTTCCCAATATTCACCATCCGAGGTTGATCAGACGAACCTAGATTGACTTGATCTACTTCCGAGGAAGAAGCTCCTTCAACTTGTCTCTTGTTTTGAATAAAACGATCATGCTTGTCAAACAAACCCTCCAGAGAAACCAGACCTTTGGGTATCTTGTTTCCTTTAAGCTAGATAAACTCACCATCAACCTCTTGATATGGATCTGAGATAGATTCACGGAAAGCTGATTCCAAACCTTCAAAGTACAGCTCACTAAAATTGTCAGCCTTTTCTAGAAAAGCCAACACCTGTTGATCATCATTGAACACTTGCCAGTGAGTCGCATTATCTGGGATACTGGGACGGTACACAATCTCAATAGTGTACATATCTTGTTTGAACTGGGGATGAGGAAGAAGGAGGGATGCAGACACGGCCAAAGAATCAGCCTTGTCGTTATAATCTCTCAAAACTGCCTTAATAGAGAATGCATCAAAGCATTCTATACTATCCCAAACTTTGTTCCTGTAATGCCTCAAGTGATCATTTTTTACCTGATAGATTCCCTTGACCTGGTTGACAATCAGCTCCGCATCCCCCTGAACCTTGAGATTTTGAATTCCCTTCTGTCTGGCCATTTCTAATCCTAATAACAGAGCTTCATATTCAGTTGTGTTATTAGTATTATCAAATTGCAACTTGTAAGCTGATGGGAAAATCTCGGAATTAGGAGATATAAGAACTATACCAGCGCCCGATCCGGTAGTTGAGAAGCTACCATCAAATTCGAGGGTCCAAATAGCATTAGGATCTTCTTCCTTGACATCCACAGCCGGTATCTCTGAAGTCATGAAATAATTTCCGAAGCTAGCATCTTCGAAAAGAATTTGAGCTTTAGGATCATCTGATTTAGTTACCAAATACCTCGCCTGAGGTTCGGGATGGAGAACATGATAAACCCCATTGACTGGAATCCTGGCCTTGGTCCAATCCATATTAATCTCACCTCCGACATCTTTACAAAAACCTCTACCCAAGAGGATACCGTAAGCTGCAGGGATGTCAGCAACTAGAATGGTCATCTTCACTCTCTTCTCTGGGAAGGCAACGAATGCAAACTGTGCATCTTTGATTTGACCAATCAAAGGAACTTGTTTAGTTTCCATGGAGTAACACCGTCCATATGACTTAGTCAAAGTAAGCCCAAGGGCATGAGCTACTTTCGCGGGCATAACATTGTCGGAGGCCCCTGAGTCGATGATGCAATTGCTGAGTTTAAACCCATTTATAAGTAAAGACAAATAAAATGGTTCAATCTTTCCCGAAGAAGAAGCAGAGGTCAGATTGTTCTGAGGTGGGGGTTGAGTAGGATTTGGAAGGAGACCTTTTGAAGGTGGTGGAACAGCCGCTTTACTTCTGATGAATTTGGCAAGTTTTTCAAACTGTTCAGGATTTGACTGAAGATATTCTGCTTCCGACATCTGGATTTTGGTTCTCTTTGCATGATCGATAATGTCAAAAGCAGTATAAGAAGGGGTGATGGTAGGCTCAGTTCTAATCACATGAGTTTGAGCTGGGGCACTGACCTTAGGAGAAAGAGAATGAGGGGAAGTTGCCTTTTTGTTGACTTCTCTTTCAGTTTGTGCTGAAATAGGAGTACCTCTCTTAACTATGGCTATGGGAGGTTCCTTGTTCTTCTCCTTGGGGTTTTCAAGAGGTTTTCTTGGATTCTGAGATTGGGATTGAGTGAAGACAGCAAATGACTGACCATCCGGCGCACATTCATCTTCTTCGTATTCCAAATACCCAATGCTGGAGTCGCCAGCCGAATCGTCATAAGACTCATCGGCATATCCTGAAGCTTCAAAAGCCTCGGGAATCTTGTTCTTCTGGTTCATCCTCTTCTTCAACTATTTCTACTGCCGCGTTAACAGGAGGAGCTTTGATTGCTAGCCTTGGTTGAGCAGGAGTTAACCGTGGCCTATCTCTGGCAGGCGCACCATTGTTGTTATTGAAATTCCGTCTAGGGATATCCCGATCTGAACATTGCTCACCTGCTGAGACATTTGATTTTTTAAAGCAATCAAATCATTAGCCATTTTTTGAATCATAGGATCAGTATTACCTTGGGAAGAACCTAGATTTTTAGGTTTGGGTACATCTTTTCTGATCCTTCTGGCCAAAATGAGATCATCCTCTATTTCAATAGCTGTTGACTGAGCGATAGCCAAATCTGGGATAACCGACCTTCTTAATAAAAAGCTTACATCAGGAGGCTGAGCATTAATGAAGAAGCATTTCTAGTTTTCCGGAGTAGGTACAGCTATTTCTGGAATCTTCCGGATCAGCTTGTTAAACTTCACCACGAAGTCCCACATGGGTTCATGCGATTCCTTCTTCATATGGGTAAGTTGAGCTAACAAAGCATGAGAATCTTCGGCTGGTTTGAAACATGCTTCGAACTTGGTCTGCATGGTAGCCCAGTTTGTGATGCATGCATTCGGAAGGTGATAAAACCATTCAGCTGCTGCACCATGCAACGTTTCAACGAAGAGTCGAACAGAGACATCTTTGTGAGCTACTCCGAGGACACTGCATGCTACGAAGAAAGATGTAATGTGTTCATCAGGATGCTGCTTCCCATCCCCATTGAACTTGGGAATGTTTTTACGTGATCCATGTGGTAACTCGTGCAATGGTGGAGTTAAAGAAAGAGGACCAATAGCTGCGCCCCAGGGCATAGGTTGTACTGCCATCCTTCTGACAAGAGTGTGTATGGGGATCGAGTGTCGGACAAGAACAATGCACGACAAGTTGCAGATACATCTCGTTTCTGAGGACCCGGTTTCTCAACGAGCAGGCGAACTTCTGGTTCGGTTAGAAATAACATTGTTGGGAGAAAGACTGAAATTGTGTCATTGTAGCAATTCAAAGAGTGGATCAACTTCACCCCGGGCTCGGTGGGACCGAGTAAAGATCTTTCCGGCCAGTTTGAACCGAGAAAGAGATCTTGTTGAAAATAAGGCAAATACGGAGTCACCAGACACCAAGAGGATAAGCTTTATACTATTAATCCGTATTCCCCAGTGAGTCACCAAAAACTGTTGGTTGGATATTTTGTCAATCCAAAATATGAGGTTCAACCACAGTATATGGGATTAAATCCCTCCTCAAAGACAGGTGAGGCTTGCCTGCTTATTACTAATCTAAAACACAGCAAAACAATATATACAGTATTCACACTAATCTAACCATTGGGGTTGGGATAGAATCCCGAAATCCATATCCACACGTTGGGAAGACATCATTTTTCTAAATGGACAGGGTCAGAAATTATTACAATGGAAGAAACACAATGGAAAGGAAATGAGAGAAACATATTTTCTTTCGAGTAAACACAGAGCACAAAATAATCATACGAGCTTTAGATCATAAATATAATGTCTGAAATGATTAGAAACACTAAGATGCTAAACAAAGAATAGCTTAAGATTATGAACGTAAGAACAATGTCTTAAGAAAGATATATCCCACAACACAAAGTTTGCAAAATAATATCAATTCCTATTCTTCAAAATGATTAAAAGAAAACACAAAGTTTTTCTTCTTTCCAATAGCTCCCAATATTTCAAAAATCTCGACCCTTTGGAATGCATAAGCATCCCTTATTTATAATAAAAGGAGTAGAGAGAAAATAGGATAAATCCTAGAAAATAGTGTTCTTTAAAAAGAGTTCTATTTTGCTTGACTCTCACGCAGGAGACCAAGTCAAAATATGATTCAAAAATGTGACGAAACAGAAATGAAAAAGACATGTCAATTTCAAGATTGAAATGACACATCGCATCAGGACTTAATCTGAATCGTCATCTTTTGCTCCTTCATCTTTCTCTTCCTCCAGCTGAGCCTGTTTGTTCCGAAATTCTTGGAACTTCCGAATTATGCCTTGCATTTCATTTTCGTCAGGCGCAGTGGAATGATCATTCAAAACTTCGCAGGTTTCATGAGTATCACTGGCACTGCCGGGAAGCTTTTTCAATCTTTTGCTGAGCTTTCTCAAGGCCTCCAAAGAATGTTCAATCTTTACAAACCTGTCGATGATTTCAATACCAAATCCGTGAGTTGGTTCATGCTGAATAGATTCTTGGATTTGTTTGAAAAGATCATCGGCTGATAGGATGCCTGAGTTTCCAACTGACACTTTTGCACAGATTTTTAACAGTTCTTCCTCCAGGTCGCTCTTGCCATCGATCAACTGATCTCTTGATTCTCTCAATTTACCACAGGCTTCATTGAGAATCTTCACCCTGAACCTGATGGCTTTGGTCAGCTGGAAATGCTTATCCGCATGTGGGATGATGCCTTCTTCTACCAAGAGATGTGATGGCATTTGCTTTAATGCCTGGAGAGCTTCAAAATTCAAATCAAGATGTCCAATTTCTTGGGAGAAATCATCGTCCATCTTTTCTCCATCACTCTGAATGTTCCCCAAAGATTGATAGACTTATGCCTGAAGCGTCCCACCAAAACCCTTGAAACTGTTTTGGGTTTCTTGGCTGATTTAGTAGTAGAAGCCTTGAGTGAGCTGAAATCAAAGGCTGGTATGGGTACAATCACCTTCCTCTTCCTCGGAGTTTGCTCGAGTAGCCATTGTGGCGTATCAGAGGGAGTTACCACTGTTGTAGGAGTTGGTATCATACTTTCAGGGGGAGAAGGATCTATTAGTGGAGGGGAAACAGTTACCAATGTGGTAGCAGATTCAATAAAAAGAGGCACAGGAGGGGGCGTGTTGGTGATTACTTGGGTCCCAGCAGAGAGGGGTGAGAGTCCAGAGAAAATACTGGCCATGATGAAGAAGTTGATGGAGAATGAGGAGGTAGGAGTGGTTGTGGGGGAGGCGCAGATCCAGACTCCAAGGCCTGGGATGCAAGAGATAAGGTCTCTTCAGTTTGGTAGTCAACAAATGGTGAAACCAGAGGCTAGCTTCCTTCTCCTTCCAAAGAAATTTCTCCTATTTCTGGTGGTGTTGGTGATTTTGGCACATTCACCGTTTCAACTGGAGAAACAATTGAAGAGATTTCTCTTTCTTTTCTCTTTTTGACAAACTTGACCTTTATAGGCCCCTTAGAAGATCTTTTGTCCTTTCCCTTTTTGGAGGGCCCCGCCTCAAAGCAGCCAACTTTGAAAAATTATCATCTTTAAAACTCATTCCCCAAGAGGCGAGCCATGCTTTGGTGCGTGCAAGAATCAGGGCTGACCTATCTGTAATGGAGGCTTTTTCACTGATTGACCAATCAATAGGTGGGAAAACATATTGATCTTCATTCAGTCCATCATAGGAAAGGTCCAGAACACTTTCATTATCGCTAGTACCTTCTGGTAAGTTAGCAA